>JAOXJJ010000481.1:19168464-19181024 GCA_025769935.1 Phoenix roebelenii
TAGGAAAGAACAACATAATCCATATATTTATAGGGATTAATAAATAAATATAAGAAACTAAGAATGGGAAGAAGAAGTCAAGAAAGGAAGAGAGGGAAGAGAAGGAAGAGGCCAAGGAAGATCTTGTGGCGGCCGAGCCTAGGTGGTCGACAGTTGGTGGTGTCCAACAACAGCTGTGGTAGCTGGCAGGAAAGGAAAAACCAAGAACGTTTTTGGTTTAGCTCGAAATAAAGAAAGGAAAACTTCTTTGTTAGCTTTGACCGGAGGAACAGGGGAAGAGGGCTTACCAACAAGCGGCAGAGATGGAGGATCTCGACTAAGAAGTTGAGTCCGACAAGCTAGCGGCAGCAATACTAAAACAGGATGGAACCTCGAAACAAATTATACAGAAGAAACAGAGAGAGAGAAGAGAGCTTCAGGTGGTGGTGCTCGATTGGGATGGCACGCTGGCCAACGAAGAAGCAAAAATAGCAAGTAGAGGGTTCGGTTGTGGATCAACCACGAAGAGATGGAAGATTTATAGGAGGGTTTTCGAAAGGGATAGACTCGAGGATCTGGTATCATTGCGATTCTCACGGCAGATGAGCTCGACCGAACGCCCGATGGCTGTTCAAACAACTTGCAGCCGTTTAAATGGCCCATGAAGGCTTTACTGGCCACAACTCTGCGCGGCTTTATCTCCTCAATGGCGAACGATCGAGTCTCTCAATCGAAGAAGCGAAGAAGAAGTAAAGGATCACCATACTTTGTTCCAATCCATTCTCCTCACTGAAGCCGGTTGGGCCTCCCAATTTTAGCCAAAACGGCCCTTTCTTGGGCCAGATCTCACACAATTTAAGTTTCCACGTTCAAACAAGCTAAACTTCAAAAGCGAAAGCAGGCTTCACAGAGCAATAGGCAGCGGACATGTAGAAACAGCACAGATGCAACGATCACTTATTTCCAGATGTAAGCAAGAAACACCATATTGAATTTTCTAACCTTTTATTACCAACTGATAATTTTAATTACCCATAAACATTGGCCACACATGAGTGCGAATAAAGTAAATATAACACATTCTCCAAATGGAGAGCCAGCCCCTCTGCAAAGGTTGGGGGCAAGGGCTCATCCAGCTCAATGAGCTCTCACATGAAACACTGGCATATCACTATGTTACATGCTCCCTGACTTGAGACACGCATTTCAGCGACCAACCAAAAAATTGTGCCGATGGCATTCTCTAGACCCCGCCAAATCAGATGCATCCATGTATGAATCAGGCGAAATCCATGGTGCCAAATTCAGCCTAATAATTTATCTCCTGTCCAACCCTGCATATGAATGAAATCTCCATTGAGGCTTCAATAAATGCTGAGCCTATCATACATCAAATCACAAATTGGTTGATTGGCAAAAGAAAAGGCTATAAATAGAGGTAGTAGCAAATCCAACAGAAGCTATATACCAACAGGCTCATGTTTAATATCTTAAATTCCTAAGCAACCACGTACCTTTTATGTATACGTCACATGCCAACATTACTGCCGCCGGTTCCCTAATTCATTCCACAAGATGGCACATGTCAAACTCAGGCAGATGAACTGGTATTAATATAAAGAATTGATGACTCATATTTTCCGATGTTTTATCTAGAGATATTCCCTGATCTCTTTCTAAAAAGCTGAGTCATACTTTCTAGCTCCTATTTACTTCCCTGAATTCTTCTGGCATTTGTAATTTATTGTTTCTCACCATGCATCAACTAGAGAAGAAAAAAGAAAAAAAGAAAACAAGCCACAGAAGACAAAACGTATCATAAATTTGAGGAGCCAAAACAGAGTGAACCAAGGACTGCGTGACATTGATTTCACCAGCAAGTCCATCTCCATGGGTGATAAGGGATTTGGGGATTTGCACAGCTAAACAAATGACCACATAGCCTACACCAAAATAATTCCTAATATGCTAGGTAGCCTTTAAACATTTTTTTCCATAAAACAAGTCTCCCTCATCGCTAATGACAACAGTCATTTATGTTGAATTTGGTGATGTTCTATATTTAAGCTTTCAAAGAGTTCCAATGCCTCCACCATTGCACAAAACCACATCATTGATTAAGGCTGTTAGAAGACTGATCTTAACAGGGACAATAAAAGATAGGAGATGTTTACTACAATTTGATTAGTACCACAAGTGCTGGAATGGCTTTCCATTGAACAAGGATTTAACACTAAGAATGAATGGTAGGATATCCGGTCCTGGACCTGTCACCTGGGAATTGGACGTTCATACTTTCTAGCTCCTATTTACTTCCCTGAATTCTTCTGGCATTTGTAATTTATTGTTTCTCACCATGCATCAACTAGAGAAGAAAAAAGAAAAAAAGAAAACAAGCCACAGAAGACAAAACGTATCATAAATTTGAGGAGCCAAAACAGAGTGAACCAAGGACTGCGTGACATTGATTTCACCAGCAAGTCCATCTCCATGGGTGATAAGGGATTTGGGGATTTGCACAGCTAAACAAATGACCACATAGCCTACACCAAAATAATTCCTAATATGCTAGGTAGCCTTTAAACATTTTTTTCCATAAAACAAGTCTCCCTCATCGCTAATGACAACAGTCATTTATGTTGAATTTGGTGATGTTCTATATTTAAGCTTTCAAAGAGTTCCAATGCCTCCACCATTGCACAAAACCACATCATTGATTAAGGCTGTTAGAAGACTGATCTTAACAGGGACAATAAAAGATAGGAGATGTTTACTACAATTTGATTAGTACCACAAGTGCTGGAATGGCTTTCCATTGAACAAGGATTTAACACTAAGAATGAATGGTAGGATATCCGGTCCTGGACCTGTCACCTGGGAATTGGACGTTACCCCCCTACCCCCTCGCTTTCTGCCGTTTCCTTCTAACCATTTCATTTCACTCCGAAATAAATGTTTAAGACAATCACAAATATGGCGTGGTTCCATGTCATGTTACAAAATGAGATGTGAGTATTAAATAATGCTACCCACATCTTTCTTACGTAGCCAATATAATACATCACCCTTGCAGAAACAGACATCTTTAGAAATACTAGATTTTGCAGATGTGGTGCGCATGATTTCTTCAAGAAGCATCAGATGGATGGCTGTGATCCCATCAATCAGGATCATTTGCAGTAGATTTGACAAATACACTTCTTATTATATACTCATTGTAGTAACTTATTGATGAATGAATGTTGGGGAGTGAATTTTGGATGAATTTATTTATAGTGGGATTTCCAGATGGTCGGCTCAAGAAATGGGACTGACAGGCCCCATGGATGGAAGCTCAGATGAGTTTACATTATAATTATAGAGAATAAACAACAGTAATAAATCTAGTAATATCTCTAGCTGACTATATGAAGAGATATAGTTTTCCTTGATTAAAGTTGTTGATTATGTTTTGCAATCTCACCACAACTCGAACATTGATCAGCTTGGCAGTATTATGAATCCATCTTCAGTTTTTATTCTCTTACGGGTCACCTCCACCTGAAGGAACAAGCTTAAAAAGCCATATACAGCTGGCAGTTTTTTATGCTAAACATGCATCTTGTAGTTTTAGGTCTTTCCCTCCTCCATCCTAACCCATCAGATAAAAAAAGAAAACTTTCAAAACCATCCTTGCCACCTCAGGTCTTCCAGTTCTCAAAAAGTTCTACGATTTCATCCATAATATCCCAGATTTTCCATTCTCCTTCCCAACCCTTAGACCCAAGTCCAAAGTTCCCTCCTTGTATGTGCTATGCCACAGGAGCTGCTAATATGTTAGACTCTCAAGTTCTTCCTTTTACTTTGGGCTTTATAGTGAGTGCTTTAAATTATATCTGTCAATCCTACTTGATCCTAATTCGACACTAGAAATCCCTTGACCTAGAACGATCGACAGATTAGTAACATGCTAAGGTATGGCAGCAAGTATGTGCTAAAATAGAATGAATAACCCATTACCATATGCCAAGTGAAAATAAATTATAGGTGTCATTAACAATGAAGTTGTATAGAGCAAGACTTGGGCAAAAAAAGGGTTTAGTACGTAACTAGCACCCTTATGCTGTGTTTGGACATTGATTAGTTAACCAGGGTTTAAATAAAATAAACCATTGGTGACCACTCCTAATCGGATAACCATGGGTCAGAATTATTCACTGTTTGGTTGATATTCTGGCATTGGATATGTTATGGAAAAGAGAAAAAGCAAAGAGAGAGAAGAGAGAGAGCCAGCAGTTAAATTTATTTCACCCTCCTCCGTGAAATAAAGTTAACCAGGTTAGCCTACTTTTTGGAGCGTTGACTGATTAAAGTCATCATGGGATTTTGGGCTCTTGTTTGGATGGTTAAACTGCTAACCACTTCCTAACCTTCACATAAGCAGCATCCAAACAGGGCCCTTAATATATTATCAACAATATGATAATGGATATCATAGATGGAGTTGCAAGACAAATTCAAGAAAGTGACAAGAATTATTGGGCCCAATTATAACAAGGTAAGTCAGGAGCTGATAACAAGAAAAAGCGCCTACTTTGACCGTTATGAGAAGTGTTAAAAGCACCTATTGGAAGTGTTAAAAAGATGAAATACACAACAAACAAAAGACGCAAACATCACAAGTCTAAGTTTTAGAAGTTTTTATTGACATGTAGAGTGAAGTAAAGATGAGATAATAACAATACAAGGCACCTATTTGGACCCCTATGAGAAGTATTGCTTGGATCTGATACAATAAACAAAATACATAAACATCACTGATATGATTTTTGGAAGTTTTAATTGACATGTACAGAGTGAAGTCATAGTGTTGAAAGTTTTGTGACATGACTCATAGTACTCAAACCTTTGAGAATGACACAATAACATGGAATGACTTTCAACTCTGACAGTGAACCACCTCTAGTTGTCCAAGATCCAGTGGAAAAGAAGTTAAGAGGCAAGGACAAAAACTAATGTGATACATTGAGGGAGACGGTGGAACTTTCTCAATAACATTTAATCCAGTGCATGAACTGATGGAAAAGATTTAGGGTGTGGCATGAGTGTGTGTGTGTGTGTGTGTGTATTAGCAACTTAGCAACTTATCCTGACCTATGGATGGGCCATGGACAAATGTGTTTATGTTAGCTGGGTAGCTGCGTGGGACAGAAAAAATACTATGCAAAAGAAATTTGCCAGAAATTCTCATAGATGTTATCTAGTGAAAAGAAATCACCAAGGCAGGTCACCATTTTAATTATAATAATGTTCCATTGTATGTGACAATCCCAAAGTCAAAAACTGTAAGCAATATATATACGGGGCCGGCTTTTGGCTTTTAAGCAACTCAACCAGATGTGGGTAAAATAGAATCATTTTGAAACGAATTCTGTATCTTGAGCAACAAAACAATTCTCCTCCAGTATGAGGTACACTTTTCATACGAAGGCTCTGTATAATCCCAATTCTCATGTCATAGTTTAACACAATGTAACCAACAAATTAAAAATATAATTTTAGCTGCAATTCCAATTTTACTTATGACATGGGATTATGTAGCTAATGATAACAATACGCAAAATAAATTTTAGCACTTAACTAAATAGGATTCCCAACACAGATTTGAAAAGATTAAAAGACCAGAGAATTATTTTGAGCAGAATAAACTTTATTGGATGTACGAATAAATAAACATGTTGCACAAGAATAACCTAACATGGATTACAAAATATGATCGGAATAAGCTCTTCAAAGCACATAATTTGGTACGTGAACCTAAAATGACAACAGCCCTCTGCTAGAAGTTAATTCAAAGGCTGACTTATTACTAAAGGAAGATTAAGAATGTCAGGCAAAGAAACTAAAATCCCATGCAATCTATGAGAAAAGAGAAAAATAAAGAAGAAAAGAACTAGACCTGTGTATCTTCGAAGGGACCCATTCCCATTCATTAAATTTGGAACAGCCCTTCTTTCTTGGCTTAAAGATAAAATTTCTTGCATTCTCTCAGGCCAATCAGAGTTCAATCTCCTAGCAAAATCTTCCACTTCTCTGCATTAATCATCGTAAACAAAACGAGGATACTTGAATTATAGATGCAAAAGAGACATGTTGAGTCATATCAGCTAAATGCATCAAGTGCCCAAAGGTAATCAGTGGGAAGTATGTAAATGAAAAATAAATGTGTGTGTATATATATAGAGAGAGAGAGAGAGCTGGACTTGGCTACACTCGAGTGGATCTACACTCGGACCATATATAAAGAAGACTATATATATATATATATATATATATATATAATGATGATGTTAATGACATACTTGAAGCTCAATAGTAAATAGGACATTAAGAAAATATATTAGATGTCCCAAATGACTTAAATGGGTAAGATTTGTTGGCTTACCCGATATAAAGGAAGAATTTATAAAACCAAAAAATGGTTCAATATTCCTTTTGGTTCAATATTCCTCTTCGAGATATGTTCCTTGATAAATTGCAGCATCTAGTAATATACATATATGTATATATATATATATATGAGTTGGACTACACACTCTACATTGCATCTTCGGCAAAAGATTTAATGATTCTAAATTCAACATCAGGGCATCCAAATCAAAGATCCACACAAATAATTATGATCTACACTTTACAAACACCTAAAACTTTAAAAAAAAATCATATCTTTTAGAAATCTAACCTATACATCATATGGGTACAAAACTGGACAATTCCCACTATAATAGTATACTAAAATACTAGATAAAGCATTTAAATCAAGAATCCACAGTATTTGTTGTAGTTTACAAATGTTGAAACATGTACCAATAAAAAAACAATAGGTTTTGATGCTTAGAAGTTAGAATATAGCAAAACATAGCTTCATATCATTAAAATCGTTCATTTTTGCACCTACTAAATGCATAGGTTAGAGACCAACAAACCATGTAATCTTTGGTTTTTATGCCTTACTGATGTTGTAGATTATGGTCAATAGTGTGGATATCCAATTTGGACGATCCATAATTGATTTTGAATCATTAAATCTTTTACCAACTGCACCCCCCCCCAAAAAAAAAAAAAACTCTCTCAAGCTTGTATACATAATAAAAAACTCTCTCTCTAAGAGGGGAGAGTGACTCACGATTCACTCAGAAAAAGGAGAAATTCCACATGCAAGTGCAATAACCCTTCATTCTCTAAACTATTTTCCAGATTAGGCCATGTTTAATGGGATATGTGGAAGTTGTGTTATCCAAAGATGCTCATATGGACTATATTCATGGGACATCTCTCCTTTACATTGAATGGACTATATTTAAGGGATTGCTTACCCCTTGCCCCTCTGTTTGAGACACCCAGAGGCAATGTCTACCAGATTGTTTGCAATAAGCAAGATGTATACTACATCCCATATGAGATATTCCGATCAGAATTCCCAGAATGATATGGAATATCACAATACTTTCCAAATGAAATATGTCAGAGATGCATTAACAACCATTATTTACTCAATATATATAATAATTAATCATGAGTACGCAGGCTAAGTTTTATTAGTTATCCTAGACTTAACTAATAGTGCATACTATATCGGATCCCTACCTTTGTTGACTGTACATATTTATCATATTCTTGAAGCCCAAGCATCATTTTCATTGCTGAACCTTCCTTGTCAGCCAAACAAATGGGTTACTCAAGTGCTGCGCTGACTGATATTTTTACCTTTTATAACATATTTATGTTTTAGAACCGTGCCAGAGAAACATCACAAATCAGCCTGACAAGGAAAAATTCACCAAAAAAAAAGAATGGTTGGGCTTCCAGATTGCAATGAATGAACAGGCATAAATAAGATAAATGATTGGTCAAAATGAATTATCCATTTAGAATAAAAAATGTCGTAAGAATTGGTTTACATTTCATACAACTTTCGATACGTTGTTTGTGGTTTTTCGGAAATCCTTCATGTTACAGCCTCAGAATTATACTTCTGAAGGGTTACCCAACAATCTTAAGTATGTGATGCTTCGCAACACAATTTCACAGTCCAAAGTAAAAAAAAAAATGCAATTTTTTAAAACAAAAACAACAGAAAGAGACAAATAAGGATAATTGAAAATTATATCCTCTTATAGAATAAAATCAAGAAGTATCACCAGGACCATACCATGAACTAAATTGCATATTCACCAACAAGGACTTGATCCATCAAACAACAAATAACTCACAGACAAGAAACTTCAAAGCCAACATCAAAAGATCAACATCACACTGGTCCTTCTGTCAGTTTATAAGGAGACTTATAATGATCCCACAGGTAAAATTCGAGCACTTGACATAAAAGCAAAGAGTTTCTGAATATTTAACAGAAACTTTGTTTACCTAGAAGCATAAAAAGGAAAAAACAAAAGGAACTACTCTAAAACCTTTGGGTGCCACCCACCAAGCAATGTCATATAAGTCGCAACTTATTCGTGATTCCATTGTCCAAGACAAATTCTGTCACAAGAACATTGGTTTTGCCAAACTTTTCGGCAGATTTTTCTCCTTCATTGGCTAAAATTTGAGTCCTAAAGGGGTGTTCAGGGAATAATATCTATTATGCAATTGAACTTGTAAATAAACTCATTTAGAATTATTTTGGTAACATCCACAACTTCTCAGAGCTCAAAATTTCAACCTGTGTCATACTCCAAATTTTGTGGTAATCACTTCACATAGTTCTCGTCCTATAGCTCACCCTCGTCTCCTATCCCTATAGGCTAAATTTTTTCAACTATGAAAAAAGAACAATTGTAGAGCCCAACCTTAGCACTCTAAAACATAATTCAAGAATCTAAATGATTCTATATAAATCACAGTATGCAATGCGAATGAATTAAAATTCCTACTTATTGGATACAAACTCTTTCTTAAACCTGATCGACTAGTATACAAGGAAAAATGTCCACATCAGATTGTGTACTTTCCTCTTATGGTATGCCTTGTATGAGAAAGAAGATATAACCGAAGGGCACTAAACATCTAATTAAATTTTCATGAATTGTGATAATCTTCAACCACTCTATCACATTGCTGTGGACATTCTTTTGACAATTCCCACTTCAACTATCATAAGTCTCATCAGATCCATGTTTAAGAGATCTACAAATTGAATTTCAGTCGCAACGTTCATCATTGTTGTCTAAATCTTATAATTGGATCAAAACGGTCTTAAACAATGCAGATCCCATCCTTGGATCAGGATCAATTTAGGACCACAAGATCTAGATCCATATGATAAACTTTACATTTGGTTGGACCGAACCGATACCGAACCGATTAGGCGTGCCAGTTCACGCACCGGCACACCCAAAATTTAATTTTTTGGAGTTCTCTCTCTTTCCAAACTTTTTCTATGAATTTAAGTCTAATTTGATGTTTTCTTATTTTTTTATGTTTTTTGATGTTTCTACAATCCCGGTTTAAACTAGATCATGCATCTTATTGCTTTAAAATGATACAAATCATAAAATAAACATAAAATATCTTCAAATTAAGATATAATCAATTATATACATAATAATATCTAAAATCGGATCGAGTGGCGATGGCTCTCGTAGATATCCGGATCATCAACATAATCAGGACCCTTCTATTCAAGCGGCATTGTAATCTTTTATGTTCATCCCATAAAGAATGTGCGCCGAATTATAAGTACTCTCGGATCTCTTACTAAAGCTCTGGCTCTAAGAGATATCCTCTAGCTGATAATACGGCTGCGGAAGAGCCCATCCGAATATTCCGGCAACAAAATCTGACACGTGAGATACTCCGGACTGCGTAGGATAGTAACCACCAGAAGATGCCTCAGACGTACCATATCCATATCCATATCTGTATGGATCATAGATTATTTGTGGCTGCGGATAATAAGATCTAGTATAAGACTCGAAACTTGATACGTCTATTGATCTAACTTCACGTGCGAGATCATCTACAGCTACATCGTGTCCTGAATGACCTTGAGGAGCCCGTCTTCTATATGCAATCGTATCATCACGGGCTCTGCCAGATCGTCCATCATGGTCCTGATTCTGTATAGCATGCATGAATTGAGACTCACCGGTGTATTAAAGACCATCCTACGGCTGTCTCATGAATAGTGGTCTCCTGTTCTCCACTCCTTCCATGGCCAGAAGATCCATGACAACCAGAAATGTCATCGCTACTCCTCGACACTTCATTGAGGTTGCAAGTATCTTGTTTTTCTTGTTTAGTCTGCTAGGCAGCTATCATCTTACCCTTCGTGCTTCTCTCTGTTTGGTTATCGCCTTTCTAACCGAATTGACCGAATAGCGTAGTAGCCTCGTCCGAGCATCTCTGGATCATATCTTTGAGAAAATGTTTCAAACAAAAAATCATGTGATGACTGCTCTCCTGCGGTTGTGCCTGATCAACTCTAGGAATGCGTAGAATGTTACGCTCAGCCCATTGCCCTGCATCTATCCTAGCTTTGCTGGCTACAAAGCTGGCCGGTCGTGGAGACAATTCTGGCTCATCAAGCATCAGCTCCTGCTATTCGCCTTAAATACGTTTCTAATTTTACAATTTTTTTATTTTTATTTTTGAAAAAAATATTTTTAATCCAAAAATATATTTATAATTTTTAAAAATTATATATAATTCAAGAATTAAAAATTTTTGTGTCAGCATATACATCATCCATAGATCAACATATAAAAAATCAAGCCCAAATCGAAAAATTTGGCATGATCTTCTCTTATTTTGTAATTTTGAGCTATTTTTTCAAGGTTCCTACAAAAAAAAGAAAGAAGATAGAAAAAAAGAAGCACACCTTATTTAGCCTTGACTCTTGCTTCTGATAGTCTGAATCGATGTTGTTTGTGGACTTTTGGAAAAGAAAACCGGTACTTGACCGTTGGGAAAGCCTTCTTCAGCCTTCTCTTCGGTGGTGTTCGGCTTTTAAAGCCGACACCACATTGCCACAGCGCCGCATTGTAGCAATTATTGCCACAGCGGGCCACTGGCCCCCGACTCGGTGTGAATCAAGCAGTTCGCACTGAGTCCGAGTCGAACCGGACAGAACCGGTGAGTCCGAGCTAAACCGAACGAAACCATCTAGTTCCGTCCAATTCTGACCAGTACCGGCTAAAAAATTATTGATTTCGGGTGGTATTATTGAGGTTCGGGCCTCGAAGATTTCAGGTGGTATTATTGAGGTTCCGGCTCCTTCGAGGCCGGAACCATTTTCCTATAGTGAACTGACCCAGTCTGGGATCGAGTCGGCTCGGTTCGGCCTGAACCGAGCGGTATGGCCCAGTTCGGCCATCCTCGATTTGGATCAAGGTTGGTCGTACCATTCTGAACTATTTGGTTCAAGGTGTACTACATCGAACTGACGGAGAGCCAAGACAATTAGCCCGGTCGGCTCAGTAAACAACAAGTCGAACCGTCATCAAAAGCTGATCCTCGGTTTGAGAGAAGCCCGGTTCAAGGAAAACAAGACGAACCCAAGCCCTTTCGTTTACATAGGCCACCCCCTTCACAGTTTAGGTCGCGATCGTCCCCCCTACATCCTCAAAACCCTCCTCTAGCCCCTTTGCCTCCTTTTCTAGCCCCTCTCTCTCTCCCTCCCCTCCTCCGGCCCTTCGAAACTCCAAAGGGACCTCTCTCTGGCAGCCCTTCGAAACGGCCTTTCGAGTTATAGTCGCTTCCTTCTCGCTCGCTAGGGTGAGGCAAGGGCTTGGTGCTCCCCCTGCTCCTCCCACAATAGGGCCGACGTTTTCTAGCTATGAAGACTGGCGGCCGAGATGGCGAAGGGGGTAGTACCAACCCTAGACGCGGCAGCAGTGGCGGATTGGAGCAGGTTGTGAGTCAGAGAGTCAGCATGGTGGCTTCGAAACTGGCCTCTCTTCAGTGAGTCCCCTCTATCACTCCTCTCTTCCTCTCCCTCCCTCTCTCCCTCTCCTTTCTCTCTAGCCCTCTCCCTCCCAATGGTTCCAGTACACTACGATATGGTACGGTACAGACCGGTACCATACCATACCAATCGCCATGCCTGGTCATACCAGTTTAACCATCCTTGGTTTGGATCACAAGATCCAAATCGATAATGTTATTTACATACTGTGTAGGCCCATTTTCTATAGTTTCTATGATTACGTGGTTCTTAAATTGCTAATCAATAATAAAGTAAAATCAGCAAGTCTGTTATTGGGGTTTATAGAGTTAAAAAAAAAAAAGCTGCAAGTGATGTATTTTACAACCATATGCAAAAATCTTACCCTAGCATTCTACGTTAAAGAATACTTAAACTGAAAATAGTGTATAAATATCCTGGATAACTGAACAGAAAGTTTTTTCAGTAGAAATACTATATATGGGCCTAAAATGG
The DNA here is from genome assembly GCA_025769935.1 of Phoenix roebelenii. Classification (NCBI taxonomy): domain Eukaryota; kingdom Viridiplantae; phylum Streptophyta; class Magnoliopsida; order Arecales; family Arecaceae; genus Phoenix; species Phoenix roebelenii. The sequence goes on from JAOXJJ010000481.1 coordinate 19,180,865, forward strand.
TGAAAACTAGACTAGTTGTGTGTATGCTTTATATTTTCCATTCATCTACTTTATAGTTGACTCATTTTAATTTCCACACTTCTTTTATATTCAGGAATTTCTCAGAGAAACCAGAGGTAAAAGGTTGAAATCAGGGGGAAACCCCCTCCCCCTCCCCCCC
>JAOXJJ010000481.1:19181124-19202891 GCA_025769935.1 Phoenix roebelenii
GCCACTTCGTGCTGTCAGGTGGAAAGAAGTGGCCGAGGCCACTTCTTTCTTTCATTTGATGGGAAAGGAGTGGCCGGACTCGGCCACTTCGTGCTGTCAGGTGGAAAGAAGTGGCCGAGGCCACTTCTTTCTTTTATTTGATGGGAAAGGAGTGGCCTCCGGCCACTCCTTTCCCATAAAAAAAAAGCTGTGGCCGACAGGCCACAGCTTTTTTTTTTCTTTGAAAGAAGTGACCCGTGGGCCACTTCTTCCTAAAAACCACGCGTGGCGCGTGGTTTTAAAAACCACAGCGCCCTGTGGTTTCGGAAAAAAAAAAAACCCGTACCGGTGCGAACCGGCCAGTTCGCACCGGTACGAGGCCGGTACCAAACGGTACCGGCCGGTTCGCAGATGAAAACCGGAAAAAACCGGTTTTCATCTGTTTCCGGTACCGGTCAAGGATCGGACCGATACATACCGGCCCGTACGGGCCGGTACGGCATTCCTTGCGTAAGACGAAAACTTTCTTTTACAAGTCGATTGTTCATTTTATGATTTGTATCATTTTAAAGTAATAAAATGCATCATCTAGATTAAACCAGGATCAATAGAAACATCAAAAAACATAAAAAAAAATCAAGAAAACATCAAATTAGACTTAAATTTATAGAAAAAGTTCGAAAAAGGTGATTACCAATTAAATTTTTTTGAAAACTCAAAAAAAAAAAAAACGAACCGTACAATGTCAAATCAATTTTAAATATAGAGACATGAGTTTGTGGTCTATAAAAGTTTTTCAAGTAAATATTGGGAAAAAAAGATTTTTTTCATAAATATAATCCTTGTTTAAGAATATATAACATAACATGTCAATATTCAGCAACTAAATGGAGTTATAGACTATCTGCACATCCAGACATGCTCGGAAAACTAGGCAAGTTGGCTCATCACTTGGACAAGTTGAGTCATTTAAAAGGCTAACAAGTCAAAATTCCATGTGATTTCACTACTTTCACAAAGCAAGCACGAGTTAACTGATTATTCTCAAAAAAGAATGACCAAGCTGACTCTGATTGAGTCTATCAAAACTCAGAAGACTCAGCAAGTTTAATCAAATGATGTTTTAACTTGTGTACATAATTTCTCTTGACTTAAACAAGTCAAAATGAATTTAAATATACCAAATTAAGCATATATTTCTATTAATACCATTTGCCTAATTGATGTTTGATTTGAACTTCAGAGGTGAACAAGCAAGACACAGAGGCACAAGACTGAGAACGTATGGCATGTCTTGCCATGACCATATATCATGACTACATGAGAGAAGATGGGAGGGGCCAAGGTGTACCTACCAGGTGGAGGAGGACCCTTTAAGAAGATGGTACTTGTGGGGCAGCATCGGCTAGGAGGATAGGGAATTTATGCTTTCATTCTCAAAGTCTCCATTTCCCTTTTTCTTGCTTCAAATTCAAAATTCAAAATTAAGGTATAATATATTATATGTTATATAAAAACATAACATATAATTTACAAGTTATATTATATACATATATCAAAATAATATATTTATCGAGCCAGGTTAAAAAAACAAGCCAAGCCCAGCCCAATTTCAGTCGGACCTAAACTTCCAGGCCCAGGCCCAGCCCATCAAGTCGAGAACCTTAGCACGGTCCTGGTAAATTTTGGGTTGGGTTGGGCGAGCTGAGACATTTTTGCACAAATCTAGCTTTAACAAACTAGAGTTTTATAGCGAATTTAATGATGAGCCGCAATACACATCTACATGATCCAAATCAAGATCTACAAAGTGTAAGTTAAGAAATTTTAAGCTATGTCACAATCGAAAGCAGAGCACGCAGGTGTCATCTACCATACAGCAGCCTGATAAAAGACTGCGTAGAATATAGTGAACTGCAAGGTATAGATTAGTATCACGAAAATAAGATGTATCCATTGCATTGCTCAAAAATGTGATCTTATGAGGAGGAGAAATGCTAAAACAAATTCTGAGATATCACATTTGAAAATTACAACATAGCAAGTAGACAAAACGACCAAAAAAAGGGTGCAGTTCAACAATAACTTTCCGTATAAGATTTTCACGGCAACTGTCAAGTAAGCTGACAAGTCATGCAAAGAAATTTAAAAATAAAAAAAATAAAATTCATGTTAAATAAGAGAGAACTTACAGGACCGTGCTGCTGCCTGTGTTGAATGGATGGAAGAGAATGGAAGTCCGCATCCAACACAGCAATCACGCTATAAAGTGACACTGAAATAAGGTAGATATGTAGATATGCCATCAAACTTCTATCCAAAATTACTCACTAACAACAATGCTTGTCAAGAATCATTAAATTTATTAACTAAACAGAATTGTTCTGGATAATAACACTTAAAAATTTACACGTAATTGATATGATACCATGACACAAGATGCTCATCGTGTTACTGGAAAAGACCAGTGCAAAAAGAAATAAAATTTATTGGACTTGATAAAAATAAGCTTTACCAGGGAGCAACTAGCATGTTAATATGAAAGAAGAAAAGGTGAAACTTACATCAGCAACTATTCAAACATTAATAAAGCCTTTAAAATTAATTTAACTGTTGTTGAAAACAACAAAAGAGGAAGAAAAGGTGACACTTATGTCAGCAACTATTCAAACATAAATAAAGCCTACAAAATTAATTTAAATGTTGTTTAAAACAACAAAAGAATCCTACTGCTAGAACTGTGACCATAGGCTTCTCATATTTTTACCAACTTGTAAAATGTACATACTAGACCATAGCTACCCAGAATTCAAAAAAAGCGACAATGTAAGGCTAATGATTGATTTCTTCATAGCTTGAGGGAATTGGCATATACATGCCTTAAGGCTAAAGCAAAGAAAGTGATTGCATACTTTGGTTTAGACGTCAGGGGTTCGATCCATGAATGTTTGCTAATTTGTTGATATACCCTTTTTATCAGTGTTATGAGACCAATGAATGCAGAGTGAATCAGCCCTTTGGCTGGTCCAGAACACCTTTCAACTTGACTAGTTTCGTATTGAACAAGCAACCTAGCCAGGTTTTAAAGAGAACCAGTTGCAGATCTCCAGTCATTGGCAGCGATCTAGTGATTAACAACAGAGAACCAGTTTTTTCTCTTTTTCTTTCTTTTCTTCCCCTTTCCCCCCTTTTTTTTACTTTTCTATTTTGTTGCTGCAACCATGCTACTAGCAGCCAGGCTTCTTCTGCTGCTGCTGAAGCTACTGTTCTTGTTTCGGGTAGCAGCTGCTATTACCACCACTGGGGCTCCCACTCAACAGAAATTGCCACTGTTGGTGGCTGGCTGCTTTTTGCCATAGCTATTGCTACAGCTTATCGGTTCCTAACTACAAAAACATATTGCTGCCAAAAAGAGCAATTAAAAATAAGAAAAAATAAATTAAAAACAAAAAATGCTTCAGGGCACCTGTAAAGTGTGAATGAAAAGTCCATCGGGCCCATAACCGCTGACTTGGCAACTCCATGATAAACCAACCCGCCATGTTTGGTGTTTAACTTTAGTTGATTTTTAATTTGTAACTAGTATTTATTATGTTTACCGTTTAGTGTTATTCATGTATTTTTATATTTAGTTGATATTGATTGTATTTCTGTCGTATCAAAGAATGAGAAGAGATCTGCATATGGATGAAAATAATGACTTACTATTTTTTCCAATATGTTTACATATATATTTAGATTTTTTTATGTTTATGGTCTGTCTCGAACTCTGGGCACCTGCCTAGCACTAGGCTCTAGCAGCCCCTTAGCTGCCTGTCTCCCACCTACAGTCTTTTAGAACAACACATGGTTATAGACTAATTTTTCACCATCACCATCACAGATAAGTTATCCACATGTTGCAATGCTTATGTTCTGTCGCTGGGTGCATTATCTCTCACAACAAGTCACTGTGACCAACCTGAACCATGATCTCAGTTTCAAATGAAAACAGACTTTCTGACAAAGTTGGTCACATGCCTCAAACTCACAATTTGAAGATCACTAATAACATAATAGCATGTCCTTTGAAATTATCCACTTACAACTATATAAGCTTCAAAGAATTACCATATATCTCAAGCAACTTTCACACTATGTTAATTATGCCGTTGAGAATCATCGGAGCATTTTAGTGCATGGTAAAATGGTTGTAGTATCCTTTGTTTGCATTTTCTCAGAGATCTTTCTGGACGTTTTCTAAAAAGTCTTTCTTAATAAATTAATAGGAGGTTTATAGTTTCAAAATTTAGATATTTAAAATCAGAACATTTTTAATACTTCTTTCTTCACACTTTTCATCCAAAATACATGCTTTCATATAACCTTTTGTTTAGTATGCCACTAGACCAATCAGTTGACCTAGCAATCACCTGGACCCTCGGATGGGCCGATTTCAATCCAAGCTTGACAAAATGTTCTTTATATGATGCTAACTTTGATGGGCATGGGGCTCCAAAACATCAAGCTAAGATGTTTAAAGGGTGTATGGGTTTAGTGGAATGTAATGGCTCTTTGGAAAACATTTGCATGGTTTAAACTTCAGGTTGGGACATATCTTGATAGCCCTCCACATGAGAGTTATCAGCCCCATAGACTCTTCCTCATACTGCCTCCATCCAAGGTAATCTCACATTCAGAGCTCATAAGAGGCAACTTACATTAATAAATTGCATTTTAAGTTTGCAACGTACAACATTCATGGCTGGGATCTTGCAGTTGATAAGCTTAACAGTGTAGAATAACTTCTTGTGAATGGGCTCATCATATTTGAAAGATGAGGAGCAAGGTGACGAGCAAAAAATCATGATACATAGAAAGCCATAAAAAATTGACTATGGCAATATAAAAAACTCAGTAGAGTGAGCAAAAAAGCTTATAAAATAGACCATATCAATGACTCTTGCACGATCAATCATGCAAGATGGAATTTAGTTTCAATGTACCACAAAAACACAAATTAACTAAATAATCTCAAACTAATATTTTTTATGAGAATTTCTTCACATGAATATAAGAACCTCATAAGATAGTATATTTCTGAAAAGATCATAAAAAAACTGGACTTGTCGTACTTTAAGCATGAGCAAGTGTGTACATGGAAAGCAATATTGCAAATCCAATTATGGCTAAAAAGTGTTTCAAATTAATGACATGAACATGACACCAAACCATTATGAAAGAATTGTCTCCTCAGACTAGCCTAATAGTTTAAATGGTCATACTCATTTCCCAAAATGAATTATTCCTTCAAATGGTTCCTGTCATCTTTGAACTCTTAAAGGCAATTAAGTTGTTAAAAGTTACTCGTTTAATCCTACTAAACAATCAAGAGAATATTTGCCAAACCACAAACAAGGATCCAGCATTTCACAAGTCCACCTAGGAATTAGTATTGTGCATCATAATATCGGTAATAATACATGGAGATTTAGACATGTCAATCATACAAAACAGATACACAGAACGGATTCACAGAATGGAAACCATTATTTTCATCAAACAATTTTTTCATCTTAAATACTTACACTTACCAAGTGATCAATAGGAAATACCATGCAGAAAACAAAAAAAAAAAAAAAAAAGCACTGCACAGCTTGATTCAGTTGATGGCTAAGGCTATTTTTGCTATTATGGCTCTTTACCTATATGTATTTTCCTGTCCTTGTACATCTATGACAATTCGACATTAATCAACAAATGGGAACTCTTCTCCATGCATGTGGTGATTGTGTGCCCACGTATTGTACCCCCAGGGCATCCAGTATAAGAAAGGGAAGGAGGCAACTGCATGGTTATTTAGTTCAAGATGGAGTCTCCAAAAACAAATATAAGTAGGATATTGCACATTGCAGTGGCCATTTCTGCTTAGGGCCAAATAGAATGGGCAACGATCATCACATAAAGGAACAAGTTTAATCCCATCCCCTTAATCAAGCTTCAAATAGCCTTCTTATATGCATAATCTCTATCAAGGTTCACTAATTTGTTATTTTTTCCAATTCCTTCGTCACAACATCAATCTAGGTTTTCAGTTTCCTATAGCCTAACCTACTTTTGGCCATTCTGCACAAATAAACAAGGATTAAAGTATCACCTGCTGTTGCCATGCTGCCACAGCACTAACTTGGTATGTGTCATGTCGAACCAATGCTTAACCTGCACGATCCATGCCGCATGCCTGTAAGGCACTAGCAAAGTACAAGCCACTATTTGCCAGCTGGCATGGACTACACTTTAATCCAAGCAAATAAAACTTCTTTAATTTCCACATGTCAGCAGATCTTGTTGCATGTCACCATACGATCTCATTCCATAAACCTCTGACATACTTGCTTCCAACTCATTACCTTTGGATACTAAATACTCAACAAATCATTTTAATCTATGATATGCCTACAATCACTTAGTTTCTAACATCCCCAGGCATTGCATGTTATCAAATTATTTTCATGTAGCGAATGTTCTCAATCTCACCAGCACACAATGATTACACAACATTTCATAGCAAGTTTCCCATCCACTCAATTGATTTTTTTTATTAAAATGCCTTTGTTAACCAATTTTTGTATAAGAGATTCAAGTTGGGGATTTACACCCATTTATTTTTCATCCAGATCCCCATTCAATATACCATTTCGGTTTGACAAACTACACTTGAAGATATTGTTCACAATCAAGTTTGGCATAATCCTTCTAATTTCATATCTACAAACTTGACAGTTAATGGGACCTCCTAAGCAGTAAAAACATATTCAAAATTTTAAATGAAGATTTATAACACCTAAAGAAACACCTGAATGTAAATCCAATGAAAGGAGAATTCACCAATTTAAACAATCATTGCAACACATGTGAGTCTAGCGCCGATAGATATTAATGGCATATGCAATGCACATGAGCTGCAACCAGCGCCACTAAATTTATGAAGGGTTGCTGTGGCAAACAGAATAGGCAGAGGTTCCTCTCCAGAACTCTAAAGAAGGAGTCACAAGAAAGTGAAAATGTTGGACATGTCCTATTGGTGCTCACTCACCACCTCAATCCCATTATAACATAGTACAGGTGAATTCTTAGTATGGCTTAATTCATCAACCAGATCATTGTTTTTTCTCTTACCACTGACCATATTATGTCCTGTAGCCTCTAACATGGTTCAACTTCAAACAATTCAAGTCTCTCGTTGAACTCTTACAGTTCTTACATAATAAACGGTAGAAAATACTAGATATAAAAAGATCAACAAATAAGTTGAGCAAGCACACCCATGATCTTTCCTGATAAAGAAAGAGAATTTCCATACCAATGCCATCCTCTGCAGCACTCTGTGTACAGCCAACAGCATCCCACCAATCAACTCCAGACAAAAGACTCCACCAAAACCTGCAACAAACAAAGCACACTGCAAATAATAAGCAATCTGTTTGCATATTGCCAAACAAAGAATAGCATGGGGCAATTCAATGTTTTCAATACCTGTCTGCTATAGCACGTTCCCATGCTGCTGAGTTGACTTTTGCTTGCGTGCTAGGAATAGCAGGAGGAAGCACACGGATTATCTTCAAAATAGTGCGATCCTTGGAGGCATCATGCCAAACAGAAGCCAAGCAGCAGCCAGAGGATGAGAAGGCAGGTGCAGCAATGGTCGAACCAACATTAACGTGATAGCTATCAACTGGGTTAAAATTTTCCCCAGAAAATATGTGGACTCCGCCCCGAAGAAATGCAACAGCAACCTCTCCGCCATGAGCAGAATACACTATTTGAGCTAGTTGTCTAACATCATTTGGCAGATCATAGGGATCAAAATTGAGCCTGTTTGCCCTCTCACCACTACTTTCAGATGAATTTCGTTCATCCGATATTGTTGGTGCAGATGCAAATGCTTGGGGATTTCTTAAATCATCTGTTGGTGGAATGCTTTTATTCACCCTGGTCGACCACACTGTTTGCATGGGGGACTGCCCGCCAAAACTGGAAGCAGGATTTCCAAAAATTGGATGAAGAACAACAGGCTGAAGAGATGATTCCCAACACTGGACCCTCCATCCAGTAATTGAAGGTCCTTCATCAGGATCATACGGAGACATATACTGCCCTGCAAGCAGAAAGATAATTAGACTGGTTCCTGCATGCTTTTCACTTGAAACAAAAGAATAACACATGCAAGTAAGTAATAGTAACGAAAAGCATTAGAAACTAGAAAAATAAAATTTAAATGTGAAAAAATAACTTAAAAAAGAGCACATACAAGTCTATTGGAATTAATAAGATTTCCATGCTATGGGGGATGGAAGAACAAAATCATATTGTTGAAGATAGTATCACTAGATAGCCTATTAGAAACCAAGAAATATCTACACATCCAAATCACTGCAGAAAAGCAAGAGTTGAACAAATCATAAAAACACAATGAGTATAAAAATGGGAATTGCTTGGGTGTATGTCTTACCAATGCAACTGTTAAATAATTATGGTCAAAAACATCCTTCAACACGGAAATGGTTATGGGGGAAAAAAAGAGAGATCAACCTTTTACAAGCTTTCTAAGAGCATGGATTAATGTATAATTTGTTTTTAACCCCAGAACAGAGTCGCATATCAGTACCTTCAACTATCACAACAGAAATGACTGACCCTCCCTGTGTTGGATCAAAAGCAACTGCCGTGACTCCAGAACCCCATGTTGTGGTAGCAGCAGATTGTGCAGCAGCCTCAGGACTCACATATGCCGAAAAATTTGAAACCGGTAAACAATGAAGAGATGCAGCCTCACTAATCTCATGATCTGTGAGCTTCTTTCCTTGCTTCTCTTCAGAAACAAAATACTGTTGTAAGCTAAATAAATATGCAGCCAGAGGTGCAAAACCTGTCCAGCAAGGGGGGTTTAAAGATGGAGGAACAGCGCTGCTTGTATTTATCTTGGCAGTTGCCTGAATACCATTTCCTGGACCTGGCATCACCTCCCAAACAACAACAGTGGATGGATTCACAAGTGGGACACCAGCAACATGCATACTCCCAGCCTCAGTAATGATAGCATCAGCAGCCATTATACCACTAGGTCCGGCTCCTAGCAATCCTTTGCTTGTTCTAAACCATTTTGGTTGTGAACCACTTTGAGGGGGCCATTGTGCCCAGTGAAGCTGGACAGATCCAGATGAAAAAACTGAGCAAACACACAGAAAATGGGGCCATCTCACTGCAACAAAGAGAATGTGTGAGTACGTGGCTGATAAATGACTTAAACATCTTGGACTTACACGTGGAAGAGGGAGGGAAGGAAAAAAGAAAAAATAAAATAACCTGAAACTTGAGACTTTTGCAACAGAAACTTTTCCTCAAATGTTGACTTCAAGTTAGCACAGGTGCTAGAAGTTGAAGGAAGACAATGATACTGCATATAGCAAACATATGTATTACATACATACATATATAACATATATTTATATCACTAACGTATCTGTACCAGAGCCATCACTGTTAGGTGCCGGCAGAGTACCAGCATGCACCATATCATACACAGTAAGGTAGTTCATGCCAGCACAGCAAAGGTGACATCAACCACCCTGTGTCAATAAATACAGTGCCCAGGGGTGTATCAAGCATTGGTACATCACTGCTATGGTACAAAATGGACCAGTATGGCAGTACTTAAATTCTTGATACACACAAATATACGCACATTGGTTATTGAACAGAGAGGATTTTGTCCCAGCATAAACAGAAAATACGGTTAGCATAACTTGTAGCAAAAAACAAAGATTGCAAGATTAGTTTGTTTAAAATATTATCTGTGACTATGCAAATACACATAAGCTCAAAGACATATCAGTAGGTAGACAAGATTTGGGCTTAAGGACAATATCCATTATTTAGATTGATCTATGGATCATGTACTCAACGGTATGCATGGATGCTATTGTGGTGGTGGTATCAGTGATGGCACTAACTGAATTTACTTGAAAACCGATGAAAGATCACAGATCTCTCACTTTTAAGCCTATACAATGTCAAGCCCAATATACAGGACCATATAATCTGGTTTTACTCAATTGAACAAGAAAATACGTGGTGGCTGAAGAGCATGAGGTCACCAAAATAAAAGGTAAGCTAGATAAGTGAGTTGGGAGTTCCTTTGTCTTTCCTCAAATGACTAAGCAGGCTTTCATTGTTCTCCTGTTTTAGTTCTCCTCCACATAGGTCAAGGAAGACAAAAGCAAACAAGAGTTGATGAGTGTGTTCTGCAAGCTTTGTGAAGTGCCATATAGTTACAAGCCGCTAATTCCCTCAATTGGAAACTTTTTCAACCATCCAAGCTTGAGAAAGATGATGAACAAAGGTTAATGAAAGATTAACATCAAAATCGACCTTCACATGAATTTTCAAATCGGTTTTAGCATTTGTTTCTTTGAAACAAGCATCTAACACCATCTATATTGAGATTCTCATCACCTAGACCAAATAGGGGTTAATCTATCCTGATGTCTCTTCCATTTACTTGCCTCCCTTCTTCTTTCACACCCATCTGACTCTACTTGTATCAAAATGCCAAGGGCATGTAAAGATGGAACAGCAAAATAGAATAAGCAAATGGGGGTAGAAGAATAGGCAGTGAGGCTGGTAGAGGAGGCTGTAGATGGCAGGTCAGGAAGCTGGAAGAGGAGGGGAAGAAGAAAGAACAACAATGAATCTGAGAATTTGAAAGTAAACAAATAACTAAAATATGCACATATTTTTAAAGCCAACAAGAAAAACAATGGTTGTTGTGAACTCCATTGCAGGATGTTGCATCAATCAGGCACACGAACCAGGGTATTTAAAAACTTCTCTTACCTTAGGGGCATTTCAACAGTAAAACTCAACTACCGTTAAAGATATAGCTCCAACATATGTTAGTAGTAACTCAAGAACAGTGAAATATGTACACTGTATTGGAAGGCTTATCTCAGACTGGAACATATTACATGTTGATTACAGCCTATAACCAATACCAAGCCTTATTTATCTTTTCTATCACATTCCAATTTGACTTCAAAAAGTAACATATTTATCTGTTTTGTTTTTCTGAACAACCAAATCAACATCAACAACGGAAAAGATTCTCCGAGATGTACATAAAGAAGCTAAGTTTGCACGCTTTCACAGTAGTTGTTTTAAAGCATATCAATCTGTTAGAAAAATAGTAAAATTCATTCCCTTGTTCCTATGGACTTCATACCGGCAACAAATATCTGCAGAAAACTTAAGAAACACATGACATTTGTTTTCTAGAAAATACATAATACTCTCCAGCAGAGCTTGCATGGTGATTATGGTAATTTAGTTCCATGAGTAATGATAACAAGCAGATTCATGTAAATTAATTAAAATCACCCAGCTTGTCCATGAACATGATGGCAGTCTGCATTCTATACTGAAATTAACATACAATATGAATCTCGCTGAAACAAGCAAGGATCATCCAAAACTAAAAATAATGGATGGCAGAAGTAGCATACTGGATTCATCCCTGACAACCATTTAGTCACAACTGCAAGATCTTGTCGCCATTCATGTTCGCACTGCCAGCAGCTGGCGTCTCGTACTAGATTAATAGGGCCCTAAATTAGGTCAAAAAATTACACTAATGAATAAACCATAATTGGGAAATAATCATACAGAACTTAAAAATGAATAACAATAACGGAACAAGGTAAAATTTGTTTTACTTGTTGCTATGATGATAAGAAGTTCGTTGACATGAAAGAACAACAAAAATTGTTCTGATATTGATTGAAAATGAAAAAACAAACTTCTGATAAACTATCTTCCAGTTTGCAACTAAAAAAACAAAAATGAAAACAAACAAGGAGACCAGATTGAAATGCAAATATAAGAATGCTCACTTGAGAAGGCTGAGTCCATATAGTGATCCTCCCATGAAAATTTGCAACCAATAAGGCACGGGGGCAGGACCTAGGAGACCATTCGATAAACTGAACAGAATCGCGTGGAGAATCTGTCATCAAACAATGTGATCAGCATAAACTAGAATACATAGAAGGATACAAATAGAGAACCTTGGCTTTTACACATAGGTCAAATAAAATTGACAACTAAAGGAGCAAATGCAACATATACCATGACTTTCATATCATAATTTAATACATTTCGGAAAATATAGGGAGAAAAGATAATGATTCACCATATTGTCTTAAACTGAATTGAGGCTAGGGTCTTTCCAACATATGTTACTACACCCAGTTTGGTATCATTACCATTTCTTGTTTTCTATTTTAAAAAAAAAAAGGAAATACAAGAAAGAAAACAACTTTAGTAAAGGTCTTTCTTTTGTTTCTTTCCAAAATTTCTGAAAACTAACAGAATAGACTATTGCAACCCCTTCACCTTTACCTCCACCTCTGCCACTTACACAGCCACTTACCTCCATTATCACAGCACCATCTGCCCCGCTGCTGCTGCCACCCACTGCCATTGCTGACACCTTGGTCACTACCTACATTAACGCCACCATCCCCCATCTTCCGTCACTGCTACTGCCACCAACACAACACATATCACTCCCACTTCTAACGCCACTCCTCTACCGCTCCACCACCACTGCCGCCGCCCACAGCTGCATCCCTCCATGGCATCACTACCTCCACCACCACCACCACCTCCTACCACCATCATCACTGCCACTAAATAATTGCAAACACAAATGCTACCACTACTTAACATACCTATTGTTTTCTAAATTATAAAATGAAAGCAATTGTAGCTATCAAACATGTTCTACTTTCAAAATATTGAAAGCAAATGAAAACAATGAGAAATAAAAACAAAAAAATAAAAATAAGAAACTAGAAAGAATGTCTAACAGAATCTTTGTTAACCAAAAGTACACTGCAGCAATCACCAGAGGAACAAAATTATACAAAATAAATTTATATATGATAGTAGTTTCAAAGAGGCCTTTTCATAAGAGATGTGGACATCTAATACATTAGGAGCCTCTCTGACATATACAATAAAATTCACATAGTTCCATGAACAAAATACAATACGTAATATTCAAGCAATGAAGCTACCACATATTAATAAGCTGAGCTCTGATGAGTTGCAGTCATAAATAATTAAGGGGTACTCTTTTTTAGGAGATGCAAGCCTTGCAAAACCAAGAATAGAAGGAAAATAATAGGCCTTTGACAAGCAGGGAGTACCAAGAGATGGAGAGCCAAGAGGTAAGCAAAGACAGAGAGACAGAGGGCAAGTAATTATTGAGCTAAATAGAAAAACCAAATAATATTATCCAGAAAAAAAATGCCAACGTTTCAACATGACTAGGCCTTATCACTTTTAAGTATGCGTCTTTTTTTAAACAAGGTAGCACCACCATATTGCAAAACATGTATTGTGCTTAGAAAAATTTTTGATGCCACAATGTGCTAAGTGTTAGTATCCTTACCTGCTTTCACATTGAACACAGAACACTCTGTTGGTCTCTCAGGATTCAGAATGTGTATCGGAATCCAAAATGGAGGGTTTGCGTTAGAGCTGAAAAGGCCATAGGAGTAGTGTCAGTTACAAGCAAAAACTAGAAATAACAAATATGCATGTTATTTTAATTGACTCTAATAGGAGATAAATGGCCTAAGAGATTCATGGAGGCAACTTGACGATGTGAACTTACTTTACAAGTTTAAAAAAAAAATATCAGTTTATGCAATCGATTTTTTAAAATTTGTTGTCTATGAAATTGTTCTCCTCTATTGATTAAGGAAACAATAGACTTAAACAAGAGCAAACCTTTAACAGTCGCAAATCTTCTTTTGGGCCCTCAAATTTATTTCTTGTCGGTGCCCTTATGCTCTTGTTATTTTCTCACTTTCTTCATAGAGCTACTGGCATATATTTACTTTCTTTAATATTATTTCCGTTCTTTATCTTAACAACCATAATATGTTTTTTGACGCCAACAGAAATGTGACTTCACATGCAATCAGCTAAAGTAACGCTTCCCTGCACATGATGGCCTAATACCGCCTTGCTCATCAAGCTCATACGTGTCAAGCTCCAACCACCACAGAAGCACCATTTAACTTGAGTTGCATTTGAAGTCACCTATTTCAGGTCCAACTATCAATCCTGTTGTTTTTAACAAAACGGAAAAATATATAACATAGAGTTCAATTACCATGGTGCCTCGTTATGGCCCGGTCAAACTAGATACAAGGAAAATGCGCAGCATACTTGAACTTTATGTTAGATCAAAAACGGCAAGGACCATTATCACAACATTTTTTAATGCAAAATACCTATACAAAAAAAAAAGGATGACCGTTTATCCTAAATGAGAAGCTTTTTTTCTGATCTTTTCAAGAAAAATCAGATTAACAGCTTCCATCATAATACAAACACTTTTCAGTTTGCATTACATATAAAAGCATCATTCCTGATATATTAAAGGTTCCAATAATGATGCTTGATCTAATTAGAGGTCAATAATCACAGAACATATTTGGACTCCAGGAACAAAGAAGCACACATGTACTTCGGCCAGAACTAACCTTCCAGATGAATTTTGTTTCCAACTGCAAAGACAAGCAAACTCCACTAGTCAAAATCTATAAGTTAACTGTATGGTATTCATGAACATATTGAAAAAGCTAACAGACTTGAGAGTACTTAATAGCAAAATCACCAACCAATTTAAGTGTTTGAGGCTTGTCAATATTGAATTTGGTAGGAGTTTAATGAATACATCCCAATAGAGAGATTTCTCTGAATTCAAGTTCGACTCTTTTCACATAGAAATTACTACAAACGAGTTAACTATGCTTGATTGTGGTGGGCGGTCAACAAATTGCAAAAGAGTACTTGGGGGTCAACAAATCGCAAACATTGGTATTCTTTATTTGAGAGTACTTTAAAACCAAAATCACCAACCAATTCAAGTGTTTAAAACTTGTTATGTTGAATTTGGTAGCAGCAGTTTAATGAATATATTCCAATAAAGAGATCACTCTGAATCAAGTTTGGCTCTTTACATCGCAAAAAATACCCAAGGTTAACCATGTTTGGATTTGGGGGGTGGATGCCAATTCTTTTTTCATTAAGTCGTAAAAACTGCAAACCTTGGTATCCTTGCACACGTCTCTGAAGCGCAAGCAATAACATTCAGCTTCCCACACCAAGCGACTGCACTGCTCAAAACAAAAGTTTACACCTTTAAGATCATATGCACAAATTGACAGGAAAGAACGAAGCAGAAGCCGATTAGGCATAAAAAATCAAATTTTATTTTAAGGTGCCTGACAAAAACCCTGAGAATTTCATAGTTCTCACCCACGTACCCACATAAACACCCCCCCAAGTTCCAATCTTTTCTCCAAAAATCAACGAGAAAAGCCCCAAAGCAGCAGGAAAATTAAAAAAGGAAAAAAGATATCAAGGACCTGAAGTTGCGGCAGAGCTCGGGAACATTCATCTTGTGCCGCAGACTAGAAGGGGACTGCTTGAGCCGGATGCGGAACACAGTGGCCGGCGTCGGCGGGGGCCCATCTCCGGTGTCCATCGTGTGAACCCCTTCCTCGGCGGCCCTCTTCTCTACTCCGCCCTCGGCCTCGACGACCGCATCCGCCTCCGCCGCTGCTCTGTCGAGAACCCTAGAATCTCTGGAGGCGGCGGCAGCATCGGCGACGCGGGGCGCAACCTGGTCCGCGTCGGTAGGGTCTTTGGCGAGGGAAGGAGGGGGGTTGGGGTGGTTCATATGACGGTGATGGGAACCCTTAGGTCATTTATAGCGACGGATGGGGAGAAGAAAGTCGCGATTGAGGGAGACAGGAATCACTGTTGGGGCGATCTTTTGAGTGTGGGGCTCGGCCGCGTGTTGCGAAGTGCTGATGCTTGATAGGGTTTTGGGGGATTGGAACGCGGGAGGTGAGTGGATCCGCTTGGAGACAAAAGAGGAAGATGGTGGAAGCGAAAGAAAGGGGAAGGATTCCGGGTGGGAAGATTTCTTTATATTTTTTTCGGCGCCGTCAACATCCAGGGGCTGAACGGGACCTCTTTAGATCCTGCCTTTATTCTTTCGGTGGCTCGGTCTCGACTCTTGAGAGGTGCTGGGAGTCCGGACTCCGGACTGCTTCTGAAGTTTAGAATACCTTTTTTTCTTTTTTTTTTGGCGAGCATATTATTATTTTACTGTCTCAAATAAAATTATAGATCTCATTACATTAGATTTTATCTAATATTATATATATATAATAAAATAGAAATTCTGCCTGTGCAGAACCCTTCATCAGCCATATGGATATTATCATTAACAAGATGCATATATTATCATGTATCAATTAAACCAGTATATTGATTAAATAAGTAGAGATCGTATATATATTATCAATTTATTACCGGTTTGGTATTTTCTGAATGAGTCTGGAGACTTTTTTTTTATCGGTCTCAATCATAAATTGATCTAATTGTACTCTAATTATCCTTAATAAAGTAACAAACTACGTACTAATTAAAGTCATTAATTAATTAATTGTATGCAATGAAAAATAATTGTTAACTATTTGCCATCTAAATATTAATATTAATGATGAGATTTAAATCCTCCTCATATTCTATATTATCATTATTAAGATAACAACCGTGTATTAATTAAATCAATAGGGGAAAAAGGCTGATACTAAAGATATAAGAAATAATTGCAGGCCATGGAATAATAATTTTTAATTTGTTAGATAAGCATTGTAATATTAGAAAAGAATTTATATAACATCTGAAATAAATATATTTACCATTAATAATTTATTTAATATAATATAATAACTATATATAATAGAAGAAAATATGTAAAATAAATATATCTTTAATTTGCTACAAAAATATATTTAATATATTATTTAAAATTGTATGTTCATAATTTAGTTTTAACTCAAACTCAAGCCAATCTGCAGATCTATGGCCTTGAAATTTAGTATAATCTATACTTTAGCCTACATATATATAGTTTACTTTATGGCTTCAAGTAGCAGTTGTTAAAATATTGTAATGGCATCAAAATGATTTTGACTTATCTACATAATATTTTAATTATAATTTAGCATACTGCTGGCAAAATTGATATAAGACTTGAGATCTAGCTCCATGATAATTGTACTCTTAATGTGAATTCTACATTAGTCACTCACCACTTTAGAAAATTTCTAGCATGTTTTAACTATAAGAATTTGACTAGGATTTGGAGACTTTAACCTCATTAATATAAATAAAAGGAGTTATGATCAATTTTATTATTCGATTATGAAAGCAAAAAGGGTCCAAAACCATATTTCATAATTTTATTATTTATTATATTTTTATGAGAGCTCCTAGTTGAGTTTCAAACAATTGTTTCTGTTAATCCTATAGTTTTAATGGTTTACTATTTGATTTTGATGATAACAAACAAATGAATTTAGTTCATTATTACGATTATAGCAAACGAATGAAAATTAGGAATTGAGATCTCTTTTGAAGGCTGATGCTGGAATTTTGAACGTGTGTTAGTATTTTTGGCATAACTTTTCATTGAAATAATATTAATGCAATTCTTGTTGATCTGGAAAGAAGACTTATTTATCAAAAACTTTTATATTCAATATATTTTCAAATTTAAACATTAGCCATGAGTAATAGGGTATGCAATCTATCTATCCAAGCTGTAATTCATACTAACATATGTTTACTCTTTTTGCTATAACTTTTCAACCAAATGTTCTTTTGAAATAATTCTTACTCGGTTAAAAAGACAACTTAAAGGGATACAACTTTTATATTCAATATATTTTCAAATTTAAACGTTAGCTATGAGAGTAGGGTCTACAATCTATTTATCCATAGCTATAATTTAGGCTGACATATGTTTACTCTTTTAGCTATAACTTTTCAACCAAATGTCCTTTTGAGATGATTCTTGTCAGGTTGGAAAGATAACTTAAAAGACTATAACTTTGTCTCTAGCCACTAAGTCGAATTCAGCCTTTTGAGTTATCAAAAAGATGCTATAAAGTAGAAAACCAAATCGGACCCAAATCTACCTACATTAAATATGTTAAAAAAAGGTTTCCAAAACTTCAAATTGTTTCAAACAGAAAAATGGTTTCTCAAGACTATAAAAGAAGATTCATACCTTATATTGCAGAAAGAATGATGGAAAAAAATTAAGAGAGTATTGTGCTTGCAAGTAAAAAGCCTTCTTTGTAGAGAAATTGAGTATAGTGCTTTCATTCTCGTTACTTTGTTTAAGTATTGTCAGAGAATTATTGAGCTCTTGTTGGCTTGAGTGATAGAAAGTGATTGCTTAGGAGGATCGTACTCTAAATAAACAAGAGAGTGTTTGAGAAAGTAGATCAACTAAGGGTTAGCTCGGATATCACCAAGTGTAAAAATTGCTTGCACCAGGAAGACAAGCATTTTGTAAAGCTTTGGATAAGCATAGTGGATTAAATCTCGGAAAGAAATTTTGGAAAGTAGATGTAGGCTCACAAGGAGACCGAACCACTATAAATTATCGCGTAATACTTTTCTTCCCTTCACTCTTTACTTTTTCATTCTTAGTTGTATATTAATGATTATTACTTGCTATATTTGTTGTATCTAGTTTATTTCATTAAATTTAAAAACTTGAGGGGATTTGATTTTATTTTCGCAAAATTTTATAAAATTCAATTCACCTCTCCTCTTGGGTTTGCCACTCCAGACCAACAGTTTCCTTTTCTCTCTAATGGGATCACCTATCCAAACTCCCTTCTTTTTCTTCTTTTGTTTCTTCTTCATTTTCAAAAGGCTTACAACCCCCTCCTTTCCCTTTAACTAGCCGCCATCAGTCTCTATTTATAGGCTTGGTGCGGCAATTTACGATGTAAGGCCTACAACTGTCATAGAATAGATGAATTCTATCCTCTTAAGTAGGTTAATTTGCAGGTCATGTAGGTTATCGGGACGGCGGGCCGCGGCGACCGCGGGGGAGGCGACGGCCATGGCTGCCCCTTCCTCTTTTTTTTGCTGTGGGGGGTCGCAGCGGCCGGGGCGACAGGCTGCATCGGCGGCTGGGGAGCGCATCCACGGGTGGTCGGCGTAGTGGCTGCCACCGTGGGTAGCCACGAGCTGCCTCCCAAAATAAAAAAAAAAAGAAAGAGGGCCGGCGGCATTGAGGAGAAGAAGGAGATAGAGAGGGAGAGAGAGAGGGGATGGAGAGAGAAGAAGAAGAGAGAGGAAGAGACGGTGGGATTGAGATTTTTGAGAGAAAAAAGAAACTTTTAAATGGGGATATTTTGGTCAAAAATACAGCTTCCCAACAAAGCTGAAAACAGTATTTTCGAAAAGCTCCAAAATGGAGCTTCCCCCCAAAAGCTATTTTCAGCTTCCTGCAAAAGCTGAAATAGCTTTTCTAAAATTTTACCAAACATCATTTTTTACCTAAAAATACTTTTGGAGGGCCAGACAGTACTTTTTGGCCCTCCAAAAGCTTCCCCAAATAGGGCCAAAGTGTCCACCACAAGCGTCGGTACGGTAGAAAGAGAGTACGCTTTGTATATCATGATCCGGTATGCATCGTCTAAAAATTTAGTAATTGCAATATTTAAACAAATAGGGTTCGTCATAGTAATAATTCTTTACTTTGCACAAAAAAAATTTTCTGTCTATCGACCCCCAATGCTCCGAAATCCAATTCTTAATAAGAAAATTTACAATGTCAGCGTACCATGGCACAGTAGAGAGTGCAAACAACTGTTCTTCAGGGAATGAGTCCTTGACAGAAAACTGTGGCACCGAATCATGAAAAACTAGCCGTGATAAATGGTCAGCAGCCATATACTCTACTCCCTTTTTATCTTTGATAGCGATTTCAAATTCTTGGAGTAGAAGTATCCATTGTATTAGGCGTGGTTTGGCCTCTTTCTTATCCAGCAAATATTTTAGTGTTGCATGGTCCGTGAAGATAACAATAGGAGCACCAAGGATATAAGAACGAAATTTGTCTAATGCAAATACTACTGCAAGCAATTTCTTTTTGGTAGTGGTGTAATTCATTTGAGCATCGTTTAAGGTTTTGCTTACATAGTAAATGACATACGGCTTATTATTCTTGCGTTGTTCTAGGATAGCTCCTATCGCATAGTCGCTAGCATCGCACATGTTCTCAAAAGGTAGTGACCAATCGGGTGATCGTACAATGGGTGCAGTGCTAAGCATAGACTTCAACTTTTCGAATGCATCTTGACAGGTTTCAGTCCAATTGAATGGTGTATCAAGGGATAGGAGGTTACATAATGGTCGAGCTATGACAGTAAAGTTCTTGATGAACCTCCTATAAAATCCGGCATGACCCAAAAATGATCTAACATCTCTAACCATCTTGGATGCAGGTAACTTAGCAATTAAATCGATCTTAGCTCTATCTACTTTCATGCCCTTTGATGAAACAATATGTCCAAGGATAATTCTCTTTGGCACCATGAAATGGCATTTCTCCCAATTCAGTATCAAATTCTTTTTTATACATCGAGCTAAGACTGCTTGTAAATGTGACAGGCAATCATCAAATAGTCGCCAAAAATGGAGAAGTCATCCATGAACACTTCCAAAAACTTCTCGTTCATGTCTTCAAAAATGCTGAGCATGCATCTTTGGAATGTTGCAGGTACATTACACAACTCGAATGGCATCCGTCGGAAGGCAAATGTGCCAAAAGGACAAGTGAAGGTAGTCTTCTCTTGATCTTCTGGTGAAATCTAAATTTGGTAATATCCCGAATAACCATCGAGAAAATAATAGAAATCATGCCCTGCAACTCTCTCCAACACTTGGTCTAGGAAGGGTAGGGGAAAGTGATCCTTTCTTGTGACCAAATTCAGCTTTCGGTAGTCGACACACATGCGCCAACTCGTCGGGACACGAGTTGGAACTTGTTCACCATGTTTATTTTATATTATCGTCAAACCCGACTTCATAGGAACGACTTGAGTAGGGTTTACCTACTTGCTGTCGGAAATTGGGTAAATAATACCCATGTCAAGCAACTTAAGGAGTTCTGGCTTGACCACATATCGTAGGATTCAACCTTCGTTGCATTTGCCTTGTGGTTTTGGCGTTGTCCTCCAAATATATCCGGTGCATGCAAATTAAGGGGCTAATCCCTTTCAAGTCGGCAATAGACCACCCTAAGGCTTCTTTATGATTCTTTAGAACACCAAGTAATTTTTTTCTTGGGTATGATCAAGTTCAGACGAGATGATTACAGAAAAAGTATCCTCGGGTCCAAGAAAAGCATACTTAAGTTTCTTTGGTAAGGGTTTCAATTCAAGCTTGGGTGCTTGCTCATGGGATGGTACTATTTTCGTCTCTCGAGGCGACAACCTCTCAAATTTCCCAACTTTAGGTTTCCACCCATTGACCATCTTGATATCCAAACTATCCACAATAGGTGTGACTGACAATTCATCATCATTGGTGCCATTAGGACACCAATCAATTAAGCTATCATCGGATGGGTCGTTAATTGATTCTGCTAACAAATATTCTTCCGCGATGGTTTCAACCCAATCAACCTCCTTACTTTCTTTGGGATCATTGGGTTATTTGCACACATTAAAAATGTTCAGTTCTAAAATCATGTTACCAAAAGAAAGCTTCATAACGCCATTCCTACAATTAATCAATGCATTAGAAGTTGCAAGGAATGGACGTCCTAAAATGACCGGAATCTGAGACTG
>JAOXJJ010000481.1:19202991-19219759 GCA_025769935.1 Phoenix roebelenii
GGAGCGCGGCCACGGGTGGCCGGCGTGGTGGCTGCCACCGTGGGCAGCCACGGGCTGCCTCCCAAAACAAAAAAAAAGAAAGAGGGCCGGCGGCATTGAGGAGAAGGAGGTAGAGTGGGAGGGAGAGAGAGGGGGGATGGAGAGAGAGGAAGAGGCGGTGAGATTGAGATTTTTGAGAGAAAAAAGGAACTTTTAAATGGGGATATTTTGGTCAAAAATACAGCTTTCCGACAAAGCTGCAAACAGCTTTTTCGGAAAGCTTCAAAATGGAGCTTCCTCCCAAAAGCTGTTTTCAGCTTTCCGCAAAAGCTGAAACAACTTTTCCAAAATTTTACCAAACATTATTTTTTACCTAAAATTACTTTTGGAGGGCCAGAAAGTGCTTTTTGGCCCTCCAAAAGCTCCCCCAAATAGGGCCTAATAGCTGACTTTGGTGAAATAGAAAAAAATTAACAAAGTACAAAAAAAATGTTCCACCATGATGGAGAATCATCTAACGGAGAAAATTCTGGATGAAGTCTTCACATCCTACACTGTTATCTTTTTTTTTCTTATTTTGATATATTAATGGTACTATATGTTCGGCTTTGTTTGAATATATATAAATTTATATATCTGTTTATGTATGTATATCAAAAAAGATATGGGAAAAAAGACTAATCAATGTACAAAGAATATGATATATGTATATATTTATTTATGTGTACGTGCCGAAAAAAAAGACTAGATATAATGTAGTATTTAGCCACTTCTAAGTTTGTGTGTAATACTATTTTTTTTTCTTATTCCTTTCCTTTATGTATAGGTATATGTATACAAGTGTATATACATATACATAGATTTCTATAAACATTTATACATATGCTTGGATAAATATTTATATACAAATACTTAAAAATATATGTGCAAATGTATGCAAGGCTATATACAAATGTATATACTTGCGTGCCTTTTATATGTGCATCTTGCATGTGTATGCATATGTATTGG
The DNA here is from genome assembly GCA_025769935.1 of Phoenix roebelenii. Taxonomy (NCBI): domain Eukaryota; kingdom Viridiplantae; phylum Streptophyta; class Magnoliopsida; order Arecales; family Arecaceae; genus Phoenix; species Phoenix roebelenii. Next base: position 19,203,982 of record JAOXJJ010000481.1, read on the forward strand.
GGAGAAAGAGTAAAATAAAAAAAAATAACATTTTTTTAGGATACAATCTAGGTATTATGTTTATTCAAAAAATTAATTTTTAGGGCATCAAATTTACATGCAAAGCTATTTAAAAAATGATCGACGATAGCTATGGTTAGTGGTATAAAGTATGCTATAATTGCAGAGCTACTATAAAAGTTTATGAAAATAGTTTTTAGTGTAATCAATGTGGCAAAAATGATCAACCTCCCATACCATGGTAAAGACATATTTGTCCTATATTTTCCTTAATTTGTTTGCTTTAAAAATAAATATTTATAGTCTAAGATTAGAATAATATCTTCTTCTTAACTTACGTATAGGTACAAATTGAATGCTATTGTTGAGGATAAAATCGGTACTGCAAATTTTGTCATATTTGGAAAATTGGCTAAATAATTGATTGGTGTTCCAGTATTTAATCTTGCTACTGACAAAAGATATTCAACCTTGGTTATATATTTCATATTATATTTGGTTCACAGAATTTTAATACAAATACAGTTAACTTTAAAGTAACGGAAATTTTCTAACAAGAGGAATTGCAAGTAGACGATCAACATCTAGTTTCCACTGCTGAAGCTTCTTCCTCTCATCCTGTGGACGAAGCTATTGTTTCCACTCTAGAAAAGTGTATTCATACCGAACTCTTTGAAGATGAAAGTCCCAAGAAAAATCCGTTGGGCGAGTATTGTATCTTTATGACTAATCAATGTTTCACCACTTTCAACTTTTTAAACTTTTATTTCTCTCTTATTTTTTTTTAAATATTGGAATTTACTTAATCTTCTTTTGAAAAAGGATGCATACCATGTAACCTATTATACGTAGATACATATCATTAACTTATGTTCCCCTCAATTCCTAAATATTCTTTTTTTTTTTTCATTTTCCAGACCATCCTGAAAAAAATGAATAAGTGATAGACGACTATCTTAGAATATATGATGATTATATATTCCTTTGCATGAAGGTGGGGTAACTGAATTACAATCATGAAGCATTGTTGTGCAACGTCATATTCAGCCCTATCTTCTACTAGTTTTAAACATACTTATAGATTTTTTATATTACCTGAGAGCTAAATGTTTCTCTTTAGTTTTCTTGAAATGTATTAAAAACCACGACGTAGCATGGGTATATTGCTAGTTTTCCATTGTTAGCCATTATATAGTCTATTATAATGCAAATAGCAGTTGTTATTTGTTACACTTTGTTGGGATAAGTAATTTTGAAAAATTTTAATGGGTGCCAACCCTCATATAAAGCCCTTCCACTTGATCCCCTAGGCGATCATCAACTCTTGCCTCACATATTCCCACATCTCTACTCTCCAAGCCGCTCTTCTAAATCCCTTTTCCATTATCTGAGGTCATCTTATCCACTCTCTCATAATAGTTTCTCCCACCAAAGCATCGCCTTCTCCCATCAAATCATCCTAAATTAACCTTCCTACAAATTTTAGGTACCAAACACCTCTATCAAACCCTAAATTATGTCTCTTGACATTATTTTAGAGCGAAATCTATCCCTATCAACCTCCTATATCCCAACACTCCCGAGGCATATGCTTATCCACCACCCAAATGTAAGGTCATTATCTACTAATTAACTCACATGTATCTTTGCATCAAATTATAAAGTTGATTTGTCGACTATTTTAGCTATTTATGATTTATCCATTCGAATAAGTGGTGGTTAATTTATTTTAAGTATGCTTCCACTCGTGGTGTAATCTAAACTTATGGAATAGAAAAGGGATAAATCAATCACCATTTTTAATATTTATCACATTTGTGATGAATTATTTGTAAGTGTTCTTAATATAAATGTGATGCTACTAATATTATTTCTTTGCTAATTTTGAATTGAATTATCATACTTATCCAAAATTTGGGCTCATTTGTGGCCTAGCCAATGTTGTGGATCAGAAAAAGATCATTATATTGCCACTTAATACAAAATTTTTAAGAAAAATAATCATGTAGTAGCATTAGAAACTTTGCATTGATAATAAATTCACATGCAGTTAAACATGTCTTAGTTCATATTGTTAATTAGCTGATATGCATCTATTTGATCTATTTCAAAAAGGGCATATTTGCGGCTATTAAAAAAGCTGGTTCCGTCTTTCGTAATATAGGTAGACGGGTAAAAAGGATGAGAAATGGAATCATCAAGTCTTTAGATTCTATTTATGCATAATTGTCATGCAAAATATACTAAAAGACACCTACAATAATTTACTTTGAGTGAAAATCAGAAAAAAAAAATCAAAATGGACTGCAATTAGTGTCTAAGAGTCCGTTGAGCCAAACAACTCTGATCGGGTTTTAACTAACTCAACAAGCTAGGCAAGTCAAGACTATTACAACATATGGGTTTTAAACAAATTCCAGTCTCTTACCATCCATCTCTAAAATTTGCGTAGTTGAGCTGATTTGGCCAACTTTCGAGACGGTTCAATAAGTTTCTGAACGTTGTAACATTGCAGGAAAACTAGTCCTAGCTCGGCTCGACAAAAGATCGGTAAAAAATTTTTATTAGTCAAGCTTGAATGCTTGTAGTCAAGCTTAACTCAAGCTCGAGCAACCAAAGTATACATACAGTTGAGTCGGAAGTAGTCTAATACTCTTCTTTATACCCGAGATTACCATATTTAGCGCACATGAACCATGATAATTGCTTTTAAGATGAGTATTTGTAGGACAACAGATTAGTAAACTCAACGGTCAGCACATTAGACTAGTAATCTTTGGGCAGAGGATTGGTAAGTTGACATCCTAGACTACTAAAATTAGGACAAAGGGTTGATAACCTTGATACTTGACTAGCAATGGTGACATGGTTTGGTAAAGTTGATGCATAAAACCAACGGTGTTGTCATCCATGCCTAGTAATTTTGGCACACATGACTAGTATTCATAAGAAAGAAGCATGCACGATAGGCTGACCAAGGGACATAAATACATTAGGTAGTAAAATCTACATCTAAACATCTTTTTCCAAATTTTTTCACCTCCATACTCTAACTCTGGTTGGTTTGCAGAGATAAAAAAAGAAAAAAGTAGTGCCACTAAAAAAATAAAGATATACCTCATATCTCGTCGAAGTTTTTAAAGAAGAGGGATGAAAAAATAATTTTTCTATAAAAATAAAATTTCTATATTTTATGATAATAAATGAAAAATCGATGTACTATACGAAAAGTTTCAATTATATTGAAAATTGGAGGTTTTTTTTCCAAAATATCTTTAAATTTTTAGATAAGATCCGGTAAAGTCTTTATCGAGAGCTCAATAATTATTTTATATAATTTTTTAAAAAAATAAATACTTAACGGAAAGTAACTTATCTTGAAATATGCTATTTTTTTAGCTAAACAAATGTGCAAAAATTGTTTATTAATTTTTTACAAAAATATTTTATGAACTAGTTGAGTGCTTAATTAGTATTTGACTCCTTGGTTATTCTAGGATATATTCCTCCACTAACATGGCATTGATTGCTAAAAAAGAAAACGTCCATGACCGCAAGTTTGGTCTGCGGTCAGCTTTGGTGGCTTGCCATGTTACCAGAAATAAAAAGCCTTAAATGCCGATTCCAACCACCCCTGCAGCCGATCGAGCGGCTGCTGGACCGGACTTGCATGAAAATCGACGGCAGATATTCGCCGTACGGATACACCGGCTCGCTCCCCGCATTCATTGCAACATAAACCATCAGCAGTCCTTTGTCCTCAACCCCTGCCCACCGTCAATTTCAAGAAACCGGCGAAGACAAGTACGCAGCCGCCGTGACTCCTCCCAGTTTCTCTTCCTTCCAAGGTCATCAGCAAGAGGCAAATACGAAGAAGAGGGCAGGGGCGTTGCCGTCTTTCGTCGGTGAAAACGCTCCGCATGGTGTTTCTTTCGTAGGTGCGGTCTCTCTCCCTCTCACATCCCCCTCCCCACTCTTGCTTGTCTTCTTGTCTGGAAGTATTCCTTCTGGTTTCTATTTGAGCTAGAACATGTTGATGAGTCTGTATGCATCTGGGCTGCAAGCAGAAAGAAAAAACTAGGAGGGCTAAGTAGTTGTCGTTTCACGTCTAGCATCAAATTTCCATCTTCTTCATCTTGTGCAGCAGGTGATTTGCTACTTTGCAATGCTTCACAAGCATTATGTAGGGAGTTATAAGTTTGATTTTTTTTTTTTATATATATATATATGTATAGCTTAATAAGTATTTGAAATTGTGGATATACCGTTGTAGATTTTCTATTTATGTGTATATCCTTATATATATATATACACACACATATGCATCCCTGACTCGATAGGGAAGATGTGCAAAAAGAAATAATTTATGCGGGTTTATACATAAATAGAAAAATTTGATAGTATCATACAAAAGAAAATTATTTATAAGGATATACATGCAGATCTAATAGATGTGGCTGAAGTAGAACTATAATCTAATAGCTCGCCATATATCCTTATTTAGAATCGTGTGAACCCTCTGCCATTTCAATCAATGTTGGGAAAGACATGTAGATCTAAATTATGGATTGTGGCTTATGGTGGAATTTTATTGGAGAACTTCTTTCTACTGCCAAAAGTTCACAGAATAGATGCAGTATAACCTAATAACCACCACCTTTATTGGCAATCACCCTAACTAAGGAGGTCCTTTTGAACTTTGGATCGCTCCACTAGTTACAGAATTAGATCTCGACTTGTAGTGCGAGGGCCCAAATTAAGCTCTATATCGGGCTATCTCATCTTGCTGCCATTGTCATCCAGACTCGACTGCAGCGTCCGGATCTGATCTACCCGTGTAGAAAGCACTTCACCCCTTCTAGGTGCCTCTGATTTCCATATAAAGGACACGACGAGGATAAAGACCCTCTTTAACCTCCATTCTGATGGATTGGATATCTCTCATAAATAAGCGAAGGAAGATGCGACGCTGAACGATAACTTTCATGCGAGCCTGGATTTATGTCTCATCATCATTTGGAGCAGGCGCCTCCTCTGACTCCCTGGAGTGAAGGTAGCTCTGTCGCTTGGTTGTCCACCTCCACCTTCTCTTTGACAACCCTCTCCTTAACTGCTCTGAAATCAGCAAAAAGCTTGTTCATTAACTATCGGGCCTCCTGTCGGTATTTCCATCATATAAATATATTGGGATAACCAACAGTCAGGTGCTGCTTTAACTTGGTTACCACTCTTTCTTTTAATTCTGTGTTGCACTAGTACACCGTCATTTGTGTCATTCCGAGAGCATTTATCTATGATCCCAACTAATATCATACTTTGGATCTTTTTTTTCTGTATGGATCCATTCCTCTAGGTTTATCAAGCATGCCAGTTTATTAGTTATTTAAAAATAGTAAAATTTTATTATGATTAATAAATATATTTTCTATTTTAGAAAATCTTCTAATTTATCTAATACATAATACTTTTTTTTTATTGATATATATTAATAATTTTTAATTTAAAAATAATTTAAAATATTATAATTCAGAAAATATATTTTTTACTTTAGAAAATATTTCTGAATTATGCAATATGTAGCACTAATTTTTTATTTTTTGTACGATTATATTTTTTAATATTTTTAAATTAAAAATATTTTTTAATCATAAAAATTTTAGAAAATTAATTTGAGTTTAGATTTATATACAATCCTACCATGGATGCTATATATATTTTTCTAAGCTCGTGGGCATGCATTAAAGGCTACTTATTTTATAATTTTATTCAAATTTAGGCCCATATCATATCACTGTGTGCATGATCACACCCAAATTTGAATAAATGAATACCAAATTTAGGTCAAAAGTTGCCTACATGCCCTAAAGAAACTTTTTAGATTTTATTTTATTTTTTAAGTTAATTTTTTTTTTAATAAAAATTATAGAATTAATAAAAATTAAAGATTTTAGTCTCACTTTGTAAATCATCCATAGATCTACAATATATTATAAAATCATGCCAAAGTCAAAAATTTTGGCATGATCTCCTCTTATTTTAGATTTTTTTGGTATTTTTCGACGTTGAAAAAAGAAAAAGAAATGAGATAGGGGACAACCACCTTACCTTGTTTTAGGTTCTTTAATCCTCGAAATTATGGAGTTTTTGGCGAAATAGGGGGGGTTGAAAACGAAATAGTAGAATGACCTCAAAAGCTTGGGAGGCCTTCTTAGGCTTCTCTATTATTGAAAAAGGGGGGCACACCTGAATCGGTTTAAACTGGTGCATTGACTGATTTGTACTGGTTCCGCTTTGAACTGTCTAGTTCAGAGTGATTCGGGGGTGTTCTCGAAAAATAGGGCCGAATTGTTCCGATTCTAGCCCGGTTTAGCTCCGTGTAGGGTGAACTGGGTAATTCCGCAATTTGGCAGACTATCCTATTAGCTAATACTCAAAGTCATGATCCAGTTGGGTGAGCATGCTATGAAAACGATCTCATAGGACTTCCATCGAAAAAAGGCTAGCAAGATAACGGTACATACAAAGAATAAGTGTTTGGTTGAAAACAACGTTGAAAAGACTTTTGTGAAATGTTATCTCTTGGTCAAAGCCTTTGCATCATCTCCATCACTATCTAAAACAAAGAGTTGCATCAATATAGCCCCAAGCATCTCCTAGTAATTGGTCCTCTCAAGCTTCACATAAACACTGCTAAGAAATTCGTAGAGGCTCTAATGAATTTTTGCAACAAGATGAGTAGAAAGAAACTGAAAATATGCTAAGGGAAAACTAGGTCTTGGGAGTAGGAAAAATATATGAGAGAAAAAGGATGAACAAGAGATGGAAAAACCTATAAAAGGTATAAGAATGAAAAAAGGGAGAGAAGTGAAGGTTTTTTTGAAGTAAAGAAGGAGTGCAAAGGAAACAAAAAGAAAGATGGATAGGATAAGCAAATGCAGTTGTCTATAGCTTTTGCTGGCTATGCACTGCCAACCTGAAATGGAAGTGAAGAATAGAGACAAGGGGAGAAATGGAGGGAAGGGAATGAATTATGGGAGAGCTTGAAGAGAAACTAGAGAAAAATGAAGGGATCCACCTAGAATGTATTAGAGCAACACTGGTCAAAGTTGGACCAGTTTGGGTCAGTTAGTGCACACAAACTACGGGGATGAGATGTTTCTTGAAAGCTAGCAAGAAGAAAAACATGGTGAGAAAGATAAGGAAAGGAAGGGCATGACAAATTTGAACAAATAAACCTTATCCGAGCCCACAAGTTTGGGAGACTATGGAGGACGCTGCAAATAGTAAGATTTTTTTTAGTACCAGAAGCTGGAGAGACGGTAAACCTTTCAAATAAGGAATTTTCCAAAAGTTAATAAATATCCCAACTTGTCCTTGAAGAATGCATACAACTCCAAGGTTTTGCCTTACATGCTAAGTGAAGGATAATTTTTCTGAAAATCCAGGATCATTTCCCTGTAACGGAAGAAAATCAAGGGAAAATCCTGCAAAACAACGAACAGAGTGTTAGAAACACAGATCTCACCACTAGCAACCCAAGCGTGTTGCCTCCCAAGAGATCCATGCTCACTGCCTCTCCCTGAATTTTTGTGGCTTTTGCAACTTTTGCGTGACTTCTTAGTTCTGATGGCCAACCTTGGCTATTTACGGCCACCACATAAAATCCTAGGCAATGATATGCGTGGAATCCTTAGAGATCTCTATTCTCAGTCATAGGATCACTGAAAAATATTTTTTCACAAAACTCCTTATATTCTTTTAATTCCGAATTTTGGGCATCTACAAATTACAAAAATGTCCATCAATACTTTGCAATTGACTTCCGAGAAAAGGAGATTAATTTAGTGAAATTTCTTTTTGCTTACAATTTTGTTTATTTATCCTTCCACCACACCATATTCCACATAAGCCAATAGGATCGAAAAAATATCACTGATTAAATTCCTGGTTCATATAATTCTTAATTCTTATTCTGTAATTCAGTTGGACCCAAAAATTGTTCTAAAACAATTTCACAAATAAATATGTTATTTATAGTAATAATAAAATATAATGAAAACAATTTTTATAAATCTTACTGGCCAATTTTTCTTTTGGTCCAACCTCATACAGGCATACTGAATATGCTACCTCAAATTGAGGCTGGTGGATTCCTTATTGAGCATCTATACAAATCTATCTGGTGCACTCAAGATCCAACTTTGTTTGTATATTTGATCTTGAGAAGACCATCAACAATTGACTCAGTCAAAGCACAAGAACACACTAAATATATCTGCATAGACTTCTTAGGTCAAAGGGCATATAAACTAATTATGCCGAATACTCTTCTCAACATCAGTGATCACTTTCAGAAGGTACTCATATTTGGATCTTGTTCAGTGCATGTACTCTTACAGTGCACCTACTTGTCCGCTTAAGGTCTCTACCTCAATGACAGAGCCTATCATTCTATTTATATAGCGGCACAATGAGTATAGGCCTAAAATATGTAACTTGGCTTAGAACAACATGAGTCAACAAAGAACCGAAAAACCACCACTCCACGCCTATAATTCATTAATCATCAGTATGGTCCCTCTACAATGTTACTTAACATATATACCATGTGAACATCTCATGTCACAATAAAATACCCAATAAACAAATAAACATATATGTGAAAAGGAGACATAAATAATTCAATAATTATTAAAATTGTTTTACAAATTGGTTTCTGATGGCATATATCTAATGCTAAGTTCATCAGATTTGAGGATGCTTCCATGAGAGCATTCTAGGAAGACATGCGGATTGAAAATCTCTGGCTTATAGTTTAGTCCAACAATATCAGATGAAGATTCTTTGTCAATTATAGACAATGCTCTCCTCAAGCTTTCATGTGGAAGCTCGATTATCTGGGCCTTCAAAGTACCTCTGCAAGGGTGTTAAAAACCAGAAGTATTTGGAGCCTTTTGAGTTTTGAAAATCCAAAGTATGTCTTTTTAGGGGCCTTAGGGCACAAGCCCAAAAAATATTATGTACATAGGAGGTGTAGTTGCCGCATAGTGAGAATAAAACATGATCAAGAAATAATGTATTTATCATGGACTCTATGCATGGAAAAACCAGGCTATGATAAAAGTGATGCTTGTGACAATGCATATAGCTGCAATATATGCCTCAATAAGGTGCAGGCCAAAAATGTAAAGATAATTATAATATATGTATTGTGGAACAGTACCAGTTGATGGATAAATTATAAAATGTAATGTGTATAAAGGCACCAATTCCAGATAATTTGTAAGCTAAAAATTGGATATTTTAGATATGTATTGGCTTAATCTGCTGAGTAATTCTTCCCTGAAGAGAAGTTCTTGGTGGATGTGGTTTGGCCAGGAAGAAGAGTGATAGGACAATTTCAGTCCTTTTATCTCAAGAATTCTTATTATATTTTATGATCCTTGGTAGTTTCTCTAGAAATATCTAAGGCACTAGTTATTCCCAATTCTCCATACACCTCACCATTCGTTTTCTGTATGTACATTAAGCTTGAAATTAGCATTTGCATGTTTGAGCATGATTGATGACTGACAATACTGGTTTTTCAAGCTTGCTGCTGTGGTTGCAATATTTGTATTTTTGCATCTTATGTACGTCAATGTCTTGTTTCTTCATTTAATATTATTATGCTAAACATTCGTAGTGTTTTCATTTTTATGGAGCTTCTCATGAGAAAATGATGTATATGATTACAGGTTGCATCCTTATTGTAGACCGAAGGCTGCATATGTAGCCGTTTAGAAGACTGAAGGTCCATTACATGAGTGGATATGCGTTGGTGTTGTTTTGATGCCCCGTTGGTGACAGAAAAGGATCGTCCTAATTCTCAACAAGACTTACGCAGTAAGAAATGCTTTTATATCTCAACTTCTTTCGCACTTACTGTTACAATAACAATATGTGAGGAGCATCTAGTGGAGAATATATTCGTTGCTTCATGGTCAGCTGAACCGCCCGCTGGTGCAGAACTGACTTGGTTTTGTTGTGAAATTTGGAACCCACCCCTGAACCACTTCGAACTATGCGGTTCGGAGTGAAACCGGTGTGAAGCAGTTTGCACCAATTCGAACCGATTTTCACTTCTCGCCGTCCTGAGAAAGATTCTCAAGCCTTCTTATTAGGCCTTCCTTCACGGTTTTCTCAAATCCCCTTTCCAGCCAAAAAACGTGCTGGTTTCGATAATTCAAGAAGGATCGAACTCAAAATAAGGTGCGTTTTCTCTCTCCTATCTCATTTCCTCTTTTCTTTTTCAATACCGAAAATGCCGAGAAATTTTCAAAATAAGAGGTCATGCCAAAAGTTTTGATTTTGGCATGATTTCATGATATGTTGTAGATCTATGAATGATCTACACAATCCTACTAAAATCTTTCAATTTTATTAAATAATAATTTTTAAATTGAAAAATATATTTTTGAATTAAATTTTTAAAAAATAAAATACATAAAATAACTATAAAATTTCAAGCTTATTTAGAGGCATACAAGCTATTCTTGAGTTAAATTTGGTGTCTATTTTTTTAAGTTACCATGCGATCATGCGTATAGTGGCCTATATCTAAATTTTAAAAATATTGAGAAATAAGTAGCGTTTGATGCATGAACACGACTTAAAAAAATATATATAGTATCCATGGTAGGATTGTATATGGTTCTACAATTATTATATTTAAAAATTATTTTTAATTTAAACAATTATTAAAAATATATAATTAACAAAAAATAAAAAAAGTACTACGTATTACATAATTTAGAAGTATTTTTTGAAGTAGAAAAAAATATTTTTTTTTAAATTTTTGATATTTAAATATATTTTTAAATTTAAAAATTATTAAAAAAATATATAAATAATCTAAAAATGGATTAACTACATCAGAAGTATTTTCTGAAGTATAAAACATAATTTTCATTATAACAAAATTTTATTATTTTTAAATAATTAATAAACCGACGTGCTTGATAAATTTGCAAGAATTGAGCCATCAAAGAAAAAGAATTAGGACTCACTTGTGTATCAAAAACTATCCTGTGTCTCATGAACAATAGTCTCCTGTCCTTCACCCTCTTCATGGCCAGCAGATCCATGACCATCAGAACCGTCAGCACTGCTGCTCTAAAACTCTTCGACACCCTCCATTGGGGCTGCAGATACTTTTTGTTTTTCTTTTTTGATCTATTGGGCAGCTGTCTTCTTACCCTTCGTGCCTCTCTCTGTTTGGCTTTGTGGCCATCCTGACAGAGTCGACTAGATAGCGTAGTGGCCTTATCTAATCATTTCTCAATCATATCTCTGAGAGGATGTCTCAAATAAGGAGTCATGTGGCGACTGGCTCTTCTGTGGCTATAGTTGATTAGCTGTAGGAATGCATGAAATATTATGCTCAGCCCATTGCCCTGCATCGACCCTAGCCTCGCTGGCTACGAAGATGGTCGGTCGTGGAGGCAATCCTGGCTCGTCAAGCCTCGGCTTTTACTGTTGGTCCACAAGCCATTCGATCATAGGATCATCCTCATCATCAACGAAAGCACTATAGATTGGATCTATATACTTGAGCTCCACTTCCTCAATGTACTTTAGTCTCATCTTCGGATTGTAGTTGACATATACAAGATCGTTGATGTGCTTCTGTATCAAACAGTTTCTCAATTTGCTGTGGATGAGGGCAAAGGTAGACCAGTTACGCTCACAGCTACTCGAGGAGACCGTCTGGAAGAGGATCCAGATAGTTACCTGCTTAAGATTGTTTGCGGACAACCCAAAATGAATCCACCATTCAGCTACAAAAATATTATATAGAAAAATAAATATAAGATAGTACCATATTAGTAACCATCTAATGCTAGGTGAATGTCCTGATGTGTAATATTCTTGGATTCATACTTGTCTTACTTACGACAAGTGCTTGCTGTCCAAAGTTGTAGCAGCCCTCTCTAAATAATTTGGTCTATAAAAAAGAATCGTATTGTACTACGTTAATAATAGAAGATACTGGTTAACTTACATATGCCACTTAAGTTACCTCTTCTACGCAACTTTTGGATCAAACTCCATCTTGTAAATGACATTACACAAAGTTATCAGAAGTTCGTCATCCATACCAATTCCAGCTATGTTGTACTAGAATCAAGGGTTTATGTAGTATGTTGCACATAGAGGAGACCATCTTAGTAAAATTGTACAAGTACCGGAGCAGTCTAATTTTTAATGTTCTTGCTTACCTGCTAGATGCAAGTCTCAACCCATTTGGTAGTCCCACTATCGCTCAATGATGTCGATGTACTCTTAAGCATGAGCTGGGTCTACCTCCATGATTTGAGCTTGTGCCCTCTCCATCATGTGATACAGAAAGCCCATATGGAGGAACCTTTCGCTATCTACAGCCCGAAGTACTTTATATAATGGTTTGATAGCCTTCACTATTGCAGTGGCATGATCTCCTCTTATTTTGCAATATTTGAGCTATGTTTTTAAGCCCCCTCCAAAAAAATGGAGATAGGAGAGAGGAAGAACATCTTATTTAGTCTAAGCTCTTCCTTCTGATAGCCTGAATCGGTGTTGTTTGTGGATTTTTTGGATAGAAGAATCTCTAGCAAGAAAAGGCAACTTACTGTTGGGATTTGGGAAGGCCCAAGCTTTTAAAGCCCCTAGCAGGCTACTATGGCATTATTGCCATAGTGCTGCTGTGGCAATAATGCCAAAATACTGTGGCATTACACTGTGGCAATAATATCAAAGTGCTACTTGACTTGATGCGAATCGACTGGTTCGCATCGAGTCATCATCAAACTAGTCAGAACCGACCGGTTCTGGCATGAAAAGGATCGAATTTGGCCGATCCTATTGCGATTCTGGCCCGAAGGGGCCGGAACCGTTTTTTGTAACCAATCGAGTCGGTTCGGTACTGCATGAACCGAGCGGTTTGACTCGGTTTGGCAAAGCTTGATTTTACGAGTCGGATTTTTCTGTCGGTATATTCAGATGAGCCTCTCCACAGTCATATTATCAACTAGAGGATACCTATCAAAGCCAGAGCTTCAATGAGAGATCCAAAACTGGTTATAATCAGAGCGCGTTTCTTATGAGATGAGTATATAGGACTACAACGCTGCTTGGTTAGAGGCGTTGGTTGATGTGTCTCCTGATTATGCTAATGGTCCGGATATCTATGAGAGACATCACCACTTAACGAAATTTTAGATATCGGTATGTATGTTGTACTCTAAATATATGTAATTGATTATATCGTTTTATATTTTGTATCTCACTAATTGATTTTAGGATATTTCATATTGTTTCTTCTAGCATGCAAAGCATTCTAGAAACAGAAATTACACCTTAAAGTTATTTATATTTTGCATCACTCTAAAACATCAAGAGGCATCATTTAGGATGTATCGGGATCATATACATATCAAAAAATATCAAAAAACATCAAATTATAAAAAAAATTGAATTTTTTTGAAAAAATTAAAAAAATAATTACCATTAGTTCAAACTTAAAAATATTAAAAAATTGGTATGCTGGTTCGGAATTGGCACACCACCCGCCGCCGACCGGTACGGCTCTTGGTATTGGTTCGGCGGACCTTGGGTTGCTTTATATATATGGCACGTTTTGCTGATGGCACCGAGAACATGTGAGGAGGCATATTATTAATGATAAAAATAAGCATTATAGCAACTATTGTAGTTGTATCAAAGTAGTTATGTCTTAATGTAGCACTATTGTCCTTTTCTCCTGAGATGCCATGAGTTTTGTATTGTTATCATCACATGACTTGCTATGTGGCCATAATGTGTTTCTTAGAATTCTAATTTAATTTTTTAATCTTATGATCCTTGAAAATATTGTTACTAAACTTTTCTGGATTTGATACATGTTTTTGCTACTTCTAGTTCATGTGGTTCTAGTTGTGTATGTGTTAACCTTTTGGGGTCCAATCCTAAGATGTTAGTGCGCAGTATTTTCTGCCTTTTGGGAATTGCGTTCACTAATTGTACTATATAGTACTAATTGATGGAGCCATTAATAGGAAAGTCTAAGCTGACCAACATGATGATTTTGCTGCCATTTATGCACACCAAGACATACAGACTTCATGGGCCTAGCAACTAAGCGTAAGACGACCACATTAACAGAAGCAGGCAAATATTAACTATTTATTTCATGGGCTTGGATATCAAGGCATTTTAATATTTTTGGGGTGAATGCATTAAAAATATTTTGTTTAAGTGTTTTGATTATGTTAATAGCTAGCCACAACCTCTTATAAAACAATTCAAGGAAAAAAAATTTCATAATGAAAGCAAAAATAATTAGTTCAAAAGGAGAAGATTCTATGCTAAATATGTGAAGGCCTGCCCGGGCCTGGTCCACTTGACCGGCCCGACTAGGCTTGGCCCAGGTTAGCCTTGCACGTACTTTGCACATGATGGGCGGAAGACTCCTATCGGGCGTCTTCCTTCCTCCCTTCTCCCCAATGATACCGACTAGGAGTCAGAGACCTAAGGCCATCGGAGCCCTAGGTCTCGTCTATATAAGCACCTCCCCACCTCTCTTTCTCCTCCACCGATGATCATCGATCTCCTTTCTCTCTCTTTTTTCCTTTGAAGTTCACGGCTGCCTGTTTCTGTGCTCGTCAAAAATCGGGATCGCTGATACCTCCTCAGAGCCAAGGTAAGGTCCCCGTCTCCTCCCTTGTTCTTCCTTTTCCCGATCGACCCGACAATGGCCGAAATCTGGCGAAAGATCATCAAAAAATTTCTATGTTTCTCTCTCTTGTGTTGGTCACTGTCGGTGGCCGTTCTCTTGCCGTCATGCCACCGGTTCTCGGCCGCAGTCGCCAGTCCTCCGGCCATAGCTGCCATCGGGCTGGAGGATCCCCTATTTCTCGATGGGGCGAGCTCACACCCCCTCCTCTGTTCTGCAAAGAAAAGAGGGGAGTGCGATAGAGAAGAGAAAAAGAAAAAAAAAGAAGAAAAGTTAGAAAAGAAAAGAAGAAAAAGAAGAAAGAGAACTGATTTCTCTCTTGTTTCTTCTCTCTCTATCTTCTCCCTCTTTCTCTCTTTTATTTTTGTTTCTATCTCTAAATAACCCTATGGATCCCAGTATAGGATCTCATCGATCTGATCTACGAATCCAAGTTGATTCCTAAAAAGAGGCCCTAAACTGCCCTAGTGCCCAGGTTGCCTACTAGATCAGTCACCTCGGCCTTATTAAGCATCCTGGAACCCCCTAATAATGAGCCATGTCGAACGACTTTGGCCTTGATTGAGTCCATACCCCATGATTTATTGATCGAGTTGCTTAGACTTGACCTGCCCGGAGCCGCCGAACATCGTCACCCAACCAACTGTCTCCTTTTCTTATTATTTTAATTCTATTGAAATCATTGAACAAAAATTAATTTTGCTTTTAATATTTTTAAGAGGGTTAAGTGATTTGCCTAGTGAAGTTTGGCGGTGTAAGGCGAAAGAAGTAAGTAGATCTTACACTCATGATTTTTTAAATTGTCATGTTTTTCATGCATATCAAGGATTGCTGAACTGATACCGGGTGTCGTACCAGTCGGCCCCCAATCCGGTTCAGTACCGGTTCAGACAAAACCGAACCGGTATCAAACCAGTTGGCTTGGTTAAGCAATCTTTGACCTGGTTCGTGTTAGCAATATATCACCTAACTAAATAAATAAATCTATAAATTCAATTAATAAAATGTCTTAAAGGGAATAATGTA
>JAOXJJ010000481.1:19219859-19258870 GCA_025769935.1 Phoenix roebelenii
GCAGTTCAATCTAAATAAATTCTAATTCAAAAATAGCTTGTGCTACTATCCTTCTAGTCGCTCTCCCATTTTGAAATCCCGATAGGTTAGTTCTCGAAATATGTAAAACAATAAAAAATTGTATACTGAGCTAAACAGTCTAGTAAGTAATAAATACGTTAACTAGATAATTCATATAATAACATAAAATATAAATACAAATTACGACGAATCAGCATAATGACATAATCAATCCCTTTCAAACACAAATCCATTGAAATCCGTATCTTTCAATTATCTATATACATAATCATAAATCCGATTCAAAATAAATTACATTCAACTCAACAGCCTTTAACTACGACCACACTTATACCCTGCGGCTAGGCCAAAAATAGAACCGCACTTATACCCTGCGGAGTGGGCTAGAATACCGCACTTATACCCTGCGGAATGTGCCAGAATATCGCACTTATACCCTACGGAGTGGGCCAAAAGACCATACTTATACCCTGTGGTGGGGCCATAATTGCCAATGCATAACCCCCAATTGGCAGAGTCCAGAACATAGTTAGGCTAAGAGTTTCAAATCTGATGCACATCAAAATTCTTTCTGTAATATAATAGATATATCATAATCCGATCTAAATATGCATATATAATGTCAGAACAGTAAACATAGCAATAGTCCAAAGAATATTATTCTAATTCATATATCTATTTTTCATTCAAAACATCATCTCATAAAATTCATAAATCACATATAAATTCATTAATAATTTATTTGATGTAAAAATAATATTATATAAATGAAGAGTCTAGAAAAGGCAGTTCATTATTTACTTCGAACGCGATCCACAACAAATCCAATTAATCTCATAAATTTCTCGTAGAACCTTAGCTCCGGCGAAGATCCGACGGCTTCTTTCCGGCAGCAAACGGAAGAAAAGAACCTCCCGAACTGAAGAGGAGCGGGCTTCAACGGCTCTCTCCCTCTCTCTCTCGGCCGGTAGCCCAAGAAACAAGGACCCCCAACTAGAAGGGGACTTGGGCGTGGCAGCTCTACTTCGGATGGCTTCAAGGGAGGAGGAAGAAGCCCTAAAAAATTAGGCGTTCCTGGCTTCTTCGGGATGAATTTCTTTCCTTCATCACGCCCCCTCACATGTGACGCACGTGAGGCCGAAAGTTTGGGGTTGGGCTGATCAAGTGGACTAGGCCTAGTTACAGGGTCTCACATCCTTCCCCCCTTAAAAAAAATTTTGTCCACGAAATTTTCGTACATACAGTTCAAGAGTAGACAATACTTCTTCCAAATCAAGCTATAACACTTTTCAAATCAAAGTTGTCTTGTCTGACCAAAGTCAAATAATTCCATTCACCATACTTCCTCTGTACACTTTAAACCTCAACATACTCGTGTCAAGTCTAGATTTTTTTTTCTAGAATTACTTGCTTATTGGTCCATTCATTATTATGTCTTAATCCATGTGAATACTTTCGAAATTCAAAAGTTCATATTCTTCTTTTAACAATTAATCAAAAAAAATATTATGTAACTATTTAATCTTTTCTAGCAGCATAATAAGTTGTCTAACAAAAAGCAGTGGGCAGGGCTAGCCAATAAATAGAAATATTGGGACTGGATTAATACATGTCGTCAACATATTAGAAGCCTATGCATCTTGCTGTATAAGTGCAAATACTCTTCCTTGAGTCTTTGGCCCATGGCTTCCTTTCATTGTCTGAGTAGATCTATTCTCATTTCTTTATGGATAGTCTGCAATTTTAGGACCTATCTTACCGCATCTAAAGCAGGCACCGGTGTTCCAATGGCAATCCTTGTTAGCATGAGCCTTACCACATCTGGAATATTTATTGCTATTCATCTGCTTAGGGTTGCTACTTGTTGATTTCTTGTTTGAACTCTCGGTGTTTTCATTGCTCTGCCCTTGAAATTCATTTGATATGTTCCTCTTCTTTTGATTTCTTTCCCTTTCCAACCGTTCATCATTAACTTTTTTTTTTCAATTATTAAAGCCTTATTTACCACAGCTGCATAGGTAGTCAATTCATAAGGTACTACTTGTTTTCTAATTTCAGTCTTTAGTCCCATCTCAAATTTATGCATCCAATCTAGCTCATTGTTGACTAACTTTGGAACAAATTTGGCTAGCTCGGTAAATTTAGCTTCATATTCTGCAACGGTCATATTTCTTTGCTTTATATGAATAAACTCCTGCTCTTTCTGCGTCTTTACACTCCGAGGCAAATACTTATCATAAAATGCTCCTCAAAATCTTTTCCAAGTGAGTGGCTCCCTATCTTGCTCATATTTATGTTCCAACATCCGCCACCAGTTGAATGCCTCACCTTGCAACATGTATGATGCATAAAGAATCTTTTCGTCGTCCCAGGATCTCTGAATAGTAAACGCTTTCTCCATCTCTATAAGCCAATTGTCAGCTTCCAAAGGCTCTGTAGTTCCCTTGAAGGCTGGAGGAGCAAGCTTCTTGAACTCAACTATATTACTACACTGCTCCTACTGCTCCCCTCGTCCTGCATGGTGCAGCAACATTTGTTGTTGTTGAACCTATAGCTGTTGCACCTATTGTTGCATCTGCATCATACCAACTAAAGTCTGCATAACCAGACCTAAGCCCGATTCTTGTTGTCCTGTCTGAGTGTCACTAGCAGGATTGACGACTCTCTCCTGCTGAGGGGTGTTACCAACTTGTTGGGGTGTGCTGTCATTTTGCGGGTTTGATGCCTCATCAATAGCTCCAAGAGTAGTCTTTCTCATCCGACATGGATGAGATAGCAGCATCCTGACCTATATCTATTAGATAGCAGCATGCCAATAATAAGCTTATCAGTTAATTACAAGTATGTAGAATGGCTTGTTACAATCATCATAAACTAACGTCCCAATGTCCCTAGTGTCTACCCACCTACATTCATGTCATGTCAGGTTTTCTTATTTTAGAATTTATCCATTTATGCTTTGATACCACTTAAGTTATCACGCCCCCAACTCGAGATCGCGAGCTGGGGGTCCGCGCCAACCGCCGCACACTCATAGGAAACTTTTCCTACGAGCATTAAAGGCATCTTAACCAAACATCTCAATTATATAAATCTAAAATAATTCAACTAAATAAATGCAATCTTGTTCCAATGATTAACTCAAGTCATAAAGTATCATAGTTCTAAATACGCAGCGGAACAATAAATTTAGCAACATGCAAAACTTAGTTCTTTAAATAATAAAATATTGCAATGTCTCACAATCATAATAATTATCCAAGGTGGCAGTTCAATCTAAATAAATTCTAATTCAAAAATAGCTTGTGCTACTATCCTTCTAGTCGCTCTCCCATTTTGAAATTTCGATAGGTTAGTTCTCGGAATATGTAAAACAACAAGAAATTGTATACTGAGCTAAACAACCCAGTAAGTAATAAATACGTTAACTAGACAATTCATATAATAACATAAAATATAAATACAAATTACGACGAATCAGCATAATTACATAATCAATTCCTTTCAAACACAAATCCATTGAAATCCGTATCTAACAATTTTCCATGTACGTAATCATAAATCCGATTCGAAAAATTACATTCAACTCAACAACCTTTAACTACGACCACACTTATACCCTGTGGCTAGGTCAGAAATAGAACCACACTTATACCCTGCAGAGTAGGCTAGAATACCACACTTATACCCTGCGGAATGGGCCAGAATATTGCACTTATACCCAGTAGTGAGGCCAGAATTGCCAATGCATAACCCCCAATTAGCAGGGTCTAGAACATAGTCAGGGTGAGAGTTTCAAATCTGATGCACATCAAAATTTTTTTGGTAACATAATAGATATATCATAATCCGATCTAAATATGCATATACGATGCAAGAACAGTAAATATAACAATAGTCCGAAAAATATTATTCTAATTCACATATCTATTTTTTATTCAAATCATCATCTCGTAAAATTCATAAATCACATATAAATTTATTAACAATTTATTCGATGCAAAAATAATATTATATAAATGAAGAGTCTAGAAAAGACAGTTTATTACTTACTTCGAACGTGATCCACAATAAATCCAATTAATCTCACAAATTCCTCGCAGAATCTTAGCCCTAGCGAAGATCCGGCGGCTTCTTTCTGACGGCAAATGGAGGAAAAGAACCTCCCGAACCAAAGAGGAGCGGGCTTCAACAGCTCTCTCCCTCTCTCTCTCTCGGCCGGTAGCCTAAAGAAGAAGGACCCCCGACTAGAAGGGGACTTAGGCGTGGCGGCTCTGCTTTGGATGGCTTCAAGGGAGGAGGAAGAAGCCCTAAAAAATTCAGGCATTCCCGGCTTCTTCGGGATGAATTTCTCCCTTTCATCACGCCCCCTCACATGCGTCGCACGTGAGGCCGAAAGTTTGGGGCTAGGCCGGTCAAGTGGACTAGGCCCAGTTCCAAGGTCTCACTGCAAGTCTATGTAAGTGATATGAAGAATGTTGGGATTATAATATCATAAGATGAATCAACAAAATTAACACATAACTTTCCCTCGAATTTATATTTCAAAAGGTCAAATTTTCTCCTTATTCATGCCCCGGAGGTGAAGCCTCTTTTTTCTTCTCCACCTCAAAGAAGGAAGAAATGGTTGTGCATAGCTCAAGGAATTATTAAGTCACGACGTGCGGAGGCTCCAGAGGTTCTTCTTCTTCTTCTTCTTCTTCTTTTTTTTTGCTGAAGCGGAAGTATCATACATAATGTGTACGGATATAGCCAATAGAGGTACTTCTTCCGGGCCAACCTTGTGGCATTCCAAAAGAAATACATGACCTATGCTCCAAAATTGGACCAAATCTTGGAATGATGGCCTCTTAGGTCCATCTTTTGTGTGATTTAGCACAGCCTACACCATCTTTACAGCCATGTTGTGGGTGCCGTGTGAGGTGCCTGTGCCGAGTAGATCTAAGTTTTAGCTCAAACTGTAGTGGAAAGCAAGGTGGACCATAACATATTATGCTTCTCTTACTTCTTTGCTCGCCTCCTCTGCTTTTCTGTTTACGGGCACAACCACCACCCTTTTGCCTTGCACTGCCATAGCCATACCTCCTGCACTAGGTTGGGCCCTTCTCCTGATCTCCTCAATGCACTAAAGCTAATACCTCCGACCCTTTTTGTTGTCATACCTTTGATGACAATGGACTATGTATTGGTTTGTTTATACCGTATTGTACTACTCAGGATCACCGTACATATGGCGGCTCTGACAAAGGATCCCAAAAAAACCTCCAAAAAATCTTAAGCCAAGATTTTAGTTTTACCCGGTCTCATCAAAGACGAAGATATGGCGCCTAATGGATGAGCGCAAAAATTATCAAACTAAGTGGCTAAAATTGAATTAGCCTAATTGTTCGTCCCAAATAAAGGGTCATTACTTGACATATAATGTATACTAGACCGAGCGAACGAGCATTGTGTTTGATTGTTAATAGGAGCATAACAAGTAATGAGAGAGATGGACAGGGTGAACTATTATGAGCAGACCAAGTGAAGACCAACTGTGACATGTTTGAGATTGATTATGGCTATCGGTTTGACATATGATGCAAGATCTAGCCATGATGATACCATAAGTATTGAAGGATGGTTGGTGTTGGTTACTAAAACTATCAAAAGAGGCGAAGGGCAAATGTGAGCAGTTACCATTGGAAGTAGGCGATTATCATATCGTTTGTATTCTAGTATAATTAATAGAATGTAATTGGGTCAAAAGATCTTTTGGCCAATCAATCAAATCAGTTTATCTTTATCTTTTAAGTTATCCTTGCTTTTTTCTTTTGAATTTTATGCTTTAGTTTTCTATTAGGATTCTAATGTATTCATAACAGTTGTAGTAGAGTACCTCGTGGCCTCGGCTACACCTTATTTTCTCTTTTGAACAAATGGTATGATGGTAGCGAAATTCTTGAAAGTCAAGATACCTGGACTCATGTTACTACTATTATTCTGTGGCTAACACGATGCTAGTGTTATGCCCATATGATTTCTCAACCTAGCTACTAGGCTTCTTATTATTCTCCATCAGTGAATAAGTTTTTTAGTACATTTGTCCCTCGATGGTTCAAAAGAAAAAGGGCTAATACGACTATGAGCTCATGCTCCTTCTAGATCAAAGGTATAACCGAAAGAGATTACGAAGAGAGAAGAGGTGATCAAAAGAGCGACGTGGGCCTTCTTATAGCCGAGTGTGGTAGCGGGAAAAGGGTTCATGCTTGATCTTCATATTTTTGATTGCATGATGCTTAAATAACAAAAATAATAGTGAATTTATTAGATAATTTTTTCTAGTAAAGCAGGATTCCATCTCCATGTCGTTAAATAACTTGTTAATTACTCAATTTCTTCATGAAATCTGACTCGATGCATGATTTTTTTATAATCTAGTATTGTTATGGCAATATAGATATAGAGATTCAATTGAGTTTGGGGTTATGCTTGGGTATAACAAATATAAATAGATTTAAAAATTTAATTGAGTTTGGGTTACGTTATGGCGTAACAAATATATTTTTGGTTTAGGTATGGACATTTGCCAGAACCGACCCGAGCCCAGCTTTCAAGTTTCGTCTGGTCAGGGCGTCGAGCCTGAACCCACCGCCACCGACTTTAGATTTTTCTCAGATAATTCCAGAAGGCATCACCTATATATATATATATACATATACTTACATTCCCGTCCATTGGGTCATCTCCTCCCCTATCACGAAGGTGTTCGAATCCTGCGACGATGGTCTTTGTACGAACCCTAGACCGCAAAACCCTAGCGCTAGATCTAAACATTAATTCCACCTCCCTCCATGCCCTCAAGCTCGCTGTCGAGGCCGGATCCGGCGTCCCGGTACATCTCCAGCGCCTCTTTCTCTCCTCCCGCAGCCTCATCCCCGCCGCCGTCGGCGGCGACGGCGACTCCTCCACCACCCTCGCCGACCTCGCCGTCCGCCCAGACTCTACCCTGATCCTCCACATCCCCCTCCTCGGTGGCACCCAGACCGCCGCCGGCCCGGCGAGGCCCGCCCGCTACGAATTCCTCAACTCCAGGCCGCCTCCGAACTACGTCGCCGGGCTCGGCCGTGGCGCCACCGGATTCACCACCCGGTCCGATATCGGTCCCGCCCGCGCCGCCCCCGACCTCCCCGACCGCTCCGCCGCCGCCGCCGCCGGCAGCGGCGTTGCTGCTGGCGTCGGCCGTGGCCGTGGCAAGGGAGCCAGCGGCGAGGATGAGGAGGACGAGGAGGAGGCCGACGAGAAGGGATACGATGAGAACCAGAAGTTTGATGAGTTCGAGGGGAACGATGTTGGGCTCTTTGCCTCCGCCGAGTATGATGAGGACGACAAGGAGGCGGATGCGGTGTGGGAGAGCATCGAGAAGAGGATGGATTCGAGAAGGAAGGATCGGAGGGAGGCGAGGCTGAAGCAGGAGATCGAGAAGTACCGCGCTTCAAACCCTAAGATCACGGAGCAGTTCGCTGACCTCAAGAGGAAGCTAGTTGATCTGACCCCAGAGCAGTGGGAAAGCATCCCTGAGATTGGGGATTACTCGCTCAGGAACAAGAAGAAGCGGTTCGAGAGCTTCGTGCCGGTGCCAGATACCCTCCTTGAGAAGGCAAGGCAGGAGCAGGAGCACGTCACCGCCTTGGACCCCAAGAGCCGAGCAGCTGGAGGAATGGAGACTCCATGGTCGCAGACTCCGGTAACTGATCTCACGGCCGTTGGCGAAGGGAGGGGCACAGTGCTTTCTTTGAAGCTGGATCGGTTGTCTGACTCTGTTTCCGGGCTTACTGTCGTGGATCCAAAGGGGTACCTAACTGATCTCAAGAGTATGAAGATCACAAGTGATGCTGAGATTTCTGATATCAAGAAGGCAAGACTGTTGCTCAAGTCGGTGATCCAGACAAACCCCAAGCATCCGCCAGGATGGATTGCGGCAGCCAGGCTGGAGGAGGTTGCGGGGAAGATCCAGGTAGCAAGACAGTTGATTCAGAAAGGTTGTGAAGAATGCCCAAAGAACGAGGATGTCTGGTTGGAAGCTTGTAGGCTGGCGAGCCCGGATGAAGCCAAGGCAGTGATTGCGAAAGGTGTGAAGGCTATTCCGAACTCAGTGAAGCTATGGTTACAGGCTGCGAAATTGGAGCATAATGATGTGAACCGCAGCAGAGTGTTGAGGAAAGGGTTGGAGTACATCCCTGATTCTGTGAGGTTGTGGAAGGCTGTTGTGGAATTGGCAAACGAGGAGGATGCAAGAGTTTTGCTCCATAGGGCTGTGGAGTGCTGTCCGCTTCATGTTGAGCTGTGGCTTGCACTCGCGAGGCTGGAAACCTATGAGCAGGCGAAGAAGGTGCTCAACAAGGCAAGGGAGAGGCTTTCTAAAGAGCCTGCAATTTGGATCACTGCTGCAAAGCTTGAGGAAGCTAATGGTAATATTACATCAGTTGGCAAGGTAATCGAGAGAGGCATAAGGTCTTTGCAGAGAGAAGGTCTGGAGATTGACAGAGAAGCTTGGATGAAGGAAGCAGAGGCTGCTGAACGAGCTGGATCAGTTGCAACATGTCAGGCTATCATTCACAATACAATTGGCATTGGGGTGGAGGAAGAAGATAGGAAGAGGACATGGGTTGCGGATGCTGAGGAGTGCAAGAAGCGTGGTTCAATTGAGACGGCTCGGGCCATCTATGCACATGCACTTACAGTGTTCCTAACCAAGAAGAGTATTTGGCTCAAGGCAGCCCAGCTTGAGAAGAGCCATGGGACTAGGGAATCTCTTGATGCCCTCCTAAGGAGGGCAGTCACTTATAGGCCACAAGCTGAGGTACTATGGCTGATGGGTGCAAAAGAGAAGTGGTTGGCAGGAGATGTTCCTGCAGCTCGAGCAATTCTTCAGGAAGCATATGCTGCAATTCCCAATTCGGAGGAGATTTGGCTTGCTGCATTCAAGCTTGAGTTTGAGAACCATGAGCCAGAGAGAGCAAGAATGCTTCTAGCTAAAGCCCGGGAGAGAGGAGGAACTGAGAGGGTGTGGATGAAGTCTGCTATTGTTGAGAGGGAATTAGGGAACATCTCAGAGGAAAGGAGGCTGCTGGAGGAAGGATTGAAGTTATTCCCTTCATTTTTCAAGTTGTGGCTGATGCTTGGTCAGATGGAGGAACGATTTGGTCGAGGAGAACGGGCGAAGGAAGATTATGAAAATGGTCTGAAACACTGCCCCAATTGCATCTCTCTTTGGCTCTCGCTTGCTAACCTAGAGGAAAGGATGAATGGTCTGAGCAAAGCTCGTGCTGTTCTTACTATGGCTAGAAAGAAGAATCCTCAGAGCCCAGAACTTTGGCTTGCAGCTATCCGTGCTGAATCCAGACATGGGAACAAGAAGGAAGCAGATTCCTTGATGGCGAAAGCATTGCAGGAATGTCCAACAAGTGGGATCTTGTGGGCTGCTTCCATTGAGATGGTTCCACGGCCTCAACGCAAATCAAAAAGTGCAGATGCTCTTAAACGGTGTGATCATGATCCACATGTTATTGCAGCTGTGGCGAAACTCTTTTGGCATGATAGGAAGGTGGACAAGGCAAGGAACTGGTTCAACAGGGCAGTTACTCTGGCTCCTGACATTGGAGACTTCTGGGCTTTGTACTACAAATTTGAACTTCAACATGGTACTGAGGAACAGCAAAAGGATGTCCTGAAAAGATGCATTTCTGCAGAACCAAAGCATGGTGAGAGATGGCAAGCAATCTCCAAGGCTGTGGAGAATTCCCACCTGCCAATTGAAGCCGTTCTCAAGAAAGCAGTGGTTGTTCTGGGTAAAGAAGAGAGCTCTACCACCACAGATGGCATCAAGTCCTAAATTTTGTAATACAGCAGCTGAAATTTCGTAAGGTGTGGTGGGTGTTTTGATGTAGAAGCTTTCTATTTGCTTCTTCTTTATGGTCAAATAGGTTTAACAAAACTCTTCTGATATTTTGTATTGGAACTTACATTCTGTTTATGCTACTGGATCATTTGATTACTGGATCATCATTTTCATATCAAACATAATATGTAGTGGGTTGTTTTGCTTTGAGGTTTAAAGGAGGCTATGGAAAAGGATTTAAACACTCTGGTGACTTTTTTCTTTTTCGTCTAGATTATATTATTAGCAGACATAGAATCATTCAAGTCAGTAAAACTTCTGATATTGTTCCGTAGAAGATCTTTTAGTTTAATAAACAACCATTTGCTTTTCGTCCCAAAACATTAGCATAAGTACTTTCATTTTCTGTGTTTAAGACTAGATATTTTAAATTTTTATAAGGTACAAATTCTGTCCTCAAGAGTCATGTGTGAGAGGCAAACTATTAGAGTGCGTTCTAACGTACTTGTTGCCAATCATTGATTGCTGGGTATGATTGACATGTACTAGTTCATGCTATATATAGTTTGCTAGTTTACTTTTCATGCTGGACTCATCAATTTTCCAAATTCGTCAAATTACGATAAGCTTGAGCTTGAGACTTTTTTTTGGTCATATATTGTTAACCAGGAGTTGTTTTGCTACCTTAATAGCAATTAGTACATGCAAAAATAACATTGACTTGGTTGATCTTATAATCACTGATTACAATGGTTAAACACAAATAGTTTGTTTTGTGATGCATGCTTCTTCCTTCTTTTGGGTATATTTTTCCAGCTTCATTACCATCTTTGATGTAATTTCCCTTTGGCCCTGTTTCAAAGGAATTAATCATTGACTTTCCTATTTGTGCTTATAAATAGCTGGGAAAAGACTTGATAGTTATGGTTATCTATTAAAGCTTCATTGAGGCCAGCTCTCAATCTGGGTCTGCTCAGGCTCCATATGAAATTAATTGCAAGACAAATTTAAGATCATCTGCAGATTTTTACATTTAATTTGAGCTTGTTCAGGCCTAGAACCAAACTGAACATGAACTGTTCGTGAGCAGCTTCACACCATTGTTATCCCTATCTAAGAGGGATAGTCTCATTCTTTTGAAGTAGACATATAGTTGCATTTATAGCATCCACTGTTTATGCTACTGTAGTGTCCTAAGAAGGGCTTTATTTATTATTTTATTTTAGAGTTCTCTAAAGACTTCATCGGAAGAATGTTAACAGGAGGGTTTGTCAGTCAGTTTCCAAGCTTTGTTTTGAATTATTTTGAGGAAAAAAGGAGTCTTTCTCGACTTAGACTTTTGTTCCGGTAGGAGACTATTTTCAGTTTCCTTTTTCTATTTCCCTCTTTCTCCTACTCCTTCCTCATCTTTCTATTAACTTGTGGTTCTTTTTCTTTCTAGTAGTTTTTTCCTTCAAAACACAATGACAACATGTACTTTGCTTCTTCTTGTCCTCTCTCCCTCTCCAGGTAAATATTACAGTAAGGTGTACCTAATTTGTGTCCAACCACTCTTTCTTTCATTTTTTCCTCCAGATACCTTTGCTATTTCACATCTCTCTCCCCATTAGTATGCTCAAAAATTGTAAGGAACATAAAAGCATTTCTTGCCTTTTTTTTTTGCTTTGTGATATTGTGCTTTTATTAAGCAGGACTTATTTCTTAGGCATCTTTGGAACTCTGCATACCAACTACATTACAAGCTTGTTTGTTTAATCATCTGTTACGAGCTTGATTCTCAAAGCACTATTTCTGCTACCCTTTGGTATGTTCTTCTGATTGTTAGAACACCATTACATGTGGTGAAAAACACCTATCCTCAAGTATGTTCTTTCAAAAATTGAATCAGGACTTGTTTCCGGGCTATCATACTTTTCCAATTCTTTTCTTGTAACAATTAGTTTGCAATAAATATATTTCACTCTTGAATAATGCTAGATCATCATTTCTCTTTCCATAAAAGAGAGGAATGCATAGTGGATCATTCAGATATGTTCTTATTTAAGAAACTTTGCAATGCATGAGCTTTACTTTATTTATTATTTATGAATTTGCCTTTTTGTTTATTTTCAGTATGATTATTTGTAGGAAAAATACTTCATGCAGCACCTCGATGGAGTATATTGTTATACTGCTATCTCAATTTTTTTCTTTTCCTTTTGATCAAATGTGATGTAATATTTGTGAACAATATTATCTAATTTTGCATTAGCTCTTACACTTACATGATGTTGCTCTCAGCTCTATCCTGAAGAGAAGAATTCAAAACATTTCGAGCCTCAGCTTTCCTGCCATGGTTATTCAGTCCTCTTAGGTATCAGGGGAACCAGGTTCCTTGTGTACATTTAAAGCTGAGAACATCTTGCCAAAGTCAGGCTAACTTGCCAAAGTCATTCTCTATGGGTCTTCAGGTTGGATGGTATTCCTCAAGTATCTAGGTAATTAGGTTCACTTTCCAGTTTTTGTATTGGAATGTCAGTGTCTGTTTTAATTGTTCTATATGCAATTTCTATAAGAATGTGACATAATGGAACTCTCTGAAATATTAATGATGTGTTAAGATTGTAAGGTATTGCAGTTTAACAAGTGATATCATGTTTGATTATTAATCATCTGCTTCTTGGACATCCAAAGTCTTATATGAACTTTCATCTAAATGCTTTGTTAAAAAATGATCCTCCTAGTTCAGAATGTTTGTTCCTTCATTATCAAATGTTGAATTCTAAATTATATTATAGTTACAGTTTAATGTGTTGAGGTAGGCGCCAAAATTAAAGGATCTTGATATATGGATCCTCACATTACTTTATGTAATATTCTGTTGATCTCAGAAATCACTTGAGTGCACAGGATTTGATCTTTGATGACAAAAAGCACTTAGATGTGTAGGAGCTACCAAAAGATACTCCAGAGGTTCAGTTGATATACATGACTATTTCTATAGGTGATGCACTGCTATCACATGATTACAGTGATAAAGGATCTTCTGATATCATCATCATCATAATAGCTAGAATACTTATTATTAGAACTGCTGGTAGGCACATGCGATCGTATGCAGAATTAGGGAAAATACACTGAATAGAAGTGACTTCAGGAGTAGCGAGGGGCATTTTGTTTGGCTAAAAGTTAACTAATCATTTAGTCTATTACTTATATTGGGAGTGAACTCACATAATTAATATGAAATATTGTAAGTTGATAATGACAAGAAGTGGGTGCTATGCTGAAAGTAAGTTCTAGGGTGCCATGCACTCCTGGATTCTAAAGTCTCAAACAGTTGGTGATCTGCAAACAGTCTTACTAATTTATGGTTTCAAGATTATTATCAAGCTATGCACTTCATTTGCTCCTGCTCCCGACTTTGCATCTTTTGAACTGGGAGCATCAGACAATCTAGTGAATCTACCATTTTGTCAATCCCCTTTCACCCTTCCTCTTCTCTCTACAATTCCCTTTCATCAACTTTTTTTCTTGTTATTGTTACCCATCTCTACTTGTTTAATTATCTTTCATTTGCTGGAATCATGTGCCGTATTTTCCATTCTACTTAATCAATCAATTAGATCTCAGATTTGTCGATCCCTAAAGATATTTGCTGGATATATACTACTGGAGACATATTTTACCATTCTTGCAAGGTTTCCATCATCTGCTAGTGCTGGAATTTCATTAAAGCAGCCAAGTCATTGTCTTCTATTAATCATGCTATGAAGCCCTTAGAAACTGTATTCTAAGGTTACCAACACCTTGAGGGGACCTTATTGCTTGCTGGAATTTCGGGGCAGCACCCAGACTCCCCCGCCCGCACCCAGACATATTTTACCATTCTTGCAAGGTTTCCATCATCTGCTTGTGCTAGAATTTCATTACAGCAGCCAAGTCATTCTCTCTTCTATTAATCATGCTATGAAGCCCTTAGAATCCGTAGTCTAAGGTTACCGACACCTTGAGGGGACCTTCTTGCTTGCTGGAATTTCTGGGCCCCCCGCCACCCCCCCGCGGGGGGGGGGTGGTGGTGGTGGTGAAACTCCGGTATATTTTTCTAGAGGTTCTATGGGCTATCTATTGCATATCATCCCCATATCTTAATGGCAAATCACCTTGGTTGAGAAGAAGGCTCGCTGGGCGATTGAACAATCCAAGGCATTGGGGGGCTACCTTGTGCGGCTCGCTCTGAATATGGTAGAGGCCTTTGTAGAAGGTTTCGATGAGTGTCGGAGTCGTGTCGAGGCTCTTTCCCTGGGCAGATTTTAGTAGTCTCGATGCAACCTTGGACAACGACGAGGAACCATAGGCGTGGGACAACGACGAAGATGAGGAGTTATGGAGCAGCGATGGGGAGGATAGGAAGCTGTCGAGCTCCAAGCAATAGGTTTTTGTAGACCTCCTTTTTCGCTTCTTCGTGCCACCGTGGAGGTGCGGGACGAGATGAAGGGTGGTCTCTCGAGTTGGTGACCTTGCCGGAGTTGTCAACCAGGTCCCGACCGACTTGAGCACTTTCCTCTTTTTGTTGTTTGATTTGGTCTTTGGCCTGCTGTAATCATATGTTATATTAAGTGAAACAAAATAGTTCCTTTTTGTGTGTACCTTTTTTTTGTTGTTGCCTATTGCCCGAAGTGTTAGCTTGTGGCCGTCTTTAAAATGTAGAGATAGATCAAGTCAGGCCGGAGATGCAAGTTTCCAAGATTGCATTAAAGAGACCAGAAGGCCGAGATAAATCATGCATAGATGAATCCGTGAGTGTTCAAGATCGGATGAGTGCTGCGAGATGAAGTCGTCATACCATATTGTCCTTGAGGAGCCGAGATGAATAGGAGACCATGGTGGAGAGATTATAATAATATGAACTAGAGGAATCATCCATAATAACTTTTGAGAAGATAGAATAAAAATTTCACACAGTGACTAGAGCCAATGAAGAGTTCATAATATACTCAAGAGATCTAGGTATGCTATATAGGATTGACTCGGGCGGTATGGGACATACGATATCATACTAGTTTGCTATTTGTATCCAATACAGAGGTATACCAACATCTAGTACGTCTAACCGACCCCTCTACCGGGTGTATTGACACAGTAATAGGGTAGCACCGATACGATGTATGGTGCTGAAACAACGTACCTAGCAAGAGATAATTGCAAATTGCTTTGTCGAAGAAGAGCATTGTTTCAAAGAGGAAAAAGAGCTACTTCCCGAGGTCGAGTATAAGGGCTAGGAGGTTTGCTCGAACCTTTGGGGCTAATGGGCCTTGATAATACACGAGGACGAGTATAAGGACCATCAGGCTTTTTCAAGCTATGAGGGCCAGCCTCTGCTCGAGCCTCGGGGGCCAACGAGCCTTGAGAACACACGAAGGCAAGTATAAGGGCCAACAGGCTTGCTCGAGCCTGGGGGCAACGGGCCGTGAAAATACATGAGGATGAGTATAGCAGCCAATGGTCTTGCTCAAGCCTCGGAGGCCAATGGGTCTTAAGAATACATGAGGACGAGTATAGGGGTCAATGGGTTGCTTGAGCCTCAGGGGCCAACGGGTCTTGTGAATACAACAAGGGCAAGTATAAGGGTCAACAGGCTTGCTCGAGCCTAAGTGGCCAACGAACTTTGAGTCGGCATACACTTCGAGTGATCAATCCGAGTATGCCTTCTAGGCTGCACTAGGATTTTCAGATATAAAATCATTCAAGGTCGGTAGTTCTCTTAGATCAGTGCGACCTTTAACATTTTTGCCCCATCGTCGAAGCTCAAACTTCTCAGGCTCGGTTGTTAGGTGTGGATGCATTCTTCGTGCACCTCAAGCTCAGTCATCAGCTCTTTGAGACATTTCCATTTCTTCATCAGAAGATGAGTCCCCTTTGAAACCATAGTTGCTTTTCCTTGATATCTAACATAATGCATGAAGGGATCCTTAAAGAACCATAGGGTCTTCTGAAAATAATTACGGCTGGGGGGGGTCTAAGATCCTCGCTCCGAACCTTCAAAAGATGGTGGCACTCCTCTGTATCTTTTTGCGACCTTTATGGAATTGGCAGTACTTGCCTAGGACCCTTTTCTTCGCAGAAATTTGCAGCTTTTGAGGCCAGCGTAGGTAGCCTCGGTCTTGAATCCTTGGCGCATTGAGAGGGGTATACCTCTCAGGCCTCTGCAGTGGACTCCGAGGTTGTGTAATGCCCCTCTTCTCATTTGTGCTTTTTCCTCGACTCCTTTTTCGCGGTCTTTGTGCTCGCTGCTTATCTTTTTCAACACTTCTTTCCAAGCAACGATAGCCTCTTCGGCGTTATATATTTGTTTGCTTGAGTTGAACCAACTGACGTAGCTTCGAAGGAACTCATCTTTCCTCTGCTTGATGATGAATAAGTTGGTCAAAATTTTTCTTCATTTTTTATTGACGAAGTGGCCAGCAAAATGGTGCCCAAGCTGATCGAAGAAGTAGATTGAGCCTTGGTCGAAGGCTCGAGTACTAGTGTCATGCCGCCTTTTTAGTGTGGTTGGGAAGGCATGACACATCACGGTCTTTAAAGCTACTTGTAACAGCATGAGATCTTTGAAGCTCTCGATTTGATCTATCGGATCAGTGGTACCATCATAGAGTTCAAACCGAGGTACCTTGAACTTCTTAGGCAAGGGAGAACTATGATCTCTTTGGTGAAGGGAGGCTTATTCATCACCTCAAAGTCGTCTCCGACTTCGACCTTCTGTTCTCTAGAGCTTTGATTTGGTCGCTTATCTTGATTATGCGGTCCAGATTCGCTTGAAGGGTTGCTAGAATTGAATCTATCCGTTTTGTAGGGCTCTGATTTGGTCACTTATCGCTTCGATTCTGCAATCCAGATTTGCTTGAGGGTTTGCTAGAATTGAATCTGGTCGAAGGAGGGCGACAATGACCCTGCTTCTGAATCCTATCATGAGCTTCATGGTGGAAATGGTTGCTGCCTTGGATAGGCTTATCTTGGCTATCTGGTGGTCCCTTTGAAAGGCGAAGGACCCGCCGTTGCAGCTCCTTCACCATTACAGTGAGTTTGCACTTGCTAGGTCAGCAGGCCAAGCTGGCATGCGTCGGCAGCCTCCACATTCGATTGTAATGACAGAGACTTTGGGGCGTTGCTTCAAGAGTTGTTAGACTCCTATTGGATGGCTCTTAAACCATTGTTTCTTCTACGCCTCATGGCTTATCCACCTTCGTTTCCCACAAATAGTGCTCATTTGTTGCTGTCGATCCTAGGACGTCGATGTGGACCGCCTTAGCTCGCTGGATTGACTTCAGTCTGGCCCTCTAATGCGTAAGTCAATAAAGGTTTTATAAATGAAAAATGAAGGAGAAAGAAAAACAGAGAACTGGGAGATAGTCTCCCTTAGACAAGTGAATTTTTTATTTTGTTTGTTACTTTTTTTGGAGAACCATTTTGTCATTTCTAGCTGGGGTCTAAATTTTTCAAGATCGCATTCTAACAAACTTGAGGTCGTGCCGCAATGGATTGTTGATGTGGCGTAACCCTAGAGACATGTTGCAACAACCCGGCGAGTGGTGGGACCATGCACACCCTTGGGAAGATGGAAGTTGAGCTACACCTGCTGGGAAGCTCTGC
Source organism: Phoenix roebelenii (assembly GCA_025769935.1). NCBI lineage: Eukaryota > Viridiplantae > Streptophyta > Magnoliopsida > Arecales > Arecaceae > Phoenix > Phoenix roebelenii. The sequence goes on from JAOXJJ010000481.1 coordinate 19,237,390, forward strand.
TCAAGGTGAGTCAGCGGTCAAGGTTGCATAGCCGAGCTGGGAGGAAAGCCTTCTCAGGAGTTGAATGCTTCTGCTCAGCTCGACTTGCTCCCCCGCGCTCGACTAAGGCGACTGGGTTGAGATGCCCCGGAGGAACCTAGGACGTACAGAGATAAGCATGAGTCGTGTGCTGGATGAATCCTTATGTACCACATCAGATAAGCATGAGTCGTGCGCTGGATGAATCCTTATGTACCACATCACTCTGATTATTACTTGTTGCAACACATATAAACCTCCTCCTCCTTCATTCTAAATATCTTTCTCAATTCATTAAGTGAACTCTATATAAAATGATTCCTCTTTTTCATCTGAACAATTACATCTCTTTTTATCTATTTTCACTTGATTTTATTAAACATTCATATTTCATTGTTTGTTTTGGTGGATTCTTATAACGCTCTCAGGTATATCAATATATATATATATATTACAATTATACTTTGTAAATTTAAAAATGATCAATTATTTGGATGAAAGTAAAAGTTTTTGAATGAAAAATATGTTTCAGATGGCTCTTTTTAGTTTTACTTGAATTTTTTAATAATGGACTTATATTTAATTATTATATTCTAGCTATAAAAGAATGACTAGATACTTGTCTCAGACTGCAAACTGGACTTGACTTGGTCATGATCGAACCTGAACATTTCATCTCAATCTGACCCGATTGACCTGTTGGGTATAAAATCTTTTACACGGATTTGACCTAACCCAATCTGATTAGCTAAGAGGTTGGGTCCAGGTCCAAAATCCTGACCCAAATATGAAATCAGATCCATGCCCTTGTCCATCCCGACCTGTTTGCAGCCCTAATTGAGACGGAGGAATTGAATCTTTTTAGTGAAGTTGACTACTGAATATTACCATCAGTCTTGTGCTTGTGCTGCAGGTTTTGACTTTTGAGTTCATGATCGTAGCTAAAATTGGCAATTATGAATACATTGTCTAGTGGGATCCTTCTCTTTGATATTGCTTTGGTGTTGCAACTAAGTATAGGGAACATGTAGAAATTTTAGAAAGAAGAGGATGTCAAGAAAATAGAAGAAAAAGGTGTTAAGAAAAGAAATGGTGTAAGTCGCCATGTTAGATTCGGTGTTTTGTAAATCTTATCTCATAACATTGTACATGTGAGTGTCAAGAATTGGAGAAAATGTTGATGTTACCATGTTGAAATCAATATTTTTGAATGTTATATCTGAACAGTCTACTTATAAGTTCATTCCAATCTTTTCAGATAGATTCACACCAGTGCTAACTTGTAAAAGTTCTAATCTAGGGTATAAATTTAATTAAATGACTTATCATAGACAGAATGCAAATTATAATTAAATGGAATCTATTTACAAAGTTATATCTATAACTTTGTTGAATGTTGGGAGCATAGTCTGCTGTACCGCCCTGTACCGTTTGATTTGGGGTGTACCATATTGTGCTGGCAGAAAACTGGTACGAAACACACTTTCAAGTCAGTACAAGCCCCGTACTGCCCTGTATCGAGGTGTACCGACCTGTACTAAGGCGTACTGAGGCATTCCAAGGTGCGTACTGGTCCGTACCGAGATGAAAATTGAGAAAAATGGTTGGAGAGCTATTTTGGCACAGAGGTGTACCATACCGAATCAATAAGATATCCGATATCGAGATTGCAGACCTTAGTTGGGAGCATCTGAATTTGGCGAAGAGTTGTAAAATGACTCTTATTCTAAGGGATAAGGGCTCTGAAATATCAATTATAGATCCTAAAGATATCTTTCAGCTGATTTTGAGATCATTAAAATCTGATATTTGTGTGAAAAATTACACCTTTTGGAAAATTGCTCATTCCTTGTAGACTAATTTTAGTTATCAAAGTTATATTTTTCTCGAGTTTAGAATTTATAGTCTAGTTTTATTATTGAACTCAAGGGCAAGACGGTGAAGGACCTGATGCATGATAGGATCCTATATTATTTGATTTTGTACTTTAGAGCATATACTTAATTTTAGGATCTTATTCGATCATTTGTCGAGAGGCAGAATTGAAGTTTTGATGCATGTGAGCTTTTTGTAATGAAACTGGCTTTGAGATATACTGTTTTGTAGTTAAGAGTGATATCTAGTTTGGTTGTTATGATGGCTGAAAATGAATGCTGATTTTCAGTATAGAAGTACATCAAATTACAAGTCTAAGAAGTATTTCACTATTTTTTTTCGGTTGAATCAACAGTCCTCAACATTATATTCTTCTTCTTTTTGGCTTTTAGGGTGGTGGGGTTAGTTACTTAAGCTCATAGGCTGGTGTAATTTTTCATTTTTGGGAAGGAGTACTTGAGCCATTAAACAGTTGTGATTTTCATAGTGAGGTTAGCCTTTCCTGGTCACACACACTTTTTTTCTTTTTTATGGAAGACCTGTAATGAAGAGTAGGATGAAGAGGGGTGGGGAGGGGATAGAGACTTAGAGAGGATGAGTACTGGAGAGATTGTGAGAAGGGAAGGGCAAGGTTGGAGACAGAAAGAGGGAAAATAGCCATTGGATGGGGACTACAATACTGAATAGAAGGGGGATAATTTTAAACACTCATACATAAACTTTTTGGTTGGGAAATACATTTGAAATTATTCTTATTGGTTTCAAGTTGTTTAGTGGCTGTATCAAGCCAAACCCATAAAAGTTGTTGAGTGGCTTTCTCTTCTCTCAGGTGGGATTTCATTGTATTTTTTTCAAAGCTGCTGTCTGTAGTTCTAAAAAGGAAAGCTGATAATCTAACCCCTAATTTTCGGTTATTCTTGGGATGATTGGTTGCTTCATCTCCTGATTTTTTATACTGGACCTTGCTCTGAGCAGTAGTGCCATTTCTGACTCTAGGTAGTAATCATTTAATCATGGTTAGCAATTTTGGGGTGGATTGGTGGATGTAAGGGTTCAGGTTGTGGTGCTTGCAAGACTGGGTGTTCAAATATGTTTTTGGGTGGTTGCATGCTAAGAGGTTCCTCAAGCTTGGTTGGCTCAATGGTTGCCGACTTTGGTTTAGGTTGAGAAATTGAGGACATTACCGGGTTATCTCCTACTTCCGGCTCATCAAATTGCAAACCATGGTATTGGATGTCTGTAGGGGGGTTTTGGATATCTATAATTAGAACTTGATAGCTGGTTGCACGGATGTAGTCATCCCTTGTTTAGCTGGCATGCCTGAACCTTCCAATGCTCTTAAATTTTACTCATTAGCACGAGGACGAGCTTACAGCTTGAGCAGAGTAGATCCTGGGCCAACCTAGGAGTAGGTTATAAGAGGAATAGATATTAGGAACTTGGAATGGTATGTTAAAGACAAGGCCTCTTGTCAAGACAGACATCGAAGTTGATCTTACTGATCACATTTCTTCTTGAATTGTCATAAGATCTGACTCCTTGAATGGTCTTACTGAACATGGAGTCGGATCCTCAATTCTATGGCCGTCCTCAATGGACTGATATTCAAGGTCAAGCCATTATTGACTAACATCAAGGGCAATCTATAAATTTTCTTGCTGAACCATCATGTGTAACGTCTTTGTGTGGCCAGTCCCTTTAGGGGGCAACTCTTCATTAGTAAATACGATCTCTTCTTGCTCGTTAAGAAGTCCGGTCATCCTTTCAACGGTTTCTAACTCCACTTCTTCAGGAATCATAGCTGCCCGGAAAGCTCTCAAAAAACCAATTGGTGTTTCAGGGACTTGGTGATGATCTTTCAGACTCTTGCTTCTGCATTCATCTTCTTTAGCTGATTGATTGGATTGTACATCAATGACCTCTTGTGGTGGTAAATGTGGTGTTCTGCTGGGTGCTTCGCATTTCCCTTTCAAACTTCATTTACAGGTTGGTCTGCAGTCTGCACCTTACACTGGCTTGAAGACCTACCCAGATTGCACCATATTACTTATTGCATGCCCTCGATACTTGGTTTCGATTAACATGATCATTATCAAGGGGTACTTGATGTGAGTTGGGTAAAGGGATTTTTACATGTGGAAGCGAATTTGATGCGGGTACACAGAAGTAGAAGTTGGAATAGGCGCTACAAGTACAGGAGATAGAGCAGGAAAGGCAGGTATAGAAATTGCATAAGCAGGAGCAATGATTTAGTATGATAACCAAATAGAAGCTTAAGGAGTAAGAGTAAGGATTACATCTGAGGGGCAATGGTAGTCGGGGCCAGAGTAAGCACAGGTCGAGAGGAATTAGGGGTTGCAGTAAGGGAGAAATCTAATGAAGTCTTTGCGATGCGGAGGCCTTGGTGCAGGTGGCATTGACAAGGATTGAAATCCGGAATAAGCAGCATGAGCAAGCTGGTGGGGAGCTAGTAAAAAAATGGGACGAGGGATGTATGCTAGCTTGATGATTGCAATTGTTAGAGGGATCTGCACGAGGGTTAGTGTGCATCATATTGATAGAATTCGATCAATCTTTCCCATGTGGAGGTAAGGGATTTTGCAAGATATTGATTGAGGGATTGGCTATGCAAGGTTGACTTTATTTGGCACAATCAAATCTTGGATTGCTTGCTTTAAAGTCCGATACCTACCAATTGGATGCCAGCAAGGAAGGTGGGATGTACCGAGCCATGCCGGGGCGAATTGGCATGGTTTTGCCCTTCGGTTTGAGAAATCAGCAAGGGCGAAAAGGATTATTTTATATAAATTGTTATGGTTTTGCCTATCCTACCTCATTACAGCCACAGAAAACCAGTTATCTTTTTTTCTCCATCAATGATTGTAGTACTGCTTGTTTGCACTGATTCAAAGTAGTAGAATAATTAGTACATTACTTCACCTCTTCTCTGAAACTATTTGAATTATCTCAGTTATGACTTGTGGCAATAATATCATAGTACATAACCAAAACCCATGCTGGCCATCTGAGTGATTAACATAGTTCCCTATAAATTTCTACTTTCTATTTGTGGAATCATCAAATTTTTTTACAGCCCTCAATTGTGAGAAGATGTAAGTTTCAACTCTGACAGGCAAAGACAAGAGAATGCTCCTGACTGGAATGAAGATGACAGCATAATGCCAAAATTTTTGTTCTGTGGTGTTATTTTTGTTCCTCGGTTGCTTCAGGGAGATATTTCATCCTGTCAGAATTTGATTTGACACCAAATGTTGGTGAGTTAATCTCTATGTGAAAAAAGGCATAACACCTGTCTCCATTTTGTGAGGAAGTATTTCTGTTAGAAGGGTCCTTTGCGGGAAGAAGGCTTTATGAATTGTAAATTGACAGGAGAACTTTAGGCCAAAAATGGGTGGCTGTAGAATTTAGGTGGTCTTGTAGAATTGCTAAGCAATGCTTCCTGTTAGATAAACAAGGTTCCAATTCAGGATCAATCGGTATAGAAATTAAAAATGATTCAATATGTCGATTAGATTGGGTCAAGCCAATAATAAATAAAAAGAAAAGAAACTAATTAACGAAACCTAGAACAGTTCAGGCATATGAAACATTGGTTGGATCATCTGCTTTGTAGCAGCTTCATCTTGTTTGATTTTCTTCTCTCTTTTGATGGGGGGCTGGTCTACTGCCCATCCTGATTGTGTATCTGTAATTGGGTAGCCTGTTTTGGGGCTTGAGGGAGCTCTTGTTGTTGATTCTCTCTTTCTTTCAGACCTTTGTCTGATTCTCTTATTTCATTAATTTAATGAAATGTAAGGTGGAATACCTGCTGTCTTGCTCAGGAAAAAGGTTCTTACATATATATATATTCCTGCAAACATGGGATATTGTATATTTACCTCAAATATTTCATTAGCATATATACTTCTCAATTTGTCCTGCTGTTTTGCAACCATGACCTTCCTGTTAGATTGATGGCATTGGTAAGTATTTTTTTTAAAATATAAAATAAGTTTATTTCCTTTTGCATTACTATCTCTAAAAAAATTTATATAAAGTAATCCTTTATAATTATCAACTGAATGTTAAATTTTTTTGGGGGTATTAATGCAGAAGGATAATAGAGTCAATTTATATTTAAAATGGACACTTCTTAACAACAGGGTCAAAAATCTAGCAAAAGAACTGTTACATAAATAGGATAAATTTTCAGTATATATTTAATAATAATTTCCAAGATATGCAAAAAATTATTGATTTCAAGAACTTGTCAATAAAGACCCTATTTGGTATCACTTTTTTTTTTTAATTTTAATTTAAAAAATTCAAGATAAAAGGAATAGGGCAAATAGCTATGTATCGTCAAGCATTTTGATTTTAAAAATCGTCTCTAAAACCTTAAGAATTTTTGCAGCAAAAAAATATTGATTTCAAGAAAAAGAAATGAAAGTAAAAACAAGGAATGGTAGGAGTTCCATGCAAATGCTATTCTCCACGCAATCAGCAATTCCTAGAAAAAAAAAAAAATACTAAACTGGCTCAAAGCTATTGGAAAGGATAAATCTATTTGCACATTATGGCAAAACCTGCACGCATGCAGCATGAACCACCCAGGCTTTACCAACAAGCTAAGCTTGCAACTTGGACAGGTACCCATATGGTTATGACGACTGGGTTCAGCATCTTCAACCATGCATATGTAAGAAATCAAATCGTTGCATTTATATTGTGATATGCAATACTTAGAGACCTTAAGAACTATTTGAGCCATACTAAAATAATTTACAACCTTACAATTATTTCTGATTAAACATGGTTACTATGATGCATGTCGAGCAAGAAGAGAACATAATATGTGATGCTCGAAGTAAGGTTCACCATTTTGATACCAAATTTTGTATCAGTATCATATTAACACAGTATTATTATGGTACAAATTTTTTTTGACGTACTGAGTATCGAAACACCATCCGTACCGGACACCGGTACTGAACCGATATGGTATGGTATGGTATGTCCTGTATTGTTCGATTCGGACCAGTACAATGTACTATATTTAAGAATATTTTAATCATTTAATATGAAAAGGGCACTGTATCAAGTACTGCCTTCGGATCCTCTCCCGTGCAACGAGTTGGATCACAAGCTAGCTGCCATCGTTCATGTATTAGTTAGTGATGGGACCTTCTGTTCGGTTAGCTCTCCGGCTCGTACGTGAACTACAGGGAATCCAAAGTTCTGAACTCTTATATGCTTCCATGGTGAATCATGTTGTCATGCCACTAAGGTAAGAAGGCTTGGACTCCATTTAAGTTGTCTGGGTTCTAAACACGTGGGCGTCGATTAAATCAGGGAACCGCATGCCCCACATCCGGATGGCTCTGTGTGGATATGCTTTTCTTCCATCAGTATTGAAGTGGCGCTGGGGTGACGTACTCATATGTGGATGGCTCAGTAGGATTTCCCACAGGTTGGGGAGGGCATGCGAAAACTTTCAATCCACATCGAACATTTTCTGGTGGAAGAGAGGCCCGATGGGGGCTGCTATGCGGGTGGGGTTCTGCCCCTCCCCCTCCCCTCCTATTTATTTACCAAAAAAAAAAAATCATGTTGTCATCCTGTGGAATGAAGGGAAGACGAAAGATTCACAAGAAACAGAAGGTTACATTTTAAAAGAAAACAGTCTAAGAAGGCTAAGAAAGAAGCCAGATGTCCCTTTTCTATAAAAATTCACAATGAACGATGAAGTGCCATTCCCCACTCCACTTGCTACTTTGGGCGCTACTGAACAAAGCCACAATAATATTTCCCCTTCCAACCAAAAAGAACTGAAAGAAGAGAGTGACACACCCATGCAGCCGAAGATGTGGCACTCTGATCTCGACGTCAGAGGCCAAAACTTCCTCATCTTCCTTCCATAACTCAGCCTCTCTCCGTGCTCTTGGTTGCAGGAGAATTCGGGACTATATATGCTGTTCCTCCATGGATTCCCAGAGATATGGTACTCCGGGAGGCACCAAATGGTCGCCGTCGCCGAAGCTGGATTCCGAGCCATCGCCCCCGACTTCCGTGGCTATGGCCTCTCCGAGCAGCCCGAGAAAGCCAGCCGGTGAGACCTCGTCGATGATCTCCTCGCCATCCTGGACTCTCTCTCCATCCCCAAGGCGCCATCTTTTCCATCGATGACTCAAAGTTTCTCTTCTTCCTTCTATGAATCTTGTATTCTAGAGCCCAATTCGGTTCTCTACCTTCTGGAATACATCTATAACCTTCACTGCATGCAAAAAAAAGAAAAATCTTGGATTGCTGTACAAATTAAGAATTCAACTGGCAACAACAATTCTCTTTTTTCATGGATGAACAAGCTTTCGTGGTAGGGAAGGATTTTGGAGCGAAACCAGCATATGATTTCGCCGTCTCTCAAAGGCTCCTCTCGTGATAATCTCCCCCCAGGCTTCTGCATGTTGGGAGAGGGGGTAATATAATCGGATGAATTGATGAATTAATGAATCGAGCCAGTTCTCATTAACTCACGCTTCATCAGTGATCCAAAGATCAGCAGCAACACTTCCTTAGTTTGCACGATATTTGTCTTGTTATATTTTATTCGTGTTATATGTAACCTTTCGGGTGCATCTTTTGTTGAGCTTGATCTTTCCAAGCAGACGTTGTTTAGCTTGGTGTGTGGCTTGATAAAGACTTAGCTCAGCCGCTGAGCAAACTGAGCTTGACCTAAACAACTAAGCTTGATTGTAAGGCAATTCCATTCAGATGGCCCGCCAGTACAAGCGTCCTCACGTCCCTTAGTAGTCCTGAATTGAAGGAGCATAACATCACAGTGAGGCCAAAACATGCATGATGAACTAGCCAATCAACTATGTGGTTAACTTCATGCGAAGTATAGATTAATGTACACTCAGCCATGAACTATGGTGCAGCCAGTTCCAAAGAAAATTCAGTTTGTTTCTTAGCAAAGTATTTGACAAGATGCAACCTTGAAGCATGAATAATGCTAAGACAACACCTAAATCTAACTAGCACTTACTTAGCAGTGGTGGTGATACATCTCGCAACCGACCTCCGTTGACAGGATAAACTAACTAAGAAAAGCTTAACACCTAGCTGTGGGCTGACTATTCAAAGCTTGTCACGTGTCTGATCCAAAAAGCCCGTAGGGAGCTTTCTGTATTTCAAACTTTTCTTGTAGTTGGCAACAACTCGACCATGATCGTTAACCGTTCCCTAATAGACATGATATCCGAGCAAATCTCAAGATTCATGGGCAAGATATATTGTTTGTTACTTTATTGACCAGCATGTAGCGCCAAACTATTCGACAATAGGCTCCAGTCTCCACCTATATTATACATTTTTGGGGCCTTCCAGATAAGTTCTCTTTTGACTCTCTTGTGCTATCTCTCTACCCCTTGTAGGCCTCTTTTTATTTCTTGAGGGTCGCATCAGACTTAGGCATTAAAAGGTCTGCTGTTGGACATGCCCTGATGGATAAATTTTTTTATTTTTGCTATTTCAGATTGGAGCCAGCGACAGAGCGCCACTCGAAACTGTTCATCCACCCTCTAACACCGACTTGTGGGTGCTTGACATCGGGTCCATTACCAATTGAGTGCAGTAGCTAGCAAAACATTGTCACAATGGCATGCAGCGATCTCATTCGATTTTTCTAATCTAAGCGGAAGATGTGCCTAAATCTCTCTTGATGCGTGTTTTGTGATGTAAAATTCGGTGCATGTGTGTATTTGGATAGACCACACATCGTCCATCTTTCAACTCGTCATATATGATATGCCAGCCGTGTTTGGCATACCAACATGATGATGAGTGCCAGCCGGGCGACGTCCGTCCGGACATGCGCCGGGCTCAGCGGTGCAAACCTGGCACGGGATCCAAACTCATCAGAACATAGAGGAAAAAAAGAGAGGGGAAAGACGAGTATGAACAAAATCTGATTTTATTAAAAAAAAACAAATTGAAAGCATACCAAAGATTAAACAAGAGAACAACCACAATCTATAATATTCAAGTACAATTCAAAGCACTCTAGATGTTTCAAAGTACATGCACCAAAGCTACTAGTACAAATTCGGAATCATAACCTGATAGAGAATTATTTTAGACCATCGAGAATGCCAACATATATAGGTTGCTAGAGTTGAGAAATATGTAAAATGCAAATAGGTTAGCAAATGAAATTTGACAACTACTATGCCGAGGGATAGTCATATTTACTAAACATTCTTATTGGTTGGGGATACTCTCTCAAGTATGGTGGAATGGATAAAAATTTTGCCACAAAGGAAAGCAAGGCCTGCAACATTGACTGTAATGATTGTACTATCCTATACAAATCAAATATCATTATAGGATCAAGATTTGGTTCGGTATATAAGTTGAACTAGTATGTATCAATCCAAACCGAGATCGAACTATCCTTGATGTTCCAGATGGTATTATAGACTAGAGGGAGGAAAATATTAGAAACCTACCATGGTATTAGCTGCATGTCGGACCTAACTGGTAATATATTGGTATAGTTCTCTATGCTAATTTATCAATGCAGCTGAATTGCATTATCAATGCAATCAAAGTACACCAAAAGTTAAACAGAGAGAACAACCACAATCTATAATATCCAAGTACAATGTATGTTTCAAAGTATATACACCAAAGCTACTAGTCCAAATTCGGAATCATGGCCTGATGGAGTATTTTTTTCAGATCATTGAGAATGCCAACATATATAGTTTGGTAGAGTTGAAAAATATCTAAAATGTAGATAGATTAGCCAATGGATTTGGACTACCATGCGGAGGGGTAGTCATATATACCAAATATTCTTATTGGAGGGGTATCCCATATGGTTGGGAATACTCTCTCTAAAGTATCATAGAATGGATAAAAAATTTGCCACAAAGCAGAGCCAAGCCTGCAACATGTATCGAGATTTGGTTCGGTATATAAGCTAAACCAGTATGTATCAATCCAAACCGAGATCGGACTATCCTTGATGTTTTGGATGGTATTATAGACTAGAGGGAGAAAAACGTTAGAAACCTACCATGGTATTAGCTGCATGCATGTCGTACCTAACTGGTAATATATTGGTATGGTTCTCCGTGCTGGTTTTTTGAACAAAGTTTATTGATAACACTTTCTTCCATAGAACACTTGATGAACAAGATACCTACGTGCATGCATGCCGGTCGAGCAGAAGAGTAGCCAAAGCAAAAAGCTCTTCCCTTACTTGCAACTATGCTCCTCCATTGAAGAGGAGTGATCTACGATAATGGAATGAACTGAGGCGATCCATTAGAGAAAGAGAAACCTTGGCTACTATTTACATTACATTCACTGAAGAATTGCAGAGCAAACAACACTCCGACATTATTCTCCCAATGATGCTCCCCTCCTCAACCTCAATGTTCCTGCTCTCCCGGTTCCAAAGATGCAGGGCGAAGCTCCGTCTACGAATGGAATCGTGCTTCTTCGCAATCCACTTCCAATGGTTCCCATTTCTGGGCGCCTGAAACAGCGTCGATATCTTATGCCAACCCACCGGATAGAAGGCCGCCGGCGGCAATACTCTGAATTCAAAGCCAGGCCTCCCGGCGACCCTGGCGACGACCCTCGAAACAAGGTAAGGTCCGTTGTGACCCCACTTGCTCCCATTGAAGGTCCGCGCGAACTCCTCTATGAATTTATAAAGAAGTGGATGCTCCTCATCGAACGCCATCACGGCGTTGTTCAGCCGGCTCCAGTTACCGGTCTCGGCGTTGACGGACTGGGCTCCAATGGCATTCCTCAGACCATGGAAGCTTCTCAGAACTATGACGTCGGCGTCGATGTAAACTCCTCCATACTTGTACAAGATTGCAAGCCGGAGCAAGTTGGATAGATTCTGGCCAAGGGGGACATTCCCGGGATTGACTTCCCCTTTCAAGAGCCGATGGAACCATGGCTCGGCAGGCGTGTTCTTGAAGAGGTAGGGGAAGTCCGGCGACATGGCAGCCAACCGGAAGCCCCTCTTGGAGAAAGGTCTCAATAGCTGTTCGCCGCTCGGCGAGTCCATGGCGTTGGAAACAATGAGCAAGCAGGCGTTTTGATGGGACTTGAACAAGCTCTCGACTGCAAATAACTCCCTGGGGCGAAAAACTTCCGAGGAGGAGATCCAGGTCATGAAGAAGCGAGGCGTGCAAGGAGAATCCAGGGGATTGGATCGAGGCCCGTGAAGGAACTCGGCAGCTCGCGCGGAGAACCGACGCGACCGAGCACTGGGGTGAAGGAAGCTGGGAAAAAGCTTGCTCCTTTCCGACCCCGCGGGCTTCCTGGAAGGCAGAGAGGAGTTCGGCTCGGTGTGGGGATGATGTCCATCGCCGGAACCCGGCGAAAGGTGAGAACTTTGGAGGGATACGGCGAAAGAAGGGGTCTTTGGGATGGGGTCGCGAAGAGGAGCGAAAGCAGGGTGGTTGGCGCGGCAGAGGAGGCCGAGGCCGAGGCCGCTGCAGGCGAGGAAGTAGATGAGGAGGGGGAGGGCGACGATGGAGGTCGGGAGGATGAGAACAAGGTAAGAAAGCGGCTGCGTTGGCCTCAGCATCGGGGAGAAGAAGGCCAGCCGCGGCCAAAGACGGTTGTTAAGTCTCTTCGCTGTCGCTGAGAAAAAAATCCTTCTTTTGACAAGAAACGACCAAAAGAAGGGAGATTCTTGAAGAGCGAAAACAGGGAGATTCCAAGGCTTTTTCCTTTTTTTTTTTTGGGTGATAAGATTCAGAGGCTTCCTGATGGCATAGATAGAAGGAAACAATTTATTTGCAGAAAAATCTTTCCAATAAGGAAGAGAAAAATCGAGGGGGAGAGAGAGAGAGAGAGAGAGAGAGAGAGAGAGACTAGGTTATTTTGTTATTCTAGTGAAGCATAAAATCTGATAAAAAGAAATTAGATTAATAAATTCCGACAACTAGGTTGCACTTGCACCACAGAGTTATTTGATAAAAAGAAATAGGATTGTAAAAAAGTGACCATCCAATGACTAGGGAAGGAGAGTGGAAGACTAAGAATGCGCACATAATGGTTTTTCCTATATTTGTGAAATTAGATTACTAAATTTTGGTTGGTGCATGGCATCTTGTGATGGATCAAACAGCGATTCTCTTTTTGTTTTAAGCCACATGGAGATGGCTTGGATGATCAAGATTACATTTGCAATAAATTTCCTCGTATTTGTACTTAATCTTGGTAATGGATGCTCTTTTTGTTTTTAATAATATTTTATTTGAGGTTACTTTTCTAATATTAACAATCTCAAATCTTTCGAAACTAGAACTTAAATTGACAAGAAGAACTATGATAATATGATAATAGATAGTGATTGATAAAGAGTTTTTAGGAGATTTTTTTTTTCTTTTCTTTTTGAATCATATAGTGTTAGCATGCATCATCACATGGGTTAAAAAAAATTTATACCTCTCCCAGGTGGAAAAGTTGTCAACTTGTTGAGATAAGATATTTTGCCAATTTTAGATAATTTCTTAAAAATAGAAAATTAGTTTGCAAGAAAGTAATAATATGAACAAAATATATCCTCATTGAATAACAAGCAAGTACATTCGGACGACTCTAAAATATTTATTATTTCTGTACTCATCTCATAAAAAAGATATATGAATGTATCTTCCTCATGAAATTTACCATATAATATGCATCTCACTGGCTCGCTGCCTCATATTTGTATAATTTTTTTTATCTAATTTATAATTGGCATGGGTGATGCTTTGGCTACTAATAAAATTTATTCTTAAAGATTACTTTTATCGTTAAACATTATTTTAACCGTCAACTGCAATGCATATAATGTAAATGCCCTCTCTTATGTTTGGCATGACTTAACAAATTTAAAAATATATGGATAATTTTAATAATTATGAATATCTGAAATCTAAGTACAAAACACTTCTAATACCTCATTGATGGGTTTTCTTTTTAAAAAGTGTCATTATTGGGCATCCCAACGTGCATTTGTTTATTTAGGTGTTTTTACAAATTTAAATTCAAGATAGTTATAATCACAGCATGCTATCTACATGGAATGTATAAAAATTAATTACACCACATCCATTAGGTTTTCCTTTGGTCCTCCTTCAATCACTAGAACATACTATTTTCTCTTAATATGGACCATTATTAATGAATTAAAAGGCCACTGTCCTATAGATGGTAGCTAGTTTCAATTTCAAGTATCAACGGCAAGCACAATTTGGGAAAAAGTTATAATTTAATTTATTCATGTACGTATTTTTCTCCTCCATGCATGTATGGATTTTTTTTTATATATATAACATCTTTATATAATTTACTTGTAGAAATCATTATTGTATCCAGCCTAGTTTGAATTTTATAGGGAATTTATCTTGCGTCAATTCTTAAGTAAAAAAATCTTGGAAAGTTATAATTCGATCATAGAAAAATGGTAACATAATAGGCACATATGGTTGAATACATCATGTAAAACTTTTTATGAATGATTTAGATCTACTATTTTCTTTTGCTTCCGAGAACTGAATAGAAGAAGTTTAGCTAAAATCAAGGTAAGGGCGAGATAGAACCAATTATGAGTAACTAAAATCCATTAACTCTATCAACTCAACTAATTAACACCTTCTATTTTTATATAATGATATGCAAGCATGAGTAAAAATGGTACATATAAATTAACAAAAATTGATTTTAAGGACAATGCTAATAAGTAATGTCACATCAGCACAGATATTGATGCAACTAGTTAAAAGATATTTACATTACCATGGACCATGAAAGAAAAAGTTTCACATATATTAAGGGTTTCCTAGGAATAAAGTAAGAAAGATCTATCAAACTCATTAAGATCTTGAATTATTGTGAAAGCAGGCACTAGTACCAAATCTCCGGCAGCTTCTATTCATTAAATTTTTTGGTACCCTCAATGTCATGCGTCTTAAGTTACTTTTGTTTAAGGGAATTATTCATGGTTTTCTAACTCTTGGTCTTTTTTTTTTTCCTTTTTTCAGCTAAAATGCAAAAAATCTATGAGCTATTCTTCTTCTTTATAGAAACATGAAACTAATTTCTTCCTCTCTATGTCCCACCTTTGATTGGATAATGAATCATGATCTAATCATTCCAATGGATTAACATCCATGACTTCAATATCAATCAGGATAAACCAATTTACAAATATTGCACCCAATGAATGAACAGTTTGAGGTGGTGCCCACAGCATGAAACCAATATTTTGACTAATTAAGTAATAATCCTCTTAACCACTACCTTCTCACCGTGCTTAGCGTAAAAAAAAAATAACAAATATTTGTTTTAAAATTTTCATTATTTATCTAAATAAATTAACCTATTTGTTACGTGTCGCATGTTGAACTTCGAGATATTTAGGAGGGACTTACAATTGCCCATTAAGCTGCTTAACCCATTCGGATTGCTCATCGAGGTAGATTCAACCATGCTATTTCCTGGATCAGTGGACCAAAGTTGGGTTATCATTCTACCAATTCATAATTGTTGGACCTTTTGGTCAATTATTCCTTCTTCAGAGGAGGCAAAGACTGGCTTATCAGAAAAGGGATTGAGAGCTTCATAAAAAGTCTTCAATATCCCTTTTTTTTGCTGTTATAAATGTTTAATCTATATGGATGTACTTTCTTAAAAAAACATTAATAAAATTATTGAGGTGCTGCAACCTCCTTTTTTGAAAAAAAAATAGTCGGAACTCCATCCTATCTAAAATAAAATTCTTCAATCAATAAACAACAATTTAAACAGAAAAAAAAAACTTTTTTTGTTCCTTAATATCTAATAATGCTTGTCATAATCTCTTCCTAAATAAACAAAGCCTAGGATTGATGCATGAAACGTGAGCCCAGAAAGCGAACCTCGGCTTATTTTGATTTTTTTATCTTTTATTCGACAAAAATATATGAATATATATATATATAGTCGGAGGAAGGATTGATTTTCCTTTCATTTTTCAATATTTTTTTCATGATAAACTTAATAATATTTAATATTGGATGGAATGTTTTTAAGTAGCAGTTGGTGAGTGAAATTAACGTGAGGGGGGTTCGGACAAATGCACTCGTTTGGCGCGCGCTACCTACCAAGGTGGTGCGGTAGATGTTGCGTATTACGTGCATGCCTTTTCTCAAGTTATAAAGTCCTTCAATTAAAGTATGTAACGCAAAAGTCAAAAATTGAAAATTTAAATTAAATATGACTACCAAATTGTTTGCGAGCTAACTCACCGTCAAATTTATCTCAAACTACCTTGGCATACTTTTATATATGTAGAGAGAGTGTATGAGTTCTGGACTTGGCTACACTCAGGTAGATCTCCATTCAGATTCGATTAGATCTACATAGAATAATGGAGGTCCCAAATTAATGATCCGAACCATTGAATGTGATCTACTATCTTTAAATTATTTACATATCAAAAATTATATGATTTGGAGACCTTTAGCCTATGAATCAAGTAATATACATACATACATATATATATAATTTGGTGTTATTTAGACTATCTATTTTTAAATCACTTGATGCATAAGCTAGGCATCTCTAAATCACATTACATAAGCAATGTATAAGTAGTAGATCACATCTAACGACTCAGATCATCGATGTTGGACCTTCATTATTTAATCCAAACCTAATGGGGTTTGAGTGGAGATCTAGTTGAGTGTAGCCTAATCTAGCTATATATATAATTTTAGTTACTATTATTTATCTAACTAATTTATTTTTATAATTATTTATTGTATAATTAAAACTCCAAACTAATTTCGAATTTTCACTAAATTTTTTAAATAACTTGTTCATAAATAGCTTGAGCTTCGCTTGAAATTGAGCAAGTCAAGCAAGCCGCTAACTTGTTTGTGTCAGGCTTGTTTACACCCTTGGTTACGAGGATTTGCTTGATATAGTGCCGGCCATGCCTACTTTTTCAGTCATAAGTGTTGCATTATGTGCCACTTCTTCTAGGTTGAATGAATGCGGTTATTGAAAAATAGATATAGCATTCCAAGCAATTATCTTTATATTTTTTATGAGCTATGTTAGGGGGCTTCTATTATGTATAAAGGAGCTATTCTTTTCTATGCGGCAAAAAGTGATTGGTACAAATTATAGAAATTGTTTCCAAACCAGTTGGCTATCAAATTGCCAAATCAACAAGTGTAGGCTCAATGAAGTTGGATTCAGATCCTTTTCCAATCTTAAATTGGACTAGAAAGGGCTCGTCTTCCAACCATGATGGCTCATGATTGGCGCGACGGCCATGAGTGGATGGAGCCAACTAACCCATTCAAAAATTATACTCGGTACCATCTGGCACCATGCCAAATCATCTTGTCTCGTTCTTATGGACCATAAGAAGTCATGAGAGCACGATGAATAGAGTTCATAGAAATAAGACGAGATGATTGATGTGGTACACCGCCATGCGGTGTAGGGTATATTTTCTCCTAATCTGTTGCCTCGTGTTGTGTTGAGCTCTATCCAAGTACGATGATCATGCTAATCATGGATGACCATGGTTGGAAGACATGCCCTCTCCAGGACAGGGAGGATCCTACTAGAATGGAATTTTGCTATGCACACTAGAAGCACCCTCTATCAGTTTTATATTTATAGGGCAATGCTGTAATGCCAGTTCTAGTTTCAAAGTTCTTTTGCACTGGTGGCAAGCCACATAGCATGAAAGGATAAGGTACTTAGGCAAATTATCCATGGCATCAGATTCTCTGTAACCATGAGTTTCACCCATTTCCTCCTATCGCGTCTCATTCTAGCAATCAAGGAAAGGATTTCTCCACCAAGAAAAAAGGGAAATAGTCTTGTCAAGAGGATTATTGTCCCTGTAGCATTTCTTTCCCTTGAAATACTACCTGAAAGAACCTTGCTTTAGAAAATGTTCATCTCAGTCTTTCTGCTTTTACTTTTTCGTTTCTTTTTGTAAGCAATCCTTTCTTAGAAAAATTCAGGAAAGAGAGAGATGAACCTAGTATTTATCGTTATACATAAAAGAAATTTTCATTACAAAAATAAATGAAGCGAAGGGGGAAAAAAACCTGAACAAATGAAATGGATTATGCTCATCCATCAGATGTTCTTTGTTCTTGTTCTGGTCATGAGAAATGCAATGAACTCCTATATACTAATTGGACATGGAATTACTTTATTTTATGCTTTCATGAAAGAAAATGTATTATCCTTCCATAGAACTCTTTCTTAAGGATATACCCAACTTCAGCTCAATTCGAAGTAGAAAAATGCATTAAACTTGGCAGCGAGTAAAATTTAGCCAAGGAGCATTCCATCATCTATCTCATGCCATTATTGTAGAACAAGACTTGAGAGTCATAATTGATTAATACTATAATATTACCATAGCAGTGATTGTCGCTGCATCTGGTAGTCTTGCATTAACCTCTTCCTTGCATGAAATCACACCATGGAGAGAACTTGTCTCCTGTGTAACATTGGATTGGCTTATACTCTTGTGCACTGCTCCAAGCCTTTGTTCATCTGTTATCTAGTTCTATTTTGTTCTCTTCTCCCCTAGCTTTGTGTCGCATCTCAAACCCATGAAGGGAAACTGGCAATCCAGATATATGTCCATACTGCAAGCAGAAGCAATCTGAAGTTGTGGTCTAAACTTATCTGGTTTCATGAGGGTCGCAAAACCACTGTCTGAAATCACAAAGGATGAGCCAGGACTACTCCAAAGTAGGGTTCTATAATTTTTCATGCTGGGTATGGATTAGAGTTTAGAAACATCTATCCAAAACCTATCTGACAAAGGTTGAGTTATCAAAAAGTACAAAACCAGATATCATACAATCATGCGTACGACTCGAGTATATGATACAAAGCAGGCAGCATCTGACACACGATTAGGTGGCAAGAACAGCGTCCACGACAACCCTCACTATCACATACATTTTTCCTTCTCATTTGTACATCTCAAGCACAAAATGACATATATACCTCCTAACCTAGTTTTTCCACACAAAAGTGCATGGAAGTTCAAAGCTCATAAGCTGGGAACCTTGATTCAGAGGGTCTGACCATGTCCAGGAAGAGATGTGCCATACCAGCCTGCCCTTCAAACAGTGAATATGGGCGGTCGCCACTGTGCATTAGACCATCTGCAATCAGCTTGTTAGCTTTGTCCAACAGAAAGCAAGCAAATGCTTTAGCCCGATATAAGTACTCCATGTTGCCAGTTAGCCTGTACAGCGAGAGGAACACATAAGTGTTCCCACTTATACCATGACAAATTCCCACTCTCTTTAGCAGGCCTCGGTTCCATACCACCTCGGCAGCCTCTGCAGCTGCCTGCAGAAATTGCTCTTCTTGGAAGACCTGAACATAATACTATGTTCACAGTTAAAAGTCTGGATCAAGTGATGCATGAAATGATAAACAAACAATTGTGATGGCAGCATGATCACCTGAGCAGCCTTGGTGAGAGTGAGAGAAACACCTGGGGCACCGTGACACCAATGCACTAAGCGGTCGTTATTGGAGCCCTCACTCGAGGGGTAGTTCCCACTAGAAAAGCGATTTTGAATCATGTACCGGAGGGTACCTTTAATGTCTTCCTTCTCATCTGGTTTTAAATCCATGTCCATCAGGACATGCATAATCCCTGCCAGTCCATGAGCAGCACCCCAATATTTCTTGTCATGCCACTCATACATGAGAGGGCAGCTGCCTCTATTGGATAGTCTTTTTCCATCCATAATGATTTTCTTAACTAGTGCACCCTATATAGGTTTAGTTATTAAACAATTAATAAATTTTAGCTTAAAAAGCCATTTGATGGAGACGACCACATAGACAAAACAGAGAGCACTCACCATGTGGGTTGAGGGGATTGTCCCTTCACCTATGTGTTTATTCAAGAAAGAACAAGCCCATAAGTATCCAACTCTTCCATACAAAAGCTCATTTGGAACTTTACCAGGCATCCTAATCTGTTTAGAAAAAGAAAGCTACTAATTAAAACCACCAAACACGATTGTATGCATCACCTTAATGAAAATTTAATCACACTGGAAAGCACTCCATGAAATGAAATTAGGATAAAATAAGAAAGAAAACTCCAGCAAGCCATTTAATTCTCTGGAGAGTATTTTTTCTGAACAAAGATTTCTCTGGAGAGTTTTGATTGTTTCTTGTTGCTAATATCTGTTCTCTTGTGAAAGATTGCAGAAATTGCTTGGTTTAAGGAAACAAGAACATACCCTAAAAGGATTTCTCCCCGATTTTCCCATTTTTGGAGAAAGGGAGGAAAACCACCCAGTATTACAACTAACCAGATCCAATTACTTGGGGATGCACCAGCCAAGACCTCAAATAGGGGTCTGCTCGTTAGGTAAAGGGGGTTGACCACTGGGATAATGCCAAGTTCATGAATTAGCTATCAGTTTGGCATGCAGGCATGCTACATTATTATGGACGTAGAATGCTGATTTCCAGAAAGGTGTCCTTGTTCTTTGAGAATATTCAACAGAAAAATAGAAGTCAAAAAGCTTAAAAGTGTGACCTCAACTATGGGTATGACAAATAAAAGCACAAGAATCTACTTGGCTGGTGCAATGGAAGTTGGCATTGGGTACTTTGTTACAATCAAAGCTATGCCCTATAGAAGCTTGCGATGGGCTTTTTATCTATCTTAGCAACTAATTCAGGTCAAAGTTGCATCACCTACCCAACAACTGGCACTCCACATATGCAAGGTTTATCACATGATCAGGTGCAATGCCTACCACGATATGTAATTAAGTTTAAATGTATATCCCTTCATCCACAATGCCAACCCCATATAGATAGAATAAGGACTTATTCCTTGGCATTATTTAGACTTGATTACAATTTAATATTAAATATCAGGGAACAATGAGTCAGCTGCCTCTTCAGAACAGAAGCTGAATATACTTGCTTCAGTCATGCAATATTCAATTAAGGCCGGCTTCAGGTCTTAAACTTCTTATTTCATGATATTGTCTGATTTGGTCCTTATGGCAGTCCAAAACTCATAGTAGTACAAGTATTAGAAAGTCTTTTATTCCATGATATTATCCGATATGGCCCTTATGAGAGTCCAAAACCGGTAGTAGTACAAGTGTTAGAAACTTATTAAAAAAATTAATATTTCTGACAAGGTTTGCCGTATCGGTATCGGTAGGCGTACCGGTCGCCTACCAGACCGGCATGGTTCCAGTTCGGACCGGTTTAAACCGATATCGAATCGGAACACTTTTCCCCGCTGGAGCCGGGGAAGAAGAGAAGAATGAGAGAGCAAGCGGGGGAAGGAGGGAGGAGAGGAGAGGCCGCCCGCGGAGGGCTGCAGAGGGGGGGCAGGCGGTGGAGCCCCGAGGGGGGAGGCCGAGGCCGCAACCGCGTCCGCGTCCTCTGTTTCTTTCAAAATAGAGGACGCGACATCGATTTTTTAATTTGAGAATTTTTAAGTGAAGTCGGCAAATCGGTTGCCGACTTTATTTAAAAATCTCCAAAT
>JAOXJJ010000481.1:19270885-19310843 GCA_025769935.1 Phoenix roebelenii
GGTACCGGTACCGACCGGTACGTACCGGTCCGGCCGGCCACCGGTACGCCGACCGGTACCGGTACGGCGGACCTTGGTCTTACGGTATGTTATAAAGTTGATGTTCTGCGTGGTAAGATCGGTCCAACCATCACACATCACAATCAGTCCATTTGTGGGCCACTTGCTCTTGTAGGAGGCAATTCATTTCTCTAGCTCCTCCTTATTACTGTCAAGAAGCTCATCGTAGATATCCTTTGGGCTTGGAGAGGGCTAGGTATTTTTCTTTTTCTTGTGATTTTCATCATCATTTTGAAGTTGTTTTGGTACAGAGTTATTTGAGTTGGATTGGTGTCTAAGATTCTATATTATGTCAAGTTTGGGTCAGGGAAGTTCTTAAGTTACTTGGATTGTGTTTTGGTTTAATTTATTGACTTTATTTGTGGGGCTAATAGAACTATTAATTTTGCTATTTTTGGAAAGTTTTGAACTTTCCTGGTTGTTCTAGTTCATTAAGGAGTATTATAAGGACGAGTAAAATGGTGTAAAATCAATTTTGATGAATCAATGAAATTACTCTCTTCTACAAGGACTTGTCCGTGCTTGTGCATATGTAGTGGGCACGAGCAGAGAGTTTGCTGTTTGCATTAGTGTTGGTGTTAGTGGGTGCTTCTGTGCATGTGCTCATGCACATGTTTATTTCTTTGTTTTGGTCCTATGGATTTACATTCTTAATTCTCTGTAGTTTCTTTTGATTGTGGGGTAACCCCAGATTGAGGGTTGGTTATCCCATTATACAACCAAGAACTCTCATTTTTTGGGTATAACCTTCTTCAATCAATGTGAGATAATCCATTATTCTAGGGTAATTCTATTTTTTTTATTTTTATTTTTTTGGGTTTGGGGAGTGGGAGGCAGGGTTAAAAGGTTGACATTGTAAAAGGTGGCTGAGTTATTTCTCTCTTTTTCTGCCCCCATACTATCCAGTTAACACCACAAATGCCAACTGTTACCTAGGGTTGAGAGAAGCTTGGAGGGACACCCAACAATAACCAAACGGGCACAGTGGGGGGGTGGGGGGTGCTGCGGGCGCGGGAGGGGGATGCCATGCATGTGCGTGTGTACAGGTGGTTGTATATGGATGTTTGCTTGTGTGCCATTCTTCATACTTTATTTCTTTTGGTCTTAGACTCTTATTCCCCTAATCTTGAGCACTCATTTCATCTTTCATTTATCTCTTTGAGTAACATTGTATCATAATATACATGGCACAAATATTGGAATTTAATTCCTCTAAGAAGTATTTAGAGTTGAGGTCGCTGCTCTTTCATGCGATTGTTCATGATTTCAGTATGGTATAAACTTTGTCAACTGTGACTGATGAATAACAATATGGATTCTTCACTGTGTGCATATTTAGGATATTACTATTCTGTAAATCTATAGGTACACTGAACAGGGGAAGTTTACAAGTGATGCAAACTTTTTTATATAATTGTCAATTGATCACTGTTAATCTGCAAGTTTGTCATGACGTTAGAGCATTATAAAGTCGGCATACTCTAATTTAATCATCCATTGCTTATTTGGGTGTCTTAGTTTGTTGATTGTTAGTTAAAATTTTCTTTATGATATGAAATATATTTATTGAATAAATTCATTCTGTTTATGGGTTTCTTGCAGAACCTTGATAGAGTAAAATGCAGGCTTCTGGAAGGTACAAATGCTCAAGATGTTAGGGCACTTGTTTTGGATATGCAAGCAAGATTATTGCTGGATATGTTGAGCAAGGGGATTGAATCTGCCCTTGTAAATCCTGCAACTTTGCTACCTGAGCCTTGGCAGGCTTCTGGTGAGACATTATCTAGCATGGATGCTGACAAAATGATAGTTGAACAAGCTTTGGTTCCAAGCATCCAGGTTCAATCAACTATTACATTTTTCAACCTCTGCATAGACTTCTTAGGATTGTGGTTTTGGTGGTTTTGTTTCCATATGTTTTAATTCTTTTTAATTTCTTGTTGATGCCTTTTACTTGCGGCAAAGTTTAATTAATGTTGATAAACATCATTGTTTCCTAGTTGCATTTACTAAATGAACTATGGCTGTATATAAATATTTTACATATAATATTCAGAACACGACCTTTAAACATCATATTTGATTTTCAGTGGATTGGACATGACTTGGTATTATCTGACTCCAACCTGATTTGTCAGGTCCAGTGAAGATGATTGCCAAATGCACGGTTACAACATGACCTAGTAACTTGCTCAGTAATGGTACTGGATTCTGATTTGAGGCAATCCAACCTGATAATGATCCTAGCTAGGATTTTTTATATACTATGTACAAATAAATATCATATTTTATATTTTTATTTTTATATACTATGTACAAATAAATATCATATCTTATATTTTTATACTTTATTCACCATCAGATCTTGATCAAGAGTCACAGGGCTTCAATAGTTTAGGAATGATTGCTCCCTTTCCCAATTTATATAATAATTAGATAAGATAAGGTTTTCAGTTTGGATATCCAGTCTTTTAAGTGGATCAAGTTTGGGTAACTTGGCAATCCATTGGTTTATCAGATTGGACTGCATCAAGTTTTCTATATTTTGGATCATACATGGATTGACTTTGGTTGGATGCGAACGGACCCATGGACAAGACCTAAGTCTAGTTCATGATCAACTTATATTTGTAACCTTTATGTGGTAGTCTAACAAATTCCAAGAGGTCGCTAAGTAGTGTTGAGAGGTGGAAATAAAGAATAAAGACACGACATGGGAATGTAGTTTGCTGAGATAAGATGCGCACCAGGTATGGATAAGTACATTTACGTGTGAGATAAATAATAATTCATGCACGGAGATAAATGGAGATCATAGATGAACTGGGAAAAGAAACATATAGGAGTACTTATAAGATAAAACACAGACATCACTTGTCTAATCCTTAGCCAACTAAATCATCATGGAGCACCATTAAAAGAGAACTATATAAGAAAAAGGAAAAAGCTTAACCCTCAAATTGACGTAGATAAAGTCCACAGTTACTAGAAACAAAACGAAAAAAGGGGGAAGAATGCATAGACACTTATATGGATATCAAGCAAAAATCAAGAATTTCACGCAGCATGAAGAGACATAAGAATCCATAAACCACAATGATGCATCAAAAATTATAAAATAAATAGAAAGATGGTTGTAGCAATTTGGAAACAACTGATCATGGCTTGGCTGCAAAAGTGCCACTCAATGGTGGTAGAGGTGGATAACAATTAGGGATAGGAGTATGATTAGTGATTAAGATTTGAGAGATGACAAAGTACGGGTTAGACCATGACTTGCTGGGAGCCATTAGGTGGTAGACTGGCAATAAAGGTGGGGGTAGTTAGGATTGGGATCATAGTTTGCCATATTAGTCTGAACCAAGCGGCATAAGGCGTACTGTATCGATTCGGTACCGGTACATGGTATGGAAGACGTACTGACACTCGGTACGCCGAAAAGATTTTGTACCGTACCGTACTGACACAGTGCAAGTGTGGCACTGGTATGGAGTTCAATACTGAGACGGTGAACCTTGATTAGGATTAAGAAAACTATCATTTAACATGTGGAATGTGAAAAAGTTCATTTTAAGTTAGATCTCTATCAGTAGTTTTTTATTTCTTTGAAACTATAAGTCTTTACTTTTCTTTTCTTGGAACTCTTCCATAATATACCAATGGTGTAGCTTTTCCTTTGAAAATCTTTAACTCCTTGATCCTTATCTTTCCTCACATGCCATCATGTGAGACCATTGAACCGGTGACGGATTCTCAGGAGTTCCCATTAAGTGTAGTAGGAGATTGGCAAGGCGCGAGGAAGCTGGTTTGGAAGGAGATTTGTATGAGGAGGTGCAAGTGTAAGAGGAAGGGTTGAAGGTAGGAAATTGCGTGGGTAGAGGAGATGATAAGTGAGAGGGCAAGAGAGGGAAGGGATGGAAGGGAGATGAGAGAGAGAAGAATGGAGAGGTCTTTTTTCAGTTGGCCTTAGCCATTGTTTGTGAGAACAGGACAGAGAAGGGTAGGTAATTGATTGGGAGAGCAAAGGCAAGGGAAAGAAGGAAAGATATTGGGGGGGGGGGGGTGACTCGAGGCTAAAGCTTTCTTAATGCCCACCAGTGCCAACCACAAGGTTAGGTAATAGTCAAGATGCAAGCTGTAGCAATTTTTTTGAGAAAAAACCCAGCTGCAGAAGTTGTTTATGATCAATTTTTCTGTAGGACAAGTTGCTGCAGTAGAGCCTCTTTCTGAAGCTGTAGTTTCATGGATCCTGCAGCACCTACAAGTAAACAGGAAGGGGCTCAGCTGCAATAATTGAAAGTTCAAACTATATATTGGCAGGTATTTTGGTACAAATAAGTTCATTGTATGGTACACCATATGGTTTCCAGATGCAAATATCCTTTGCCTGGAATCAGTTTTTTTTTAAATACTATCCTGCATCTGCCTGTAACCAATTAACCTCGTTTAATTATGTTAAGATTTTGTATTTGGCATGTTTATTGGCCATCTACCTATTACTTTCTGCTTAATCTGGTTGTCATGACTATAGTATTTGGTCCAGGCATATGTTGATGCTGTTCTTGATCTAGCTTCACACTTCATTACACGCTTGCGACGCTATGCAAGTTTTTGCCGTACTTTGGCTAGTCATGCAGTTGGGGCATCTTCCGGTGCAGCTGGTGCTCGGAATATGGTGGCGAGTCCGTCTCAAAGTTCTGCATCTCCATCAACCAGTCAGGGTCAGTATTATGAATCTTTTAATAAAGTTGATATGCTTAAGCATATCATTTAACCTTGAGAATCTCATTGGAGTAAGATGCATTGTTTCTCTCTCTATAAAAAATTCATGACTCTGGAATCTGCAAATAGGCTTTCTATATGCTCTAATAGGTATAGAGGGCATGTACTCAACAAAATTTTATTTAGATTTGTATTTCCTTCCATTAATACGATATGTAACTTGAGGAACAGCTGTTGGTAGGATCATTAATTGCGAAATCTACTATTATATGCAATCGTTGTATCATGTACAAAACATGTTTCAGTTAATGCACTTTGATTATACATCAACTAAGGGCCTGAGTAACATGTATTAATATAAGACCTTAAGATGAAAGTAAAAAATTGGGACTTTATAGAGGAGGATGTTTGTCTGCATGTCCCATGACCTTGGGCATGACTCACCGTGTCTGCCGACACATTATTGAGGCTATAACACATCGCCCGTGTTGGTGATTATATTAATGACTAGATAATGCATATAGATTTTATACTGATTTACAATTATTTCTAGCTATAGATTGCAAGATGACTACATATCTTCATTTTATTTGGTATAGAACATATGTTCCTGCACATAGACGTGTTCATTGGGTGGGCTAGACTGGGTTCGGGCTGGGTTCAACCCAAGACAAATAAAATTAGTCAAGCATGGGCCCGGCCTGGCCCGGTCTCGGGCTTCAGGCTTCAAGCCTTGTCTCGAGCTTTCTTAATTTTTTTATTTAAAGAATGTCAAATGTTGAAGGAAAGAGGGGAAAAAGGGGAGAGAGAGGAGGAGGACGGAGGAAGAGGAGGATGGAGGTGGAAGAGAACGGAGGAGGAGAATGAAGGAGGATGAGGAGGATGGAGGACCGGGCTTGGGCCGAGTCGACTAAAATCCGAGTCCGGCCTGTTTAACAGGCAAGCTCATATTTTAGGCCCAACCTGGTTCGCTGGGCCCACAATCCAGGCCGAGGCCTATATGAAATGCTCCAACCTATTAACAGGTTTGCCTACGCGTAGAAGAGTTATTGTTAATGGTTTGGAACAAGGTTCACCATACCGAATGTACCGTATCGTACCTAACCGAGACTTGGTGCAAAGGCGTATTAAGTCTTAATATGCCGAACCGGCCTCTATACTGGGCATACGAACATTATATCAACATAGTACCAGTATGGGTCCGATACTAAGATTGCAGACATTTGGATGGAATTTCTCGTATTGGTGTAAAATACATCTTGTTTGTTGCTTTTTTTTTTTTGTAAATACCCTTTACTATTTCAAAGTCATAAAGTTGAATTTAGCATAGCATTTACATTATTGTGGTAGGCAAATGATTACTGCTATCAACTGGTTCATTTCATTTTTTGTCAGCAGTGAGTTCAAATTGGGTGCTGTTCATGCTCATGTGAGCTATACATTTTTTCACCTTGCAATTTACAATTGAGACAAGAGAAAAATATGGATACAGACAGTCCTTTAGTTCTCTACAGAAATCATAGTTGTCTGATACATTTTACTTGTGTTGCTGATATAAAATTTAGGTGCTCAAAGTGGAGTTACAAGTACGACTGGAAGCTCTCAAATGCAAGCATGGGTTCAAGGTGCAATTGCTAAGATCAGTAATAATGCTGATGGAGGTTCCTCTACAGCAGCAAACCCCATTAGTGGGCCATCTTCCTTCATGCCAATTAGCATTAACACAGGGACTTTTCCTGGAACGCCTGCTGTCAGGCTTATCGGAGACTGCCATTTTCTTCATAAATTATGTCAATTGTTGCTATTTTGTTTAATTTTTCGGCGAAAGCAATCACCACGGTACATTGGTAATGTACAAAAGAATCCTGATTCTAATTTACAAAAAGTTCAGCCTATCGCTAACGGAAAAGTAGAGGAGAGCAGTGCAGTAACAAGACCAACTCTAGGTGTTGCTAAATTAGAAGAAGGCCAGGTAGTTCGGGCTGGACAATTGGTTCTTGGGGCAAAAGCGCTTGAGGAAGGTCCTCCAAGCAAATCTGTACGGTTAGGTTCCGGCAATGCGGGTCAAGGATACACATCAGATGAGGTATAACCTAGTTTTTTCTTTCTTGCTTATTTGTGCTTGAGATGTACATAGATATGGGAAGTTTGTTTATAGCTTTTAGTTGCAGTTTCACGTCACCGTTACAAAATTTTTATTTTAAAAATTGTGCTATTGGAAGGAGGTAGATTAAGAAGCTACATTTTTCCCCCTCTCCCTTAACATGATATGCGCTGCAGTGTACTTTGGGTATCCTACTTTGTCATGGGTTCCTGTTCAATGGAAGCCTTTGTGTTGAGATTTAATAATGAATTGTTTCTTGCTTTAAGCATCTAAGCCTTCTTTGGTGTTCCCTCATCCTTTTTCACTCTGATTTAAATAATAGTGTGCATGTTACCTCGGAGCATACTTATCCTAGGAGGCTACCTTGTGCATGTCTAAATCATTTCAAATGATTTCTTACCATCCACTGCCATGTGCTGGTGCTACTCCAAGCACAGTATTCTGACTCAATACATAAAGAAAGAAATAGCAGAAGCCAGTCAGTTTTAATTAGATTGCAAAGTATTAGAGACAAACATGTTATACATGAAGGGCAATTCAGAATGAGAATCCTCATTGTTTATCATAATTTTTGCAATAGTTAATATGCACAAAATGAAATATGGATGTTTAAGAGTGCATTGTTCTCTTACCTACAAGTTGGTGATCGTAAAATGGAAGGTACTACTTGCACTAGATTATCTTAATATATGGTAGTCCATGCAAATTGAAAACCCACACCATACATGATGATCCATACACCTTGAATCAATATGGGCCTAAATCCATTGAGTTTGGATACTTCTAAGTTCTAAGCAATGAAGTAGGTTAAACCATTTTACATTTCCATTAAAGCCTATTAATTCTTTTACCACTCAATCTGCAGGTAAGATACCATCAGAATATGTAATTCTTGATTTTTTTTTTGTGTGTTTGCTACTTAATTCTTGGTGGCTTTAGTAACAACAAAATTGCTCATCCTTCTTACCTTGCAGAAATGATGCATATTTGAGTGATACTTCTGTGGTGGTTTACATATCAATTTGTAGTGTTTGTAGGAAAGTTGAAGATGTTTCATTATGCACCGGGTCTTTCTATATTTTTGATTTGCCTTGGTTCATGTGGTGAGACTTTTCTGCATTTTTTGGAGATGCATCTTTGTGATATCTGCATTAAAGAAGCTAATCCTAGTTTTCTTGATGGTCATTTTTGATCATAGCTACATTTAAAAGAATACGAGTCCTGATGATTTTAACTTTTGAGTGCATCTTAAGAGATTGCAGTGTAAAAATTTTAATTCTTTGTCCGGCATGGTGGAAGATCCCATTAACTAGACTTCTAGGAGGTCCAATGATGGAGGTGCATCTATATTAAAGCTGCCTTTTTCTCTGTGATCTGTATCGCCTTGTTTTTTGGTCAGCCAGTTTCTAAACTTGGGATACAACTAGGGTTATCTGAATAGTACTCTTGGAGCTATGTGTGACTGGTTTTGTTAGTCGTTTACTGATATTTCTTACATGCGCATCTAGAAGTCATTCGGCGAAAATCTCTTTGTTTGAGGTGTGGTTCCCTTGCAGGTAAAGGTCCTTTTCCTCATACTGGTAGATCTCTGTCGAAGAACAGCTAATCTGCAACACCCATTACCTCCCTCTCAGCTTGGTGCCAGCAATATTATCATACGGTTGCATTATATTGATGGAAATTACACTGTGCTACCTGAGGTTGTAGAAGCATCACTTGGCCCACACATGCAGGTATGACTTAAATATGATTACAAATATCTGTTTTTGTTCTTAGTCGAAAAATGCCTCAGTTGTATCCTATATGCTTCAAACCCAAACTTGGTAGCAAGGTCGGCGGAATTGTCTCGAATTGGTCGTACTGAGCTGTCCCGGAGGCGGAACAGGACAGTTCCGGCAATGGAAACGATACCGTCGCCGGAGAGGGAGAAGGAGAAGGAGAAGGAAAGAGAGAAAAAGAGCGAGCGGGGGAGGGAGAGAGAGGGAGAGGAAGAGAGGCCGACGGAGGGTGGCGAAGGACAGGAGGCGGAGGTCGGCGCCCGGGCAGGAGGCAGAGGTTGTGGCACAGGCCTGCACCACCCTCCTCTCTTTTTCCCTCTCTCCCCCTTCTCTCTCTCTCTTTTCCTCTCTCCTGTTTGCCCTCTCCACCATCTCCTCTACTGTGTTGGTATAGGGCTGGCACAGCATGACGCAGATCCGTACCAATCCGTGCTGCCGGGCAACCGGTCCGGTGCCTGGTACCGGCACAGCAGACCATGCTTGGTAGTCCTATCAATTGAAATTATTGTTGCTATTGCAGATCTCAGAGGTCATGCTGTTCATAGACATTCAGAATTCACAGACATCTTGCAATCTTTGTGTTTTCCTCCAAGATTTTACTGCCCTATAGCTTGCAACTGATTTTTTTTTTTCTGCTTTCTAATGACTGCTGGTTACAGGTTTTTCTTTTCCGCCTCATTCTCTTTATAATTGACTGCAATTTTCAAGCCCTTATTCTCATCTTATGGGCTTAAAACATGCAGAATATGCCTCGTCCTAGAGGGGCTGATGCTGCTGGGCTTCTACTCCGTGAGTTAGAACTCCACCCTCCAGCTGAAGAGTGGCATAGACGCAATATGTTTGGTGGTCCCTGGTCAGATCCGGAAAATCTTGGTCCTTTGGATAACAAAGCGAAACCAAAACTTTCTGGCTCTTTCAATCCCTATGTTTCTGCTCTCGACAAAGATTACAATGACTATTCTGGGTCTCAAGGCCTCTGGCCTAGGAAACGCAGGTTATCTGAGAGAGATGCAGCATTTGGCTTGAAAACATCAGTGGGTCTAGGATCCTATCTTGGTATCATGGGATCTCGGAGGGATGTCATTACAGCTGTGTGGAGAACAGGCCTGGAAGGCGTCTGGTACAAGGTTTGGTTTCATATTCTTTACCTTGCCTTCTTCCTTTCAGAATCCTCAACTTTTCTGATATTCTCGTACTTTGAAGTCATATTTGCAGCTCCAGATTGTTTAGACTTGTTATTTTCATTGCCTACCAGCTTGGCATAACAGAATGACCAAGAACCCCACAAATCTATTGAATAATAGCACCTCATAAAGTGGATTCAAGAAACACTATTTTAATTACCTTGTGCATGAGCTGGGCTTCAGCCACATGAACAGGTACGAGACCTCGTACAGGTGGTACCATTCTATTATAATATCAGTACACCTGGTATGGAGGCCAGTTTGGTGTATCGAGTGTCAGTATGCCCTCTGTACCGCATCTCTTTTCCTCTATAGTTTCAAGGCATAGCACAAACCTGTGAGGGTGGACCCATGCATCCCCCTATAGTTTCAACTCCACTTCTAGTACACAAAACCTACTTAGCAGAGTGGACATTCACCTCCCTTTTGTCTTATTGACATTGTCATATAAACTGGAAGTCAGAGATGATAGGAGCACATGATATTAAATCTGGAGTATATTTATTGAATTACTCCAAACAAATTGGTCATAGGTATCAGTCATCCATGAAATACCGCCTTCTCTTGAATGAATGATGTGTGCTGCAAGTGCCAAATACTATCGAATTCTAAATTTTGGAGGCAGTTAATTCATAATGGATAAAAGTGAGTGATGTACATCTTAGGGACCATTTGCTATAAAGCAAGAGGTTTGCATCCTGTAGCTATCTTGCTATGCTTTATATCAGGTTATATCCAATGTGGAACATACATCACATGCGCCAACTTGGTTGAATCGAATTTTATTCTTGGTCACAGCATTATTCTCTGTTCATTTGATGCAACAGTAAAGGTATGATTTTTTTTTCAAAAAAATGAAAGGCCACCCTCAATATGTTTCTTATGTCAAAAAATGCAACAAATGCTGATGTCTTGTTACTGTCCTCTATGCTATCTTCAGTATATTTTGCTTATCTGCATTAGCATTTCTCTTTTGCATCATGGCTCAAATCATGAATTTTTCCTTTCTGTTTTTTCTTCTGTGCAGTGCATACGGTGTTTGCGTCAAACATGCGCATTTGCACAGCCTGGTGATCCTAATCCTACAAATGAACGTGAAGCATGGTGGATTAGCCGATGGGCTCATGGTTGCCCAATGTGTGGTGGAACGTGGGTTCGAGTTGTTTAATTTGCGAAGCTGTTAGTCCTCAGTTTGCCCACCTGATCTTCCTCTAGCTTCATCATCCTGATGCTTTTCCACTGCTCGAATATGTGAAGTTTTGTGCATATGTGAACTAGTCTGTTATACAGTTACCAATGTGCATATGTATATGGAAAAGGAGGGTCTGGTTTTTTTTATCCTATTTCTTATCATCTTGATCATTGTTCACGATGAGATCTTAGACATGCCATACTTAATACAAAAAGGTATTTATCATGGAAATTTAAGAAACTTTTCCTGGATTTTTACAAGCCTTTTGAATGGCTGTGCTGGTGTTACTTGATAAAGGGCCACAAAAATAAAGAAGGATAATAAAACCTGGTATATCAAAAAAAAAAAAAAAACAGAGAGAGAGAGAGAGAGAGAGAGAAGATTACAGAACCTGGCATGGGAGATGTATCTATTGATTCAAGAGTACGGAGTGTTTGATGGATTAATGTATTGTTATGGTTTGAATTTTTGTTATAATGTTCAATATTTTAACGCAAGTTAGACCTCTTAGTTGTTACATGTCGTATTCTCTCTAGGATAAAAGAGATTACTACGTGCCATGAGCAGCCCCTAGGGGCAGGGTTCATGTTCATGAGGCATTGTAGTATAATACAAAAGTGTGATCAACAGTATGATTGGAATGCTACTTTCGGCTGGATCTGAGTTAGGGTGGAAGTTTGCAGTCTACTTGAGATTTTGATTCAAGTTGATGCTAAGATAACCGGCATGGATGGAGAAATTAGCGTTAGCTTCAAACTTTTTAGTCGTTCTCAAATCTAGAACTAGGACTTAAATTGTGATTTGAAGCATGAGATTTAAAAACTTCTGTTCTGTCCAATAAAGAGCATTGAGATTGAAAAATGATCTACACTATCGGGAGCAAGATTGCTTTGATCCTTGGAAGGATAAAATAAAAACCAGCCTACGATTCTTTTTATATATATATATATATATATTACTAAAGTGGATGATTTATACGGTTTTAATATGGATACATCTAATAAGATAAGAAAATAACAAATATCGGAGTATCTTAGGCAGCTCTCCTTCAACCCATATGGTGCCTTCGGAATGATTAATCATATACGAAGCTATCCAGCCTGCGGCTCTATTTGTTTTTCTGAGGACATGCTTGGCCTGAAATGCCACACCACCACTTAACATAGCCCAAATGTCTTCTTTTTTGCATTTAACTACAAATAAAATTGGTAATTTCAGAGGGGGCAGGTGTTGATAACTGTAATCATTCTGGAAATCAAGTCAAATAAAATTTGTTATTATTATAGCTAAATTAGAAAGAAGAGCATTTTTTTTTCTTTTTCTTTTTTGTGATTTAATCTGCCATGACGGTCGTGGTCAGTAGCAACTACTATTAAACAACTACTATTAAACAACCCGCATCAAGATTAATGAAATGGTGGTGAAGCATTTGCAAGCAGAAATTGAATCATCCAAGAAAACAAACAAACAAAAAAAAAATCAGCATCCACAAAAACTAGAAAGTTTTAATGGTACTCCAATTAGCCCAATTCTTGTATCATAATTGCCTTCCCATGGCTACATAAACGCAAAGCAATCCTAGTATTATAATTGCCCTCCTCTGTAATCCTTTTTTATTGTGGAGGGGTTTATCAAAGTAGAGCCACTTCCTGACGTCGCCCGTCCTTCCTGGTCTGAGATCGAGCAAGTTTTGACCCACCGGTCTCCTTCGGCGATCAGCCTCTCGCCCCTCGCCGACGATGTCGGGTCACCACCCGGGTGGGTCACCGACCCAACAATCCCTGGCCTTCCGCGTGATGCGGCTCTGCCGCCCGTCGTTCCAGGCGGAGGACGCCATCCTCCGCCTCGACCCCTCCGACCTCCTCGCCGGCGAGGACCTCTTCGACGACCCCCGCGTCTCTCCCCACCTCCTCGACCGCTTCTCCCCCGGCGGCGGCGGAGACTTCAGCTTCCGCAATCGGTTCCAGCTCCAGAACCCGATCGACGCCATGGCCCTCCCCGGCAACCTAATCCTCCCCCAGTCCTTCGGGTCTCTCTCTCGCTCTCGTTCTCTCTCTCGATCTATATGCCTTGATTCTTATATCCTTGTCTCTGTTTCTGTATTCATAGAGCTATATTCTTGGGGGAGACATTCTGTAGCTATATCAGCATCAACAACAGTTCCAACTTTGAAGCAAGGGATGTGGTCATCAAGGTGTGATCTGCTTTCCTCTTCTACTTTCAGTTTGATCTGTTAGTTTCTTTGTACAAGATTGAGTGTAGTAATCAGGATGATGTAAGTGAAACCGCAATGTGAGATTACTAGAAGCGTCAAAGCATAAAACTTAAGTTCAAGATGCATGGAGAATCTTCTTCTACTTCTTCTAGGTTTCTGTATGATTAATGGTAGGCCAACAGGAATAAAAATTTATCTGAGGTTCTTGAAGGTTCTAGGCGCTATCTGTCACATAACAGATGTTGGATTGTGGTAGTCTTCTAGTTTATAGAAGAAAGAAGGTCAAGCAAGAGTCTTCTAGGGTTTCTAGAGTTTGAAAGTAAGGGTAGATCTTGGATTTTTTATTTTTGCGTTAACAACATGGCCTCTAAAGGTTTCAAGGGATTGTATGATCAGAACCTAGCAGCAGGGTCCACAGGTTTCTGAGGTTCATATGAATGGAAGGGAAGGGATCGAAGTTTTAAGGGCTTTTTGAGGTTGAAGATACATATAAAAGCTTTTAGAGTTCTTCTAGGATCTACAAGAGGTTATAGGAATAAGAAATTCTAAATATATGATCAGTCTGAGAACAAAGTAGATTTATATAAGTTAAAATCAAAACCTTATTGCGGCAAACTAGTCCAATTTATATTGGGATTTGTCTCT
This sequence comes from Phoenix roebelenii, assembly GCA_025769935.1. Classification (NCBI taxonomy): domain Eukaryota; kingdom Viridiplantae; phylum Streptophyta; class Magnoliopsida; order Arecales; family Arecaceae; genus Phoenix; species Phoenix roebelenii. Next base: position 19,284,786 of record JAOXJJ010000481.1, read on the forward strand.
ATTGTTGTTGTGGCTTTGAAGACTTCAAATAGAAGCGCACATCAATAGTAGAAGGTGACAAGGAGAACAAAGAAAGATAAAGAAGAGAATAGAACGGAGAATATGGTGGAAAGGAATACGAGAGGGAGAGAGACAGCCATTCTAGCCCTTTTCCTTTACTTTCTCTTCAGAACAAGTTTAAAGAACTAACTCTAACAGTTAGCAATAGCCCTCTTATATAGGTTAATGACCAGTCAAAAAATTACATGTTTGAGTCTAAGCAGGACTCTACAAATAAAACAGCAAAACCATGATAAGATGGTTGCAGTTATTATGGCGTGTACTATTTTCACTCGTTCCTTGAATATATGTTTCTGGTTCAGTGTTTATAATTTATCCTTCTAATGGAGTTTGTATGGTTCATCCTTCTAATGGTTTGATGAGTCAGTTTGGTCATCGAAAATTTGCTGACAAAGAAACTTCATATTTTTAACAGTGTGTTCTATGTTCAGGCAGAAATGCAGACTGAAAAACAAAGGATAGTGCTGTTGGATACATCAAAATCGCCCGTTGAGTCCATACGATCGGGGGGCAGATATGATTTTATAGTAGAACATGATGTCAAAGAATTGGGGCCTCACACGTAGGTTGCTTTTCAACATATATATGACAGATAGTTTTCTTGGTTTTATGTAATGGTCGCTGCAGCCTTTGTTATGTAAGTTGACTTGGTTGTGCTGCTATCCAACTTCTAGGCTTGTTTGCACAGCTTTGTACAATGATGGGGACAGTGAGCGCAAGTATCTTCCACAGTTTTTTAAATTCGTCGTTGCAAACCCACTTTCAGTTAGAACAAAGGTACCATCTTCTTGTTCTGTGATAATGCTAAGTTGAATTTCATGTGGAAGGGCATTATGCGATAGAGTATGACCATCTTTATTAAACATAGTTGAAATCCAAATCAATAAGCAATTTTTTTTATGGAATCCTGAAGTAAAATGGTTTAATCTGCTAAAATATTCATGTTCCAGTAGCGAGAGTTGTCTAACTTAGTAGATCGATCTGTTTATGCATTATCTGATGGCCTGTTTTTGTTCTCTTGTTCAGGTTCGCACTGTCAAGGTAGGTTTTTCCTGATTCCTGGCTGGAATTGCTAATTGTAAGTTTATCCATTTTACTGGCATTAGTTAGTTGAAGTTTTGACATTTCCCACATTATATAATTTTCAGCATCAATTTATTGTTGTCAAATAACATGTGATTCATGTTCAATTTCTAAAAGTTATATAAGACTAGCACTGGAGCAGTGAGGTCTTGGGATGCTATTTATCTTTCTGTTTATCTTGTTCTATCACAGAAACCTAGGTCAAAGATCTGAAATAGCCATATTTACGAGGAAACCTTTTCCAGCTGTTGATATGTTATATGAAGGGAACTGTAGCATCCAAGTTCTGAACAATTTTTTTTTTTCAGTAACAACGATTTCTTTCAGTATAGTATTTTTTTTGATAAACAATGTTTTAAGCTGATGTTATTAATAAAGATTTTTTTTATTAGTTTTGTTTTCTGTTTAGAATCAGAGAGATTATAGACTCTTTTTCTTTCATGATATGGAGAAAATAAATATAAATGTCTTATGTAAAGTTGAACACTGTTTGATTAGATGTATGAAAGTATGTATATAAAAAGGTTTATAAACCTACTATGATTCGTGTTTCAGAAACATGTAAGCATGTTTAGAGTAAGATGTTTTATATTTTTGTTCTGTTTCTTATTCTGTTTTTCATTTCATAAACTGGCAACTGTGGGCTCACTTGTAATCTGAACAACATTAAAGAAATGAGGTGGTGACATTGAGTTTCTCTATAGCTGATATTATATATTCTGACTTAATCAACATAGTAAAAACAGTCAATGTTGATACCTGGAGAGTGAGAACATATTCTAACAATCCAGATATCAAATAAGAAGATCAATAAGCATAGGCATTAAAGATCAACTAGATAATCACTTGTCATGAGACTAGTCCAGTTCTATAGTACCTATTGGATGCAAATACTCCAACAAACTATGAACTATAGGCTTTTCTCCAGAAAAGAGTTGAAGATAGTGCATAAAAGTGTCCTTCTAGAGCTTATATTTGAGAAACTCATAGAGCTGTTGAACAAGGAAGCTGTTGGTGTGCAACTCATTTTGAAGCTTGTGCTTGATATTGGTCACTTGATGAGTAAATGAGCCAAGATGAGCTAGGTCCAGCTCACTTATATTTGGCTTGATATAACTCAAATTACAAATAAGTGCTATGTATATAATTCCACTTACTAAATTTTCTATATCCTTAATAGTTTTTTTTTCTTGGAGAAAAGGTGAACCAAGACTTCAATCTAATGGTTTCAATATTTAATAAGCATGATCACTGTTTCACTCACATTAATGGGAGAAGGGTAGAAGGGCTCAAACGGATTCGATTATAACGACATCCGTTCTTTAGCTCTAGGAAGACCTGATAGCAATGCTATCACTGGTATCTTCCACTCCCTATCTAATATTGTTGAAGGAAGAGAGAGAAATTGTGATATCTATCTATCTATTTAATATACTTATAGGAAGAGAGAGATCGTGGTATCTATCTAATATCCTAGTAGGAACAGAGAGAAATTCTGGTTGTTAGTTGAAGATGGAGGCACTCTTTGACTCAAAAACTGGCCTAAGGCTTCTATGGCCTTATTCCCTTCACGGTAGAATCCCCCTTCTGCTCTCTTGTTCTCACCCTTAATGCTAGGTTTCTAGACCTGAAAAAAGGATGCACTTTTGGTCCTAGGTGACCCTAGCTTGAACTGATTATTTCTTGCTTGTGCCTGGCTTGTTTATACCCCTGAACTAGTGAATAGCATAACCTAGGCAAAAAATGGTGAAGAGCTCAAAATAGTTTCTTGTTTCTTCTGTAAGATCTGGATCTTGTTAATTGATGGGGCACTGCATTCTTTCATGTTGAGATTGATCATTGATGCATTGGCAGGTCATTCAGTTTATAAAAGCATCAACATTGTTTATATGTAATAAACTCTACTTATTCTTCATCCCTCCAAAGAATGTTTTTAGTCCTTGTTGTACTGAAAAATCCCGATAAGATTATTTTTCACAACTTAATAAGAAAAAATTGTTTCTTGAGGCCAACAAGCTTGTGATCGTATCTAGATTTGTCTACACTATAGAAGGGGAGCCATCACCTTTCCTTTGAAGCTGTGACAAAAAATGTTTACTAACTTAATTTGATAGAGTAGCAGTTCTTTGTTGTTTACCTGAACGAACCAATCTATTTATTTCTAATATTTTTATAAACTGTTTTTTACACTAACCAGGATATACCCATATTCCAAAGTTTCCATGTTAATCATGACTAAGATCATGTTTAGATTGTCTATAATTATTACATGGCCTTTTCTTCTGCAATCAAAAAAATCCACTTATTATAGGACCGCTATGAGCTAGATCTTTCATTTCAGGAGAATACATTTTTGGAGGCATGCATAGAGAACCACACAAAGTCAAACCTTTATATGGATCAAGTTGATTTCGAACCTGCACAACATTGGACTGCAACGAGATTTGAAGCTGATGAACACACTTCAGAAATTCACTCTCAGACAAGGTGATTGGACACAAAATCATGATGTAGGAAAATATATAAGTTGGATGTTCCTCCAATTGTAGTTAGTTAATGAGTTGATCTTGGTTTCTTTCTATACTTGTTTATTCAAATGTTGTAGTTTCATTTTATCTAGCATTCTTTCATATTTGTTATGAAATTACTTGGACAGGGGAATACTTAGATCACCTGTCCTCATCAGAGGGTCACCTGTCCTCATCAGAGCTGGGGGAGGAATTTACAATTATCTATATCAATTAAGGCCGCCATCGCAAGAGGCTGGGCATGCAAAGGCCGATGGAGGCAATATTCTTGGTAAACTTCAGATAACATGGCGTACAAATTTGGGTGAACCTGGACGCCTGCAGACCCAGCAGATTCATGGCACTGTTAGTACATTAGTCCCTGATTGCTGAACGTGTTCATTTTGCATTTTCTGATTTTTATGATTGCACTGCATATTCTAACATTCTATGTCTTACCAGCAAATAATTAGTTGAACATCAGAACAACTAAGCTTCCGAAATAATGTCACTTTGATTAGCTTAGATGACTCTCATTCTCATTTTGATGCTGACCTCTATGCTGCTTCCTTAAGACTAGCTCATAAGCATGTGCAACATGTACGTATTTTTATTTTCATTGGTGGTGCATCTGCCTTCATAATGGGCAAGGAAATGGATATTTAATGTAGGTCCAGTTCCAATGGCCACTAATGGATTCAAAAAGCTAAAACTACACCAGATTAGGTTTGTTATGGATTGTAAGGTTTTATCTTATTTTGTGACCTTGTTGGAACTTAAGCAAGTTTTGAATGCCATGGATCGAACCAGTATTGACCTACGGGGGTATGGAAGGCACCATATTAAAGTTCAAAGGTATTGATTGATACTCATACATACCCCCAAACACCCTTGGAGTGGCATTTTTTGGCCTCCAAATTCTGATTTTGGATTTCTTTTATATAGTTTTTTTTGTTTTAGCGTGCTGATTTCACAAGAAAGCAAGTGGGAGTATTGAGTTACCCTAGTCATGGTTTTTTGCATGCTTAATTAGAAAATGCGTATTTATGGCATAAATCATAACGTGGAATCTAGAACACATGCAAAACATATAGATGTTAAGATTGTTATTTCAAAAGCGATTTGGTTATTAAAAATGATAGATCCAATATACAAAGAGTGTACTGATAGCTGCAAATTACAAGTAGCGGATCAATATACATTAGAGAAGTCTCAAAATAGCACCGATCATTTGACTAGCAAAAAAAAAGAAACAGTGTAATTTACAAATAATCAATGGTAAATGATAAGTGTTTTTTGTCCGATTATTGATTTCAATACAATTATTAAAGGTATACTTTATTGATCATAAAATTCTTCCAGTTGTTCTACTATAATCAATTTATGATAATAAGTGGGGTTTCGATTATCTGACTTCACTTTATTTAAACTGCCAAGGTCAACAAGTTTTTAAAACTATAGAATCTGATAACTAAGTTTTGTTTGACTAACAAGAGTATAGAAATTGTACTTTCTATATTATGCTCTTTAATCAAAGGAGATTTTACTTGTATTGTGCTTTAGTCAATAATTGGCAGCATTTATCTTGTTTTAATGTCTGAGTAAACCCCTTTGTTCTGAAATTATGGTTGCTGAGACTAACAAATCACTTGTTTGGTTTTTTATCTCTCGACATGTGCAAACTGATTCTTGGAATATGCAAAACTTATTGATTTGTTTATCCTTTCTTGGTCTCGTTCTCTATGGTATTGAATTCTGCCCTCAAAGTCTATCTCTCTTGGTCTCTCTCCCCCCCTCCTTTCTCCATACAATTGTATGTCAGTTATTTAATTTCTAGATTTTTTTGTCCTTTGTTAACCCTCTGGAGCACTTGTATCTGTTACTACTATATCATTCAAGTAAAAGAGATAATTTTGAATTGATTTTAAATTTAGAATGGTGTGTCACAAATTGTGTATTTAAATGGATTGAAATCTGTTTCGAAGTCTTTGTGATCAATTTTCTGATGGTTACATCATTCTTTTCTCTTCTTTACCTTTAACTGATGGAAATTTGGACAGTAAGGAACAGGGTACAGCAGGCATCTCCAGTGGTACTCGGGTGTATTGCTTTCTCTTCTTTACCTTTAATTGATGGAAATTTGGACAGTAAGGAACAGGGTACAGCAGGCATCTCCAGTGGTACTCGGGTGTATTGCTTGGTTTGGGAGCAGTTTGGGGCTGACTTAGAGCAAACTAACCTCAGCCAGCACCCAAACCACTTGCCAGATCAGTTTAAGTGGTTAAGGTCTGATTCCTGCGGTTCCTGCCCACATCAACCTTCCCTGTACCATGGGGGGCTCTGTCTGATGTGAGCAAGTGATCCATACCGAACCGAGCAATTCCTCAATCTTTGGTTCCAAGTTTGAAAACATTGCAAAGATAATTTGGACCTTTTTTGGGTTATGAGCTATATTTTTAGTTTTTATTTTTTTAACTTATTATATATTTACTTAACAAGATACTGTAATATCTATATGCATTATTGGTTTATCTTAAATCTATAAGCTTCCAGGATGAAATATGAATTCAGCCCTTTAAGGTTTTGGATCTAGCTTTCTTGTTTTCAATTTGAGGTTACATGCTGTTGATACAACGATGATAGTGACATAAGTTAGCACTTTATAGAATCAACTCTTTTTGTACCTCTTGCTATTTCTAATGTTTTTGTGACCATGTTTATAAAATGTTCGACCGGTAATGCATGAGCATCCATTGTAGATAAGCATGCTTGTGCTGATAAGCATATATAATATAATCATTGTAAAAAGTAATAAACTGATCCCTCTGTTGTATCGTTGGTTGTTTTCATGTTGCCTTACAGGATTCTTGATTTCAATCTTGTGTTGATAATTCAGAACAGGAGTTTAAGTAGTGGTAAAGCTGATAAGGATGCATTATTGGTACAGGAATATAACGTGTGCTAGGAACTATATGAAAACATCAACCATGTTAAAGATACTTCTACTAAATTGTGTTACTTGAATTCCAATTGCATTATCGGTGTCTCTAACTAGGACTATTCAAGCTAGAATTCTTATGCATCATGTAGTAAAAGATGTGTCCGCACATGCTTGTGGGTGTGCATGCATGTGCATGTATATGTTTGCATGTTTGCTCTTAGAGTGAAAAATTGAGAGTATGCGAATGATCTATTACCAAAGGAGACTTGCTCAATATCTAATTGACCAAAACATGAGTAAGTTAGAAACTCATTTTGCATGGAGTACATTTTTAAAAGGAAAATTTGGACTTTAAAAAGGAGAGGAACATATGTAAATCCAAGGCCAATCAAATAGATATGTGCTTTAACATGTCCATTATGTGTAGTGTCCTTGAAAGCACCGCACTCATCTTTTAAGAGATGTTCATCATTTTAGTGTTTGTAACTTGTTGAAAAAAATCTTTTCTGTAGTCACCTAGTTTTCTGCTTGGCTACCATGTCCTCTTATTTATAATATTTCTTTGTTAAGAATTAAGATGCTTGTACATAAATTGAAGAAAGCTCCTTTTGAACTTAACCAGCCTTAGTTGCACCAAACTACCATGAAGCTACTGGGATGAACTAGTTCCATCATGAAATGACCTAAACTTAGCTGTTTTAAGTTGTTCCTGCTTGTTCCTCTTGTAATTTAGATCATAGGCTTGATATCATATATCAGTGTAAACATGTTTATCCCCCGTTTACTCAATTCCTCCTTTGCTATTGCTTTATAGGCCACATTTACTGTGCATGTATCAATTCTTTTGGAATTACTGCCTCATTTTATTGGTATGCTTTGATGATGTTTAAAGCACCAAGCTTCTCTGTTTCTTGGCAGCCCATTTCACACAAGGATATTGACGTGCAAGTTATTGAAGTTCCCTCTGTTATCATTCTGGAGAGACCCTTTCTGGTAAGTATTGATTTGGTAGGCTTTTAGGTAAGTAGAACTTATATCTATTAAACTACTATGATTGTCCTTATCTATAGTTCTCTCCTTTTAAATCTATAATAGTACAGGTAAAATTCGATGAATTAAGGATTATCCATGGTAAATGGATGATATGAGTTGCTTAAACATGACTGCTGTCTGGTTAAAGCCAACTACTTGTGCTTTTTGGATATGTAAATGAGCATATATCTTGTGTGAAGGAAAATTATCTTCTGTTAACTGGCCTTCCATGATGATACAAATTAATTTATTTACATGGTGGTGGTGGTTCTCTTACTAATCTTTATAGCATGCTTTTCTTCCATATCTCAACAGATTAAGGCTTCTCTAGTGAAAGATGGCTTTTCTTCATCCCACTGCAGCAATTGCTTACCACCTTTTGCTCTACTTGCAGCTCTATGCTGAATCGAAATGTTTATCATCAGCTTCATCCAACATTGCAGCACATTTTCCTTGACCATCTAATCATAGATGGAACTGGTCTGAATCAAAATTTCTGCCTCAATAAAGGCCTTTTAATGCCAAAAGTTCTCTCCATATATCTGCTTTCCTCAAGGCATACAGTTGTATGCTATTTCACATCCACCCTAAAAGATTGAGATGATAAGGAAACTGGCAGTGTAACTAATAAAGCTTGTTATAGTCACATCGAAAGGCCAATTTTGTACCATTAGATAGATTTGCTCTGGCAGTTTGAAAATTCTTTTTTCATTTTAATTTTTCTTGTTTTGTCTTTACTATTGTTTAATAAACTGACAGCAATAATCTGTTTATTGAAGGTTCTGTCTTGCCATTTGGTTTCTAGATGGTCCCTGTTAGCTAATGCATACCCTCTTTTTATTTATGGTCTATGTGGCTGACAAGCTTTTAGAATGAGGACTGCACTTTGAACATGTAAGCTGCCATGAATTGGAATCAGGAAAAACCTAACGAGCAAATTTTAGTTTAGTTAGTTCCCATGGAACACTAAGTGTCAAAGATTTAATTAGTGATTGAGGAACTGGTTCGCTGAATACTTTGTGGGCTTTTATTCACCTTGGGAACCTCAGCTCAATTATCTTGTAGACTATACTATTGTGCTGCGAGAATCCTAGGTTTGAGAAGGAAAAGAATTTATTCACCTTCTGCTGTTTGATTAGTAGAAAAGATCCTTGAACTAGTTTGTAGATCTTGTGGTCTTTTACTGTTCTGGATGGCATTATGAATTACTTCGATGTTTCATCAGGTCCAGATTTGTCTAACAAACCAGACAGATAGAACTGTGGGCCCTTTTGAAATATGGGTATCTCAAGGCATTACCAGCGACGAGAAGGTTGTTATGATTAATGGAATTCAGAAGTTGGTAAGTATCTTTATTGACAATAGGTTTTATTTGCTACTTTTATGTGATCATCATTGTATAAATAATCACATAAATGTAAATCATGATTCCTTCTCTAACATATGGAAATGGTTTATCCTCTTATCCTAGTTTTGCTCTCACCCTATGGAGTTGGTGAAACTTTTTCTTCCTGTGCATTTGTGTTTCTTAATGAGATTTACTTGTTAAAGTGTTATCAGAAAAAGAGATGTATTCAAGATTATATTGGCAGTGTGAATCCATTTTACAAATTAGTTTTAAATGCAATTGCAGAAATTAAAGCCTTCATTTATTGGATCATCTTGGTTGTGCAAATGGCACCTCTGATTGTCTGGGAAAATTTTGATATTCTGCCTTCATTTTGCAAATAATGTTCTTATCCTTCATGATCATAATGTGACAACATTTTGAATGCTTTTGTTCAACTTGAATTTTTTATCTTATGTATAAGTTAAAAATTGCTAGAAGAGTGGTAACAAGTTTTTTTTTTTTTTTTTTTTTTTTTTTTGGGGGGGGGGGGGGGGGGGTGGAGAGGAAAGGGAAAGAAATGCTTGGCTAGCTTTGTAATTCTTTTTAGGATTTTGTGAGCTACAATGTTAGACTCTACAAATTTTTAATCTCTTTGATGCCATTTTCTTTTTCGAAAAAGAACAACAAAGTTCATTCCTCTAAAGTTACATTATGCCTAAAGTCTAGAACTCCTCACTTATTTTAGAATCTTACATAAGAAGCTCCTGAAGGTTATAACTAGAATAGAGAAATCCTGAACATTGTTCTCTTTGGTTGGTGAGAATGGATCGAAGTGTTTTATGTGTTAAAAGTCCGAGAATGGTGCTGGACTTGTTAACGTTGGAAGGCTTGGTAAGGGTGACAGAAGAAACCATAATATGCTCATTCAGATCAAATGAGTTTGGTGCTCGAGTCTGTAGTAAACGTGTTCAAGGAAATTAAGCAGTTAAATTATAGCACAGGGTACAAGGTGAAACCATTATTGGCCGGTGCTAGGTACTGTGTATGTACAAACCACTGATAAAATTATTTAGAAAGTAATTTTGAGAAAATATGAGGAAAAATTGAGACCTAGTGTATAGTTTCAAGAATTTATAGAAGTTTGCATTAACAAAGGAAGGAGCCCTAGGTGGGATAATTACTGAAGAAGGGATGTATTACTCCTACTTTATATTGGTCAGAATAAGGCTTACTGGGTTTGATAATGATTAGAACATAAAATGCTAATCCAAGGTAGTATTCATTATTGGTTAGCAAAACAGAAGGTTTTGGCTCTGTCTTAACAAGGAATTTGGCTCCTTGGCTACATTGCTCACTTGTTTGAATTAATTATCAACAGTAATATCTATTATTTGGCTTAAAGAAATCCAAGAAAGTTAAAATGTTACCACTTACTAGGGGAATTTCCTTAAAATAAGGACATCATAGATTCATGCTAATAATGGAACGTTAATTGTGTTTTCAATTATTTGTCAATAGTTACGAATAGTTAAAGCTAACATGGGTCCACATAAGTTATGACAGTGCTCATGAATAATGATGCTTCTTATTCCTGCACCATTTAGATCCAGAAATCATGGATCTTGTTTCAAAGTGGCAAGGCAATCTTTAATAGTAATTCTAATTAGTATGATAACCTTTTTTGCAAATGCTTATAAGGTACTCCCTTTGCCGACCCAATTAATATGGGATCAAGGCTTAGTTGATTTGAGTTGAGTTGAGTTATAAGGTACTCCCTCTCCTTACCAGTTTCTTATAATTGCTAACCCCTCACCCACATGCTCAAATCTGCTCGCACTTATACTTGTTTATTAACTCTTAAGCAAGGTACGCCGTACCGGTACTGGTAGGCGTACTGGTCACTTACCGAACCGGTACGGTTCCAGTTCATACCGGTACCGAACCGACACTTTTTCCGCTTGTGCGGACACTGTGCACGCCCCACATTAAATGCCACAGAGTGGCATTAAATATCCCGCGCTGGGCAGGGAACCGCGCACGGGCGCAGTTCCAGCTGGCGAGAGCGGTTCCTTGCATGAGGAATTGCATGCGGGTGCGCGGTCTTGCACACGGGCCGGTGCGAACAGTTCGGTTCGCACTGGTACACAACAAAAATTGGTCGGTTTCGGCTCCTTCCACAGCCGAACATACCGGTTGGCGTCGATAGCGGTACGGTACATGCTGAACCGGCCGGTTCAGCAGACCATGCTCTTAAGTAATTTTAAGACCTAGGCTTGTATAGAAAACCAACTTTAAGTATTGTAACATTTTAGGCAAATGCTTGTAAGGTGTTCCCATTGCCTGCCAATTTCTTGTAACTTCTGTTCTCTTGCTTCCATGCTCAAATTTTCCTCTTCTTGCTTCCACACTCAAGTTTCACTTCCATCCCAGACTTCCTAGAGGTACTTTTGCTTTGCTAAAGAGGTGAGCAAAGCCAAGTAACTGTATCATGGATAGATGATGGTTCACTGCACATTGCATTTGTTGTACGTGTTATGAACTTCCCTTATGACAATAAAAACTTTGCTGAGAAAGCTGGTTATATAATGTTCGGTTGATAAATATTCCTTGTAACAACAACATAATTAGATTATAAGATATGCTGTGAATACATGTTGGCAGGGATATTCTATCATGCATGCATACATGGTGGTTGCTTGATTGACAACCCTTATAGACTAGACTTGAGTGATCTGTCATCAAAACCATATCCGTAAATTAACTTTGAGATTTATAAATTTTGGCATCACTCTTATGTTTCTTTCCTACATTAATATTATGGACTTAGAAGTGAATCTGAATGAATGTGAGACAAACATTGGGCTTTTAGATGGTACAAAACCATTATTTAGAAATTGTTGACCCTGTCCGACCTGTGTTGGTGGCTGGATCACAGGTCATGAGTTCAATTATGGGAAACTGCAGTTGGCTGTCTGATTTAGTTTTCTTCTACCCAGAACCCATTTCATCTTCATCCCCCGGTAATCATGCCTTAACCATTTTGATGCCAATGATCAATCTAGGGCCTAGTTTTGGAACACCACATCTCACTCCCTATCAAGGTTTGAAAAACTAGTTTTGATATATACCACTCAAAAACATATCATGAGAACCGTAAAATAGTGTGTGGGTTCTCAATTCAGGCAAATACCATTCAAAATCACAACCATGCCACTCGAACCAACCCCAAATTGAGAGATTTACTGTAGATCGAGGTTGGTTGCCCCAATATTGACATAGGACAACCTAAAGGGTTTGACTCTTTACTCTGTCTTAATATCGTGAAATGCAGAAATAAAGAAGTAGATGTAATAAAACTGAAAGTAAATGACTTTTAGTAACTTCCCACTTGAAGGTTCTATTGTGAAATGCAATCTCATGCTTTATGACTTAAAATAATGCTTTAGAAGATTTAAGCTGAGATCAGTCAGATTAATTAAGCAAATAAAACCACTATGCTACTGATAGAAATCCAACACAGAAATGTTAATCAAGAAGGTTGCAACGAGATGAGGTTTATTCATCACCTAGTGGGCACCTTTAAGCTTATCAAATCCAATCAGCAGTGAAGCACACAAACCACTCTAATTGGCAACTTAGGAAGCTTGCAGCCATCCAGTAGGGGAGAACCGAGGGGTGGATATAGGATCTAGACAAAGCGCAACTGGGAAGAGTTGCATCAGCCCTTGGATTTAGGGTTTATGCTTCGATAGTAGGAATAGATAGGAGTAAGAGAGAGGAGAGAGAGAACACCTGCACTCACTTTGGAGGGTCTGACACCCGACTTTGTATCACACAGTGGCAACTCAATGAAAGGAAATTCATTTTGCTCTTCAATGTTACATGAGATCCCCATGCGGCGGCTTGAGGGGGGGGTGCGGTGGTGTCGGCAACCACTATATGATCTTAAAGTAGCTTATGACAAATATGCTCCTCCACTAAAAGTTAATTACAAGTCAACCTTACTTCAAGCCTTATAACAATTAATAGCCAAGTATGGTGACTTGTAGGAAAAATGATCTTAAAATACCATAAACATTACTTGGTACTCAAGCAAGTGCTAATATGAGATATCTTGCCGGTTGAGTAACTTTAAAATAAAATAAGACTTGCTTGGCATTCAAGTGACCTAAGTAACCAAATAAAATGCGGGAAATAGAAAGAAAACAATAAAATAAGACAAAAGGCCCCATAAGACCTAAGAACATAAATTTCAGTTTTCATTGTCCATGGAAACCCCTAGTCAGCTGCTTATAGATTCATTTCTCAATCCATAGATTTTGTTTTGAACTTGACATTGATAATAAGTTTCAAACTCATGTTGGTCTCTGTCACATATCAAGGTTGAACCAATGTCCAAACCCAACAGTGCTGCTTGGCACAGCTCAGTAGTGGGGAAAAGGCCTGTTATCTGTACTCCATTTGTACATGGTAACAAGCAAAGAGAAATCCTACCATCCTAGGATCATCCGATGCTAATTATCACAGGTTCAACCTTGGATTTACTTATTTCGAAGGTAGAGTATCCATGTGTTTGTTTGAATTTCAGTCCAAGAAAATAAACAACAAATCAGCTTGTGAAGCAATAAACTTTAGGAATTTAATTCAGAATTAGGTTTAAATCAGTCTTGTTAGATGTTGACTTCAAGACAATAGAGCAATCATACTAATCAAGGGATACTCACCAATTGTATGAATAAGAAAAGTAGAGAATTGAAATCTTTACTATATTTCTACATAATTTTATATTTTATCTGTCTCCTTAAAAACCTTGATGCTTTTCCTAATTGCTCATTATGTTATAAATATGTACATCTAAATCTTTACTAAAGATGTTAAATGTTTTTTTGATTTCAAGTTATGTGATTTTGTGTGATAAATACGCATGGCATTGGCTTCAACACCTATAGAAGACCATCCTTTGGGCACTTAATCTATTGTCCCGTCTTATGTCTTGCAAAAAGATACAATTGAGCCAAGAAAACATGAATAAAGGTCAACCATATTTTGGAGACCAAAGAATCTTGCACTAGGGGTGTTTGGGTGCATTTTTACATACCCATCAATACCCTTGTCAGCACAATCCTTGATTTGTTACATGCCATACCCATGTTGATCAATATGGGTTTGATCCTCGATATTTCAAACCTTGCTTCCTGTCAATCTCCTTAGTGTTGTCAACGTGGAAGCCATAGCAGTTAGTAGTAATGATAGCAGGTGGTTAGGGAGCAGAAGGCTGTGTAGATGATAGGTGAGTTGGTGGCTTAAGATGGGAAAGACGGAATGGGGAGGGAGATACTGTGGGGTGATGATGAGGGAGGGAGGGAGAGAAGAAGAGGCTGAGGGTGTGAGGATGACCCTGCAGAGATTGGAGGGGAACAAAGAGAAGGAACACCAAAACCGAAGATCAAATTTGTGGTCATTCCTGTCTTTTTTATTAACAAGTTAATACAGCCATGAACAATAACCAGGGTCGGCAGAACCCTCCCATACCGTGTGGTTCCGGCTGTTTTGAGCCATACTAGTGGCTTACTGGTACGGTTATGGCAACAAAAACGAAAACTGTTATCGGAGACAGAGAAGGAGAAGGAAAGATAGGAAAAGAGAGAGCGAGCGGAGGAGGGAGGGAAGCCCTGTTGCCGACTTCACTTAAAAAATTGCAATTTTTTTAGCAGCCGGACTTTTGTTTCGTTCAAAATAGAGAAAGTGGCCGCAGCCTCGCCTCCTGCCCAGGCGCCGGCCTCCTCTCTCTCTCCCTCCCTCTCTCTCTCTTTCTCCTCCCACGGCCTGCATTGCCCTCTTCTCTGTCGGTACAGACCCGGCACGGCACGACGCGAGCCTGTACCAACTCGTGCCGCTGGAGAATCAGTATAGTGCCCAGTACCGGTTCCACCGACCTTGACCATAACTGGGATGCTCGAAGTGGTTCAAACAGTTGAACCATTTAGTGCATTCAGTTCAATGGTTCAAAGCGTGTTTTTAAATAATTGGGGTTTTGGGCTGAACCAACCTATATTTGCCAATAGGCAATGAGTCAGATGGGTCATCCTGCCCGACATGACATGATAGAAGACAGCTTGAGTTGAAGTAGATATAATGGCTCAACTCAACCTCCATCAAAATGCCACTTGGTTACGCTTTCTCAGACACATTGTTGATGTATCATGTGTTTATGTGAACTGCAATACCATGTATTGTTTCTCATGTGTTGCATCATAAATTGTTCCCAAGCGGATTTTTTTAATGCTATTTACTGCTAATAATCATACTTTGAACCCTGTCATGATAATTTTAGAGAAATTATGTGAGATCAACATGTGTAATATTAGGAAAAGTTTAGTTGGATCTTTTAGCCATCTGCAGCACACTTCACCCTTTTGGGTTCAAATTGCAAATCAATTGCTGTGTCTTGCCAAAATCGGACAAAGCAAGTGGCTTTTGGTTGTCCTTGCAAGAGGAGTTCAATGATACAGCTCTATCTTGAAATTGGTGTTTGGAGTGTTTTTTCTTTTGGTTAGTAAGGAACAATTTGACACTTCTCTCTATCTGGCTGATTTTAGTTGTAATTATTTACATGCTCATCCCTTCTATAACTTTATATTGACATGGTTATTTTTATTTGTTGCCCCTATCCCAACCTCTCCATGATGTCCAATCTAATATATGCTCACTTCTAAATATAAGAAGGTTTTATGATTTGTGATCAGTGCCAGATCAAGACTTCAACTTTATACATGAAAAGACTCCTCTTTTTATAGTTATGCAATTTTGTAAAACAAACTATCTGCTTACTTATCATAGCTTGTAGATAGATTTATCAAGTTTCTTTTTTCTTTTCTTAACGTGAAATTACCATTTTCAAATGTGAGAAGTTCCTCAATTTGTGGCATTGCGTCCGTTACATTGTATTTGTTACATACTTGCATCATCCTCAATTTGTAGTCATTCAACACTAGTTGAGAGCATGCGCTAGGGGGGGATGTGACTCTGCTTGCTTCATTAATGATGCAAGCTATCATTTAATATAAAATTTTATACTTCCTCAGTCTGTTATATGTTTATGTATGTTAGATAATATATATGATCTTGATTGATGAGGTCCACAATAGATAATGCCTTTGATCTGATCATTCTTTCCATTTATATCGTGTTTCCAAACAGTACTCCGCTCTTATCTTGTTTTCACATTCTAATAATCACCATGTTTACTCCACTTACAGGTTCTCCCACCAGTGGAGGCTTTTGGTTCTGCCAACTTCAACCTGGTGAGAGAACTATCATCTATTATACAAAGTGTTTATCTGTAAGATAATAATTTTAGGAATCTTTAGCTTCCATGTGCATGACCTAATAGCAGGGGGCTTAAAAGGTGATTTCCTGGGAGTTGTGATGAAAGATGATAAAGGCTTGCAATAAATAAAAGAATAAATATTTGGCATCCGATAAATCCACATTAAACGATAGAATTGGTGCATATAAATAGTCCAACTATGCACAATCATGGAAGTATAGGAATAGAAGGCATCACTTGTTTTTCTACAATTATTTGTGTTTTTGCTTATAATTCAGATGCCATGAGACCAAATGCTTATGTTGATGTCTTACTTGTATTTTATCACATTTTAAATAGGAATTAATGGATTGTACCAAAAAATTAAAAAGGGAACAATGGGGTGTTCACCTTTATTAAATTCCATTAGTCTATGTGTTTGACAATTATTCTATCTGAGGACTCCATTAGAATGCACATAACTACTTGTTGCCTCACACGGAGGGTTAGTATTTTAGAAATCAATATGGTGATAGCTTAGCATCCCACGAGGATGCAGGGTGGTGTCATATTACCAGACACGTTATGAGGAAATTTACTTGATACTTTTTGATGCCTATACTGATAGATCACAATGATACCTTCCACTTGCTCAGGTAATTTTTAATTTTGTGTATTTCATCACGCATGATGCAACCAAACCTCTCTCTTCCTCAGCTGTTGGCCAAATTTCTTCATGTTTAGCATACGGACTATTCCTGCTTTTTACACCTAGTGTGTTTTTTGTCATTTCATTTTTTATCAACAATTAGTTAAACTTTTGGTTCTTTTAATCCATTATGTTGTTCCATATGTAAATAAAGAAGCACACATACATCTGTAAATGGTGAGTTTTTTCAATGCTTATGCAGAATCTGATTGCTACTAGGCTGGGGGTTCAGAAAATCTCAGGAATTACAGTATTTGATGCACGTCAAAAGAAATTGTATGACCCATTACCAGAGATGGAGGTCAGTGCTTTTCAGTTCATCAGAAGTTGGCTTTGCTTCCACATTAAACTACAGTCACCTGCATTTTGGATGTATAAACTATAATCAAATTTATAATGTTATAAATTGCAGCATTGAGTTTGCTCCAAATTTTCTTACAATGTCACTGTTCATATATGCAGATTTTTGTTGATACGGACTGAGTTGTGTGAACTGCTGCTGGGGGCACTATAATAGAATTCACCATGCCAGCTTCAGGCCTGTAGTTCATTTGCGCCATGTAATTCGCCTGTTATTTTCAACCACATTGTTATGTTGAAACTTCTTTAAGTGTACATACAGCTACACTAACTATTTATTCATGAGTTGATGTAAACCGTATGAGTCTGGTTTTCTACCCAGGAACTGAATGCCAGGATTAATCGTGGTGTTTTGCACTCCATATCTTAATTGGAAATCCGATTATTTATATGTTCTTCAGGTTGCAAGTAAATTAGGACGATAACTTACAACCTAGATGGTTATGCACTGTTTAGGAGTGGTTGATGTGTTTTCATTCAAACCATCTTGATTTTGGACCATATGTTGCTTTCTTCCATCTGGATAGGGTGAGCGAATCCACCAATTGGGCATTATTCACTCATATCTTGACTGCAAGTGTGGTCGTTGGTTTGCTGTATTGTGCAAAGTGAAAAGACATCAACTTGTTAGAACTGAAGCCATTTTATTTTATTATATAACCAGTGAACTGCAGTAAGCTGAAGCTGGGAGTGTATTGATTAATTCAGGTTAACTGTTCAATCTCATTCGAACCATTTTGCACCTGTTAAGCCAATCAGAAAAATCCTACATCTTAAATCGAGTCACTCGGCCACATCTACCAATACACAGCTGTCACTGTTCCGGGCTGTGACAAATATTAAAGGAGACGTCCAATTACGAGAACCAAGCAATCCCGGAGTCTCCCTTCAAATGATTGCCTTTGCAACGGCGATTATGTTAAAACTTGATTTGTTGTAGTATGCGAACCTTCTAAACTAACCTCTGTTCGACTGCTACGAAAACCCTAGGCTCATTTACTAGACGTATACGGCCACATTTTAAACAATCTTCTCTCGTCCTTTGGATGGTCTGGCGAAAGCAAACAAGTTAAAAGCCAAGATGAGTTATGGATGGGATTCACTTGTAACTATTATCTGCTGGATCATTTGGTCGGAACAGAAGACACGGACAATTAATATCTCGTATCTTCATCCGCTCATGCAAGGAATGGAGCTCAATCAGTGCAGGCAAAACTTCATCTCCTGACGTCTTCGTTACTTCCTCCTCTTTTATCACCTCCCCTCCTCTCTCAACTTTAAGCTTTTTTCATTATCTTAATAAACCCAGGCGGCTTCACACCTACCTTACATTCACAGAGAACAAAAAAAAAAAAAGGAAATCACCTCTTCATACATCAAGCAAAACTCTACCTTGACAAATGTTTCAAATATAACATGGTGATTGCATATTCTCTGAATTGAAGAATCAGCCAAAATAAAACCTTGTCCATGGTCATCCAGTCTTCCAAATATCAATCATCAGTCACCAACATTGCTTCAAATTTCCCCTCGATTGCAGGTGAGAATAGAGAATGTAAGGAATTATATATATATATATAAAAGAGAAGACAACTCATTTCTCAAATATTGCTGACATTAAAAATAATGACATCGTTATCCATTCTTTTGGAAACAGTTTTGACATCTAACATATGTAAGTTGTAATCCCACAGCTGCCATGACTTTAAGATTAGACCAGGATAAAATTGTCAAGAACATGTTTGACTCTGAAAAAAACATATCAGCTCGCACTTACTAGCTACTATAATCCCTATGATCCATCATGAACAAAGTCCTGTTGAATTATCTTGACACATTTCGGCGTGTTCTTAATCCATCTATGATTGCTTAAAAAGGTGACGACCCACAGTATGCTTCGATGAGAGACATCATGGTTTGCACCAGAACCAGTAAACAAGATACTACAAGATACCACTGTCCACTCTGTGCGGCTATCAAGTGGACCTAACAAAACAAAACGTCAAGAGGAAGCATAAAAGCAACATGAATAATTTATAAGCTCTAGCAATTAACATCTCTTTGACAAGGCCACCCATACTAACAGTATAAAACCAGAATCCAGGAGGCAAAATAACACCAAATGATGAAAACAAATATTAGGTCTGATCTCAGAATCAATGGGCAATCTCCCTTCTGTAGTCGAGAAGCTACAGTTGGTGCAAGTAGATCCATTAAACTCGGCGCAACTTCATAGAGAGTAAGATCTCAGAACCAGGTTCCATCTTGGAAAGAAATAGCCAGTTGTGCAAGCAGACCTGCCTCCAGAACAAAAAAAAAAAAAAAGGGAGTTCAGCAAACAAGAGCACTTGACAAAGCACCCAAAGCGAATGACATGTGATGGAAATATAAATAGATGGGATACATCATTAAAAACCACAAACCCCACTTGATTTCAACTCAAAATTTTCAGCAGTTTGTTAGTGGTGATCCACAGTAATGAACGTCTGAGATGTCAGAAAGCCTTTGTCTTGGGGACAATGTCGAGCTGGCTGCCATGTCAACCTCTATGGTTGAGATGTTCTTTCTTTTTTGTGTTTCCTGCTTTGGTTTCTCTTCCGATGTCTCGAGGATGGGACTCAGTGCCAGCTGCTGATTTTGCTGCTGCATTAACATAGCTTGTGCTTCTGCCATGATGGAGGGGCTGTCATCTGTAGCATACAATATCTTCTGGATGACACCAACAATCTACATGAACATGGCAGTATTAGCAAATTCAATTCCACTGAAATAACATTTCACGCTTATGCTACATATTCCCCTAAAACCCATAGAGAACTAATACTGCTGGAAAAAAAAAAGTAATAGAGAATGAGGTGAAGTTCTGCTTACAGGCAAATGCTCTATCTCAGGGCTTTGGCATAAGATCTCAACATCCCTCAATTTTCCAAAGTAGAAGTCCCTTTCTTTCTCCAGACTATCAACCAAAAGCTTCAACTCGGTGATCTGGAGTCAGGTTCATTCTTTTAGACTTTCCATAAGACCATAAATCAAACCACATTCTTAATATTAATCTAGTTTACCTGCTCATCATAAACTTGTCCCCCAGCATTAGTAGCAGGTTTTGCAGTCTTATGCGATGCATTTGCTGAATGTGCATCATTCTTCCGGGTGGAGTGTGAGGCTTGAGTTTTGGGGGCAGCAGATGAAGATTTGGAAGCATGTGTAGGTGCTGTCCTTTTGTTTGCTTCCTTCCCACCTTTACAAGTATCTCTTCTCTCCACAGGATTGTAGCTAGAAGACAATAAGATTGAAACATAAAAATATTTTGAAACGATCAGCTTAAGCAAGAAACAAGCATACTTGCATACAATTTAGTACCCTCAACTAGCATAGTTGAAACTTTCTGAGATTATTTCCAATAGATGAAAAGAAAACATAAATTAGAGGGGTGAAATGTTGAATAGATTCTGTTAGAGAACAACAAAAGAAAATTTGATTTCACGAGGAAAAAGAAAAGTGTAATGTTCAATATGCTTCTTACAATAACATTTACACAATGAGATCATCTGTTGATCTTATTTTCCAGATTTACACAAAATTTTTGTCTCAAACAATAATCCAGGAAGCATCTTAATAAGACAATGTTGGCATTGAATGAATGGATTTTTACTGACCCAACAGATTCAGTTGTAAAATATTGCAAATGTACTCAAAGCAAACAAACGAATATAACTTACTTGTTTATGATGCCACCGTTGACAGAATCACAGTATCTCTTCATCCACTGCATGAATTCAAGGTTATCAAGGGGTCTTCCTTTCACGAGCTTGTTTACCTCAACATGCTGATAACCACAAAATTAGAACATATTATTTGAAGGAAATTAAGTCACATGAGCATCAGGACAATAAATCAACTCAGTTCGGTTTGTTTCTAAGCCCTAGGCAATCAAACTGTAAGATCAGATTTCTACTCTTTCTCTAAATTTGCTCAGTGCTCACTCTGTCAACAGGTTTCGTTAACCGTTAGTTATGCATACATTCTGCTTCAACGAAAAAACTTCAAAGTAACAGAGAGAGCTGCCTAACTAAAATGGACTCTTCATGTTTACAGTGGAAGCCGTCAATTGATAACATCTTGAAAAACAGAAGCCCGAGAAAACACACAAAAATTAATCCACCCCAATTGGTAACATCTTGAAAAACAGAAGCCCAAGAAAACACAAAAATTAATCCACCTCTACAAAAAAATACCCATAGCCTTATTCAACACACAACATGTCGCAGTGAAACACCAAGTTGTAAATTTGTCCGTAGAAGGAAAAGGTAAAACAAGAATTTTGCATGCATGAAATCAAGACCAAATCTATAGCGACGAGCATTAAAAAACTCAAGATATGTAAACTCTCCAGAATAATGATAATATTTCACTAAATGCATTATCACAGCTTCCAGGAATACAACATCCAGGTCCATAACAAAATTGCATTTCAGTTCTACTCCTGCAGTACAAAACCAAGAAGATCTTAAACTCAGAGAAATCATAAAAAGCTTAGAAGATAAAGGAACATAAATCCAATAATCAGGGTAAAGGGATACAAGCCCACACCCAGATTACTTACTTATATCTAATGTAAGATGCAGTGAAAAGAAAGGAACCAGAGAAAAGCTGTATCAAAATGCTTAGCTTAGAAAAGTCTTTTCTAATACCTGCAGTTATATTTACATGGAGGAATCACAGGCTGCTGTTAATTTTAAAGAAACCTGGTTTGACATGGACAAGCAACAAAAAGACGTGTGTTTGGTGTGGAGCGACCCCTTAAGAAACAACTCAGCCATGATCGTTTTCCAATGAATGCTTATGATATGACATTACCCATTAGGTAAGATGCACTCAGAAAAGTTAATTGCAAAACCAAGACAGCCTGAACATATAATTCTGGAGGACAGCAAGAAACAGATCTCAGAAATTTCTTATTTGTTTAAATCGATTTTCTGACAAGTTGACATATGTTTGCCATATTTTGTTTATATATTAGGAAGATGGTTGCACCGGGGCTATACGTGATTTAGTGCCATCATCCAGATATTTGAATGTTTCTTAAAAAAATAGGAGTGAGGGATTTACTTTCATTAGGTGGTGTCACTATCTATGCACTTGTATTTTGTAAAGGGAGTAACATTAACATCTGGAATGTTTTGGCACTTATATTTTCCATTGTTGAAAGCCATCCAACAGATCAAGGAGTGGGGGGGAAAAAATCAAAAAACCATCCGAACAAATGAAACTATAATATTGATCAAACTCAGTGGTCTTTCTTTGCTCTTTTTCAATAAGTTATTATCAACATCATTTTGTCATTTTGTATTAAAAAATCCCAAGGTTCTACCATTTGATACACTAAACCATTCAACCGTCAAACTAAAATGACTCTACAATAATAAATTTCCCAATTCTCATGCCAAACCACTAAGCGCTCAAAAGACATAAGAGCAGTAAATTGCCCAAAAATTCCCAATTAGCAACAGAAATATGAGCAGTCATAAAAATTGACCCAAACAAAAGACCAACTTGATGTGTACAAGATATTCGGCATTTCATACCCATAAATATTTTGCAATTTATTGCGAAAATGTAAATCTTTGACATCAATCTAAAAAACCCATAGGATTCCCTCATTACAAGATACACTTACCCTAGATATCAACAAACCAAGAAAGCAACAAAGAAATCATAAAAAATTCAGAAGTTATCCTTGGAAGACAATAACTAAGAAGACATTAGAAGAATTCTCGAAATATATTTCGGAACAAACAAAAAGCAAATAATACTACAAAAAGAACCAGAGATCGAAGTATCAAAAAAGAAAGAGGGACTTAAAGAAGAGGATATAATGGAGACCTTGTTGATCTTGAGCTTGTTGAAGACTTCCTGGAGGACCTTGTAATTCTGGATCATCTCGTACTCGTTCTTGGCGTCGAAGTTCACCTTGTGCATCGGCACTACCCCCGGGTGCACCGCGTCCATCAGCTGGCACTGCACCGCCCCCGACGCCGCCTATAATCCCATTCCATCTCATAGATCAGCATAAAATGAGATCAAAAGGATCCAATTCCTCATCGGATCAAGAACAAAGATAGATCTAAATCTTTAAAAACAAACAGCCCAGTAAAATAATAGAATCGTCAAAGGGAGAAAGAATCGAGGAAACCTCTTCGACTTTGGAGAGATTGAGCTGGAGGGTGGAGTTGATCCAGGCCAGGATCTCCCCCCGCCCCACGAAGTAGGCCGAATCCATCATTCCGATCTTCGCCGCCATCTCAAAACAAAGATCGCAGGGAAAGAAGACGAAAAGAATCACCGCAGAGATCGCAAGAAAACGATTTGGGGATTCCTTTGGGGTAGGGTTTTGAAGATTTCTTCTTCGATTTGGGAGGAGGAGGGCGGGCTTTGGAGAGTTGTCGGTTCGATGCGGCAATAAAAAGGAGTGGGATCCCGTCGTTTAGAGTAGGGTCTCTTTGGATTTCAAATTTTATTTGCCGCCTGGGAGGCTTCGCAAAAGGGCAGTGGGCTGATCGAAGGGATCATCGATCGGACGGTTGGGAGCAAAGGAGATGGGAGAACGGTCAGGGGCTGTTTGGTAATTTTAGTATTCTCGTTTTGAATTCCTATGCGCGGGGCCTTTTGGTAATTTTAAATTTTATTTTCTTGACCGTTGGGGCCCAAGGGAAGCATGTGAAAACGGGTTTAATGCATTTAACTTGATTCAATCAGTCCTAATACCTATTTAATAGATTTTTTGACCTATTTAATAAATAGTTATATTTAGTTTGATAGATTTTTTACTTATCTTATATTTGATCCGATACGTTTTGGCTCTGATCCAACCCGATCGTCACACCTAATTTATAGATCATTGCACTTCAATTCACATGGTTGCACCTCTTGCCAACTAGGCAAGAAGTCGAAGGTTCGATTCTAATTGACCTCACCCTCAAGAAATGAGTGAAATGGGGTAGAAAAGGTGGGAATTAACCTATCCTAGTGTCACAAGAAAACAAAAAATCATCATTCATCATCCACATGTAGTTGATTTGCTTTTGAGTAATGCTTTGAGGTATCATTTTGTGTACATCAAAAATTCTTGGTGCCAGTCAGTATGAAAGGATTGGTGTAACCTGTATGACTAAGGGTGTGGTTGAGTACCAAGTTGTCAAGCTAGCATTCATAGGCTTTAGAAACTTTCTGTGTGCACTTGTAAATGGGCATCCAAAAGTACCTTCTACTTTTCTTCTCCTGCTCAACCTGAGGTACTTGCTCTTGAATTCTGTTTTACCATCCAAAAAAACAAGAGAACCATGTAAACTCATAAGAAAGTAAATACAGAAGAATCAAACCCACAGCAATCACTCTCGATGATCGCCATCGGTTAAATGATTTTACTTAAATGAAGTTCTTCAGACTTTTAGAACACCCCATGGGGGCAGGCCAAGATACTGAATGATAACTAGCATTGCCTATGGATATACTTGTACCATATATGCATGACAAAGGAAACATGGGTTCTGCAAATGCCATCAGATTTTGAGATCTACTTAAGAAGGCTTCTCTCAAATAGTACATACATAGAATCTTTGGTACCTTTAAGTTGCACACATTTATGATAGTTTGAGTGCATTCTGGGCTTTCATTGGCTAAAGTTGATGACCTACTTTTCCCCCATTTAAAATCACTTTCTAACGCCATGTTTCGTGATTTTGAGGTCTGGAATTTGCACCAAAAAGAATATTTGTCGCATACTTGATAAGAAGGGAATGGAACGATGATAAGAGGGACCTGATATCAATGGCAAGGAGAGAGACCATATTCATAGAAAGTATGCAGATATCAATTTTAAGAAGGTATTCATATAAATTCTAATATATAGAAGGGTATTTATGAAAAAAAATATCATAAAATTGGCAACTGCACTCAACTAATCATTTATATTGTTCACAATTTGTCACCAGGCTCCATTGGTGGCTTTCATCCCCAGATAACACTCCTTACCCCTGCCATCAACTCTGCCTCTCCAGCCAAATCCCTCTGATCGAATGGAGCATCTCGTAAGATTCCCTACCATCAGATCATGTCTATACTCATTTGTTGTTTTATCTCCTGTTCGTTCGGTTGGAAGATCATATCATTCCGCACCGAGAGAGAGTTAGTTTAGCTTTTATTCTTAGCTTTGTTTGCGGTTGGCTCGGACAGGAAGAAAGGACCAAATGCATTTTCCTTCTAGCTGCCATTTACAGCCTCCATGACCTAGCAAAAAGCTGAACAGAAAACCTACATGGCTGCCCATGTCATGCTCCATACGTATAGATCTTTCAATGATTTTTTGGACTAATAAATATAATTGGTTAGTGATTACCTTATCCAAATTGATGCATCCAAAGAGGTCACTAGGAGAGACTTGTGTGTGCCTGTACATCCTCGACCAGCGGCTGCTACGAGGCTTGCGTTCCTCTAAACTGGTGCAAATCATTTGTTATGGCATCCAGAGTTATGATTTGCTATATAACACTATACTATCTCAGACAAGCCCTATCAAAGCATATGAATTAGTTGTTGAGATTTGATATCTTCTCCACATCGAATGCTGGCATCACAATACATGCCATACTGAGGAATATATCTGGTACTAAAATTGCAAACTTCAGTACATGCCTCCGCCGTTTAATTCTGTCTCAAAACCAAGTGAAG
>JAOXJJ010000481.1:19328987-19350106 GCA_025769935.1 Phoenix roebelenii
CTGACTTAAGCATCGGAGGGCCGGCGCCGGAAACCCCGGCCACCGGCTTCTTGCAGGTCCCCCGGAGGACGTCGCACTCTATCGGACCGCCGCTCGTCGATTCTCGTCGGAGCTCCTCCTTCCCAGCCCAGTGGTCGCCCTCGGGTCTAAATTCCAGCAACACTATTGTAGTAGTCCTCACTAGAAATCACAGAAAAGTTCAATCCATAGAAAAGAAGGAAAGAATTTCTTATATAGAAGGGTGTTATCACGTTATAATTCTTCCCATCTCTCTCTAACTCTCCCTCCCCTTCCTTTCCAATATTTCTCGCGTGCTTTCCCCTTTCAATGTGCCTTGGATTACAACTGATAGTCCGAGCTCAAGTTGCACAAAGCTGTTCGTACTTAGTTTGGACCATACCAAGTATCTAGTGTACGTGGAGCTGAAGTAATTTCCCAGGGTAGCCCATTTTAGAGAGAATGACCCAAAGTAGCTTTGACCATGTAACAACTTAGGACCTCACCCAAAATAACTAGCCAGAAGGTATTATTTGGATTGTTTAATCCTGTATAAGTACCCAAGACCAACCCAGCAAATAACCGATGTAGGACTAGACACACGCCTGCACGGGTCCTCTCATCCTCCCCCATTCAAGCCTTGACATCCTCGTCTGGCTAAAAATTCAAATCCTTTCAAATCTAATCAAAAACACTACGATCGGCTCGTAGTCAACCCCAATGGATCTGTGATGCAGTGTCCTATAGTCTACATAGGTTATGGGCTGGGTTCGCTCTGACACCATTTGTAACAACCCAGAATCTCATCCAAAATGGCTAGCCAAAGGGTATTATTTGGGCTCTTTGATCCTGCATAAGTACCTATAATCTACTCAACGAATAACTAATGTGGGACTAAACACATGCCTGTACGGGTCCTCACAGACTTAAAGCTAAGCTCCTACTCAGCTCACTTGTACGGTTATACCAAACCAAACAAGCCCTTGGCCCCGGCCGAAAATGAGCTAAGTTGATCCTAAGTATAGAGAAATTTGGCCAAATCCAAGTTCACTAGCAAGTGATTTCAGTCTAGCATCACCACACATTTCCCTAGAATCCCCACCACCGGATGGATATAGGGGTCGTTTTTTGGTACTTAAATATCGTGGGAAAGTTGGTCAACCTTTCCATTGACCAACTTACCCATATTCTTATGCTTTTCTATATAGGTAAGTTATTTTCTCATAGGTAGCATTTACACATAAAATGGAAGAAAAATCTTATCCACCTAGGAGATGGATAAGTCATTTTTTTCCATTAGCTAAAAAAATAATATTTTTATTTTATTTCTATAATAACCCTATCCTAAAATAATAATATAATATAATATAATATATAGTATTTAGATAATAAAAACTATTATGAAAAATGTGGATATATATTAGCAACTTACTCTAAAAAGTAGTAATGTAAAATTCCGGAGCCATTTTCCAATGTATAAACGTACATAAATAAATTATTTTTCTATCTAAATGTTGCCTAGAAAATATTTATCCAAAAAAATACAAATTTATAGGTAAGTTTTTTATTTCCAAAGAATCGGACCAGAATCGTAACTCAGGATAGAATAGAAGTAGGGTTGAAACTGGTTCGGGCAGGTCTGGTTTTCGTCAAACCCAAGAACGGTACAAAAAATTATGGATGAGTCAATGCTCAGGCCCAAACTTTTTTTTTTGCCCACAAATATCAACCCTGAGCCTATTCGGGCCTGAATCTAAGTCGAGCCCAAAGGGCCAATTAGATTCTATCCGAACACATTTAATCAGTCAGACTCGTTTAAACCAGTTAAACAGTGCACATCAATGACCAAAGTTAACAATATCTAAAGCTGCAAATGGCTCAGGTTGACCCATGATCCGATCCGGTCTGACTCGCTTAGACTCGACCCGATCCATTTTGGAGGACCCGTAGGGCCGGGTAGAGTCCTAAAATTGGATCCGTTTCATTTTAGGTTGGGTCTAGATTTCAGACCCGACCCATTTGAAATTTAAATAATTTTAGATTTTCAATCCTACGACCCATTCCGATCTAATTGGACTCGAATCTATAAAATTATGTGGGCCCACAAGCCACAACTCGCAAGGGTGCAAATAAGTTTTGAAGCCATGGATGGGTTAATTTGGACCGGATCCGACCTGGATCCAAATTTCTTAGGTTGGATCCGAGTTATATATAGACCCGACTCGACCCGAATGACCTATTCGGTCAAAAATTGTAGCGGCGAATCTCAACCGACCCGATTCGATCTTTTATTGGATTGAGTTTGGATCTAAAATTAGGATCCGGAAAAAAAAAAGGTGAGATCAAGATGCCCATGATCCGATCCGATGCGACTCAACTCAACCCGTTGTACCTTCTAACAATAACTGTAGCCGTGCAGTTTACTGGTCCGAGTACCTAATGTACGGCTACGGATGGCTGTAACCCGTGAGTTACATGTACTCTGATTGGGGTCCACCTTGGGCGCTATCTATGGCGTTTATTGTCTCTATTTCCCACTTGATGCCTACTAAATATCATTAAATAATAGAGTAGTCATATTTCTACCAGCAAACTGACATCATGTCGTCATCTCCATAAAAAATGATAGATAGGACCTCTCTTAATTTTGTTCCCCTCTTTCATTTCCTATTTGATTATTTAATGGCGATACGAGAGGCGATCTGATCGTCCAAATATTTCAAAGTGAAATCTACGTTGAATTTGAGCAAACCTACATTTCCTTTCCTTCCTAGATGAAGCTTTTTCTCCCTAAAATTTTCATCTAGATCTAATAGTTTAAACTTCTCTTAATCTTTTTCTACTAGCTTGCATGCATTCCATTGTTAACGACTGAGATGTATGGTGCATATTGTAGTAGGGATGACAATTTATAACTCAATCTATCAAACCATCTCACGAACGATCCATTTTAAGTAGGTTTGGATTTCACATAAACGAATTTAGGTCCTATCTTGACCTATTTATTAAGTAGGTTAGGTTCAGATTTAAACCTTTGACTCGTTTAACCTATTTTAATTTTTTTAATAATTGAGTCATGTCATAATCCAACCTATTTAATCTATTTAAAATCTGTTTAATCTATTTAAAATCTACATAATATATTTCTAACCTGTTTAAATTTATTTAATTTGTTTAAAATCTGTTAACTCGTTTAATTTATTTAATCTAACTTGACTTGTTTAATAAATATGTTATATGGCTTGTTGAATATGCTGGGGACAAACGATTCGGAGGGGACGCAAATGTCAAGGCCATGTGGTGCAGGTGTGAACACAACTATTTCTTCCACCCAAACTTTGACTCGCGTGATCCCCAAACACTACTGAGCTGTATGAGTTTTATCATTGACATTAAGTAACAAAGTTTTCTATGTATTGCTCCTATTCTCCAAAATCTTATCACCCAAATCTTCCAAGGATGATATGTATAAAATTTCGGAATGCATAAATACATGACTAGCATCCGTTCTTGCAAAGAACACACACCCAAATGTTGCATTTTAATTTGGTTCTCCCCCAAGATGTGATTAGAGGGAGTAAATGATGTCCAATATATTGGAAGATGGCCAAGAGAGCTGATGCTGTCCAATATAAATAGTTTTAGCTTTGTTATGAGGGGCTAAGAGCACATGGTCGTAGTATATTCATACTAGGATCACAGGGTAATTAGCAAATGAATCATCTTCTTGTTGGATCTATATGTGTGTATCCATCATGTTATCATGGAGAATTAAACAATATAGCATTTAATTATGGGCTTTATACTTGGACTCATCCCAAGCTCTTCAAAATCTGGATCCACATGGAGACGAGTGGCACACACTCTATGGTTGTACCATACAATGGCCTCCATTTACATGTCCTCGCTAGAGAAAATGAGACCCATGAAGTTGTTTGATGATTGATGAGGTCGAGGGTATCCCTCGAACCCCAGAGCTCAGTTCCTACCGTGCTCAGACAGCGGAAGCGACTGCTTCTCCTCAAAGATATTGTTCGCTTTGAAGGAGATTTCATAGTCTCTTCTCAACGCACGGTTTTGCCCCGCAAAAGGCGCCTTTGAAGAGAAAGGGGTAGCTCCCCTCCATTTAAGGAACAAACCTCTCTGCTATCTAGTCGATGTGAGACTAAGTTCGGACCCTTTATTCCCACAACAATGATCATGTGGATTGACAAAAAAAATGATCGAGTGGTGTATATTGGTCGTATTGCTGCTTATCGATCTAGGATTGTAAATACACACTACAACACATCGAGATTAAATATATTAATTTTATTGAAAAATGGTTTAGATAGTATCTTTGGCAAGTTTTGGATAATCCACTTTATCCTCTTGATGGTTGCTTTGAGCTATGCATCAGAACCTATTAAAGCCTTCTAATTATGGTGCGGACACCAGTACTAGACCGCCTGTTATACGAAACCACGGACGTCGTCGGAGGATGGTCCAACCACTTTCATTATGACTAGATTGATTTATTTTATTTTGTTCTATTTATGTTGATGGGGGCTTGTTTACATATTGTCATTTTAGGATTTTTATGGGATTATTTTCTTTATAGAGATCTTTTTGTTATTTTGTGACTTTATAAATATGAGTTCATGCGCTTGTTTAGAATTATTGAACGATTGAATGAAAATAGCCTCTTATTCCCTTCTTCTTTTTCCTCTCTTCTTATCTTCTTCTCTTTCTCCTTTCAGTTGTCCTGCATCAAATTAGTTGATAGAAAGATAGTTGCAATCTATACAAATGACTCCAATATATCCACTAATAGATTCGTGGATCAATATCTTGTGCATAAAACCAGATATGGCTAGAATTCAGCCAAATTTACAATGGATTGAGATAAGGCAGGGCAAAGAGTACAAGGCGAAAAGAACAAGTTCTTATCTCATGCGGTCAGGGACGGACACATGGGCACATGATAAGCCCAGTTGGTGCTCATCTCATCAAGCTTGTCTCGTTGCGACCGTAAACCTGTCGCTCTTTAGAAAAGTACGGTCGGAGACAGCTGTACCGCAGAAGTAAGAAGGCATAAGTGGCCCACGTGAAACACCGTCCTCTATTTTGGACGCCAGCTGCCTGGATTTGTCGGCAATAATTTTTGGCAGTGTACGAAAAAGTCATGGGCAAGTAGGGCTGCAGATTGAGCTCATTTTTCTTTTTTAACCAACCACATGGAGTGCACTCTTTTTCCTTCCTGCTCCTTCTTCTTCATCATCTTCTTCTTCTTCTTCTTCTTTTTTTTTTTTTTTTTTTTTTTTTTTGGATAAGCGAAATCTCATTCTATATGTAAAAAATTATAAAGAAAAAAAACAACAAAGAGAAAAAAATAGAATCTAAATCCTTTCACAAAATTTTTTTTGAATGGTGTGCCGCAAAAAAAACAAACCAATCCGCTACACTGGATACATATAAGTGGCACGAAAAGCCATTAGGCCATAATGGTTATGTCCACCCTTTGCTCCGAAATATCTGGTCAATGGCGAGGAACGGATGGGTTGTTCAAGCCAAGTATGTTTTTCGTGAAGCTAATGGAGCTGCGGATTGGGTGGCTGCTTATGTAGTCATTCACTCCGATAGTATCCTGTAGGCTGATGATGAGAAGTTGCCTCCGACACTCCGAGATATTCTGTTTTTTTATTTTATTTGGATGCTTCAGTACTCGTCAAGTATGATCCACCCGTCTTAGCAAAAAAAAAAAAAAAAGCCATGAGCCCCCTTACCAGCCTTGCCATTTTTTCGAATATTTTATTTTTGATTTTAGGATATATTCATACTAGATTTAAAGAATTATCCTTTCTATCAAAAAAAAAATATTCTGGCTAATTATTGCGAAGACCTTATTTTGCATCTTGTCATAATATTGTGAATGCTGCATGCGTGCTTACAGTTTTGTTTTTAGAGATGGAAGGATTATGCGTTCAAAAATGTTTGATGTATCCACTTATGATAGATAGCATCCATTAAGCCTACAACTATTTTAGCATATTGTAATGCACTTGTTTAATTTGAAGATTATTTTGGGCTGAGACATTTGCTGTAGTTAATGTCAGTTTCCAGATCCAACATAGAATAAAAAATAAGATAATTAGTGATGGATCATGCTACATTTTATTATGTTGTTTATTATGCCTCCAACTGTATGATTTTTAAAAAAAATGAATAGCTGAATTTCTTGTATGCAAGCTGATCTTACTAGCTATAGCTCTTGCTCTTATTAATAATAAGCTCTATCGAGCTTGCTGATCAAGCTCGTAAAACTTTATTTATAAAAAAATTTGATTATGTGACCTTTTGGTTATTAAATGAACCAAACTTGACAATTTGTTGTCAAGAAAGGCTCAAGCTCTAATACAAGCTTTAATACTTGGCTCGACTCCTTTGACTCATTTGCACCTTTAGGTATTTCGAAGTTCATAGCCACATCACCAACTTTCTTTGAGTGTCTTCATGAGTAGGATTGCAACTCAGTTAAAGATACCTTAATGTATTCTAGGTTATAGAATCATTTTCCCTTTCAATGAATGAATATATAAAAGGCTTTGCACAGCGATTTCTATGCATGCTGCAATTTTTTTTCCTGTTCTCTTGATACAAATTTTCATTCCATGTGATTAGACAAATCTAATCGTTGTTTTTTTCTTGTTGGTTCTTGCAAGTGCAAATCCTCACGCAGCTCAAATTCATATTAGTCTAGGCTCTCTGTAAGCTGACTTGAGATCTTACAAAGTTTAAGTTTCGATAGGTGAGAGTCCTTAGGAGCAATTATTCTCAAGTCAAAAATAATTGGACATGTAATGATGACTCTTAGGGAGTTCAGCAAATATTTTAGTGCCCACCAAACCTTACACCAAGGGGAGCTCAAATTGTGCAAGGAAGGGGAGAGAGGAATCAGGACACATACTAGGAATGTCTCAGCTACTCCTACTTATAGGAATGGCAATCAAGTTTGGTTTAGGACACATTCATATAGCTCTTATATAGGTACAGCCTGCCAAGTCATTAGGACACCGATTTAGAGAAACGACACATATAGTCTTCACCAACACCCCAAGGGAACTTGTTTGTTTGAAAATCCTCATACTCGCCCGCTGGTTGGCTCCCATGACTTGAACTATTTATCGACTAAACCATAACCTATTATGTTTTGTACAACCCTATTTAGCGTGATCAGTCAACCTACTTGATCATATAACTTCGAAAGGGGGATTAAAGAGCAAAGTCCAATCTTTGTTGTAGCTCATTAGGAAAGACCATCTTCGGAAACTCTTATCTAACATACATGAAGCAAACAACTATTGAACTTGACCTAGATAAATGTCTACCAATAATCTAAATCAGTTAGTGTGACTCTCCTCTCTTTCTCGCCCTCCCTCCCTCTTGGTGGCACCATCCCAATAAAAGTTAGGTTGTTCGTTTTTGTCACCCTCATAGTCTCTTCTCCTAAGATACCACATTTCCTTTTCTTTGTTATAAAGCAAAAGATCATGAGATTTCATTGGCTTGATGGGGGCGATGTTCATTCCATGTACTAGTAGTGGCATGCCAATCTTATGGGCTAGCACCTGTACACTTCGAACTGGAATTTCTGATATGATATGATTTAAGATCTTCGATTTTGTTGCTGCAAGAAAAAGAGTGGCGATCTTTTGCATTATTTTAAGGAGATATTATACCCTACACCACGTGGATCACATCAGTGGTGCACCATAGGCATGATCTGAGACTAGCTAAGGGGGGTGGTAATTCGAGACTAGCGCATGATGAATAAAATCCACAAAAACAAGATGAAATGATTAGTATAGTGCATTGCAGACCAATCCGTCAGAGTGTACAGCTTCTTCCAAAAAATCTTACGATATTATAACCCGACTATCATCTTCAGTGGGTTGAGAAGTAAAGATAGTAAAAAAAAACTTCAGTAAAATTCAAACCACACTTAGAACATCTAGTAAAATCTCAAAAAAGAAAAACAAAATTATCAACAAGTTGACACTGTAAAAAACAAATGCTATATCATACCTTATCAATGAAAAGCATAATCTGGCCATGCATGACTTTTCTTTTCCATCTACTTTCTTTTCTTTTTCTATGGCTAAAATTAATAAATAAAATTATGAAAACTCAACTTATTTGGATCTTCAATGATGTGAGTAAATTACGGACTAGGATGAGTAAATTCCTAAAAAAATTACAACTTAATCAATAACATATATATATAACATATAATATCTAGATATATATAAGATATAACAATATGGTAACAATTATATAAACACATGTATGTATAACATAGAAGCAAACTACTTCCCTAAACATAACCCCATGATCGCCATTAAAACGGATCCAATTTATCCGAAAACACCACCAAATTATTGAATTGGCTCACCAATTTGTAACCTAGCTCGATCATTCACTCTGATGGTGGATCAAAGCAAAAGTTATATAGATCAGACTCTAGTCAGAGTGGGAGACAGGGACGGACCACCCTATGACAGTACGGGCAGTGATGTTTGTGAGCTTCATTCTAGTGGCCGGCTCTTCTTGTACCTTTTTTTTTATGGTTCTCATCTCCAAGTCCAATATTCTCCCATCGGAAAGAAAACAAAGACAAGTTCTTATCCGAAAGGGTGATAAGGACCGTGTACTCGGCCGTGTCACGGGCCTCACGGCTGCATGGATCCCACCGGGAGAAGTGCGATGCCTCACGGCTCCCCTCGTATGGTAACCCTCTCCGGAAGGCCGAAGGTGGCCATTTCAATCGCTTGCATGGGTGACGTGACAAGTTAAAACGGGACAGCCAACGTCGGGGCCAGTTTGAGTGTGACGGAGAACGCCACGTGTGCATACATGCAAACTTCCGTACATACGTAGGACAGCCTTAGCATCAGCAGATGGTATTACTTCACGTAAGATTTCTCCACGTTAGGAGGGCCAATCGATTGCCGTGGCCCGCCTTTCTTCTAGGGTTTTTTTTTTTAGGAGAGCGAGAGGGAGGCACGATGGATGAGGAAGAGAAAAGATAGATCAGTTTAGGCATACGTTAGCCTCTGATTCTTATATACAAGATTTCGATCCACTTAATGATCTAACCCTTCCACTCGCTTTATATGACTTTATATCCGCTAATCCAATTAAGTGCTATGTATCATCAGCCGACGTAGTCATTGTTGTCGGACATCAGCAGCTAAAAACAAAGGTCGTATAAAAAGCAATCGACTCATTGATGTTGAAAAACCACTGCTAGTTCATAAGAGTTGGGCAAGTTGAACAGTAAGAAAAGAAAAAATACAATCGAAGAGAAAGGGATAGAATAACCTAGGAAGATTATTCTTTGAAGCAAGAGTTCCATAAACAAGTGGATGAGACTCTATGACGATAGGAGCACCTCAAGTATTGTGCATCGTATCAATTCATGTATAAGTTTTTACAACTTTGATGCTTGTTGAAAATTTGGATCCCTATTAAATTAGTTTCAAAGTTATGTATTCTTTTTTTAATATATTTTGAGAGAAGCAAATCAAGTGGTAGACGGAGCCGCCAACATGGAAAGGTCTTATGGTGATATTGTGGGCTTGATTAGCTTTCATATCATGGTAACACTGGGTCGTTTTCCTGGTATCTAGAATACAATCAAGAAGTAACATACAACTTAGATGTACATCAATATATTGGATGATTAATTGATTTTAAGTGAAGATTTTTTTTTAAAAAAAAAAACTTTGAACTATCAAAACAATGGTATGCCTATTTTCAAATAGAGAAAGGGAAGGAAACTAACTACACTTTAATTATCCAGGTTTATCCGATCCAAATACTTAGAAATGCACTAATATCCAATTCAAAATCTCTGTGTGCTAAGAGGAGGGATACGGCTATTGAGAAAAGCCACAATTCACATCCATATATTCAGATTGTTGGAATTGTAGAAGATTTAATACTATAAGCTGTGCGAGTTGTCTTATTTTTGCCAAAATTTTAGAAATAATTTTGGATTGTGGATTCTTTTGTCTGTTAGAAAGGAGATAAATATAAATAACAACTTCATGCTAAGAATAGCTTGTAATAAATTTTTGTTGGAATAGTTATGCATGGCATAAGGGAGTTTGATTGCCATATATTTTTCTTATTTATGCTTGGTTTTAAAAAATTATATAAGTTGAATATGCTTTCTTTGTCCTTGCTGCCTAAGAAAAAGTCGTTTGGCCTGTATCTTTTTATGCTCATTGCTCCCTTCATGCATGAGATGAGCATTTCTTTTTTTATTCTTATTATATTTTTACGTCTCCTTTTGCTTTCTTTTACTTAAAAATTATCGCTATTTGTTCAAGGGAATTATATTTTTTTTGTTTATATTAATGAAAAATTTACTCTTTTAGCCTCCATTAGTAGGTGCCAGGTTGCTATTCGGCAATATCATTCCTTTTAGCCTCACCAGATATTTTTGACCCATGACCTGACCCAACTCACTTTGATCCAACGTGATCTATTTTGGAGGACCTGTAGGGCTGAGGCGGGTCCTAAAATTGGACCTGAGCCATTTTTCGGGTTGGATCTGCATTTACTGAATTCAGACCCGACCTGACCTGACCCGACTTATTTAAAATTTGGATAATTTTAGGTTTTCAATCCTACAACTCGTCCCAACCTAACCCGACCTGAATCTGTAAACTTATTTGGGCTCATGGGTTATAGCCCGTAGAGGGTGCAAACAAGTGAGTTAGCCTAGATCTAGAAAAAATATATCTCACATCAAACCTTATTTAACAAATATTAAAATTCTTTCTTTGATCAATTTATTCTATTTATTTTTTCTTTTATTAGAACTGTACATTATTTATCGATCATAGAGCTTATCCATTCAGTTCATGATTCAGTAGGTAGAGAATCTTAGTTAAAAATGTGGGCAAAGTTTTGATAGTTTTATTGAGAATGAAGACAAAATTGACCTTCTATAAGCTCTAATTCATCGTATATTACTGTTTTGCTTGACATTTTTATCTAACTTCAAAGATTTTAGATGCCATAACCCACATTTATAATAGATTGTAGCTCCCGACCTGACGCGAACCGATCCGATCTTCTATTGAATTAGGTCTGGGTCCAAAATTAGAACTTGAACAAGGAACCGAGGAGGGTCGACTCATTTACGCCTCCTAATTAGAAGCAATTCAAAATAAAATAAAAAATTTAATTATTTGCTTTCTATAAAATTCACGTTGGGAAATTCATCTATTCGAGCATTCAACACCAAACTCAGTCCTCAGTGGCCCAGGAAGCCGCGGCCACGCTGCAGCGGCGCCCACCGTAGCCGGATACGTCGCATCCCAACTGGCCCAGATTTACTAATGTAGGACTCAAGAGGCCAGATTTACTGACTAAATTAGCACGGAAGCCACCCACTCGTTTCCTGACGTTCCCTATAAATTGCCCCCAAACCCTAACCGCTTCTCTTCCCCGCCGACCTTCTTCTCTCCTCTTCCCTCCTCGTTCCGGCATTCCATTTTTTCTAGAGGTTTCTGGCGTCTTCTCGCGAGTGCATGGCAGTGAGCTTGCTATCTCATGACGTGTCCGACCTTTGCATCGGGAAGCCGGCGCTGAAATCGCTGCCGCTCTCGGCCACCGCCGGCGACGCCCTCCTCGCGCTCAAGAAGGGAGGAGACACCTGCCTCGCCTTATCCGCCGCCGACGGGTACTCGCCGGAGAGGAACGTGATCCCCGGGAA
The DNA here is from genome assembly GCA_025769935.1 of Phoenix roebelenii. Lineage (NCBI taxonomy): Eukaryota > Viridiplantae > Streptophyta > Magnoliopsida > Arecales > Arecaceae > Phoenix > Phoenix roebelenii. The sequence goes on from JAOXJJ010000481.1 coordinate 19,340,752, forward strand.
GCTCTGCGTGGCGGACATCCTCTGCTTCCTCTGTGTCGACGAGAACCTCGATTCTCCTGTCGACGCTCTCAAGAAGCCCGTCTCCGATCTTCTTCCGAAGGACGCCGGCCTCGTCCGCCGGGTCGAGCCGCATTCGAGGTATCCGCTCCATCCTTGCTTCGGGTTCTTAGACAAGAATCTCTTGATCTCGACGCTTTCGTCTTTCAAAATTTGTTCGAACAATTGCTTGATCTTTTTTACTTGTTTATTTAAAACCTATCAGATCTCGACGGATCCTCTATTAAATTTCACCCTAATCCTTCCTTTCCTTGAAAAAGGGACAAAAATCGGACTGAGATTTAATTAGGCACCGCGCCGAATGATAAAATAAGTTTCTTGGTGGGAATTTATATATATTTTTTTTATTTTGATTGGTACAAAATTCGATTTTCTTTTGGGGGAATTTGCAGTGTATTGGAAGCGCTGGATGTGATCCTCGAGGGGGCTCCGTGCCTGGTGGTCCCCATCCGCTCCGGCGGCCGGAGGAAGCTCCCCATCCGCTCCGGCGGCGGGGGAGGGGCGGAGTTCTGCTGGCTGACGCAGGAGGACTTCGTCCGCTATTTTTTCAGCTCCATCGCCCACTTCGCCCCCATCGCCGCCCATTCCGTATCCTCCCTCGGCCTCGTCCGCTCCGACGTCCTCGCCATCCAGTACCACGACGCCGCCCTCAACGCCCTCCCCCTCATCCGCCGCGCCCTCGCCGACCAGACCTCCGTCGCCGTCATCACGGACGACGGCAAGCTGGTCGGCGAGATCTCCCCCTCCACCCTCGCCGCCTGCGACGAGACGGTGGCGGCCGCCCTTGTCACTCTCTCCGTCGGTGACCTCATGGCGTACATCGACTACTGTGACTCGCCGCCGGAGGCCATCGTCCGAGCCATCAAGGCCAGGCTGATGGAGAAAGGCTTCAAGGGGATGCTGAAGCTGATAGAGGAGGAGCCCTCCTCTCCCTCCTCCTCCTCCTCCTCCTCCTCCTCCTCCTCCTCCTCCTCCTCCTCGGAGGACGAGGAGTCAGCTGGTAGGAAGCTGAGGAGGCTGAGGTCGGTGGGGATGAGGAGGAGCTCGGAGGAGGCGATCGTGTGCCACTCGGAGAGCTCGCTGGCGGCGGTGATGGTGCAAGCGTTGGCGCACCGAGTGAACTACGTGTGGGTGGTTGACGAAGAGGATTATAGCCTTCTGGGGATCGTCACCTTTGCGGACGTTCTGAAGGTTTTCCGGGAGCAGTTGGAACAGCCCTTGGGGATTTAGATTTTTTTTTTTAAAAAAAAAAAATGGTTTGATGGGTGTAGGGCTTGTGTTATTGTATGATATTTTGTCTCCTCTCGGTTTGGAGATCTTGATTTTATTTGGTCTTTATTAAGCATATAGAGCTGGACTTTTCTGCTCCTGGGATTTTCTAATCTTCGCTGCCTCGATCGATTGGCTGGGTGGGTTCATCCCCATTTTATTATAATAATTTGTTGCTGATTTTTTCTCTTTTTTTTCTTTGTTTGATGGCGAGAATATTAAAAGACAAAAGGTTAATAGTGAATTTACAATTGGGATCATGAGTATTATTTTAAAAAAATAAGAATAGCCATGTTGATAGGCACTCATTGCTATAGAATATTCGTAGGCTTATGGGAGGGTTTGTTTCCTTTCGAATCCTTATATTTATCGAGAGATGAACAGTGCTGTGATTGAGTTGCAACTATAATTCTGTTTTCTTACATCAATTTTTTTTTTTTTTTTTTTTGATATTTTGGGGTGGACTCATGTGTGAGTCCACTAATAAAATAGCTTTGCCTAGTGATTCCCCAAGGAATAGTACTAGGGTATCCCGAAAATATGGCACAAAAAGTTGCATGGCTTTTAAATGAGATCCCAAGCTGGCATCGGGGTTGGCGTATTACGAGCAATGGCCAATTTTTTTCTCTCATCTCATGGTAACAGAGAGAGAAGTACGAATTAAAAGCTCTTCTTCCCTCTCCCTGTTCCTCCCGAATCAAGAGCTTTCCTAAGAATAGTGAATGAGGAGGACTGGGGGCGAAAGGCGGCACAGGATCACGATGGCAAATGTGAGTGCGTCGGCGATTGCCAGCGGCCATCTGGTGGTGGGCTCGGCGAGAGGCTCGGTGCGGCTGGCGGCCGGCGGCCGGCGACGGTCAGTTTGACGGTGGTCGAAATGGTGGCGGCGGCGGCGGGGGGCAGCAAGTGGCCTGGTTTGGTGGGCGGAGGCGGCCAGGTTTCGGAAGAAAATACGACGGGCGAGATATTTTCATTTTTTAAAGAGAAGTTCCAAGGGCTTGTTGGAAAATTGTGGTCAACTAAAAAATAAAAAAACTAAATTAAAGTTAGATGAAAAAGTAGTATATTAATAGAAATAATTTTTTTATATTTTATGAGAAAAAAATTCATCTGAAAAGCTACTTTTCTACTTGTTGGAGATTGGAGTTTTTTTTTTCTTCCAAAAGTACTCTTAAATCATCAAAAATTTTTAAGCCATCAAAATTCTTGGATAAAGTTTTTCTCTTCATTAAGAGCATAATAAATATTTCATATAATTTTTATATAAAAATAGATGTTCAATCAAACATAAGCTACTTTGGAATGAGCATTTTTTTACAATCAACCAAACATGTCAAAACGATTTTCCAAGGCATCATATTTTTAGAAATTATCTTTTTAGAAAAAATATTTCAGTGAGAAAAAATTCTTCCCACGAACCAAATAAGTCAAAGAGAAATGGTTTAGCATATATTGGTTTGGGTTGAGTTAGCGTAAACCCTCAATCTAACTTCTTTAAGCGAAGTCCTTGATATGTAATTAATTTATTCCAGGTAGGCTCAAGTTTAGCTTATGTGGGTTTCGGCTATACATGAATTTATCCTCATAGACTGTTTATTAAATATGTTAGGTTCAAGTTTATACCTTTAACTTGTTTAACTCATTTTAACCCATTTAATAATTGGACTAGGTCATGCCCATTTGTTAAATAGGTCAACTTCAAGTTTAGATCTTTGATTTGTTTAATAATTGGGCTAGGTCATGCAATTAGACCTTAGACCTTTGACTTAGTTATCCTGTTTAAGAACTTCTTAACTCATTGAAAACCTACTTAATCCACTTCAATGCTATTTAACCCAAACAGCTTAACTTGTTTAACTCATTTAATCTTTGTTAACTTGTTAAAAATCTACTTAACATGTTTAACCTATTTAACTTGATTTTGATCCGTCCAATAAATAAGTTATACAGGTCGGGTTTGGTTATTTGTCTAATAAACATGTTTAGTTTATATTTAGATTTTTAACTAGTTTAATAAGCATCTTGGTTTCAGTTGATAAATTTTTGACCTGACTAGTATCATATCCAATTATCACCTCTGCTCAAGTGGCATTCTACACTTGATCCATAATTCATCTCCTAGGTTTTCAACATACATTATTTTGGATATGTACTTGATATCATGCAAGTTTCATCAATACCATCATGGACAGATTACCATTTTCGAGTCACCTTGGTTGCCTATGGAGCCCATTGTTAAGAACCGTAACCACAACTTCCTAATTCAGTTCCTCCTAACACATTCAATAACTTCCCTGCTTCATATTTACTTTAATCAAATATGTTGGTTCCAATAGATGTCTCTTCTGTATGGTTCTTTAGCATTTGAACTTACTAGCTTACACCTATTTGTCTGAATGATTGGTCATGACACATTTAGTTTGACATGGTGTGAGAGAGAATGAACCGAGCTCAAATTCTTCAGCTCCAGGGCATATTGTATTTATCTGGATGATTGGTACGTGAAAGCATGAGAGAGAATGAAGCAAGCTTAACTTACCCTGGGGCATGGATAGTGTAGGGACCTGTGTGGGCATATATTTAGTTCCACATCGATTATTCGCCGAGAAGATCTTGGATATTTATACAAAACTAAAAAATTTAAAAAAATACCTTCTAGCTAACTTTTTTGGGTGAGGTCGTGGACTGTGACAGATAGGTGCAGGAGGCCGAGTAGCCAAGAACAGGTGCCCACTAGATAGCGCAGGAGTATGGAGGATGCCGGAGACGGAGAAAAGGAACTCACCGGAGCGCCATTCAGGAGCTTGGGCACTTAGGCACTCAAAAAGATCTGCGAATGAAGCAAGAGTGCAAACTGAGAGAGTGGGCTACCCTTATATAGAGAAACGAATGGCCCTGATCAAAGCAATGATTTGACTACTTGAGTAGATTCAACCATGGGTCAGCTCGAGATACGACATTGGCGGTTTGCTAGGGCTTCGTGATATGACACATCAAGATAGCCCGGATATGGCGACGCTTCAAGAAGATCAACCGATGCATTTAATGCACCCTAACAAAAGTCTTGTCTTTGATCGAGATGACGATATGACTCCCGTCGTTCGAACTGACATGCAGATTGACCTCGGAAGTGGAGGGTAAGTGATGGAAGAAATGCTAGACACTTTGACTTCGAACTGAACCAACCTCCTTGACCTCGATATAAACTAAGGTGAACAACTTCGGCCCCAGCTGAGGAGCCATTCATCCGAGGAGCCGATCGGCATGTGCTGATAGAGACTATTATTTTGGCAACTGGCAGTTGTGGCAACACTGCAGTTGGCACACAATTTGCATCGTATGCCACCCATGCATAATGATGCCTACGCCGTAAATGTACAGCTGGCCATTAACGCACGTCGCATCAACTTAGGTAACGACAAAATGGACTATCCTATATAAAGAGGTAGTCCAAAATTCTCAGGTAACGACAAAATGAACACTACTCTGCTAAAATTTCTTCCTTCCATATGGTTGCCTCTCTATCCTAATTTAGACATCGGTGGGTCCTCCGTCGGAAACTCTCTAGCAAGTAGACTTTTTTCAGGCTATCTTCAGAGAAGATCCACTCTCCCACACCTCGAACACCTTATGCAGCTTGGTTTCTACGAACCTCAAGGTCAACCGGGCTGCGCTCTGGCCTCGGTTCGAAAAAATGCGGCAAAAAATGAAATTGCTAAAGTAATATAGGAAATTACATGGAACATAGTGTACTTTAATGTATTAAAATGTCCATTGCGATATTGAAATCCATAAGGTAATATAGAAAGTTAACTGAGAATTACATGGATATCATCGTACCTCAAAATGGGGGATTTGTTTCTTACATTAATGACTTGCTTTGATTGCGAAAATATGATATTAACTATTTTTGAGAAACGGTGATAAGACTATGCTTTTTACCATTAATGACTTATTTTGAACATGAGAACCTAGTATTGATCTGGTTTTGACATCGTTATCCTATATTATTGTCATCATTTTCCAGTATCCTCATGCCAACATGAGAGATCCGCACAAAAAAAGTTTCCATTTTAGTATGTACAAATACTAAATTAGATTAGTTAAGTATAAGAAGAAAAATACCTGAATCTAGTGTACATAGTCTGTTCTGCATATGACTCCCTCATTATGGGATCCTAATTATATGTTAAAGATAAAATTTCTATGTGGACTAACCAAACCACTAGACATTAACAAGATGCTCATCTCTATGAACCTACCTTTATGTGATTTAGCATATATTTCAATCCGCCAACTCAAATTTTATAAAATAAAATTGTTGCTTAACCACGAAGCAATCCATCCTCGAGATAACAATAAAAAATCTCCCTCCACACCAACTAATTTTGGGAATAAAATAAATATAATTTTTTTTTAAAAAAAGATAACGCCACGAGGCACCAATTATATATTTGTTGGGGGAATAAAGGGTCTTGAATTTAGTCCCACATCGGTTAGGTAGTGGAAAGGTTTGTGCCTTAAATGGAGGGGGCTACCCCTTTATCTTCAAATGCGCCTTTTGTGGGGCAGAACCATGCGTTGAGAAGAGACTATGAAACTCCCTTCAAAGCGGACAATACCTCTGAGGAGAAGCAGTCATTTTCGCTATGTAAGATCGGTAGGGATTGAGCTCTGGGGTTTGAGGGATACCCTCCGACCTCATTAATGGTGCTTTCATTGAGAGCCCTTGACCGCGGCACAGACCTTTCCGTTGGAGGGGCTGATGTTGTGGGAATAAAAGGTCCCGTACTTAGTCCCACATCAGCTAGGTAGCGGAAGGTTTGTGCCTTAAATGGATGGGAAAACTCTTTCCCTTGCGAGGCGTGTTTTATGGAGCAAAACCGTCTCGGGGCGCCACAAGAACCCCAGAGTGGACAATATCTCGCAAGGGACGCAGGTGTTCTTCTGCCTACATCCGGTTGGGACTGAGATATGAGGCCAGGGATACCCTCGACCTCATCAATATTTATAAATAATTATTTTGTTAGAAAAATTATTAGATGAAACAGATCCAATGGATCAATCTAAATCTTGAGTTATTTGTATGGTGAATGATAGAATGAATTCTCACCTATGTTTTGGCCTTGGATAGTTTAAATAAAAGAGGAGGTAATGCAGCAAGCGACTATTGGATTTGCTGTGTTCCTTAATGACGGGTCCAATGAGCTTTCCCCAGTCAAACCGTGTCCAGATTCACAGATCTCCTTGCTGCGCCGCCGGAGTTGGAACATCTTGGCCGTCAAACCTCAATAAATCATGGGTCGAGCCGGAGCCACCCAATGACGCGATCGCAGTCCCAAAATTTTAATAAAAAAAGCAGTATACACCGCGAATAGAAAACCACGGGAAACGAGTGGATCCGTTCGAGACCCGCCATAAATACCCCCTTCCCATGCGTCTCCTCCCTCCTCCGCCTCTCCTCCCGTTCATCTCCGGCGATTTAATTTCTTGGGCCTTCCAGGATTTTCTCGCGAGTGTATGGCAGTGAGCTTTTTGTCTCATGAGGTGTCCGACCTTTGCATCGGGAAGCCGGCGCTGAAATCGCTGCCGCTCTCCGCCACCGCTGGCGACGCCCTACTCGCCCTCAAGAAGGGAGGAGACACCTGCCTCGGCGTCCGGGCTGCCGATCGTTTCTCGCCTGAGAGGAATCTAATCGCCGGGAAGCTCTGCGTGGTGGACATCCTCTGCTTCCTCTGTGGCGACGAGAACCTCGATTCTCCTGCCGACGCTCTCAAGAAGCCCGTCTCCAACCTCCTTCCGAAAGACGCCGGCCTTGTCCGCCGTGTCGAGTCGGATTCTAGGTATTATCACCGGCTCGGTATTTTCTTAATCTCATCTTTATTTGGATCGCTTCTTCTGTTTGATATGTTTGATCGACCGATTGCCAGATGATTGCTGACCGGTTTCTCTATTAAATTTGCTGATTTTCATGCATTTTTCGATCTACTCTCTGGAAAAAAAAAAAGAGATCTCCATGGATTATTCGTTTTTATTCAAATATAACAATTTTCTAGGTTAAATTTCTTTATTTTTTTTCTTGATCTTTGATGGTATATACCAAAATTTCGATTTTTTTTAATCTTTTCCCCTTTTGTTTCGGGGATTCGCAGTGTGCTGGAGGCCCTGGATGTGATCCTTGACGGGGCGCAGAACCTGGTCGTCCCCATCCGCTCCGGCGGCCGGAGGAAGCTCCACCACCACTCCGCCGGCGGCGGAGGAGGGGCGGAGTTCTGCTGGTTGACGCAGGAGGACTTCGTCCGCTATTTCTTCAATTCGATCGCCCACTTTGCCCCCATCGCCGCCCATTCCGTGTCCTCCCTCCGCCTCGTCCGCTCCGATGTCCTCGCCATCCAGTACGATGACGCCGCCCTCAACGCCCTCCCCCTCATCCGCCGCGCCCTCGCCGACCAGACATCCGTCGCCGTCATCACGGACGACGGCAAGCTGGTCGGCGAAATCTCCCCCTCCATTCTCGCTGCCTCCGACGAGACGGTGGCCGCCGCATTCGCAACCCTCTCCGCTGGCGATCTCATGGACCACATTGACCATTGTGGGTCCCTGCCGGAGACGGCCATGGGGGCCGTCATGGCCAGGCTGAAGGAGAAGGGCTTAAAAGGGATGCTGGAACTGTTGGAAGCAAAGCTTTATCCTCCGTTCTCGTCTCCTTCTTCGTCCTCCGACGAGGAGTCGAGCAGGCGGCCGAGGAGGCTGAGGTCGGCCGGGAGCTACGCGAGGGGTTCCGAGGACGTGATCGTTTGCCACCCTGAGAGCTCACTGGCGGCGGTGATGGTGCAGGCGCTGGCGCGCCGTGTGAACTACGTGTGGGTCTTAGATGAAGAGGACTATGGCCTCATTGGGATCGTCACCTTTGCCGACGTGCTCAAGGTTTTCCGGGATCAACTGAAGCAGACTCTCCTCTGAGAGTGTTTGGGGAAGTCGGAAATCAGATGGAAGTGAAATAAAACAGAGCAAAAACTGAAGGGAAATAAAACAGAGTAAAAACTGAAATGAAATAAAGAACTCCAAAATTTTCAGCTCGATCTTGTGTTTTTACTATTAAATTGATTGAATGTTTTGGTTTTATGTGTTGGTGAATTGGAGAAAAAAAAAGTGTTGGAGGACACCTCAACTTTGGGTCAGACCTATCCTTTTTACCTCGAATGTAAGCTGAGAAGAACAATCTCGGCCGTAGTCGAGAATCCGACCAACCGAAGTGAGCTACCTCAACCCCGATCGAGAAGAATGGGATGTGCCGAAGAGCAATTCACCTTGTGAAAAAAAGAGTTCATGCCGGTTGAAGAATCCTCCTCGAAAGTTTGAGAAATATACTTCTCTCAATGCACCGAGGACATAGATTAGGGCTGGAAGTGGGCCGGGCTGGGCCGGGCCACACTTCTACCCAAGCCTGGCTCGAAATTATTTTCCGAGCTTCGGGTCGGGCCGAGGCCCGAACAATTTTACAGAAACGCGGCCCGAGCCCAGCCCGTTTGGGCCAGCCCGATTACGAGCCCGGCCCGATCCCGAGCCCAACCCAGTTTACATGATTAAACAGTCAAATTTGAGATGGAAACATACAAGTACAAGTACATGCATAGAGGACAATTTCACAGAGATGTATGTGCAAATACAAGTACATGAAAACATACAAGCAAAAATGTCCACAAGCAAACAACCTACTCTGCTTAAATCAAATATGAGATGGACCAAGTAGGCAATTAGACAGATCATTAACAAAATACACAATTCAGCTTAAATCATTCTATGCAACCAACTGCAACGATACAACTACAACCAAACAAAAGGATTCCATCAAAAACAAGAGGATAAAAAAAATCATCGGCCTAAAGTCATTGTTCCCTGCACAATAATATATTCATCATATCCATGTAATAGAGAAACCCCCTGAAGTCGGCTTTAGGCCTGCAGTTCAAAAACATACAACTCTCATAAAATTTTGCAACAAATAACCATGATCCACATGAAAATA
>JAOXJJ010000481.1:19350206-19368585 GCA_025769935.1 Phoenix roebelenii
AGATACAATTTCAGGCAGAAAGCAAAGCAGAGATTTTTTGATGGACAGCAAAGCAGAGATCACATAGATACCAGAGGAGGGTGAAAGCCCTCAAATCATGATGGGGTGAAAGCCCTCAGATCGCGATGGGGGTGAGAACGGTCGAGTACGGTTGACGAGCTTGGACGGTCGACGATGACGGCTGGCTCAGATCTAGGGTTTCACCGCTTCGCCGAGCTTGGACGGTCGACGACGACGGTTGGCGACCAGCGACGAGCCGAAAAGAAGCGGAGAAACCCTAGCTCCACGCCTCTGCCGCTCGTCCGCTCTGCGCCTCTGCAAATCCCAACCAAAACGAAGAAGATCATTCGTAATCGTACCTCAAAACCTAGTTTGGCCGACGATAGGGTGGTCGGGACTCCTCTTCACCACTTTGCCGAGCTTGGATGGTCGACGACGACGACGACCGATCGACGACGATGACCGAAAAAACCCTAGCTCCATGCCTCGTCGCCTCCACCGCTCGTCCGCTCCGTGGCTCCGCCTCTGCAAATCCCTCGATTCGGGCTGTCGGGCAAGTTGGCAACTGAACTGGGTTTAGGGCCTTAGGCGTTTAGCAGCGATTCGGGCCTGCGAGTCGGGCTGGCAGTGGGCTCGGGCTTGGACGGGCCCGAGCCGGGCCAATGAAATACCCGAGCCCGGCTCGAAATAGATATGGGTTTAATCATTCAGCCCGAGCTCGGCCCGAAATGCATTGAGCCTAGCCCATAGCCCGGCCCATGGGCGGCCCGACCCGATGGGCTTCGGATCGGCCCGAGCCCACTTCCAGCCCTAACATAGATCCTCATGGTGATTGAGGGTCGAGGCTACTAACGGCCTCCATATAGAACAAAGGCACCGGTAAATAAAAGAGATAGAAATAAGTATTGTCAATTCCACCATGACCACGGACATGATACCAAAGAATGCGTGCAACTCAAGGATGAGATTGAGACGCTCATTCGATGTGAATGGTTGGATCGGTATGTACATGCTCAGCGTGTTCTAGAAAAGCCTGCCTCAGATCAGCCTCTGCTGGAAGAGCCAATTGTATTGATAACCACCCGCTCAAGCGGTTATCAATACAATTGCTAGAGGAGCTGGTGAGGTACCGAGCACCTCGGACGATCGAGTCGAGCAGGAGGCAAGGGCTTCCCCAAAGAGAGAGCACACATGTGACATCATCTCTTTCTCCGACGCCGATCTAGGAGTACAGACTCCTCATGATGATATTGTAGTTATTTTTCTTGCAATCGCAAATTATGATATAAAGAGAATTCTAGTTAATCATGGAAGTTCGACCGGCATGTTATTTTATGATGCTTTCTAACGAATGAAGTTATCTGCTAAGCAACTGCATAAAGTCAACTCACCTTTGCTCGACTTTTAAGGCGACCTTGTCCCCATGGAAGGTGTGATTAATTTATCGATCACTGCGAGACGAGCCTCGGAAAATTACTGTGAGGTTGGATTTTTTTGGTGGTTTGGGTCCCCTTTGCTTAATATGAAATCTTAGGCCAACCTAGCCTCATTGCTTTTCAAGCTGTAGTATCTACTAACCATCTGCTCATGCAGTTTCTTACTAGAAGCGAAGTAGAAGAAAACCGAGGTGACCAAATGTTAGCTTGCCAATGCTATATAACCACCCTTAAAGGAAAAAAAACTGGTGGAGGGACTACCCATTGAATGGTTGGACGCAAGGGACGAGATGAAGGAGTAGCGAGGTGAGCCAGCCAAAGAATTGGTGCAAGTCCACTCGAGAAAAGAACAACCCGATCGAACCGTACAAATCGGCTCGAACTTAGATTGAGAAAATCAGGTTAAAGTGATCAACTTTCTCCGTACCAATACTAACGTCTACGTCTAGTCGGTCACTGGCATGTTAGGAATAAGCTCCGAAGTAATCGTTCATAAGCTCAATATGAATCCAGCATACCAATCTGTGCAGCAGGAGAAAAGAAATTTCGCCATAGAAAGACAAGAAGTTATAGACCAAGATAGAGGCCGGCTTTGCATGCTAAGTGAATCATTCTGACTGACTGGCCAATGTTATACAATCATGACCAAATAATAAGCTGCAATTCTTAGATGTGGGAGACCCTGGCCACCTTGCCTACATAAACTCCCATGCAGACCAAGAACAAGCTTCCGGTACTGGGACATATCGTTAAGGATAAATAGGGGGGAAGAGATTTTGCGTCAGAATGCTAACTTTATCCATGAACCAGGTGAGGATGCTCTACTCTTGAAAGAGGACCATATCAGCACCCAGGAAGGGGGAAAAAAACCAATACTTGGAAGCGAAGTATGCGAATTTCTCGAGCCCGTACAGTCTCGGTGTTTAGGATATTTAGCTTAGAGTACCCAAGGTACGCCTTCTTCAATGATGCTGTAGAAAGTGAGTAAACTGGGATCAGCCTGCTGCTACAGTCCTTAATCAGCTTCATTTTCTGTAGAAAGTTGAGCAGCCACGAAAGGGTTCTCAACTTAGCATGCAAGGAAGCTGGAAGTTCTGGAGGTATATGCACAATTTCCTGAAAAATTTCCTTAAACCCTTTGATCTTGGATTCAATGAAGCAGAAAGCGAGCTCTGCTCGCTCTCGTTCTGCTCGAGGCACTCAAGTCAACATTGTGATTCTTTTTTTTTAAGAAAAAAAAGAGAGATGGCAGATTGGATACACAAGAGCACAACGTAATCAATCTCAAAACCAGTACAATGCAGTTAAGTACATAAGCACTAGCATGACAAGTAGAATTGCTGTTATTTTATGTATATGTATCATCCAAGAATCGCCGTTACTGTCCTTATGTATCATCCAATACGTGAACAAAGCATAGTAGGCTAAAGAGAATCAGCCATTTGTTTATAGGTTTGACGCTTAAGTTGTAGATCGATATGCACGGACAAAACTAAACAAATGGTGCAGGAGTAATGGTTCAGAAATAATTCATGGCAGTTTACCGGACAATAACGAACAAACTCAGTATCGAATTACTTTTAATTTAGGAAAGACAAATGCCCATGGTATGAATAGCACAGACTAGGTCGATTAAATGCATTTTGAAGCTAATGATTTTGATGGTAGTATCACAAAATGTTCAGCAAACTTGAGAGTGGAACGATTCTGATAGTATGGCAAATGTCTCAACAGTACTTCATTGTTGAGAGACACTGGACTTAACATATTAGGATAACAACGCGATCCAGAAAGATAGCTGGACCTGTTGTGGATCTGGCCACTCCAGTTAACTCTGGACAAGGTTGTAGATTATGATTTGCTATGTTCAAGATTCGAACATGCACCTATATTTCCGGAATTTTTCTCATATTATATCCAATTTAAGTACTCTGTTTATGTAACTTTTGGGGATCTACAATATTGCATCCAACCTCACAAGATTCAATATATGCAATGATCGAGAATGCATGATAATGTTTAAGCCTCCAATCAGGTAGATCAAAGTAAAAGTTCCTCTTTAAGAAAAAAGAAATTGACCAAATATAACCCTCAGTCTTAGAAAGAATAAGCAAACCAGCTAAAGGCAAAATTAAAATAGAAGTAGAAATCTAACTCTAAAAGGATGTTAACTTTTCATAATCATTGCTACCAAAAAAAAACTTTCATAATTAATCATTCATGGGTAAAGCTGCAAATGGGTTAGGTTGACCCATGACCCGACCCATTTTGGAAGACCCATGAGGTCGGATCGGGTCCTAAAATTGGACCCATGCTCTTTTCTAGGTTGAGTCCGGGTTAAATGAATTCAGATCCGATCCGACTCGATCTCACCGATTCAAAATTTGGATAATTTTGAGTTTTCAATCCTACGACCTGCCCCGACTTGACCCAAATCTATAAAATTATTTAGGCATGTGGGTTGCAACCCGTAGGAATGCGAATAAGTTCTGAAACCATGGATGGGTTGACCCAACCCGGATCGAACCAAATCTGATTTTTTGGCTTGGGTCCGAATTATACATGGGTCAAAAAAAGTAGTGATGGACCTGACCCGATCCCATCTTTTATTGGGTTGGATTTAGATCCAAAATTAGGATCCAAACAAGAAATCGAGTTGGGTCGCGGTCACTCATGACCCGACCTGACCCATTTGCACCCCTATTCATCGGTATGCCAAAAGGCTGTAGCCTCTTCTAATTAGAAGAGGTGTATGACTCGGATTTTATAAGAGCAAAATGGGCTTAGAAACTTATTTTCGAAATTCTTATTCTTCCATTATTTTTTTGATGGATCTTAGTTGAGCAAATAAGGAGAAACCATTTCTTCTCCTTGTTTCAATCAAACTGAGATGTTTCTCCCACAAACATTCCACTTTAGATTTGTGATTTGAATGAACTTTCAATTTTAAAAAACACAGAACTGTATAATATGCTACAAAACATCAGAAAAAATTGATGCATGAACAATGAAAATGTGCATGACGCTTGAGGTGATGAATTAAATTTCATGGCTATGAACGGTATGATAATGCCTCGTTCTTCTTCTTCATCTTCTCTTCTTTTATTTATTTATTTTTTTTTGTTCTTTTTAACGCTTTAGAATAGGGAGGAGGGTAACCACCACCCAAATCCGAAGAGTAGGCGCGACTCAAATTCAGGTCCTGTGTACCACAAACCATGACTTTTTTCCAACTGTATCAGTTGGAACCCACATTGATGGTGCCTCATTCAACTGGGCACCAAAGATATGGATTTCTGTTCCCAAGATACCTTCATAATGCCCTTCAGATTATCAACTGGTTCATCTCACTACAGCCCATTTTATTTAAAAACAGTGATCAAATTAAATCAAGATGAGAGGCTATCCCACCTATAGGAGCACTATAAAATAAAGATAGATCTTTCGGAAGACTTCACTGTCTCCCACTATAGTTCGTGACCATACGAGCTCTAAACCTGAAAAGAGGCATATAGTTATGTTCAATGCTGTGGAAGCCTTAACAATTGATCCCATGAACATGGAGGTCATGATCAGCTAAATTTCAGAGTTTAAACTTCCTTTCAGAGTATAGATGCAGAAAATTTGAGTACAAGTCCCTTGTCTGAAGTCTTTGAACACGTTCAGGGTGTTCCCAAAAGTGCTCTCCATAATTCCACATACTGAGAACCAGTTTTCCAATAATTTATTGTTCCCAGTCATGCCAACTACCTTTCTTTCCTCAAACGTTATGCGTATTACCTGCCAATCATCAACCATGAACTTAAAAAGCACTGGAAGGAATATCATCAAAGGAAGTTAATATAGAGCCACATATAAGCCTGATCCTGTAAATGATGCTAACTATGCTAGATGACTAGCCGCCTGGCCTCCTTAAAGGTATACATGTTGTATCTGGAATATCTGGTGCCTATGATATATTTGATAAAGTCAATTTGGTTCTCAACCATCGCCAAACCAACCCTAGTGGCAAGGTTGAGATGCTTCAGTTCAAGAATGATTTGAAGTCATGACATGTTCATGCATGCTAAATAGTCCTTTCAGGTGGAAATACATAAGCAATTGAATCAACACAAACAAGATTCAGAAAATATAATGCAAATTATAACATTAAAAGCAACATCAAAAGCAGCTGTGTCTAGTTTCACATGGTAGAATAATCAGATTTACAAATTTCATCTTGCAGAATGTGGAACTGTACCGAGGAGGAATGTTTTGCTACCGAAAGTCAAAATTATTTGTGGACTCACCTCAAGGAGGGAAGCTAATTGGACACGATGCCTTCTCTGATTGCGTTTGCCTTCATACTAGTACTGCATCCATGCGTTGGGAAGCATCTGTGCTTGCCAGAAGGGTTATTTTGCACACTGGTTTACCGTTTTGTTGGCTTTTTTTTTTTTTTTTTTGGGGGGGGGGGGGGGGGGCAAAATTATCAAAAACTAGCAAGCAGCAACTAGTAAATAGAAATTGATTGGAACAAGACATGAAAATTGCATCAAAAACTAGCAAGCAGCAACTAGTAAATAGAAATTGATGGGAACAAGAAGACATGAAAATTGCAGTTCTAAGTCTGTCAGCAAGCCCATCCAAAGACAGAACGTAGTGGAATTTTTTGAAAACAAATTCTAAATTCATCCATTGAAGAGTAAATTTAAAATCTGATAATCTGCAATTTTGTTCCAACCATCTAGGCGAGTAAAATAGTTCAAACATGGTAACAATTGCAAAACAGTCATAACAACAGGCAATTTTTTAAGCTTTCATGTAACTCAACTTCATCTGGAGACTGGTTTCAGAAAAGATCAGACGCTAAAACACCTTAGGATTAAACAGAAACATGCTGCAATTTTTTTTGACACTTGGACACAATCTGCGACTAGCAATACTGTTCTTTAACTACAAGAATAACTGTCAGCTTGACTTTCACATCAAACTACATGGATAATGAAATATGATCCAAGATAATTACAAGTTCCTTACAAGCTAAACAAAAGGATAGTAAACAGAACTAATACTACAACATGCACGCTTCATTTGGGTCAAATGCATCTTCTATTCTCACCCACTTTTTGCTGCAATAGCAATATCATCTACTGTCCTCTGAACCATAATTTCTGTTGGTTTTAGGCAGCCTCTTATCCACTCATGCCCAAGCTGTGCTCGTTCATTGTCCCCAAACCCAAACACCAGACCTCTGTTGGTGACCGCAACAGTGTGATACAGGCCAGTGCTAATCTGAGAGATGTAGTGGGACCGGAGGCTATCGAGGATCCAGGGCTTCATAACTTTGTCTGAGCTTCTGCGATCAGAAAAGCCTAAACTCCCAAAACCCATTGATCCAAAAGCAAAAACAGAGCCCATGTCGGTGAGAACAAAAGTTTTTCTTTTCCTTGCACAAACCTGCTCATAATTGTGGCCAATACAACACAGTCAGTGAACTAGTTAACTGCCAAACCACCATTGCATTGATCATGGCAAGGACACGTTTGGTTAACTGAGTACAAACTATTTCAATTTCACTGAAAGCATAATTAGAACATCATATACAGCCTAACATAGATCCAACCAGCATTATATTTTTAAACATGTATTTATCGTATACTTGATGGACAAAAATATATTTGGAATGACAAGCACAATTTTTGTTTTATAAATTTAACTACACAAACATTCATGCATTTGCATTTTCAGCAACTTAAAAATCTGAATAAACAGAACTGCTTTAGTACATGACAATCAGCAAACAAAAAATCATACTGCAAAAGCCAGGTAAAGAGACCAGTCACACTTCAGAAGATTTGGTGATTATAAAAAGAAAGGAAATATAAAACAAACAGACAAATAATGACATAAGAAAAAAAAAACCAGATTTAATACTGATAAGAGTTGTGCGTGTTTTGTAACAATTACCAGTACATGATGCATCAAATGGATTGCGATAGTCCTCATTTCCCGGCGACAAGATCCTTGAAAATTTATTCTCTATCCTGAGGTATATGGTTTTGTTATCATGATTCTTTAGATACCTTCTCGATCAAGAACATTGATAGTAAGGAAAAAGATCCAGACTCATACAAACAAATCCTTGCTAGATTGCTATTGAAAAAACACTGCAGTCGTACTAGCAGGATTTAGATAGCCTTGACTCATTGTTCATATGTATTTATGATTTGAAGTATAAACTCTACAGCTTAGGATTAACAAAGCCCTATTTTTGCATAATTACTGACAGAGGTTCCGTAGGAATTTCATCAACACCCCCCCCCCCCCATGGGGGATCCCTCACTGAGGCAGTTTGCATGCCGCCGCCACCCGCACCCTTCCTCCTAAATGACCAAAATAGATCAAGAAGATCTGAAGCCAGGAGAAGGCACAATCCATTGCATGCATTGTCCAACCAGGCCCAGCCACCATTGCTACACTTCCCTCTCTTCTCTCTCCTACCAACCACCGTCGGATAAGTTACAAATGGGTCAGGAAACCATCTTTCTGCTACACTCAGGACTCAAGACACGTGGGCAAATTGGTGGATTAGATTACTTCAAGCCTGACCTAGGAGAAACCAGTCAGCTCAGCCCAGTTGATCTCTCGTACTGTTTTGGAAGCCTGGATTGTCCCGATTCAGCCCCGGTTCAGTACAACACCCCTACTGAACCCCTAAGTAGGTGGTTCAGAATAGGCATACCAAGTAGTTCAGGATGGTTCAACATACTTTGGTTTTTTAGGACTCGAGTTTAGAGCACTTCTATTTGTTTTGAAGTCGATGAAGAGGATGTGTGGTTTTGGTCACTAAACAACCATTAACAATTATCATATAAATATTACTTAAATGGGCCATAAAAGACGAATGAAGATGGGCATTAAAGCAACATTGGTGACCCCATGCACTGCCAGAAAACTTCCCAGTCCTACAATATGAAGCCAAAATTGGCATTTTTATTGACCAAGGACTTTAATGGGGAGCCACAATATGTGCCCTCAAGTGATCAAATAGTGCTTATGCAGTAATGCATGCTAACATTCGAATGAATACGCAGCTGGTGATTTTAAATATTTTTAAAAAGAAAAGTATATTAAAAATATAAGAATAACAACTCACAATGACAAGATTAATAGCAATAACGACAGTTAGTTTTTATTACCCAATAGTCAATACTTACTACCTAATAGAAGCAACATTTAAAATGTTATTAAAGACACAAGCATTCAGCCTACTGGAAAGCTGCATCCAACTGACCATCTACTTGAAATCACGCTACGGTTCCACAGAAAAGCAGTCTGCATCTGCAGCTGCACATTGCCAAGTAGTGGCATATGCAGCCTAGCCACAGATAATAACCCCAAATTGGGATTGTGTGCAGTCAAAGGACTATAATAGCACATGCAGCCCTGTACACCAAGTTCTAAATCATTGTTAAGAATTTCTCCCTGCTTTGGGGCCACTTGTGATGAAACAGCCACCCAAAACTACCTATTGCCAGTTGAAATGCAGTTCATACTTCTCACTTACACTGAAATGAACAAGGTAGTATGTAAATAACTGAATCCTATTATTTAGAGTCAGAAGTTGAGACCATGTTCCAGCACCGGACACTGACATCCATACAAGTAGCCAAGCAACAAAGAGTAATAATGTTTTATTACATTCCTGACTTAACAGCTTTGGAAACCAAGTGAATGTAACAGGGTTGAACTTGGGGGATATATATAACAAACCTGCACAGCAAGATGGCCCTTCAGACTAGCCACTAATTCTGGGTTCGTCTTGTCATTCTCATCGCCATGGCCCAGAGCTCCACAATAGCCCCTACCCCAAGTGTAAACCTGCCAAAGATATTCATATTATTATTATTTACAGAGGGGAAAGGGCAGACACCATGAAGGAAAACCTGGAAACTCACTAGCAGCAATGCAGAAATTTTTAATAACTATTGAAGTTATAAGGAAAAAAGAGACTTACATATCCACTCGAATCAAGTGCCACTGCATGTTCATCACCTGCAGAAACACGGACTACATGAATATTCCTCCTCTTGAATGACTGTACTGCCTGAGGAAGAAGTTCATCATGTTGATCACCATGGCCTAAGCAAAAATTGGCACAAGAACCAAAAGAATGAACTGTCCCATCATCTGTTACAGCAAAGGTGTAACTTGCACCTGCAGCAACCTGAACTACACGACCAAGACCTTCAAACAGCTCAACATTTCTTGGAGTAGGTCTGTCTATAGTATCACCAAGTCCAAGCTGGCCATGTGCGTTATTTCCACATGTGTAAACTTGACCTTGCCTTGTAAGTATTATAGTGAAACTCAGCCCAGTGGCAACCTAAAGAATAAAATAATATTATCAATTTCCATCATGGTTATGTCAACAGAAACCTATTCTCAAGCATTATCACTTGAGTCTGATCAATAACCAAGGAAATACATCCAGTTACTTAGCTGCATAAACCCCCCAAAAATTCAAATGAAAATAAAAATTCTTTCGGAAGCAAAAAATGGACTCACATGGAGCAACCCACAAAGCCATAAAGGCAGAGTTTTTCTCAAAATGCAACATCCTTGGCAAGATATATTCTTCAATTAAATATCTATTAAAGTATCTTATTTAATTCAAGAAATTCATCTTGGCACTAATCAATCACTATGAGAATTATACGGAATTGTAAAAGAAACAGCATGAGCACTAAATACGAAAACAGGACTTATTCCTGCTTCAGGAGGCACTTTTATGAATCCTTTTCTCTTGTCACCATCCAACCATTGATTGATCCATTCCACAATTTTATCCTTCAATCGATATTTGAGACACGTCCATTAGCATGGTTCTCTTGTCTATAATCGGTAAGTTCAAAACATCTCAAATTGTTTTCCATTGTTTTAACCCTCAAATTCATCAAGTGCAATCAATAATTCTATCCTCCTCCAATTCCTGCAAAACCATCTTAATGTTCTATCGCTTCCACACTTGTCTTGGGTCCTTTACTGCTAAACAAAATAACCCAGACAACGAAGCTTGATTTGACTCATAATTTGACAATTGTCGAGTATGTCAAAAGTACATCTCCATTTCCTTTACCACATTCAGTTCTATAGTTAGCATTTTCACAATCTCACCATCCTTTTGTAGAAGGGAGGAGAACAAAGAATTTTTGTACAGAGGAAAAAGATCAGGTAGGGAAGCAATTTTTTTTTTAAAGATTGTCTCTCATCTCTAGTACATGCTTACCTCTTATATTTCTGCTAAAGTTACATTTCATGACCTTGTTCTGATCTAATTTTCTTCGATTCTCTTGCTCCTTTGAACTTTCTTCATGGTTCTAGTTTAACATGAATCCCTTCCATAGCAACGTATCTTTTAACTAGGATGGATAAACATTTGATAAAGAAAAAGGATAGCAAAGATTTTGCAGGAGACTAAGCTTGATTGAGGTTGTTCTTTAAGGGTCTGATGTGTTGAGTATAAATCTTCATTTGTTTTCTGTGATATGTCAGATTTCTTAGCATCTCTAGAGTTTAAAAATTTTATTATAAATTACTCAGGGAGTATCTGATTTCTATAAGTCAAATTGGTGCAGCATTAATTGTTGAGTCCAAATCTGAACGTGGGACGACCCAACTTGAAATTAGAACTTGGAAGTAGCAAGGCGTACATCAGGTTCCCACCAAACTTGAGTTTCTGTATTAATAACATTTTTATTCTCCTAAGGCTCTATATGACACATTTTGAAGAGATGAATCAAGGTGTGAGAGTTTCTAGGGAAGAATATGGGATGCCTCACAGTCTATCTATTTGGTATCCACCTAAGAAAAATTACATAAGTAGACCGCTACTTGTTTCCTTTTTATGTAACGGAACTGATAGCAGTAAGAAAAGAGTTCAATTGGTTACTCAAGGAGAAAAGTGCAGCCTTGATATAATCAAGCAAGAAAAAGCCTATTCTTGTGCTTGACAGGGTGGTTAGTTGATGCATGCAGTTAAATTTCTTTATTTAAAACTTAAAAAAATAATTATTCTTCTTTTTTTCTAGTAGTAGAAGAAAGGGGAATGGAGGGAAATTACTGATAATTATTTGCTTCCATAGTCCCATCCCCAAGAAACCCCAATCTAAGAGACTAATTTCTCAAGCTCAGGATCCCACCAGTTCTCCAATGAGTTGTTTGCAAATAGCTCTAGTTGAACTAGAAATTAATTGAGGCAAGCAAGCTCAAAATACCAATCAAGCTAGCCAAACCTAAGAATAGACTGGTTTGCTCATGCTTAGCTCAACTACACATAGGAATGTCAATTGATATAAGAAGATCAAATTTGGGATCATCTCAAGTCAAAAATAGCAAGCTCAATCAAGCTTCATTCTAGTTAATCGAGCCAAGTTTGAACTCAGATCTCAAGCTTCAGATTAATTTCCAGATGAGATCGAGTAAATCCTAGCTCAACCAAGCTCAACTCAGTAAGACTCGAAAACCTGTGCGCGTGAATTCAGTTTTTGGTCTGCTTGAAACATTATGTTTTATGCATCAATAATATACTTTATAGTATTTCTAATGTTTTTTTTACCTGACATTATTGTTCAAAAAAGGATTTAATTAGTGGATTTTTTCCAATATTGCCATAATAAGGTTGCTTTAATTCAGGAACCCATCTTTAATTCAAGCTTGAACTGAGATTGAATAACAAGCTTGAATGGAACTTGGTACAAGCATGATTGATTTCATATGGGTTTGAATCACAAGCTTGAATGGAACTTGGTACACATTTGATTGATTTCAGATGTCTTGAGCTAGTAAAGCTCCCAAATTGGGTATGCTCTAGTTTCTTCCATAAAAGTAGGGGTCAGGTCAGGTCGGTTAGGAATTGCACTTAGTCAAGAAGGAATACATTGATGCAGAAAATGGTGTGGGGCTTACTAGGAACTGCCTAGTAAAGAAAAATCACTCCTTCAGAATCTTAGCATCATCCCAAATTTAGGAACTACAAACTTTACTGAGAACACAACAATGCATTCCTTTATATAGGACATCTACCCTCTTCATAGAGGAGGTTTACAATTAAAATATTATAAAACAACTAATTAATGGTTGCCAATGAGTGGGCATTGAGTTGTCATACAAAGCCAACTAGCATTTTTTAGTTGGCTGTCAGCTAAGAAATAGTTGTCAATGCGCTGGCAATGACTTGTCAAGTAGTTGCTAGAATCTTCTAGCTTATGAGATTGGGCTTTGGTTAGGCCCAGTGGACCTTGGTCTCGAAGTTTTTGGCTAGTAAAGCTCTCAAATTGGGCCTGCTCCACTTTCTTGCCATATAAGTGCAGGTTTTCCCCCTTCCAATGAACTTTCATATGCTGGGAAGCACCATCATCACTTGATCAAGCTAAGCATGAATACACCCCCAATTTTTAGTATTTTCCTGCTGAAATATAAAGGCAACTGAGTTTCTACTGATGTTAATGTAAAGGCATTCTTTCTCTTTGAAGTGACTAATTTGGGTGAGTGAAATTCCTTCAGTCTACCATATATAAAAGTATGAAGTTGAAGGGACAATTATGTATTCCAGATGTACTTCCACTAATTTAAGGTTACAAGTCACAAAGTAGATTTCCTCATGTTTCCGATGAATGTTTGTCCAAGCAGGGTGTGAAGGCAAAATTGTTCAGTCCGTTCGATTGCCACTTCCGAGTTACTTGGGGAAAAAAGAATCATTATTTAATGGGTTAAAAAAAGGCAGACATAATTTATCCATTAGGTTGCTATTTCCATATAAATGCATGCTCCACATACGACCAGTGGGGAATTATCATGTTTGCTATTCAAGATGCATGATTAATCCTGGAGTCATTTCAACGTACTGACAAACAGGGAAATCAGCTGCAAGCATGCGTTCATTTATCTCCAAATCAAAGCCCCTTAAATGGACTACATTTAATAGAAATTTCATGGAAGCATCAAATCGAAGTCTACCGGTCTCTAACAATATAAAGCTCCTAGTTTCGGCATTTCATAGAGGTGGCCTATGTGCCACAATTATCAAATAATAGAGAAGTAAAGGTTCCTGTGGTCAATTCCATCAAAATCAACTTTCTTACAGGCATCAAGTAATGAATGTCAAGGGGTTTGATATTCATTTTAAGAATTGATATTACCAAAGCCATGCTAGATGTATCTAAATGATTTTTGGAAATTGTGGTAAATAGATACTGCAGCTAGAAAATGGCAGCTGCAGGTCTTTGTCACCCACTAAAGGGTCCTTTGATACCATATCTCCCTGCCATTAAGAAATGGATAAATGCAATAGAGGCTATCTCAGTGATAACTTACATACCCATAAGAATTGATCATACCCACTCTTCAGCTACCAATAGGGATACCAGAAGCTAGATGGCTGCATTGACTTATCAATTTTAAGATATCCATTCATTTCAACTTTTATGCACAGCAACTTACGAGAGAAGATTCTTGATAAGTTGCCAAATGCACTCCATAGTTGAGAAAATAATTTCATCATCTTTGATTTTGGTACCATGTTCACCTTAACAGTGTAGCCTACCCAGACACTTTCCAAAATTGGGCATCTTGGCACCATGACCGTAACTTATATTCTTTGCTTATCTGTTTAGCTACTCAGAATCATTTAAACTTTTAAACACTTTCAAATCACAATATTGAACGATATTTCAAAGATTTGTATCACAAGTCTATGTCGAAGATAAAATTTTAACATAAACCAAATTTATCCACATTGGCTGGAAATGATGTCAGTGGGTAGACGAGTCAGTGGAATTAAATACCTGCATGCAGGGAATCCCCTTCAGTGCTTCAATACGAGTAGGCCTGAATATAGTGTGCCCCACTTCTCCATGGCCACAACAAAATGATGAATTATCACCACAAGTAAACACCTATGAAGGAGAAAAAATTTAGCTACAAATGCTGATTAAGCTTTAAACAGTTTCTTGCATTCATGAATTCCAAACAACGAATACCTCTCCAGACTGCATAACAAATGCTGCATGGTTGTGAGAGGCTGAAACATGGATTACACGAGAGAGGGAGGGAAAATTAACACGGCTAAATGACACACACTGAGTAGTATCTTGACCATGACCAAGCACTCCACATATACTGGATCCACAAGAGTAGACTGATGAATCATGAATTAAGAGTGTATGGTATCTTCCTGTAGTAACCTGCATCTGGATAAATATAAATGCACTTGAGAATATGTGGATGCAGATACAATGTGCATTTCTTTGGGAGAACAAAGAAAAAGAAAACATGAAAATCAAGGATATGTGAATAGGTTTTCTTTAAAGCTTTTCAAGTCAGTTCCATTGTAAGCTTTAAAACTTATGCAAAGAAATAGTTCCAAAAGATTTATCTTGGGCGTACCAAATTAATTTCACAGCTTAGACTGGCAAGACAAATGCAGACGGCACAGATATAAACACAGAGATGGACAACTGCACGCAATTTCATTTCATGTTATTTTATAAAACAGATGATGTAAATCTTATTACAAGGTTTCATAAAGCAGGATAACTATTAATAAATTTTAAGAGGACTATCCATGAATCGGTAAATAAAATCATTAATTTCTTCTCAGGATCAACTTCCATTGAAAAAGGTGTTGCCTGTTACTGATTGTTCATTAAATGATCAAACTATTTTCTAACCCATAATATATGGGAGCAAGCCAACTCTATGGTCAAACAAAGAGATTTCTTTTAAAAACAGTTGCTTTAATTGGCCTGCATTTTGAGATATGCACCAACTGATTGGTGATTATCTTGCATGCCAATCAGGTTGGATATTGATCTACCTTTTTTTTGCACAAAGGCTTAAATAGCCTGAAACCAGGTTAGGCTGTCAATGCAAAGATGCAGAAAGATTTTACAAGCAAGAACAGCATGCAAAGAACTTTCAGTGCCAGATAATAAATAAAAAAGTACTAATTACCGGTTACTGTTGCCATTGGTGTTGTGCAGTTCTTGAGGCCACACATGATTATGCAGTACCCTGACTGCATCGTTTCCCTATGTGTGGCTGCTATATGCAGTCGACCCACATATAAGCCGAAACAGCTAGTTGCTTAGCACTGGTTAGATGCTTATGTGGCAGAATTAGCATAGTGTGGTTGCACAAACAGTCTACTTGTCACTATACAACCACATACATGGCTCTTTTAGCATTGTGTAACCACGTATGTGGCCATTCTAATGCACGCCCGTATGAACAAAGCAAGTTGAAGCTTATGTTTTAGTTGAATGTAGGTTTCACAGGTACATGTATACTAATAATGTCAATATATTAATTATGTTATAATTAATAGTATCAAGAATTACATAATAAATAATAAGCACCAATTGTTAGTTGTTATATTTAGTAATTTCATTACAATTAATTAACTAAAAATATTGCTTTTATTATCATATTTAGTAATTCATTTATTTTAAATACCTAAAATATACTAACTACATAAGTATCTGCATATATGGCCTCATAACACAAAAGCTACACTGTCCCTTGGCCACCTGGATACTGCAGCTGTCTTTTAAACACTAGTTGTCATCGGATGACTTATGAATCATCGTTTAAGAAGAAAGACTGGAAGCACACAATAGATAATTACATTTATCGTTGAGTATTAACATTTTGAGTTGAAATTTTTCAAAAGTACTGTTTTATAATATATGGGACTTCCACCTCTTAACCCAATGAGTGGTTAGATCTCTCACAAATTAACCAAAAACTCAACTAATATGCCATATTATTGCCAATGTATCTTCCAAAATTAGACCATTCAAACATAAAAGATACAGATAAAATAATATAACCAAGACATTCTAATGTAACTAAGCTACAGCCATCATTCATGAAATCTTGACTTGGGGGGTGTGAATGGGCGAATGAGAAAAAGTATTTACTGATCTACCCTATTACAGCACATCAGGACCGTTGATCAAAGCTGCGCATGTCAGGGGGCAGGTCCTTGTATAGATAGATAGATATTACACACACGTGCACATGTGTGTGCCTACACACATAGAGATAGATAGAGAGAGAGAGAGAGAGGAGATCCCCCCTTCCTAATAAAACTTTCTATCTCCTTGCACTCACCGTTTACTAAAACAAAGAAAAATTAGACACCACCTTTATGTCCTCTGTCATTGAACAATCAAACTGTGAAACCATGAATTCTCTATTGAGATCGGATCAACTGTATCTCCTTAACTACTTCCTTGTACTCTCCTCATTTCTTATTGAGAAAATGGTGAAACCATAAAAATTCACTTATATCTCTCCCTTGAGACCTGAGCTTAAAAACCAGCCAAGATTAGTTGATTATTAGTGACAGCTAGATGGAAATGTGCGGGCAGTGGGAGTAAAATGTAAAAGAAAGAAAACTTCTGAGATTTTCTATTCTATATAACAACAGAAGGTTGAGAAATCCAGAGGAATGCTGATCATGATGGGGCTTGTTAGAACTATAGTGTCAACTTTTCTTTCTCTTCTGTCAAGCATTCATCCCAAGCTTAGTCTTTAAAGAAATGGAGTAAACTTCTATTTGTAGGTTAATTAAAAGTGTAGAGAGAGAGAAAGAGAGAGAGAGAACAAAGGCATTTGGAAGACCTTAAAAAGAAGAAGTGGTTGTTTTCTCTGACATTCAACCAAGAAAGATTGGGCAATGCTAATTATTAGTAGCTTAGGGATTGTGAATTTACATTTGCACCAATAGAATGGATTTAAGCTTATACTATACAGGCCTCTAAAGAGTTCCTTTAGCAAAACCTATAGTTCTATGAATCAAGAAAGCCTATACTGGAGTACTTCTAGTGAATAGAAGTCTCTATCTGACTTGAAGTATTTCTTAGAAGTCCTAATATCAAGCAAAATTCTTCAAAATCTAGAGGCTTAAAGGACAATGGTTTTCAATGCATGATGTGTAAAATAGAGATGCTAGTAAAAAGAGAAAGTGAGCTTGAAAAGCTAAAGAATTTTGTCTCGGGCAGTGATCGCCGAACCAGCCCAAACCAGGTGGTTCAGCCTATACCGAACAGTACCAGGATCGGTCCAAGATGGCTTGGCTGCTCAATTATAAATTCCCAATTTCTGCTCCCCCGCCACCCAAAAAAAAAACATTCAAGAGCCACTCATCAATAAGCGAAACCAAGCCACATTCCGCTGTTCACTTCCCCCTCTTTGACCCCGCCATCATCGGTAAGCCTCTGCCCTCTCTCTCTCTCTCTCTCTGCGTCCAGTATGGTTAGTGTTAGGATTTAGCCCTCGGCCCAATACCTCCATGGCTTCATGGTCGCTCTCTCCTAGAGACAAAGGCCTTTATTGCAGAGGTCAAGGACCGGCCTCATCGTCGTCGTCATGGCCTCTCTCTCCCTCATTGTTATCCGGTCCCGGACCTCATCACTGTCACGGTGCCTCTCCCTTGTTGTCGTCCAAAGGAACGTCTTGGTGATAAACCAAACCCGTCGAAAGCCTCCTCCCTTGGATCCAACCCTCTCCGGCCCAAGTGAGTCCCCTCTTTCTCTCCCTCTTTCCCTCCCTCTCCTTGCTCTCC
The DNA here is from genome assembly GCA_025769935.1 of Phoenix roebelenii. Classification (NCBI taxonomy): domain Eukaryota; kingdom Viridiplantae; phylum Streptophyta; class Magnoliopsida; order Arecales; family Arecaceae; genus Phoenix; species Phoenix roebelenii. The sequence goes on from JAOXJJ010000481.1 coordinate 19,368,255, forward strand.
GACCCTCTCCCTATCCATCCCCATGGTCTTGATAAGCTACGGTTTGGTACGATACGAACTAGTACTCTTATCATACCAAGCGTCGGCTATCATGTCTATCAATACCATTTCTACCAACCTTGGTCTTGATTGTTAAAGAGTAATGAAATTGATTGCATGATTTATCAAACAGAGATGCTGGTAAAAAGATAAAATATAATAGCCATAGTATTACCGTAATACATAATAATCTAGTCTCGCCCCAACTATTTGGAGCTCAGCTTTATGGATCCTCATTCACCAAGCAATCTTATTTAGGACCACATATATTGTATTTTTAGATTTTCTATAT
>JAOXJJ010000481.1:19368685-19450454 GCA_025769935.1 Phoenix roebelenii
CTTTTCTTGTTCTCCCTATACATGTTATTTTAGGTCTTCCCCTTCTTTTCCTACATCTTTCAACACAAATTAAAGTATTTTTAGATTTTCTATATCTTTTCTTGTTCTCCCTATACATGTTATTTTAGGTCTTCCCCTTCTTTTCCTACATCTTTCAACACAAATTAAAGTACGCTTTCTTATCAAAGCCCACTGTGATTTTCATTGTGCATATCCATACCATCTTAATCGATTCTCCATCACTTTGTCCTTAAACTATGTAACCCCTTCAATTCCATTAATAAACTCATTTCTCACTCTAAGCTTTTTAGTTTTACCACATATCCATCTTAACATTCTCATTTTCAAAAGAACTATATTAAAAAATAAAGCCAAAGATGAATAAAGAGAGGAGGTAAGATATGGGGCAAAGGGAGGAGGTATTCAGTCACAAAGGGGGGAAAAAAGGCCTCCCAAATTAACAAGTAGCATAAATAAACCTTAATGACTAGGGCATCCACAAGGGGTAGAAAATGATTAAAATTCCACTCTCCTCTGCTCGGCCATAGCATGTTACATTTTCCACTAGCTATGGGTCTATTACTTCAATTGTAACCTCATAGCACAAAGCACCATGAAAATTGTAACACATGAGGCATGACAAAGATTGTACCCGAGCAAGGTACGTCATCTCGATGTTGGGCCCCGTATTAGTGCCACCTTATTGTTATATCGATACGTCCAGTATGGAGGCCAATTCAGCATATTGAGGGTAAGTACGCCTCTCGTACTGCATATTAGTACCAAACTGGTACGATGCAACAAGCCCCATACCGTACGGTTCGGTACGGTATGGCATACGTTGTGCCCAAGTAACATAGTTGACAAGGCTCAAAAGCATAGTTTTATCATTATACAGTATGGCAAGAAAATTTATTTGTTTAGGATGAAAAAGATTCATTGGCAATAAAGATTTTGTTTGTTTTGGCTTGCCTTTTTGTCTTAGGAGATTTAGAGAATGAATGGCGCAAAATGATATGATCCTATGAACGGTCTCAAGAACAACAAAAGGTCAAGTTGAACTAAAGTGCCTAGTGACACCGAATACCTAAATACACCAGATAAATAGTTGGCGAATGTTATTTAAAGTTACGATGCATCATTTAATAACAATGGCATTTAAAAAAAAATGCAAGAGATTTCTTAATATATCAAAGAAGTAGTACATTGCCTGCTGATGTCTCAACGGTTCCAGAAGACTGCTCCACAGACTGCAAGAACCTCAGAACCTTTTTCCAGTTTCCACCACATCGATCAAGAAGATCTTTTCGTGCATTTGGATGCAGGGAAGTAAAAATCGAGTGTGCCCGGCAGATGTGGAATGCCGCAAATTCAACCATCGACTGGAATTTGTTGGGCAAAATCTCATGGCTTCCCCTGAACATCCGGCATGTTGTTTCCAAGCACGCCAGGTCAGCAGCACCAAGACGGCCTGAGCTCAATATCTCGAGAATTAGATGTGCCGGCAGCTCTTCAATCGAGAATGTACTTCTGCGGTCTGCCATTTGAAGCTTTATTTTCCTTGAACTCCCTTAACCCCAAACAAAACCCTATCCACTCCTCGGCTCCAAAACTAGAATTTTGCCAACAAAAGGAGATGAAATACCAGAAGCCAATCACCAATTCATCCCAAAGATGCTTGCGTCAGGCAATTAGTGAATCGAAATTCACCAGGAACGGATGCTTCAACAAGAAAGAAGCATTCAGCGCTGATTTCGAGGCAAAAAATTGCAATTTTGATGCCAAGGTTTCCAGGCAATTGAACGGCGAGGATCGAAATAATAAGAAAACGTCCGATGGAAGAAGCATACAGCGAATTAGATAAGCGAAAGCGAATTCCGACTCGTCAAAATTGACAGATCGTGGAGATGAAGCAAGGAAAAGAAGCATCACAAGATTCCCACACTTGCACACCGAAATCCAACAGTAACTCTACAATCCAAAGACAAATTCTTATCAACAAATCCCACAGATTTACGAAAACAAAAACAAATTAGCGCAGAAACGGAACAAAATGGAGAAAAAAAGACATCAAACCGAAACACCTCTCCAGAACCCAGCGAATCAATTGGACAAAACAAGAGGGGAAGGGACGATCTTACATGAGACTAAACCAGAAGAGATGATGGAAACGAGGGATGAAGAAAGAGAGGAGGAGGAGAAATCGAGCAGCGGAGGAGGGGAAAAATTAGGTCAGAAGGCAAAGAGAAAGGCATAATAGAGGAAAAGAAGGAGAAAGAAAAGGAGACGAGACGGCGAATCTCGTCCTCTTTGGCGGATCCCCTCCTCCCTTTTTACCGAAAAATAGAAGAGAAGCTTAACGACAAAGCTTCGCACCAGCCGCAGAGGGGAAGGTGGAGGAACGAAAAGAATATAATATTCAATAAATATATCGTGCGTTTTTAATTAATTAATTTTAAAAGGTTAAGGAGAAGGGGACGTTTTGATTATGTCAGAGACGATCTCAGCCGTCCATGGTGTTTGGCCGGCCGTTACTGGTGGAATTATGGAACTTTCTAGATTGGACCGGACGTGGACGTGGATGCCAGACAGCGGAGGGTTTTCCTAAAGATTTCTACCACCTCAAGGACGACTCTCAGGTTGCGAGTCAAATGGTAAAAGATGGTACCGTCCAAACTAATTTTTTTTTAAAATATATATATATATTTGATGGATCAGTTTCAATGGCTCAGTCTGATAACCATGGTATTATCCATCCCGAATTCATCCTGTTATATGTTTCAGGATTTCGGTTAGCGTATTGAATCTGGTCTATCTAATAATTTTTTAAATTTTAATGAAAGTGTTATTATATAAAAATGATGCGAAACTCATTTTTATTGAAAAAAGTTATATACTTAAGTTTGTAACTTTTCTATCCCTTTTCTTCTTTTGAGTTATACTTTTACTTCTTTTTTTTCCCTCTGTTTTGCTTTCTTTTTTCTCTGCATAATTTGTTTTGGTCGTCATAAGTTTTCCTTTTTTTAATGCGACACTAACCATGGATAAAGTGACAATTTGCATCTGATATTAAACATTGATATTCATTAAAAAGAGTATACTGAAATTTGAACAATTCAGTACTTCAAAATTTAATCTTCAGCATTATAACAAGTTGATAAGGCAAATTAGAGCGAATAGTTCCTGGCATGAAGATCCGTAATATCCAACTTGCCTAATAAAAGATAAATTTGTCCTAGCCGGGGATCTTGGTGAAAATGTCAACAAGCCAAGACTTGGTTGAACAAAAACTTAGTCCCAATCCAAAGATCTCATGTAGAACATGACAGTTGATCTCTATGTGCTTTGTCTATTCACAAAATAGGGGATCGGATGCAATTTGTAACACAGCTTGATTATCATAAAAGATTTGCATTAGTTTCAGGGTGACAAACTTCAAGATCATGAAGAACAGCCTTCAACCATGAAGACTCAAGCGTAGCAGCCTCCATTGATCCATATTTAAGCCAATGTAGGTAGCCATAATAGAGTGATTTATTTCTTAGTCTTCCCAAAAATGGGAGACCAACCGAACAACGGAAAATAACCAATCGCCGAGCATCAAGTCATAGGGAAACTAGCCCAACCAGATTCACACCATGCTTTTAGAGTTAACTCACTTGTGAAAGAAAGAAATATGCCTTTGCCAAGGAAAGATCGAAGATATCTAAGAACCCATTTGGCAGCATTATAATATAGCTTCCTCGAGTCAAGCATGAATTAACTCAAAATATGAACTGAATATGCAATTTCAGGTCATCTAGCAGTGAAATAAATAAGACAACCTACTAACCTTTGATATTGAGATGGATTAACAAGTAGATCTCCACAACCATTGGCGAGTTTTAGTTGCTGCCCCATTGGAAAAGTAGAAGGTTTGGCTCCAAAAGTTCTTATTTCTATGAGAATATCCGAGGTATATTCTTCGCCGACATAAGAAAATGCCCTTAGGAGAGCATGCCACCTCTATACAAAGAATGTTTGAGAGTGTCAAGGTCTTTGATGCAAAAGCATTCATCAAGATGTAGCTTCAGAGAAGCAATACATGAAGGATCATTCCTGATTATGATCACATCATCAACATATACCAAAACAACAGTAAAGTCCACGATAGATTAACCATATTTTCACGCAATGTCATATTTAGAGCTGCATGCTATCATTACTTCGTAATTTTTGCCAAGTCCTTTTACAGGAAACATTTTGAAATATTTGATTTGGTTGAATCAGTTTAGAAGATATAAATTTTTATTTTTGAAAAAGCAATGTTAATAATCAAAATGAATAATTTGCATTCAAACATATCCTACAAATAAAAAAATAATGGTAGCACACACATAAAAGTAATGACGTTTTAGAAAGCTTGTAATTTTTATAGAAACTATAATAAAAATAGAAGCAATGGTGTCACAATGTCTTCATTTCCTTTTCGTTGGTTTCTCTTGCAAACTAATAATATTGCTATGTATCATAAGATAAAAATATTACAATTTATTCGCATTGGATTTCTCAGTTATTTGATTTTGATCATCAGTTGCTAGCTTAAATTTGAGAACTTTATGAAGCTTTGCAATTGGCTTAACGTGCTTGAATGAAGCTTCATTTGAATCAATAATGCATTTATCCTTTGAGAGATCTGTTTCGGAAGATCCTGTCTCCTGATGCAAAACTCCATCTGAAAAAGTAAAAGAGATTACATTTCAATAGTTTTAGTGAACTTCAATATCTTGCAATATTAAGAGACTAATAAATCCATTTTAAAAACTTGAGAAGGTCCCAATCATGTGATTTGAAACGCATGTTCTGATGTAAAAAAATAATTTTGAAACAAAGGAACCATATTATTGTGAAGCAGATCAATAAAATTACTGTATTAAAGTATAACGTTTGATATATAAAAATATCCTTCTATTTTAACTTTCAATAATGAAAACAAAAAGGAAAGTTATTTCAAATGAATGTGCATAACATTTAGTCTGCAAGCTGTAAAGAAATGAAAAACTCATGAATCATATTTAATTTAGTTTCTGGAATAACTACTTTGCTAGAATAACTGCTTAGGATTGACTCTAGTTACCATTCATAGCACTCTCGCATGTATCAAGACAATTGTGAAAAAAGGTTGAAATCATGCAACTATAGTGCCCATAAGTGCAATGCTTACCACTTTCGGAGAACACAAAGCATGTTCCTATTGTTTCTTGGTACTCCCCGATCTGTTGCATGGTAAAAATAATGTGAATTTTGGTCTCAGTCAGTAATAGTAAGACTAAGGAGGCAAGTTGCAAAATAAAAATGAGTCAACAAACCAAAAGGTTCAGTTACTTTTCAAATGACAAGAACCATAACATTTGCTACATGCATGTATAATCCAACAAGGTCTATGAAAAACACTGGCTTTACCATTTAAACACAAATATCCAGTGTTTGTAACTGGTAAACATTATCTATGGACACCAGACAAAATGTACTTTTATGTCCCGCAAAATTGGTAAAACAGTCTTTGCAAGACATTTTTTCTCCAACAGGAATAAAACAGGGTTTGCTAACAGCTCAAGATGGACATGATTTTGCAAACTTCAAAATGGGGGGAAAGCCTATTTACAGCTTCGCATAATTGCCTGCACACATAAATGTGTTCTATATACTAAAAGAGGTTTTACATGTGTTCCATATAAGCAAGGCTGTAGATATCGCAATTCAGAAAATTAACTAAATATTTACAATACATTAAACAAGAAAGGACACTAATCAACAACATAATTAAAAAAATATAAAACTATTGATTACAGATTAATAAAATAGGAATATGAACAAAATCCAGACTCGCTATCCAATGGCAATTATTGCGAGAATAACCGATCAAGACAAATTATGACCACAACCACCCAACTTGTTCCAATTATCTAAGGTCGACCTTGTAGATCCAAGCATTCTAAATTTACAGCAATAGATATAAAGATGAATTTACAAAAATAGATTAATATAAAGATAAAGATGCATTAAACATGCAAGCACTCCAATTAACATCACATGCAAAAGTATGAAGGAAAAATTCGAAGAAAAGGAAAAAAGAGATAACTAAGAATTGCTATCCATTATCAACTACTGCAACACTAGTTAATGGTAACAAATTACAAGCACAACCACCAAAGTTGTTCCATATATTTAAGCACCGCTTCATCTATCAAAGCAATTTTCTCTTGACAAAAGTAAACGAACAAAAGAAACTGTAGTGCATTATTTGCAACTTTAAAGATTAATAGATCCATAAATGGAACAAAATGGAAATAATGGATGCTAAAGATGGGACCAAGGTATAGATAGATCTCTTCGTGTCTATGATGAGAAGAAGTAAATGGGACTATGGAACATTAATAAATGTCTAGTATTACACTATGCATATTAGTTGAGCATTCAGAAGGAAAAAATGACTTAAAAATGCCAATTAATTGCAGGATGTAAGTCGATTAAATAAGCTTTAATTGAAACAAAACAACATATCCAACAAATAAGCCCATAATTTCAATTCTTACCACAAAAATACCACTTCAGTGGATTATCAGTTTAGCCCATAACAGAAGCAAATCTTAGACAAACAACATTTATAACAATGGCTGTTTCTCATAACCAAAAAGAGATGATGCAGATTATGTGAGTCCACTCTGTCCCTCATACACAAAGAGAGGTGGTGCAGTCTGTGCGAATGCACCTGATCATGTTCAGTATTTGCTACCTATCCTTTGAGCAGAAAAGAACAAAATGAAGGAAGAGACAAACAAAGAGTTGGTGAGCCGCATGGCACTCTCAAGATGCACATGCACGCACCTAAACAGTGTCTCACATCACAGTATGTCACCGGTGTTCTCCAAATGTATACCACCTGCTTGTCAACCAAGAAAGGAAAAGAGGAAACAAAGGGCAGGTAGATAACAGTGGTAAATTTCAATCTTAATATCCATGTTCCACACGTATAAACAATGCAACTAAAATCCACGTTGCATTTGATCTGCTTGTGGAAAAAAAGGGTGTTGACAAGAAAACAAGTTTAAGGCAACCATCCAGGTGTCCAAGTATAAGCGAGCAAGATAAAACTTAAGAAATTGTACACTTAATCAGATTTTAGAATAACATAATAAGAACATTCAATTTCATTTTATAGAACAAAGTGCATGTCTTGTACTCAAAGGTCATATGTAATTAGTAATATTCCTCTAAAGTGGCAGTAGATCTTGTGATTCAAATGCTTACCAGTTTCAAGCGGTTGCCAATGACCAATATGGGATTCAGAGTGTCCAAACCCTACATAAATGAAATGGCCAATTAGCTTCTTAAAAAATAAATAAATAAAACAGATACATACAAATGACAGAGGCATTATATAAGGGCTTACAGGTAGCAAATTGTCCTATATAGCCTAGTGGTTTCACCGTTGCACCCATGGACAACAATCTGGGTTCGAATCTGGATGGTGTTGTTTCTCAAGTATTTGACCTAGGTAATTCTACTAAGTGGCGCTCCTACCACAATTGTCTAAAAATTTGTGGGTTTACTGGTAATAGTCCAAAATCGTAGACCTCTAATTCAGATGTCAAGCACACAGACTCTTTCTAGAGCATGATGTTGCAATGTTAGATGCTTTGGAAAAATTGATAAGTTTACTGCAAAATCCGACAAATTGAATTCCAGTGAATGACTAGCTTGAGCAAATATATTGCATCCTACATCAATAAAAAGGAAAGCATCTGCCAAAACTTTGAAGTTTGGAAAAAATAATTGTCAAGCATGAGATATACAAAACTCATATGTTATCACAACATGGCATTCCCATCCACCAAATAAATTTACCTCTCATGAAAATATAGTATAAATACTCACAGATAGGACATAGGGAGCATTGGCTGGAATATCACCATGCACACAAACTTCATCCAAGTCAAGTAAGAGATGCTCTTCTTCGCCCTCAGCTTCTCTATTTTCTTCCAGGTTGCCTTCCATTAACTATACTCAAAATCTTTTGCAAAATGCAACAGAGGACACTGTTTGCCTAATAATCTCAGGGGGCAAAATCCTTGCACTCAAGTTGAGAAGATCCTAACACAATGAAAATCTACCAATCATAAATTCAAAACATAAAGCATAAGGACATTAGTGAAAACTACTTCCCTAACCAAAGATGTAAAATGATTTTCAATTAAAAAAGGAAAGAAGTGCTATTCAAAATGATGCAACTCATTGTGCAATATATAAAAACATTTACAGCCTCACAAGTTACAACATTTTAGTAACTGATTAGCCACCATGCACCAGCTACACTCTGTAGAAGCGATTTTCAGTTGTGTTTTCTAGAAATAATTAGATAGGGTAGGTTTTGTTTGCTATTTGGTTTGAGTTCACCTCTTCTTTATTGTGTTTGCATTCCTAAATCCTTCCCTTTGGATACAATTAGGAAACCTCATTGAATCTGATAGTAGAGTTAGAAGAACTTCATTAAAGATTTGTGATCAAGCAAAGGAACTGGATTTTATTTATTGGAATTCAAGTTTCTACTATTTATCTATTTATTACAAATGTCCAAGTACTAAATTTTTATCAAATTCCTAAAGTTTCAAAACATTCCCTTTTATTTTGTTCTTATCTCTAACAGATGAGTTTTGGGTCTAAACATTGAATAGCCCATTGAGATGTTTATGGGCAGTTGCAAGAGACTGGTCGGTTGGACAAAATCTTTCTGTACTGTTGATGTGTAATATTACAATCATAGTTATATCAAACCGGAGAGCAACCTGGCCACGGGTTCAGGTCGCTAGGTCAGTGGTTCGACTGCTTGGTCAACTGGTAGGCCGTTTTATCTTTCAAAATACTAATAAATGCATAATCACTGATAAATTATCTACTTCAAATAAAAAAAGTTTTAGAAACTTTTTTAACACTAACTCATATTTTGATAAACAAATAGGCCACTGAATGATATTTCAAGGTCCAAATAACAAAATTATCCCAACTTATTATACAGAATGTGAACTATAAAGATGGAACATAACATCAATGTTGCAGAAAGACAGAAGAAAAGGCGAAATAGATAGAATTATGCATATTATTTTCTATAAGAGAAGAGAATCATGACCAGAGCAAAGACAAATATGCAATCTCAATCATACAAACAATACATGGATATTTCATCCAAAAAAAAAAACAATAGAAGGCACAACATTCCACTACACTCAATTGCAGCATAAACATGAATTAATCATGAGTCATCTGTTTAGAAAATGTAAAAAAATGCCAAAACTAAATCACTTATTAATATGAATAACTAGTTAACAATTAATATCTCTAAAACTCCAACCCAAATTAAATTAATGAGGGACCGAGGGAGGAAGAAGGGGAGAAGAGAGAAGGGAGGAAGATCGAGAGGGAAGCCATTGCTGGCCGCCGGCCATTGTTAACAAGCAGTACAGCAGCCACAGGGGAGGCAGCGAGAGAGAGGCCACCGGCCACTGGCGCGCCGGGACACTGTGGCAGGGCGCAGCAACAAAACACGGAGGGGGCCGAGAGAGAGAGGGGGGGCAACGGCCAAGCCACAGCCAGAGAGGAGACCAGGAAGGAGGGAGACGGAGAGCGGGGGAAAAGAGTAAAGAGAGAGGGAAAGAATATTACCGGCCGACCTCGCCGCCTCCACCCGCGTCAGCCAACTCCGTCGCCGTCGGCCGCCGAAGAGAAGACAATCGGAGAGGGAGGGCTGCCGGGGAACAGAGAAAGAACGGGGGAGAGGCGTTCGACTAGGATTTTCTTTATCGTAGAGGCTGAACCTTTTCTTCGGTTCAAACCCAAGCCTCCGAGAATCCCGACTTAGGGTTCAGATCACTCATTATTTTTTCTTAAAAACTACCAGGTCAGAAAGTGATCGTGAAACGCGAGTCCAACCGCATTTTATAACCCATTGTAGTCCGATTCATTGGTCCAGTCTAGTTTTATAGAATTAACGGCAAATTTGAATTTATATGATGAGGTGACAACGAGACCAGCGCAAAAACACGCTGGCAAAGCCTCTGCATGCTCTACGCTCGCTAAGCTCTTTTTTATAGGTCAATCAAGACTCCATTTATCATTGCTGCCGCTAAATCCTAAACCGAGGTCGAAGTATGGCCCGGTTTATTTTGAGGTTAATGAGAATCGAACTGAACAAGGTAACCGAGGTTAGGCAAAACTTGTCACTTTTGAGTATAACCTGCTCGAAGTCCAATACCAAAGTTAGAATGGTAGGACAACAATATAGAAGGAAGAAATCTTATAGCGTAGAGTCTCCGAATGAGCTTACTTGAGGACCCTCGGACTATCTCTTTATATAGAGTAGTATACCGATCCATTGCTTGATTTTGGCGCGACGTACATTAATTGCAAGATAACGGTCAGCTACATGTTTACAATGTAAAAACTATCCCGCATGAGCAGTACATGGCAGTAATTACGTCAATCGTGCATTGATTGTGGTGTTGTCGTAATTGCTAGTCTTTGTTAGCACGTGTGGAATGGCTTCTCGATTTTTATTGAAGTTGTTCACCTTAGTTGATACCAAGGCTAAGGAGGTCAGTCTAATCTAAGGTCGAAATGTTCAACATTTTTTCCATCACTTGCCTCCACTTTCGAGGCCAAACTACATCTTAGTCCAGGTGACGGAAGTCATATCGTTATCTTGATCGAGGACAACTTCTAGAAATGAGTTTTAATATGTCGATAGATCTTTTCGAAGCATCATTATATCGGAGCTATCCTCAGACACTATTATTTCGAAATTTTCTCGAGGGACCATTAATGTGGTGATTCTAGTGAATCGCTCTCGTCGTATCTCGAGCTGACACATGGATGACTCAGCTCGGGTAGTCGAACCGTTGCTTTAATCAGGGTCGTTTGTACTCCTAAATAAGGGTAACACCTCCCTCATTTCACATTTCTTGCTTGTTTGGTGAATCTCCCTGGTGGCTTGAACTCTCTCCTGGGTGGTTCTCCGACGAACTTCTTCCCCTCCTGCTCTGACTTCCTCCATGGTCTCTTTCGATTATCGGTGGGTTCCTGCTTTTAGCTGCTCAGATTTTCCTTTCTTGTCTTTTTCTTCTCTTTTTTATACACCATGAGCGACACCGAGGTCCAAGTCTCGGCAGGGAGTTGGTCATTCGATCATTCTCCTTGAGCTCGATAATCTTCACCTCCAAGTGTGGTTGAGCCCGAAGTCCACTCTAGTCCAGATTATGAAGTGTCAGTCCTCACCCAAGAGGAGATGGACTTGATCTGAGTTCCGCACTTTATCCCTGTCAAGTTCACTTTTGAGCTCGTCAGTCCCGAAGATCGGGTAACAAACCCTTCTCCATTTCGGCTCAGCCTATATGAGGAAACTCTCAGGGCTGGGCTTAGACTACCACTTCACCCTTTTATCATTTAATTGATAAAGGTTTACAGCCTCACTCCTACCTAGCTGGTTCCGAACTTCTGGCGGGTCATCGCATATTTTCTTTTTCTTTATTTTTGTTTAAACATTTGGGCCTCGATTTCTCTTTTCTAGAAATGCTTTACTCTAAAGAGGTATCCTCGAAAAAGCAATTGGTAATATTTCTCTTCTCAATAAGGCTGCTAGTTGATCTGAGGCACTTCCTTTTCCATTTATGGATGGAAAGGGAGATTCTTTTTTGTCTCCTTCAAACAACCATGGCAGTTTGAAACCCTGTGGAGGATACCTTAGAGATCTCTAAACAGACCTCTGAGGTTGTCTGGTGACGATCAAGGATCCTTGGACACTCTTCTTAAATCCAAGATTCCTCCTTTGCAAGAATTGTTGTCTGAGGAAATACTGATTAATGTCGGCCTGAGCCAGCCGATCCTGAGGGTAAATTTCTTCAGAATTTTTTATCTTTTTCTCCTCGTCATCATGTTCTTATGTGACCTTGTCTTCGGCCTTGCAGTTGTTGCAGCTTTGAAGACCCATTTGGCACTGATTCGGAAGAACATGCACAAGAGATCAACCACGACACTAGGGGGTGAAACCCCTCAGAGGAAGAAGTTGAAGGGAGAGTCCTCCTTAGCTCTTACTAAAGCAGTCGTTAAGGCCTCGGTTCTCGAGGTTTCTCCAAAGGTGCCAATACGTCGAACAGAGAATGTAGAGACCTCGAGGTCAAGATTGTATCACCAATTAGGTCGACTCCTCTAGAAGGGGTCGTCCTCGCCCACCCATCTACTGTTGTTGTGTCCTCCTGTCCATCATCATCTAAGGCTCATACCTCGGCACGGGCTGTTCCAAGTTCGTCAACTCCAGCCAAAGATAGTCCTTCAGCCCTAACTTGCTCTTCTAGGATTTTTATTCCAAGGTGGTCCATCAACGAATCTGATTCGGCCTTGACTACCCCTCAGGTGGCCAAGGATGTGGTCCAAGCTATTTGGTTGCGTGCAAGCAAGCATATGCTCCTTCTACGTCAATGACCTGATAGACGAAGCCTTCACTTCGGTTATTCGGGTAAGCTTCTATTTTGTAAATTTTCACAATGTCTTTTACTTCGGTTGTTCAGGTCAGCTAGATGCATGAGACGATTATATCACTTAGGAGGCATGCTTTGGACTTTAAGATGAAGTGGCAAGCTACTGAGCGAAGAGTCACTGAGGTCCAAGCAAAATCAAAGGCCGATCTTTGGAGGTATAGGAGCGGGCTCAACTGACTAAGGAGTGAACGAAGAAGGCAAGGATAAAGTCAAGTCGGCAAAAGCTCAAGCCTTGGCCACATGAACCCGCGCAATGATTTTGAAAAGCCATCTATCAAAGCCAGGGAGGCTTTCTTGGCTTACAATCAAGGAGAAGGCCGCTAAAGCAGTCAAGGACTTCCTCTCCTTGGATTAATTCAAAGAGGAGTCCATCAAAAATGCCATCAATGCTTTTGCGTAAGGCTTTGAAGAGTGTCAAGCTCAAGTCCTTCGCCTTCTTATAGGGATGGACTTTAGTAACCTTCAGATTGACCTCGGTGATGAAGGGGATGACAACGACGAGGACGAAAACCGCATTGACGAGGAATGAACTTTTTGTTTCTTTTTTCCTTTTGTTTTTACTTGAATAGACCAAGTCCAGTGTATTTTGTTTTTGGCTCGAGTATTCCGAGGTCTATATACACACTTCTAAAAGTAATGAAAATAGAAAAATTTTCAAGTTATTGACTTTGTTTTGCATGATTTACTTTTGTGTTCGAAAATCTTGAAATAATTTTGAGAGTGCAAAAACCAAATTAAAGGTCCAAATAATTTTGAAAATCTCTTGAAAAATCTAAGACTTCGATGAGCGCTTAACTGAAATATTCAGTGAGCAACATGAGCCAAGACTATTAGAAGTCAAGAGGAGAAGAAGAAGAAACCAACAATGGTCTAATAGTGGCGATCAACAAAACCTGTCAATGGCAAGACGAAAGAGGGTGAGGAGATCTTTAAATAGCCATTGAGACTAGGCTTCCTAGCTTCCGTAGGAAATCAAGATGGAGGAGAAGTCTGTCTCCTACTCCAAGTCGAGCAAGGCTTCATCCTCTCCTACTCTAAGTCGAACAAGGCTCTACCCTTTTTTTTATATATCCTACTCCAAGTCGAACAAAGTTCTATCTTTCTTTTTTCATCTCTTACTCTAACTCTTACATCTAGGCACATCAACAAAATTAGACCCGGTTTCTTATTAGCTAGGCTGGGTGTTACACCAGCGCTACAAATAAGTGCTCAACTTTTAATATTCATGTCAATGTGTTGTTCCAAGGGGAATTGCCTAAGAGAGGCTTCACATAGCCTGATTCAAACATGCACCAATGTCCTGAGTTTGCGATGGTGAGTTAATTTAGTCGACACTGCAGGCCTTACATACTGTAATCCTTTAAGAACTGTACCAACTCTAGTATTTGCTTGAATTGTGCCATCCTATGGTAGGTAGAAGCATGTATTGCTTGTGAAGGTCTGAAGGGCTTCAAAGCCAGGAAATAAATGTGAAGGAAACGCAGAGACAATGGTGGTAGGAATTGTACAGCCATACGGTGGTGCATGTAGTAAATAGAATGTCGGAATTGATACAGAGTTGTGTGACACAAGAGAACAAATTAGGACGCTTAAATGTGAGTATATATTTCAAAATTCCAACACTATAACAATGCTGATTATTAGAAGAGTTCTCTGATGACACTATGGCTGCATGAAGCGACTGCTGCATTATTATGTTGTAATCATGAAACCTAGGTAACTTTCTCTATAAAATAACTAAATTGCAGTCTTGACATTTTATCCTTTTGAGAATATTCCTCAGATTGTGTGATGTAGCATGTTGGTTTTTATAGGTTGGAATAAGATATCATGATACAATAAAGATGTTGCATTAGATCCAACATTTTATTTTATTTTTTTTTTATTTGGACTGTTTATTTTTCTAATGAATAGGTAACATGATGTGCTTCTTGATAATGGCAAAACAAGGTATCTATAATTTCCAACTTTAATATCTTTGATGACTAATCATAATCTTTGTTTAGAAGTTTTAATGTTCAAGATTTAATACGCTCTTTAAGCAATAAGTCGGTGACAAATGGCAATCATCTTCAATAATGCATGTGGTAGTAGGAGCAAAATGAATATGAAAGCAGTGAGGGTGAGAAGATAGGGATGGGCAAAGATGTAAAGGCATGAGCTATTGATAAAGTAACGAAGAAAAAGATACATTATTGTCGAGCAATTATGGATTGGATTTGGCACGAGGGATATTGAAAGAGATCACATTTCATTTTGAGGAAAGAACATGCCATGTGCCTCTCGATTTTGTCTAATCCTTCAAAATTGACACCATCGATTGCTACACATGTTTTTAGTCAAGGAGAAGTCGATCTGTCAATTATGAAATAGTTTCTTCTCGGCGATAAATAGTTATTGTTTTACCCCCAACTTGTCAAGGAAGGTTTTGCACTTTGCTCGTACCTAAAAAAAAACATTAGAGGAATGCCCGAGTCTTCGAGGACGGCGGTACTCACTTAAGAGCGGTGGTGGACCGAGAGCTATATCACGCATCATCGAGGTATCACCTTCTGGTTTGGCTAGGGACATCTGGAGCCTTCATCTACTCTTGCAGCGTCCAGGACTAGCTATGTCTCCTGGGTGCCCCCATTTCTTGGCTTTTTTAAGGTGAACTTCGATGGCAGCATCGCAAAGGATGGACGTGGCGGTGGCGTAGGATCGTTATCCGGGACCATGACGTCAGACTGGTTGCGGTAGGGGGTCGGCAGATTTTTCGACTCGTCAATGGTATCTGCCGAGCTTCAAGTGGCCTGGAAGGGTGTTTTCTTTGCGAGGCGGATACTAGGCGCGGACCGTTTGCTCTTCGAGAGAGACTCAGCCACGGTGATCGAATGGATCCGAGGCTGAGGCAACTTAGTCAATGATCGGTCGTTGCTCCGCGACATTTATAGACTTCGCACGTCTACCAGAAGGCGAATGGTGCGGTTGACTGGGTGGCTTTCTATGCAGCTCACCATTCGGAAGGCTTCACTTAGGCAAATCATAAGCTGATGCTATAGTCTTTATGTAGTCTTTTGCTTTCTGATTTTGTTGACTGCATTCATATCCGTCACATGTGAGCTGCTATTGTACCAAAAAAAGAAAAAAAAAAAAAAGACATGAGAGGAGAGGAAAAAAATAGTCTCTCCACATGCATGTCAATTGTGAAGGACCACAAATTTCTTAGCAAACTGCAACCATCATCTGCGCATCAAAGTCTCAAAGACTAGTTTGACGCATGGAGCCCTTCTTGCTCTGCAGCCCACGTTCCTCGGCGTTTCATGTGGGGACGTAGATTGAAGAGTTTCAACAACGACGGCTAGCTCGTAAAACGAGAATGGCTCTCAAAGACATGTGAACTTATGACGCACACCAAATGAACAAGGAGAACAAAGAGCCGAAGAATACGATGAAAGAAGATCATCAAGTAAATAATCTAACTACAAGGTGGTCCATTTTGTTGTCCGTTCGATTGGACTCAAACGGTCTGATGCGTACGTCTCTCGTGCGGAGATGTACAGCTCCCAAAGTGTCGGCAGATCCCATGAACTCCGCCGTTTTTCCCGATCTCCTCCGTCTTCTAGACCAATGGCATATTCTTAATTATTCAGAAAAACAGGGTTAATTACAAACCATATTATACTGTACTGCACTAACCGAACGCACACCACACACCACCACCGTTCCCATGTGTCCAAACTTTCCAAGTAACGGTACGGCCTCCAATTTCTCCCTCCCTAAAATACCCCCACCAATTGGAGACCTGCCAAATTCCACATCTCCAGGATAAGATTTCTTGGCCAACTTTGTCTTCATAATTTTCCCTCTAATCTAACATCCCCATAAAATTTTTCATGCGAAATTCCAATTCAACCGTCCAGATTTGCAGCAACAAAGAAATCGGTGATGAATTTCAATTCTAAGATAAAGTTTTACGGCGGAGAACTTGGATTGGAAAGATTTGATGAGACCGTTTTGGGCCATGAAATCTTTGGTATAAAATATCCCCACTAATCCGAGACCTTCCAAAATCCACATCCGGCCAACCTTGTCTTCATAATTTTCCCTCTAACCTAACATGCCCATAAAATTTTTCATGCAAAATTCCAATTCAGCAGTCCAGATTTGCAGCAACAAATAAATCGGTGATAAGGTCGATTTGGGCCATGAAATCTTTGGTATAAAATAGACCCATCAACTAACTCCACTTCGTTAGATTCCACTTCATGAACGGTAACGGTCGCGCGCCAAAAATGTCGGAGGGCAGCGCGAAACTGTCGGCGTGACGAAGGGCATTCCGGTCATTTCACTAGACGGAACCGCACATGGTTCGAACAGCAGAAGTAAGCCCCACCTATCCCAACATTAAAAAATAAAATATCCGTAAATATACTCCACTCTTTTTAAGTGTCACACATCCACCGCGGCACTCGCCACGAAGTCCGGAGTGAAAGAGTGTGAGAGATACTA
This sequence comes from Phoenix roebelenii, assembly GCA_025769935.1. NCBI lineage: Eukaryota > Viridiplantae > Streptophyta > Magnoliopsida > Arecales > Arecaceae > Phoenix > Phoenix roebelenii. Next base: position 19,385,743 of record JAOXJJ010000481.1, read on the forward strand.
GAGTGCATATACTAATAAAGGGGAGTAAAGATATAAATTCTTTTATAGTTCAGTGGGAACTATCAGCCTTTCCTCCTTGGTCTATATAAATGAGCTCTGTCCGTTGCCTGTTTACACAGAAGATCTGAACCAAGAGGAAGATGCTTCGGTTTTTCCAAGCTTAAAGGGATAAGAAACTAAAGAGAGAAGCAGCCTCTCTCCCACAATGGCCGGCGCCGGCTTCTTCTTTCCCTCCTTTGCTCTCCTCTTCTTCTTCTTTTTCTTCTTCTTCTTCGAGTCCGGTGAATCCCATCAGATTTCCGACCCGCATTGGCAGCCGGCCACGGCGACGTGGTATGGAAGCCCCGACGGCGACGGCAGCGACGGTGAGTTCACAAATCTCATCTCCTCACCACATCCAGCGTTGCCGCTCCAAGATAGTTCAGTGTAGCCAATGTAGTTTCTCTCTCTCTCTCTCATGTCGTGGACGCATCGGAGCCGTTCCAATGAAATCAAGCGTCTGGCTGGCTTGCCATATACTTTATTTTATTCTATTTTATTTTCCCTTCCCTATGCTAGCCGTTACAGTTTGGGAGCTTCGGTCGCGTGCGGGCATTACAGTTTCTAGCCGTTATAAACCGGGCTGGGATCGGGTGCGAGGCGTCGAGTAGCAAACACCGGTAGACGAGTGGTTCGCTTCGCCCGATGCCCAGCAGGTCAAAAATGTAGCGAAGATTCGTGGGCCCAGCTAGATTCTTTGGCACGTGTCGGACAACGAGGAGCCCTGCATCTTGGATGCTCTGCGGCCTCTCGTACCTTTTCCTGGTCCCCTGCGGCACATGCACTCCTCTTGCACTCTCTCTTTCCCCAGCTTTTTACCCATCCAGAAAATCTCTCTCTAAACATTGGTACTTAGAGCAAGTGTTTGATGAAAATTTCTATCGCTGTAGAGGAGGATTTATTAAGAAAATCGAGGGAAGCCATTAATTCTAAATTTGTTCTTAAGAAGTTGGTGGATATGGTGCAGGAGGAGCGTGTGGGTATGGGTCGCTGGTGGATGTCCGGCCGATGAAGGCGAGGGTGGGGGCGGTGAGCCCGGTGCTGTTTAAAGGCGGGGAGGGGTGCGGGGCCTGCTACAAGGTGAAATGCGTCGATGGCGGTGTCTGTTCCCGGCGGGCGGTGACGGTGATCGTCACCGACGAGTGCCCGGGGGGGTACTGTGCCTTCGGCCGCACCCACTTCGATCTCAGCGGCGCTGCCTTCGGCCGCATGGCCGTCGCTGGCTCCGCCAACCGGCTCCGCGACCGAGGCGAGATCTCGGTCATCTTCCGGAGGTGAGGAAGCAGCAGCACTATTCTATTTCTCTGTATTCGATTATTTAATTTTGTTACTGCGGGACTTCTTGGAAGGTAAAAAAAAAAAAGAAGAACATAAGAAACGGCACCATCTTCTTCTCCCATTCGTTCTCTCAGGTATTCTTCTTTTACCGAGCGGCCGTTCCGCTTTTACCCGTCACTTTAAAGACACATGTGAAATGTACCACAAAAAAGGACACATGTGAAAAGTAAAATGACTGAAATACCCTTGGCTTTAAGTCCTAAGAGAAGGAAGAGCTCTGTTCTTCTGTTATACATTTCTCTTCTTACTTTTATTGTCACTAATTTTTCTAGAAAATCGAAAAAAAAAAAAAACATTTCTCTTCTTACTTCCTCGAGTCTGCAACCTACTAATCCAAATAATTACTGCTTCATATTTTTATTTGAAGTAGTGTTTACTGTTACTCAACTTTTGTAGCTTCCTTGTGGTTATGATACTATGCCAAATACAAGTTTTCTTAGCTCTTAGAGTATAAGGTTTTGAGGAACTAATTGTAGATTAAGATAATATCTTATGAATTGTACTGTTTCAGGACTCCTTGTAAGTATCGTGGGAAGAGCATAGCCTTCCATGTGAATGAAGGCTCAACAGAGTATTGGTTATCGCTTCTGGTGGAGTTTGAGGATGGAGATGGAGATGTTGGATCCATGCACATCCAACAGGTATATCTCTGACCTTGTTGCTTTATTCTTTGAGACCTCTTTCTCTAAGCATAACTTTAGTAATCACCTTTTAGTATCAACCATTAGTATTTTAGTAATATATCTAGAATAAAACTTGGACTTCCATTAGAGTAGTGTTGTAGAGCCTTTTCCTTTCCACGGCGCTGATCATGGAAACATAATGCCATGTTATCTGTTTCAGTGTCATGTGGCTGGTGGGGCCTGCTTCCCATCATTTTGAGAGAAAAAATAGTTATGACCTTTCATTTCCCTCAATGTCTCAATGAGTATTCGATTTTAATTTTTACCTTTGGAACATATATGATTGGGTTTCCGAGAATTCCTCAGCCATGGTAATAGCCAAAGACCATGGATGGAGCTTGAGCTCTGGAGTTCCGCACAAAAGGCAATCTCACCATAGAGATCTAGCAGCACAAAAAAGTGTGTTCAACCACCGAGGTGGTAGCACGGTGGGAACGAGACTTTGATTTCACTGGGGTGTCCCAGATTCGAAACGTACGGGCGTCGATTAAATATGGGGACCGGATGTCCCCCGCCTGGTTTACCTAATAAAATCGCTATCTGGTCTGCTGGTACTAAGGTGGTACTGGGGTGACGTATTCACACGCAGGTTTGCCCGTGCTGGTAGAGAAGGTATGAGTCTTTCTACCCGTATCGAATATTTTCTGGTGGAATGGGGCTTAGTGGGGGCTACTACGCAGGTGGAGTTAGTCCCCCCCTCCTTTTGTTTACCAAAAAAAAAGTGTGTTCCTATCTGATCTCCATTTGGGTCTAAATTTTGGCATTTGAAGTACTACTTGCATCAGTTTTTTTTGATGCAAGATCACATGGCGACGCTCGTGCTATCCATGTTCATGACACGTTGATATGTCATTGAGCTCATTGGTCCTCTCTCCTTTTGTTTATCAAAAAAAAAGTGTGTTCCTATGTGATCTCCACTTGGGTCTAAATTTTGGCATTTGAAGTACTACTTGCATTAGTTTTTTTTGATGCAAGATCACATGGCGACGCTCGTGCTATCCGTGTTCATGACACGTTGATATGTCATTGAGCTCATTGGTCCTGCTTCTCCAAATCAAGTCCCATTAAATAAATTAATTGCATGTTATCGTAGAATATGCCATGCGCTCTAGATTTAAAGCACTCTTCTCTCATTTGGCTTTTCATGTGGTTTCTATTTAAGAATTCAGTGCCTTACCTAGTTGTCACTTTAAATATCTCTCTCGCATCCCTAGCCTAGCTAGATTTGTTATCCATTGTTGCTTCTTTTGGTCTCCCTCATCTGGGGACTAAAGAAGGTTTCATATCAGTTTCGCTTTTAGCATTCTTCATTCTCAAGTCTTGGACAAAATAGCACATGCTTAGAAGATTTGTTATCCATTACACTGTTTTGATCCTTTTTAGGTATAATGCGGCGAAATGTCGGTCCCTAATTAAAAGCTTGGACTACCAAACAGACCCAATTCAAATCTTACCAATGTTAAAGTATTGCTTACAAGCAATGTAGTATGTAGCCCTTAATTAAAAGGCTCCAATATACTTAGCTTAATCTTTGTTAATACTGTAAGGGTCTGTGCAGGCATGTATTTAGTCTCACATCGGTTATTCAGCGAGGAGATCTAAATAATACTTTCTAACTAGCCATTTGGGTGAGATTCTAAGCTGGTACAAATAGTATCAGAGTAAACTCGACCCATAACTTATGTGGACTAAGGAACACTGCAGCACAGATTTATGGAGGCTGACCACGTGCCGATCGTAGTACTTATTATTAGAATTGAATGGAAGAACCCGTGCATGTGTGTGTTTAGTTCTATATTGGTTATTCGCCGAGAAGATCTTGGATATTTATACACAATCAAAAAATCCAAATAATACCTTCTGGCTCTATATTGTTATAAATATATTTTTTATACATTTTGATACATAATGCTTACTTCAATTTTGTTCATTCTGCAGTCCAATTCGGTGGAATGGCTAGAGATGAATCATATCTGGGGCGCCAATTGGTGTATTATTGGGGGACCCTTAAAGGGGCCCTTCTCAGTAAAGCTGACCACATTGTCCACGCAGAGGACCCTCTCTGCCCGGGAAGTGATTCCAAAGAACTGGTCTCCCAAGGCCACCTACACCTCCCGCCTGAACTTCTCTTAATTAGAGGGAGGCAGACCCATGAGTGAAAAGAACCTACCCTTCCGTCCCCACCAGGGAAAAAAAAAAAAAGTAGCCGTTGGTGGTTGTGGTCTTTTGAAGAATAACATAAAAAGTTAGCCGTTGGGATGCAAGGCAAATCCCCTATTATCTTAGTTTTTGGAAGTTTCTATGTACATGTTGTAGCCATAGGGCTCAGCCATGTGCCCTAGTAGCCCTCTCCTAAAGGAGAGAGAGCGCCCATTGTGTGACATTTGTGTAAGCTTGTGGGGGACTCCATCTATAACCCTATGAAGGGTTTTTTAATAATTCACTATGGAGCAACATTAGTTGTTATATCCACATCATGGAGGTGTTTCTCTGACTATTGCCCCTGTGATTGCTAGCTTTAACAAAGAAGCATGACATGCATGCTAAAATCTTGTTTGTTGACTGACCTTTCATGTACTGCTTTGGGAACAAGGACATTGGTGCCATTCATGATCTTTTGATAAGGCTGGGACCCAACCACATGATGTGTCTTAAAGGCAAGGAGCCATATTTTCTTCTAATGGGACAATTTACTGGCACTTGTGAACCTTCATTCTGGAACTAGAGGACAGGCTTTATGAATGAATGAAAGAGATGCAAGGCAAAACCTCTTGTTCTCATTATGTGTGATATGATACTTCCTACTACTGAGATTTTAGTAGGATTGTTGAGTGCTGAAACTTGCCTCCAAATAAAGATCTCATGCCCAACAATTTCTTTTGCCATAAAGAGCCAGAAGCTAAAGCATTTGATTCTACATCCCTTCAAGGAGGGATGACTGTTCCACAGTGCACTTTAAGAGGGCAGGAGGACCTTTTCATGCAGGTGGGACTGGCTGTCAGAAATACCAAGACTGCAGGGCAGCAAAATGAGGGTTTGTGGTGGGTATGCAGCTCCTTTATGGTTCTATAATTCTTTTTAGGGAGGCTCATGTGTCATCTTTTGACCATGGAGGCATCTTCCAGTCAGGCATTCCACATATGAGTGCAAAAAACATAAGCACTTTAAATAGTTGAGCAATGCAATGAAAATGTTGTAGTTTGATAAAAGCCCAAGGCTATACTTGCTACACAGAAAAGCATCTTCTAAGGGTACAATATTTAGCAGTTAATGAGGCATTGTGGTTTGCCACCAATATGCTCTGTACTCATGCAGAAAAGAAACATAATATAAATTGATGAACCTCACATGCAGTAACTATCTTATCCTTAACTTGTGACAAAATTCCTAAGACCATCCTTGCTATATACTGAAGAAAATAAACATAACATCCGCCGATTAATCTCACAAACATGACTAAAAATAAGTTTCTCAAATGAAACCAAAATTAACCTAACATTTCAGATCTTCTTGATAATATAAGGCAGGGAATTTTAACAAAAACATTTCATTAACTGAACTGAAAAAAGCAGCCAACCAACCAGGCTATAAAGGAAGGAATAAGTTAGAACTTTTGCATGAGGAGCTAAATGAGTTTTTCAGAAGCTCGAAGCAGGGGTCCTCTATGGATTCTGCTGCTTGCAGTGGATCGTAAGCCGGCGATGTCCAAATTATAGGGGCCAATGGACCTACCAGAGGCCCTGGGACAAGAGAAAGATGAAATCCTAAGAATAACAAAAAGATAGCACTGATAGCAGCAATGGTACTTTGATGCAATCATTGAAGAACTTGGAACAGTTTAATTCCATGGAGCATAGCTTATCCGGGTCAAATAAGCTCCTGAAGTGGTCATCAGATGCTGCAAAAATCTCATCTTGTTTTTGTAAAGACAGTCTTGTCATTGATGATTGTGATTCAATGAAATTGCCTCCTCCTATAGGCAACTTGATGCCAAAAAAAAAAGAAAAAAACTAGTGTTATAATCCCCTTTAATAACTAAGTCTGGATTTTTCATGCTACATCATTCCTTCAAGCTTCAACACATGCTTAAGTTCGCCTTTGTAATATTTCATCTCACAAGGCAATTTTTACCTCTTGTATCTTATCCACCTAAACAATAGTACTTAAGCTCCTTGTTTTAGGCATCAACAAAGTTTTCTTTGCTCCATTTTCTTAGTTTTCTTCTTTAGATTCATTAACTTGTATCCAATTATACCAACTGCATTGCCATCCTTGCGCTTAACATTCCACCACACCAACAAGCCTTGACAAAACCACATCCTTGAGCCACAAAATCTAAATAATTTTGAAGAAGCCTCCCTGTTACTTGAATTGAGGAGAATTGTGCATGGTCCCGCTCTTCAAGAAATAGAGGTAATTGACACTCAGTCCTTTAATTGACCATCATTTGATGCTAATCCCTATTGTTTGAAAGTGCAATTTCTACCTCAAAATTCCTTAACTGTTTAATTATTTTTTTCTCCTTGGCTCTGCACACTTTTATACCTGACTCTGCACATAGTTACAAATAATTATGTACACATAGAGATATAAATATGTACAGGGATAATATAATCATATGTAGGGACAATATAACTATACGCAAGAACTACCATAAATATATGCAATGTAATTATAAGTGTGTGCAAACCCCATATAAGTATGTATAGGATTAAAAATTAAATGCTAACAGTCAAAGGTCAGAGTGTAAAATGGCAGTCAACAAAAAAAAAAAGAATCAGGCGTCCCTGAAAAGTAAGAGAAAACCAAGCTTAGCTGAAATAACAAGATATAAGAAACCTCTGTAAATTGTAAGAATTAGATCCCCAAAAAGTTAGACTAGTATATTATATTATTATACTATTTATATTATATTATATTATATTATTTTGTACTATCAAAAATTATTATTATAAAGTATTATTAATTTATAAATTATTTATAAATTATTTTTTAAAAATAAATCATTTTGGGACTCAAACACAGTTCTGTTATCTAAAAAGAGAGAAAAAAAAAGAGCTTTCCAATACATCTCAAACAAGCTTTTGCCCAAATGTTCTAATTTGGAGCTTTTCCCTAGTAGAGCTTTTTAGAGCCGAAAAATTAATTCAAAATTTTTATCACATACTTTGAAATTGTCATATCAAATATTTTCCTTATGATTGGGATAATTAGATGAGAAAATGGATGGTTATGATATCTTCTATATATATATATATGTATGCATGTATAACAATAATTTTTTAATTGCTAATAGAATTTGATAAAGTCATTGCTCTTGTATTTGATATATAGTCACACCACTTTTATTTAATAAACTTCTCTTGTTTGCCTCGGAGTAATGACTAAAAGTGGGACGTATTTAAATAGGATGTGAAGAACCAAAAGGAAACCATCCATAGGAGTCAGGTTTGAGCCAAGAATTATCAAGGAAAGAGAGATAAAGTGGGAATTTGAAAGAGTTTAAAAAGTAGTTTGAGTAGTAATAGAGTGTAATTATATATATTTTTGATGCAATTGATGCTTATTATTAAGAGTTTTTTTTATATGAATACACTCCTAATTATCGAATTTTGCATGATGCACATATACCTTCGTAAAACACTTGTTTTGCTATTCTACCCTTTTTTTATTCTTATTTTTGCATATGTACCTAATTCCAAATTAACATAACTAAAATATCCTTAATGAGTAGATATGCAAACATTTATAAGATGATCGCAACAGGGGACAAAAAGTAATTTCAAAAATTTGTTTTATTTTAATTAAAATAAATATAGTTTTTATTAAGAGTGTTAAAAGAACCATTATATTCGAAAAATTTATGCAAAAACAGTATTTTATGATGGTACAGAAATAAATATAAATTTTAAGAGAATATTCAGCTAAATTTAAATTTCTAGAAAGATATTTATGCAACAAAACCCTATTATTAATAATATTTGAAATCCGTTCGAACTGCTTCAGGCTCGAGCGGACCGGGCTGCCCGTCCCGTATTCGAACCAGCCCGACCTCGCCGTCGCTCTTCTTCTACTACTAGTTTTTCTAATCCACGGAAGCACTGAAATGACCGGGGCGCCGTTTCTATTTTCGAACTCCCTCGCGCGTCGCTTGGAGACTCTGGTGAGGGAACGATGTGGGTTGGAGATCATCAAGCTGGAAGAGGCTTTCGATCTCTTCAACCGCATGTTGGATGCGACGCCGACGCCATCGATTCAAGCATTCGACGTGCTCCTTTCAGCAGTCCTTCGAACAACGAATTATCCTGCTGTCATCTCTCTCTACAATCAAATGGTTCGGGCGGGAGCAGTGTCTCCCCATGCCCGCACCTATGAAATTTTGATGAATTGCTGCTCTCGGATGAACCGAATGGATCTCGGTTTCGGGATCTTCGGAGGCCTACTGAAACGGGGTTGGAGGCCAAACACCTTAACTTTCAACTTGCTGCTCAAGGGTCTCTGCTCCGAGAAGAAGATCGATGAAGCAGCCGTGGTGTTTGACAGAATGCCCCTTTCAAGGTGCGCGCCCGACGTGGTTTCCTACACTACTCTTATCAAGGGGCTCACCTGTACTGGGAAAACTGGCTTGGCGCTTGAGTTGCTTCGAAAGATGGTGACTTTGGGTGGTGGATGTAAGCCTGATGTGGTTACGTACAACATAATCATCAATGGCCTTTGCAAGGACGGAGCCATGGAAAAGGCTTCGAAGCTGTTTGAAGAAATGGTTGCTCAGGGTGTCACGCCTGATGTCGTCACTTATAATTGCATTATCCGTGAACATTCTGTGTTAGGCCACTGGAAAGAAGCCATTGGAATATTCAAGAAGATGGTAGATCAAGGCCTTTCTCCAAATGTAGTGACATTCAACACATTGATGAGTAATCTATGCAAGCAAAGGAAAAGTGATGAAGCACATAAGATACTGAATTTGATGGCTGAAAGAGGAGAAAAGCCTGATATTATCTCGCATAACATATTGTTGCATGGGTACATTCTAGAAGGCCGTCTCGATGATGCAATGGACTTTGTTAATGCCATGGTGCTTAAGGGTCTCGAGCCTAACATTTATAGTTACAGTATACTGATTAGTGCTTATAGTAAGAATCAGACAATGGATAAGGCTATGTATATGCTAAAGAGAATGCGACAGGAAGGCATGGAACCTGATGTTGTTACCTACAACACTGTCTTGGATGGACTTTGTAAGACTGGAAGACTGCAGGAAGTTCAATATCTATTTGACCAGATGGTCAGTCAAGGCATATCTCCAGACATCATCACTTACAACACTTTAGTTAATGGCTTCTGCAAATTAGGCAAGTGGAAGGAAGCCAGCATATTTCTTTATGAAATGATGGATCATGGAATTCGTCCTGATGTTATAACGCTTAGCGTTTTAATTGATGCTCTTTGTAAAGAAGGAATGACCAAAGAAGCACATAAGCTATTGGATGTGATGGTGCGGATAGGTGAGGAGCCTAATGCAGTTACATACACAGCCATAATTGATGGATACTGTTTGATTGGCCAAATATATGAAGCAATCAAAGTATTTCATTTCATGACTTCGAAGGGCCATGCACCAAATGTTGTTACTTACAGTTCATTGATCAATGGCTATTGCAAAATAGGAAGAACAGATAAGGCAGTAAGCTTTCTTGATGAAATGTACCGCAATGGATTGAGGCCCACAACTATAACTTACAACACTATAATAAATGCATTATTTCGAGTTGGTAGAGTCGGTGATGCAAAAGAACTGCTTAGCAAGATGATAGCTGCTGGGGTATGCCCAGACCTTTCTACATGCCACATAATGCTGGGAGGACTTTGTAAAAACCAATATATTGATGAAGCTATGGATGTGTTCCAGTACATATCTTCTCAAAACTGCAAGCTTGAAGTGACCACTTTTAACATCCTGATTGATGGAATGCTTAGAGCTGGTAAATTTAAAGGAGCTCGAGATCTATTTAATGCTATCACTTCTAAAGGCTTGATGCCTAATGTTGTGACCTATACCATAATGATGAAAGGCCTTATAGAAAAAGGGTTGCTGGATGAGGCTGAGGAGCTGTTCTTGCAGCTGGAAAAATCTGGATACCCCTCAGATTCTGTTATGCTTAATACCATAGTTCGCAGCTTACTAGAGAAACGTGAGGTATGGAAAGCCATGGGTTTTCTCGATAAAATCAAAGAGAGATGTTTTTCTCTTGAGGCTTCAACTACTTCCCTTTTGATAGATCTATTCTCAAAAGATGCGAAATATCATGAACATATGAACCTGCTTCCTATTTTTTCTCAATATGGTATAAAGTTGAGTGATGACATTAGCAGGGAACTATTGATCACATCTCAGCAGTAATGAGTTGAAAGATGAGATTCTCAAGTAAATATGTTTGAGTATTTTACCTCAAATTATGAGTTACCTCTTTTGACATCTTATGCTTTGGCTACATGCTAGCGGATTATCTTCCGATAGTAACACTGAAGCTTCATTTAACAGCCATGTAAGTTACTCTTGTTTTGTATGTATTTTGCAAATATAATGCATTGAAATTCTGGCAGGGTGCAATTGAACCACATGTTCATTTTTACTTCACTTTAGATATAATATCTCTTTCATTTTTTATATATGCACATCTGGGTATGGATGTGGCTCAACTTACCAGGACTATATTTTTTCTTTCTCAACTTGAATATCGAAGGTTGTGCATAGAATTCTTGTTTGCTTCATGTTAGTGTACAAAGGAGCTCAAGTTGTCTTATTGTATAATTGTGTCGAGCTCAGGCTAGCTCATTTAAGTTGAAGCCAAAGTCAAGCTATTCACAGAAAATGCATTTAAGAGATATGGCGAGAGCTTGAGGTCACTCAAGATTTTCATTTATATATTTTGAGCTAATTATCTTGATTATATCTTAATCTTATAGCTGAAATACAGTCTATTTTAATAAATTATATTAACTAATAGTAATAGATATAAAAATATTTTTACGCAATGAAATATATATATATGATTAAGATTATATATATATATATATATAGAGAGAGATAGATAGATAGATTAAACAAGCTAAGTCTTGGCCCTTTTGCTAATTAAGATTACATGATAGTTTGCGGGAAATGCCTTTGTCTCGGGAAACCACACTAAGAAAGCAACATTTCAAAAACGCTCAAAGAAACCAATACGCCGGTGAGTCTATAATTTCTTATTATTTTTTGCTACATAATTGGAAGCTGGATTGGATTTGATAAAATTATGGACATTCCAAAAATAGAATCCAAACCAAATCAGATCTTACGTAATTGGAAGTAAATCAAAATAGATTGTGTGGATAGGTCATTTGGGAAGACAAGGAAAGAAGTTTTAAGAAACACGTAATTCCTGTACTCAGAGAAACAAATACGGCCATATATCTATGCAAGATTAGATCTCTTTTTGTTATTTTTGGGCTACTGGAAATAAGATTAGATTCCATAACATAATGGATTTTTTGGTGATGGAATCCGAGCCAAATCAGATTGTCATTATTGGAACTAAATCAAATTAGACTGTCTGGGTAGATAAAGAAAGAAGTTGAACAAATTCTATTAGACAGGAAGTGGCGGGATAATTTTAAAAGAGAGGATTCTGGGTCAAAGTCAAATCTTTTTTTTTTGAATTATTTGAATTATTTATCCATTTCAATAAATTAATTATTGACGAGTTAATATTTTGTTATTTGTCTCTAATTTCCTATAATTATTCATCTATATATATATAATTTTTTTTATTTTTTTTGCTGAATGGATGTATCATACACAGCGGATACAAATATACCCAAAAAAATCAAAGGATAACAAGTTTTGGAATACACCAGATAGTCTTCTCTCTCCCAGCCAGAGACCAAAATGGTTAGCCATATAAGATGCTATCCAATATGCTGCCTCGTTGGCCTCGCGATACATATACTTAGCCTACAAGGCCATCCCACCCCTCACCATCGTCCGAATATCCCTAAGGAGAGGGTGGTAATCATCCATCCCTTCCATGTTCTACTGGATCCAGCCAATGACAGTAGTCAAGTCGTCTTTGAGCACTAATTAAGGTGTTGGTTTGCAGCACGCACCAAGCATATCTCAGGCCGATCTAAACTGCCATCAACTCCGCACTCGAAATATATAATTTTTTATTCATTTTTATAATGTTTTCCATTTCATGCTCTAAGAATTTTTTTTAAACCATCATTTTGTATTTCCACTTTCATATTATTTCTCAAATCGGTTTCTCATAGTGGTGACTATGATACAGCATACAAAGGCTTAACATGCTTCATCCCAAAGCACAGTTATGTTCGTTTGGGGAGCTAGAGATCTACTATGATAATATAGAACAAGAATAACTAACCTTAGTTCAACTGATGGACATTCCTCTCCACTTCTTAAATGGAACCATAGCAATCATATTGCCCAAAATATATATTAGAAAAAAAGAAAACTATGGAACTTACAAGGACTACATTGCTTATCTAGACCTTAGCACACTTCTTGAGGGATTTATACAAGAGAGGCTATTACAAAGAAAATTGCTAAAGAAAGATGAATAAATTTCAAGTTGCTTATCTAGACCTTAGCACACTTCTTGAGGGATTTTGAAATTGAAAAATGGGAAATCAAGTTGCTTTTATAGTTTAAGGGAAGGATTTAAGGATTACGGATAAGAATTTAGGAAAATCAAAAAATTTCAAAGTCCGGTGATATTGAATTCCTTTTTAGAAAATAAAGTTGAGGCTTGTTTTTGAAATTAAAAAAGGGGAATTCATGAAGCTTTTTTATAGTTTAAAGATTAACGAATCCATATTTAATATTTATACGATGCTTAGTATTATTAAATTCATCTTTCTATATTTTTGAAAATTATACTTCCATATTTGAATATACCCTTTATTAATCAATTGGAGTTACTCATAGTTTGGAGTTATGCATATTAAATTTTGTTTATAGCAAAGAAATATCAATGTTGCCTTCAAGGTTTTAAGGATTTTTTTTTTCTGTCATAGTGGATATTCTCTTTGAAAATACTATAGTTCACTAGATAATTTGATTGCGGTCGCATAAAGACCTCAATGATCAATTAAGGTAATTTTTAAATGCTTAGGTGAAGATATCGCTACCACTTTGTATCTTTATTGTATGGTGTATCTAAAAAAATATTACATATTATTGTCTCCCCATATGTTTGAAATCGAGATTTGTTGTTTTGGTACCGGCCCTATATCAATACCACCCCATTACAATATCAGTATAGGAGCCGTTTGGTATCGGTATGCCCTTCGTACAATATACTAGTTCAGTACTAGTGCTATACAGTACGATTAGTACGCATTAGTATCGATCAATACAACAAATCTTGTTTGAAACAAATGAATGAAATATGTGGTAAGTGCATTAAAAATATGACTATTGATGAAAATTATGAAATTTTTCTTGTTTCTATTTTTACATGTTTATGTCTCGTATGCACAATATGAATTTTATACTTTAACTCATTTCCATCATTCACATAATAACTTTAATGTGGAATTAGGATGGTGTGTATATTGGCATATATCCTTTTGCAATCGGGTTTAGTAAAACTATTGAGATTATGCTATTTTAATTCGTTAACCTATATATATATATATATATATATATGTGTGTGTGTGTATCTATACATATCAATCTTATACTCGTTATGTGGCTAGAAAACTTTTGTTCAGAAAAGAATTTGATAAAATAATTTGCAAGAGAAGTAGGAGATTGTTGGATTCACCTTATTAAACTATTTTAAAATTATTTTACATATATCATTGCAAATATGGCATATTGCATATTTGTCTTTGAATTTCTTTATTTGCATATATGCCTCTCAAATTATTTAACTTTTGCATAGATATTTCTCCCATCAGATTTTTGTTGATGATGTTAATAAGTAATCATTTAAAAATAAAATAACTTCATTATTCTTTTATATTAATATTCTTAAAAACTTTTATAAATGTATAGATCTCTTAAATACATATGATACTTAAAAAAAAATTCTCAAAACAGTTATTGGTTAATGCCATGAGCCAAAATTACAATGGGAGGGCATCCATGCCAAAATACACACAATGATTTTTGGGAGATAAATATGTAATAAACAATATTTACTAGGTATATATGCATAGACTAATTATTTTATATACTTCGTAATTTTTTTAAAATGATACCTTAAAAGCTTCCAAGAAGGAAAGAGAACTAAGAAGTAAAGATGAGATATAATGGAATAAAAAATTTAATATAGATTATTATCTTCAAGATCTTTTAGAATTTAGATTAGATTTTAGTCAACTATCTTAATGAAAATCTTTGGCTATTTTTTTGATTTGAATCGTAATGAGTATTCTCTAAGTCAATTGATTGGATGAACTTTGATGATAAATTATTGAATAAGTTTTGTTGTTTTATATTTATAATTACCAAAAGTTTTTGTTTGATTGAGATAAGATTGTATAATTTTATATTCAAAAACTCTCAAACCCAGAGGTTTGCAGCATACGAAATTCTTATCCTTCTTTGGTGGTATTTTTGTATTTCTATTGTAAGCTAGGGGCAATTTTTCAACAATCAGACATGGCATATAATTCCGTGCAGAGACCAACCGAACCTTGTCGACCAAATAAATACGAAAGGGTGGAGCCTCGAAGCGGAATTCTTTCACACCCACAACTAGACCCAGAAACATTCCGCAACACCCTTTCATAATTCTCTCAAGAATCCACGGTGCTGTGGGGAGTCAAACGTCTTCGTCTCACGAAACCGGGTGCCTCTGGTGTTTTGGCGGAGTGGATAAGGGAAGGAGGTTTCCCGAAGCCGCCTCCCGCACCGGGTTTCAAGCCGGCTGTGGGACCCAGTAAACGCGCGGTGGGCCCACAGCGGCTATATATGTATCTAACCGTGAAAGGAAGGTCATTCCGGGGGGTTCGTGTGGGCCCACAATCCTAATCTTGACGCGCGGGGCGCCGATTCCGTCCACGTGGCAGCGACGGAGGCCTTCCGTCTTTGTCATCTCTCCCGAAAGCAAAAACGAAGACGAGCCCACACTTGGAGGGAGAGTGAGAGAGAGAGAGAGAGAGAGAGAGAGAGAGAGAGCGCAAAAGGGAAAGTTTTTAGGGTTTGGAGAGGAAGTGGTTTAGGGTTTGCAGAAAGAGAGGGAGAGAGGGAGGGGGGACTAGGGTTTGGGGCCGCGCTGGATGATTAGAGTTGGAGATGTTCCTGGGTTCCATGCGGAAATCGTTCAAGGATTCGCTCAAAGTTTTGGAAGCTGACATCCAGCATGCTAACACGCTGTAAGCGGAGAGTGCTTTTGGTTTATCATCATCTTCTTCTTTTCTTCTTCGATTCTGTTGATTAGTGGTTTTGTGATCGGATATGAAGTGCTGGAGTTTTTTTTTTTTTTTTTTTTCCTTTGTGCGCGCGCGCGCGCCTTAAGGAGGTGCCGGTTGAGATGGATGTTGGTGGCTCAAAGGTCCTTTTTTTGCCACTTTTTATGTTAGATATTGGTAGATAGGAGAGCTTTCTCCATCGCTCGGGTACTTAAAACGGAGGGCAATTATGGTACAGTTTATAATATGGTTCTTGCGATATATGGATTATCTTTTCATTAAAAAATGTTTTTCTCTGGAATTATCACTTTCTGTGTGCATATTTGTTTGTGTTGATTATTTTAAGGTGTTCGTGGTTGGTTGACTGTCTCATGAAGCAAAAATTCTTTTTTTTTTAAATTGATTTATCTGGGAAATTGTAAATTTTTCTTAGCTCAGGATGCGTTATTTGAGTGTACAAGGAGGTGATCGTGGTTATTCGGTGTTTTAACCTAAGAAAGTAAAGGATTAATGACAATTTTATAATTTTTTGTTTTGAATGACTTTTGACCATTCTGTGGATGATATAAAAGAGGAATTTGATAATTTTCTTGTGATTTATTGCATTGGCAAGGCTTACCTGCAAGTGGAAGCATCTAAAATTCCTTCCTGGATTGTAAAAGAAAATATTGCTCACCTAGTAGACTGATAGACAGATAATCACCAACTTAAGCATTTTAACTCAGCTTAGTGCTATAGTGTTGAAACATTATGTAGTTTTGGGAAAGAGAAGCATAGTATTCTTGTTTACTATGCAAAGTAGCTCAGTGGCTGGAGCCAATTTGAGGCATCCACTTATATGATGGACTGGGCATGAGACGCAAGTGAAGTGCTGCTGCATTCTCCAAAAATTGTTTAATTTGATGGAGGAGAGTGTCTGTTTCTTGATGGCTCGTAGAATGAGTAGATTTGGTAACTTGTATTCAGCTGCCTCAGGGATAAGGAAATTGTAGTTCATTTACTTAATTCAAAATAATAAGCACATTCTATGGAATTTATTTTGTTAAGAGAAGGATAAGTGGTGCACATAGTTTAAGGAATAAGAGCTGGTGTTTTATACAAGTTGAGCTTGATAGACAGAGTGTATCTCATACTTTCATAGAACTGAAGAAGCACAGTAGAACTCATCATTTGAGCAGCAGAAGCAATGATTTAATTGTTTATGTTATTCCTTTACACCATATTAAAAGCAAAGTTATATGATAACATTATATTTGATTTGCTGGAATATAAAAGATCTTAATTAAGAGTCAAAATTGGAATGAGAATAGAAAACTAGGAATTGG
Organism: Phoenix roebelenii; assembly: GCA_025769935.1. Lineage (NCBI taxonomy): Eukaryota > Viridiplantae > Streptophyta > Magnoliopsida > Arecales > Arecaceae > Phoenix > Phoenix roebelenii. The sequence continues at coordinate 19,402,553 of JAOXJJ010000481.1, forward strand.
AATTGGCAATCCTATTCTACTGTTTCGGCAGAAAAGGAAGGAATGTGTGGGACAGGAATGATGATTCCATTCTAATGTTTGATGATAGCCAGTTATATTCTAGAATGGAATTGATCTTTTGTAAAATTTTGATTATGCACATGACTAAGGAACAGAACTAAGGTTTAATAATTAATTTGGGAATTCAAATAACAAATAAATCATTCATTCCCATTCATACTCAAATGCTGCTCAGATTTCATGCTAAATATGTTCGATTCATTCCCATTTCATATTGTCAATGCTACTCGCTAATGCACACTAAAAATATTGTCAATCCCATAAAAATAGGAATGACAAATCCTCCCTTTTAAGAATGGAATTACAATTCTTCTATTCAAGGGAATGGTGTTTCTCAAGGAAAGATGATTGTGATTCTTGTTGCACAACTCAAATATTGAATTGAAGCCAAAGATGGAATTTATTGCACTGATTATGGCCTTAATCTATTCATTACATTGTCTAAGCTAACCTGATAAGTAACCATTTAATTGTTTTACTTATTTTACAATATGATGGACTGGTCATGTAAAAACCTTGCTAAACAATTGAATGCTATATATTTTTTTCCTTTTTGATCTTCCAGATGATGTGTATCATTCACTTTTGTCATGTGGAGGTTGCCACATTCTTGTTTGAGTCAGCTTGAGTGTATAATGACTGGGTATTATTTCTTTCGTGATGGACTAAGGAGACCCCTTTAACTTTGCCTTTAAAGAGGGAAAACGAAAAAAAAAAGGAGAGGGAGAGAGAAAGAAACTGTCAAGCATTTATGTTTCAGTACTATGCTATGTTCATGATTCATTGAGAGATGATGATCCTTGTCATAAAGTTCTTTATTCTATTACCTAAAGCTTTAACTTAATCTACCTTAAACTTTCAAATTTTAAGTGTGGATCGTTCCATCTGACTGGAGCTTGTCTTTGTTTAGTGGTGGTTTTTTTCACTGGTTCTTATGAATTATGATCTTTAGGTTTGGATCGATGGATGTACAGAGTATGGATGATATTAGAGAAGGAAAAATGAGAGGATTAATTCAGAGAAAAGAATTATATGGAAGGAACTCGTGAACATTTTATTGTGTTTGTGGAACAAATAACCAATGCAGTTCACTTTCGGAAATTAGCAAACTTGATATGATTTGATCCGGCAACCATATCAATCTCACCCAGGACTGAGTAGATTGTGATTTGCTTGTTAAATTGAAGAATATAAGAATACGTCAATATAGTATATTTTTGAATAAAAAAAGTTAGCGGCCTTGTTTCTTTGATATAATTAATTGCTAAATGTATTCCTTTTGATCTATGCTTGTAAGCAGAGCATTTCGCATTTTTCTGGAAACATTTGCTTAATTGTCTATGATTCTTTAGTTGCTTTACGAAGGATTTCTGCCATTTGACTTGATAATTGTCTATTTAGCTTTGAAAGTGATATCAATGGATGGCTATGTCTGTTAATGAATGAATTATACATGCTTATTTTATTTAGCGTACCCCTTATAATCTACACCAGTATTGTTTGTAAAACATGTTTTACTCTCCAGAAAAGAGGATTTAGCTTTATCAACTAGTGAATGATAACACTACCCTCTTCTCCACGTTTAGTTGTGTGCATGCATTATGTGTGTGTGTGTGTGTGTGTTTTACTTTTCTCTTTCAATTATTGTTTGTAGGCTTGGGGTTAAATAGTTATTCTTACTTCACATTCTTAAATTTGATTGGCATTGCTTGAAAGCATTTGTAATTTTGTCTTAGAGAATAAGCAGGTTATTAAAGTGAAGAACCATGGTGATTGACTCAAAATTACTTCTCTTGCTGCTTCGACCGTCCACCTTTTTTTTTTTGTGGTATGACTACATTGTTGATTTATATCTTGCCTGTGGTTGTTGGGTTAGGTGAGGGTGAAAAAGCATGTAGGAAGCTGCATTAGATGGATAATTATGAAAGTTGTCTCCATAAAAATGTTTTAAGAGAATGGAGTGATTGTATTTTTGGATGGAGGAAGAGAGAAAGGAGCCTGTAGATTCAGCTGCAAGGAATGCTGTTTTAATTCACTCAGGTACTAGATGGAGTTCAGGTACCAGCAATATTTAGTAAAGAACCTAGTTGAGGATTGGGCCGGTAGAGAAGCACTTATATGTCGTGGTCTTTTGTTCTGTAGTGGTTATTTGGGGTTGTGCTATGTAATTTTTGATGACAAAAATTTAGTGTATTCCTTTTATTTAATTTTTGATTGAAGAGAGGATTTAAAGTTTCTCTGACTTTGAAATATGCTTTTTAAATGCCGATATTTGCCTTGTGAAGTTGCTTCGTTCTTGACTTATTCAAACATATGTTCTGTTTTTATTCTAATAGTGCCTTTTCTTGTATATTTTTAAATATCTGATCTCTTGTTTAGTTATATTGCACCCATCAAAAGCCTTAATAATTTATAATCCTTTATTGTGATGTGCAGGGCTTCTGATTTTCCCAGAGAATATGACGGCGCATGTCTTCAGATGCGAGTATCATATAGTCCAGCTGCACACTTATTTCTTTTTCTGGTGCAATGGACTGACTGTAGCCTTGCTGGGGCTCTTGGACTGCTGAGAATTCTGATATATAAGGTTTGCACGTGATCATAATGAACTTGTGAATTTCTTCCATGTTCATTTGTTGCTTCATATATTCTTTTCAATTGAAGAACTCTTCCAAATGCAGGTTTATGTTGATGGAACGACAACCATGTCAACCCATGAAAGGAAAGCAAGTATTAAAGAATTTTATGGTAAATGTTTGGCTTGCACCTGAATTTTCATCCTCTATTTTCTGTTCTTAATATTTATTTTTTGGATTTTGGTTCTTATGGGAGTTAATATCCAGCTGTAATTTTTCCCTCTTTGCTGCAACTACAAAGAGGGATCACTGATATGGAAGATAAAAAGCAAAAGGCAGTATGCATGGAAAGGTATAGGAGAAGAGATGATGATGAGAGGAAGCAGTTATCAGATATAGATGCTGAAAGAGAAGAAGAATGTGGGATTTGCATGGAGATGAATAGCAAGATTGTGTTGCCCAACTGCAGCCATGCTATGTGCATGAACTGCTACCGTGATTGGTATGAAATCCCATATCTTTAAGATTAATCATTCTGTAGCAAAAGATCAGCCTTTTGGGACATGATATATTGGCTATACCTAAGATTATATCCTTGTCAAATGTGCATGTTTAACTCTGTAATACATCCATGGATATGGCTGCATCTGTAGGCCTTGAATCACACACTATCATTTGCTTGCAGAGTCATCTATCATTCATTTTGTCATTTCTTTGTTTTTCTGGGTATATTGTGCAAGACGCCCCCCCCCCCCCCCACAAAAAAAAAACCAAAGACTTTTGTAGTAGCCATGTAAAGGGCTTCTCCTTTTTCTGAGTGTTTTGCAGTAGCCATATGTCATGTTAGACTTGATCTTTTACTTGACTGGGCTGGATGAGAAATAAAAAGCAGAAAGATGATGGAGCTAAATCATGTGATCATCATGCAATTATATAAATTATATAAAGGATATTTGACGATAGGGAACAGCTAAAAATTTGTAATAATAAAAAAAATTAATTGAGAAATAGCTAGTGATTGAAAGTTCTAATTCCTAATTAGGGGTAGGTAAAATGAAATAATCTTTATTCTTATTTTTATCTTCTTCATGTAGTCTTTCTGTTTAAACTTTAGAGCAATAATATTTAGAACTTGCCCTTTTATTTTCTTTTGTTATTTGTCCAGAATGATAGCTTGGTAGACCTTCTTGCTTTGTCAAGTGAGTTGGTCTTTAATTGGACAGCACAAGCAGGTTTTTTCATGGTTGAAATCAACAGCTAAACTTGCAGGTGACTTGGCATATGGATTAGTTGGTTGCATTCTCAAACTTTTGGTTTACATACTTCATTTTTATAATTCATTTGAAACCATAAGTAGAAGGGAAAGGGGAAAAAAATCTAATTCTTTGATTCCAATTAGATGATAGTTAAATTAAGAAATAAAGTCCATTGGTGTCTAAGGAAAGTTTATAAACTAATGATTATATTCGAAGTTCGCCAAACCAATACCGCGATCATACCTGTCGGTAACTGGTTTGGTATGGTACTGGCATGTACTGTATCGAGCCAAGGCATACTGGAAATAGGGGGAGGGAAAGGGAGAGGGAGAAAGAGAGGGAGGGAGAGGGAGAAAGAGAGGCGTACCTCATTGGTAGCGGCGATGGAATCTTAGGCCTCGTTTGGTAGAGCTTTTGGTGGGCCAGAAAGCACTTTCGGACCCTCTAAAATTACTTTTGGATGGAATAGGGGTGTTTGGTAAAAAAATTAAAAAGTTGTTTTAGTTTTGTCAGAAAGCTGAAAATGCCTACTTGGGAGAAGCTCCAAAATAGAGCTTCTTCGAAAAAGTACTTTTAGCACGCATCGAAAAATTGTTTTAGATTTATAAAAAAAATTAGACCAAAATACCCATGATAAAATCATATAATTACAGGAAGTGTCCCTTTATATCATAATGCACAAAGAAAGAAAACTGCAGGAGCCTCAACAAACAAGAAACCCCAATTGGCCTTGGCTTTCTTCCTTGCCGTGTGATCAAGGTATTTCTTTCTTTCATTTATTTATCCATCATTTCAAACAAAAAAAAGCATTGAAAAGAAAGAATCGTAAAATCTCACTTTTGCAAGGTGTGCCTCTATATTTTTTTTTCAAAAATTAGTTCCTAAAAATATTATATTAATAAAATATTAATATATGATGATAATAATTATAATATTTTATATTAAAATATTGTATTATACTATAAATATAATATTATATTACATTATATCATAATACATTGATATGTTATATTATATAATATTGAATTATGTTATATTATTATACTATAGTATACAATATTATATTGACTATATTAGAATAATATTATATTATTTTATAGTAATATTATACTATATCATATATTTATGTATTAATACTATATCATACCAAAAGTACTTTCTCAGTTTGTTTGCCAAACATATATTAAAATTCCACAATACTTTAGAAATGTAGTTACCAAACAACAAATAGCTTTTTATAAAAGCTCTACTTCAAAAAGCTCTACTTCTGAAAGTTCTACTGCCAATAGCTCTGTCAAACTGAGCCTTAACCCTAGCCACGTAGTCGTGGAAACCTAGCCAACGTCATCATTGTGTTGTCGCCATCGCCGTCATAGAGCACTGAGAGAGGGGAGAGGAAGATTGGGAGAGGAAAATCGAGAGAGAGAGAGAGGATAAGGAGGGTTTTTTTTTTAATAAAAAGGGGTTTGGTTTAGGAACCGGATTGACCAGCCAAACCGTTCCGGTAATCGAACGGTTCAGCTCGATACGCCCTATACTGCTCCATTCGGGATGGTTCGACGGTCGTTGATTATATTGCTCTTTGTATATTTGATTTAAGTAGAAGGATAACTAAAGCATTCCAGAATTATATAAATTGTTACTTGTTTGCTAGCTTCATATAAAAGATTACTAGTTGACAACTATGCATTTTATGGACATAACTTATTTAATCTAGAAAGTTATGATTTAATATGCTCGAGAATCACAAAGAAGTAAAACAGCTATGATGATCGAGGAGATATTTCAGGTTTTTTTTTGGGTAACTAGGTATTCCAAGTTCTTAAATGCAAGACAGATGAGATTTTTTTTATTTTAGAACATATTTAAACGCACATGCACTTGGGTATTATGGTTTTACGGACCATATAATGATCACTAAAAGATTTTGCAAATCTAACAGGAGTAACTTAGATTATTAAGAGAAATTGTGCTTATTGACTGTCCTTATAAAATGAGGGCCCATGTCTAAGCTTCCTACTTTTAGGAAAATCTGCATGTATTTTGTATAATTTATGACAGCCAATCGTTGAATCCAAGCAAAACTAGAAGTGAAAATGTCGGGGGGTTTATAACAGCATAAACTTGAAGTACATCAGGTTTACAATTAGAGAAGGTAGGATATGGTGATGGCCAAATTGGTTTGATGGATGTTCTACATCATTACTTTCGCATTTTTATAAGCAATAGTCTGTAATTGCATGAATTTGGTGTCATTCTCAATCCTGATTCACAATGTCTTGTTGAAGAAATTCTTTTCACAGTACAACGAGAGTCCAACTGCTTACACACTAAACCATTGGGATAGAGGGGTAAAAAAATATGTAGAAAACTGTCGACAAATATAAGTTAACCAGTTGGAAGTAGATTATGATTTCTAGTTGGAAAGTAGATGTTTGTAGAGGAGGAACGACGTTATCCTATTATGCATCGCTATTATGTTAATGCCAGTCTTATATTCTGTGCTTGCCAGAATTGGGTGTAGGTGCAGGGCAGATTCTGGGATGGGTGCAGGGAAGCAGGTCTATTGATTTAATTTTTTAAAATAAAGAAGTGGGTGCAAGGACAAGTTTCTGGGGAGATTTTGAAGAGATCATAACACCCCAACTAAAGACTCCTACTAAAATTTTGTAACATTTAATATAGGAAACCAAGCATTCTGAAATATGTCTTGATTAAGTGGTTTGTAGAGAATTAGGATGACGGAGCGGGGTTGTTAGGGCATGCAGGTGTGAGCTTTCCTTATTATTTATATGGGATTTTCTCGTAGGGTTAGTAGTTCTAGCAAACCCAATTTGGATTTTGGACCTGCAGAAAGATGAGATCTGTATTTGCTTTTAGCGGAACACGTGCCTCTTTCACTTGGAGGCATTCTGATGTTTAGAATTATGAAATTGTGGGGAAAGAATATAACTGTCTAAAAATATTTATCATGGGATAGAGAATGCAAATGAGATTCTTACTTGGGTTAGTACAGACATTTGCATGGTACCAAGAGAAAAGGGCCCAAGGTGAAAATCTTGCATATATTTGGAGAATGTAATAAGAAATTGCCAATATGGTTTGAGAAGAAGCAGCCTTTAGAGTGACAGTGTTCTTTAGAATCTATAAAGATCAGTAAAGTTTAGGAGTCAGTTTCTATTGATGTTCTTTTCTTGATGGGAAGGTTCAGAGTATTTTGGTTATGTTGACAAAATACACATATTTTACATGTAACATGTTTGCTGCCAACACTTAGCATCTGTAATGTTATATGACATTCTTGTGGGGAAATTTCACCGGTGATAATCAAAGATGCTAGAAGTTTAGTCATATAAGCTACATATAAACTGCTTTATAATAGGAGGTAGGCATTATTTGGACATTCAAATAAAAACTGACTATCCTCTGTAGCATCTCAGTAAAATTAATTATGCATGTACGTGAGGATGCATTAAAATGATATGTGATACCCCCAAGCAACATCCTTAAGTACTGAACTGTAACCGGTTTTATGGGCTTACTGTACTGATCTGACATGGTACTAATATGAATACAAGGGGTGTATTGTACCATACTAGTAAGTTACTGGTATATGGCCCACTATAAGCACTGCTTTGAAGCTTGGTTCGTCATACCAGTGCGTACTGCCCTGTACCGAGTGTATTGTATCGTACTGGTACCAAATCAAAACCCAGTAGTGGGGCGTACGAAATCTTGGTATGTCGAACTGACCCCTGTATTGGGCATATGGACACTGTACCGACATAGTACCAGTACGGGGGACCTTGCTTTGAAATAATTCAACTCTCACACTTGCAAAACTAGCATAATAAGGCAAAGATGCACATGCAAATGCAAGGAGCTCAAACTTTTGAGGAAAAACTATCCTTTTCTTATCTAGTATAATCCTTTTTTTGCATTTTCTGAATAATGGTCCTTTTGGTGCATTTATTCATTCTACGAGCAATTTTTCTACTTTTATCCAAGGTTTTAAATTCCGTGGGATTGGGGTATCGTGGTTTCTCCATGGAACGGGACAACCCACTGTCCCGCCACATCCTGGAGGCAGTCCTAGTCAAGCATCCTGGTAGGTGCCCTCCGTCTCTTTCCCTTTTTCTTTCTTTTCCTTTACTCTCCTTTCTTTCTTTTTCTTCTTTCTTTCCTCCTCTCTTTTTCTTCTATCTTCCTTTCTCTTTTTTCTTCTTCCTCCTTTTTCTTATCCCTTTCTTCCTTTCTTTTTCTCCTTTATTCCTTCCTTCCTTTTTTTTCTTTCCTTTCTTTCTTCTTTCCTTTATTCCTTTCTTTCTCTCCTTCCTTTCTTTCCTTTTATTCTCTCTCCCTTTCTTTCTTTCCTTTTTCATCTTCTTTCCATTCATTTTTTTTCTTCTTCTACGTGTTTCCTTCCTTTTTTTTCTTTCCTCTCCCCCTACCCATCCCAGTCCTGTTTTCTCATAGGAATGGGATGGGACGTCTGTGACACCCCTCATCTCGCTAGGACTTAAAGCCTTGTGTTTATCCCAAAACTTCTGTCGTGCAACTTATAACACAGCCATAGGTTGTGAATCAATTCTTGAGTCTTTCTACAGTAAAATTAAACATGCCAAATGCACCTTGTCCTTTTGACCTTGTTTAAGTTACTATCTTTAAGTTACTAGTAAATGTTTCCATGAGAAATACCACGCCAATCAGTTCTTAAGAACAAGGACTTCACTATTGGACTGTATCGGATGTACTGACTCGTATCTGTAGGGTAACTGATATTCGATATGCCCCTTGTACAGAGTGTTGCTAGCAAGAGACGGACTATACCAACACTGTGCTAGTTGGGTGCCAGCTTGGGTACTGGTGTTGGTACTGAAAACCTTGATTAAGATCATCACAATGTGCTGTCGTTAGTTTCCTCTAATTGTTTACCATTTCAGGATATGCTTTGAATACTTAATACTAATTGCTAAAATGCAGGAAACTTAATCTCACGTATTTCACATGTGTGGTCATTTGACTCCACAATGTCCAAACGAAGTGTTACAGGGGTATCAGTTGCAATGCGTAGTGGTTGCTTCTGGTTTTGTGGTTTTAAGGGTCATGGTAAGGGGCTTCCATTATTAATTCTTCTGTATCTTGCCTTTGGTAGGGTAGCTCTCCTTAGAGACCCATATTGTCAAGTTATCTTTTAAGTACTGGTCACCGGTTATCTCCTTTTATATTTGACATTATTTTTATCCTACAATTCAATCAGTCAATTAGTTAACTAAAATCCAACAGTCCAAATTAGTTCATGATTAAATGTGTGTGAGTACAAGCTAATTGGGCAGCTGCTTATTAAATTGGTGAATGGGTTAGTAATTTAGTTGGTTAATAGTCCAAGGGGCCACAATAAAATAGTGAACAGTTCCTTCACAAACATGACAGGTGTTCCTTGTGCAAAAATACTTTGGGCTTCCCTTTTCTGATAATGTGGAAATGATAATTGATAACCTGAAGAATAGAAGTCACTTTTTTGGCTCCTTTTTTATTTTTAGCACTTCATTGATAATAAATATTAGTTGAGATTGGTGAGGTTTGTGGTTTATAGTACTGCTGTACTAGTTGGCCTGGCAGAATCCCACTAAATGGTAAGAGTTGTGGACAAGCAATGCACATATGCTTTATGTCGCAATTCTTAGTTTCTTACCATAAACAGGGAACCTTCAAGAAAGATGAGGGGGAAATGTCCCTTCATCATGTCCTCATGGGATACACCAACTACATCAGTACATGTCAGATTCTTCGGAATCCTGTATTCTTTTTGCCTGTAGTATAGACTTTGTAGGAGAAAGGAGGCTCAGCAAATAGGTAAGCCAGTGATATAATAGAACAAAAGATGAGGAATTGTAGAAAGGACAAGTTCGAGGGTGATGTGAGAAGAGGAGACAAGAAAAATAAGAGGTGTTCGAGACCTGCCTATGATGAAAGAAATTATGGTCACAACTTTTAGTTTCTTGCCCTCCCTGTTTATTCTTCTTGCCATTACCTAGATCTAATGTTTTTTCAGAGTTTACTATTTATAGGTGTACTTTTTTTAGAATACGATTCCAGGTTTCTCTCTTTAAATAACCGAGGTTAATATTGATCTATGTGCTTCTATTGGGCAATATGTAGGAAGGAGCCTTGAAAGAATCTGGGCTGTTAGGTCTTTTAGCATCTTTGGTCTCCTCCATGAAATTGCAATTATCAAACATATTCATGGTTTCTAGCTAATCCTGGAGAGGAAAAAAATGAAAACCGCATTGGGTAGATTTGATTGTGAAGTAATCCTAGATTTAATGGTTTGCCTGCCCCTAGCCCCATCTTACTTTGGAGCAAAATAGGTTAGAACAGCTTACTCTGAGTTATCTCGAACTGCCCACTTTTCAAAATAGCCATTTTACCCTTGAGATAAAGTGGCTTGCAGAGGAGTATTTGGCAGGTTAAAGTGGTCTTATTCAACTTTAACTCTGAACCAAATTCACCCCCTTGATGCACTCTTAAAATGAAAAGAAAAATGTTAATTGCCTAACACATAAAATGAAAATTCATTTAATTTTATAACTGGACTATCCATGACTAGGAACATCATTTCATGCAGAGGAAACTGGACAAATCTATGAAAAATTATTAGTTTTATGGATATACTTCTGTCTCCCTTTTAGTTTTGTGCTTTGGATTTGACCAAACCCATTTTAACCTTTCTTTCGCCCTCATTGTTTATACCCTCTCCAAGACATATTGTAATATGTCTTGGTAGCTTAGTTGCCAATTTCACCAACTTAGAAGCTGCCCTTGCTTGGGCTTTCACTGCACACCGTCTCTTGTAATCTTGCCTCTTTTTTATTCTGATGATACTAATTTTCTTTAGTTCTTCAAGGCCTGCTGTTGGAGCCACTGGTTTGATGCTTGTTTTATGTGGTTCATCTCTCAAGCTTTTCCTTCATTCCAAGTCTGTATACAAAGTTCTCTAACAGGAGGAACCAATTGTCCATATCAATTACTAACTAGGAAAGTCGATGCAGTCAGGATATGATCATGAAAAGTGAAGGATACACATGAAAGATACAATGTTGTTGGATAGGACAGGTTAAAACAGACTGAGGTGGGGATTATCTGGTTTCCTCAATTGTATTTGCATTTTTATCATCGTGTTATTTTACTAGGAGGGAGAAAACACACCTGGAAACATTGTATTTGCTTCACACTTTTGAGGTTCTTTTATTCTGAACCAAAATTTGAGATACTGGTCATTACCATATATATGATAGCAGCAGCAAACATAACTTGATTAGGTCCTTAATTTCTTTTTATTCGTTATGATGAGAATGCATCTTTGCACTGATATAATTGTATTTATATAGAACTGAAAATTAGGTATTTCATATTTCTTTTTTTCTTTTGTCTTTTCCTTTCATCTGTCTTCTGGAAGTCAAGATTCTTTCTTTCTGCTTTGTGTTTTCTAATCGTATATTATTATGTATATCACCGTAACTTTACAGGAACTCAAGATCTCGATCATGCCCCTTTTGCCGCGATAGCCTCATGAGAGTCAACTCGGGCGATTTATGGGTCTATACCGATAGCAGAGATGTTGTCGACATGGCGACGGTGTCAAGAGAGAATATCAGACGCCTATTCATGTACATAGACAAGTTGCCTCTAGTAGTCCCGGATGCTGTTTTCGATGCCTACGATTCTCATGTGAAATAAGCTATGTGCTAGTCTCGTCGCTGCTGGATTCAACTACGCCAATTCCTTCAGCTCGCCCCAGTCAGCTCAATCAGCTTGATTGATTTTTGCCTTGGAGGTGTTTCCAATTTCTGTCCAAAGGCTGCTGTTTGCATTTCTAAGCAGCTTATGAAATTGAGGGAAGTATACTGTATTTATCTGTAAATTGTGTGCAGGACTATGTAAATGCCTGTATAGTTTTCAGGTCTGCAAGCCAACAGCCGTCTTTCTGTTTAGCACGGTAAACGCATGAAAACTAATTTGGTGCCAGTGCTAGTGCGTAAGCAGTATCTAGCCATTGTGTTACTCTTGCATCTGATCATTCAATAACTGTGCCTTTTGTGAAGGTAAAAATTATGGTCGTTTGGAAATACTGGTGGTAAGGAACTGATGCTGATTCTCTACATTCGTCTGCTTGAAACATTTGATGCTCTTTGATCATGATATCTGGCAATATATAAGCAATGCTGGTGATGCCGAGTCATCAATACGAGTTTTACTTTTGTCAGCAGGTAAGAATTCTCAAGAATGCTTCCAACCTGGATCTTATTAGGTGTATGTGAATTGAGTGAATGGGTAAGAATTCACCTGAGATGTGGCTACTGCCACTTGATGCTTCTGTTTTAGCTTGCAAGGTCAACTCAAAGGCCTCCCTCAGGACAGCCTCTTGTAGCACACTGGCAAGATTTGTTGAATGAGAACGAATCGCTGGAGGAGAATTGTTATTACGGTTTCTTATCCTAATTAGAGCTGTCATTTATCTATCCCATGGCCTCAAAAGGAAGGAATGAGGCTAAGTTGTTGGCTTTCTTGAATTTTGTAGATTAGCAGATTTGATAATCTTATCAGTAGTCGTGGAAGACAAGTTGCATGGAGGACTAATGTCGGCTAAATTATTCGGTAATCGAAGTTTCTTAGATTAACAGATTTGAGTTATCTGATATGCTAATGACCAGTCACCATTGACATTTCATTCACAAGATTAAGCATAAAGGGCGATGTGGGGTTTGCCTGAGTTGTTACACTCACTTTGCCTTGGCAATCTGATATCCTTGGTTAATTCTTGGAGGATGCATCCTCAATAAGTTTAAACCTGGATAATTGTAAAGCAACTGGGTTTCCCTTCCTTGCTACTAAAACACACACACGCACACAAAAGGTAGCTATCAATCGCAGGGTTGGATCTTAATTTCCTTTTGTCTACATTTGTTTGAAAAGTCCACTCGATACCTAGTTGTCTTACCACTTCAACTTCTTGACTCATGGTACAAAAGCCATACAGGCCAGATTGTAGGCTCTCAAACTTAGTATTTTCTATTGATATTTCTCTTTTGGAGTGGGTGTCATGTGTACCTATATAGCCTATTATATTTGGCTAGACAAGAATAGCCAGGCCTTCGAAGGCGGGAGGATACATCTGAGCACAATGGTAGACAGAGCAGTGGTTTACACTGCTGAGGCGTCCAGTACCACTACTGTAATATTGCTTGGGGTGGCTGGGGATATCTGGAGATCCCATTCAACTCGTGTATCAGCCAGGATGGTTCTTGTTTTCTGAGAGCCTCCATCACCTAGCTTCCTAAAGATTAATTTCGATGGTAATGTTTTGGAGGACGGAAGTAGAGAGGGAGTGGGTTTTGTGATTCTAGACCATGCATCCAGATTTGTAGCAGCCAGCAATCGGCGCACCTTCGATGAGCCTGTCACTGAAGTAGAGTTGAAAGCTACATGGAAAGGTATAGCACATGCGAGGTTTGTGTTGGGCGCAGATCATATCTAGTTGAAAGATCCGTACAATAGCGACGACCCGTACAATAATTATCAATACGGTGATCGGCTAGCTTCAAGATCCGTACAATAGCGACGATCCACATGCTTCATGACATCTACAGGATTTCGGGGGGGGGGGGGGGGGGGGGGGGTTTGCCGCTTTCCGGATCACTCACATTTTTTGGAAAGCGAATAGCGCCGCCAACTGTGTTGCTTCTTTAGCTGCACATCAGTTGAGAGAATTTCTTCGAAAAAATCTCGAGGCTATTTCTTCCACCCTTCGTCAACTTCTCTTGTCGGATAGGTCTGGGTGCACTCACGCCCGTGTGGTGTGAGTCGCCGATGTATGAAAAAAAAAAAAAAAGACCTTTCTAATTGAATAGGGTCTATATGGAAAGCCATCCATGCCGCTTATCATATATATTATACATGTATCATACATGTCGTAATACGGATGTATATTCCCTTCCACAATGAGGATCCTATTAAACATAAAGATCACAAGAGGTTGATCCCCACCTATCCTATACCTATTTTATTACTTTGAGAGTTCAATCGAACTCTGTTTGCTCGCTCAAGTGGTAAGAGATGATACAATCCGAGAAAATTCTTGGCAGCCAGGTATGCAATAATTATCATTTTAAAGCATCAGAGTCTCTGAAAGTTTTCCAAGAAACCAATATGCTCTTAAAATGAATTGAAAGTGAGAGCTGCTATTGCTCTCTTGGACGTTTCTTATCCTTGCATTACGTTGTCGATGAAATGATGTCTTTGAGGTCCCTCACAACGTGTCATGGCTGGCAACTGACAGTTTCTCACTATTGAGGTAACTCGAAACTTAAATAATCGTCGATAGTACCAAAATATATGATCAAATTCAAAGCTGGAAAGCTGGCCATGTTTACATCACAAAACAAATAAAAATAAAGAAAAAAAAAGGAGACAAGGTGATCTTTTAATGCCAATCGTATAAAAATATATTCTAAGAACACATCTGTGTTGCATGATGGTCATAAATGGATGGGTCTCATGTAGCATCTTGATACTTGCAGTTCCATGTATCAAATGAAGCTCACTCAATTATAACCATGGCTCAGCATATACATGGCTGTGGTTAAGAGACCAGATCTCAATTCAAGTCCGAATTGAAGATAATCCTGACTCAATCGTGTTATTTTGAGGAACAACATGAACCAGGGGAGCACTTTTCTAGAATGATGTGGGAGCAGATCCATTGGAAGGTAAAACCCTAGGAATTGATTGATTTTGAATAGCTAGTTGCTTGTAAGGTTGTCACTCCAACTCAAGATTCGTTGTACTAGTATCAAACTCTATATTGGTGCCACACTAGTATAGTATCGGTATGGTATGGTACGAAAATTTGGCGTACCAAGAGTCGGTACACTACTGGTACCGAACCGGTACATCCGGTTCCATTCGATTTAATATGGTACGACATACCATATTCCAACCTCAGACCTAATACCTTATTCGAACTTGACCTAGTGCTTACTTAATTGGACCCAACTCGAGCCTAATAATGAATTAGTTGGGTGTAGAATCACAGTCAAATTTTTTGAAATTTTTCGGTTGGATCAGAGGTCTGGGATTTTTATACTCTCAGCCCAACTTGAACCCACATAAATTACCTGGTTTATTATATATATATATATGCATGCATGAATGCATATAAATGAATATACCTGTATATATAAATACATATACAAAAACATAATTAGCTTTCTTTGTATATCATTCATTTGAAAAATAAAAGGTAATAGTATGTTAGAATATATTTGTATAATTATATTTGACTTTAAATAAAAAATATATATTCAACTTTTGGTCTGTTAATACATTGTTGACCATCAATTGCTCATTGTTCATGATTTATTAATTTTTGTACATAGCAGATATTGGATGTTTATGAATTTCTCAAAGAATAAATTATTTAGCTTGATTAATTGTTCGAGACATGGGACCCAACTTGAACCGGCCCACCATATGTTACGGTAGAGATGTTGGTTCAATGGTTTGGCTATTAGGTGATATAGTACTTTGTTGTTTGTGAGTATTTTCAAATGAACAAGCTTAAAGCTACAATTTGATATTAAAATATAAACAAATACTGCTTCATCAAAATAAAATATCATTATATACTTTTACTTAATAGACATCAATATACTATATCATTATATACTGCCTATTTTTTTGAAATAACAACAAAAAAATAATTAAATTTTTTAGAAAATGAAAACTTTGAATATGCCTGTTAGTGCATAAGGTTATTTATCACACTAATTCTCTCTTGCTTAGTTATAACAATAACTCTGAACATTATTTTTCAAAAAAAAAAAAACCAAGAGAGTTATTTAACTTAAACTTTTGAAAACAAGTAGGAAAAAAAATCAAAATTTGAACAATTTTTTTTTTTTTGGTACATCGGTGACCCAGAAAGAAAAAAAAAAAAGTAAAAGAGTCCGAATCTATTAAGTAAAAGTATATAATAATATTTATCATAGCCTTGTTTACTTGGGGTTCAACTATTTTGGTACATATAATTCATACAATCAACACACCCATGCTTCTTGCCCTCATCCATCTCTGTAGATTTCCCTTCTCATGCAAGAAAATCAATCTTAATTTTTTAGTACAATGGATGATTTATAAAATATATATATATATTTACAAAAGTCAGAAAATAAAATATTATAAAATTATATAGAAAGATCAACCGAAGATGACTATGTTTCATCTGATCCATGATGTGACTTAGTTGGCAATATTATTAGATTTTCTATAAACATGCGAAATCTTAAAGAGCTGGATGCAATCGGATTTGTCTCCCTCGAAAATCCGGCGCTAATTAAAGCATGTTCATCCTTTACCAGTGGTTCCCAAATCTGAGACACCGGTATATATAGATTATAGAAAGAGGCAATCCGGAGGCCGTGAAGGCGGTGTTCAAGGGGTGGAAGAAGAGGGGCCTTCTTTCTCTCTGTCTCTCTTCCAAGCCGGCGATTTTAGGAGAAGAGAAAGAGAGAGAAACAGAGAGCAATGGGTTGGGGGGGTGAAATGGAAGGCAAGGAGGAAGGGGTGATGGCGACGGACTTCTTCTGGTCGTACACCGACGAGCCCCACGCCTCCCGCCGCCGGCTCATCCTCTCCCAGTACCCTCAGATCCGAGAGCTCTTCGGCCCCGACCACTGGGCCTTCCTCAAGGTAACCACACCCAAGACCCATCCGTTGCTTGTTTTTAGTCTAATATCTTGCCTCGGTCTCTCTCTAGATCGCGAAAAATGCGATTTTGATTGCTTCCATGAAGAGTTTCGGTCCATTTGCTTCGATGATTCACGCACATTGATCAATTTTTGATTTTTTTTCTTTCTTTTTTATTTTTTTCATGTGCTGAAGTTTTGATTTTTTTTTTTTTTTGACAATCTTTGCCCATATTTTTTTTCCAAGTTTCTTTCTGATTGAGTATGCTGCTTCGATTCTGATCACTGGGCTTTTGTCCAGGCGTGAAGCCATGAGACGCTTGTATTGTATTATATGCTTTCTTTTGGCTGTAGATAGAGAAAAATGGGATTTTTATCTTTTATTTCTTTTCTTGTGGAGTTTTGACTGGTTGGTGGTCGGGTTTCACTCACACTGTTTGGTATTGGATTGTCTGCTTTGAATCTTGAAACATGTTGATTTTAGGGTGAGATCCGTCTATCTTTTTGGTGCAGAGATTTGCCAATGTCTGACGAGTTTTGCTTCTTATTTGCTTCAAATCAGAGTGCTCTTTGGCTGTCATCGAGGTCTATGTTTAATTTGTATCTTCTTTTGATTTGGCCGTGGATAGTGAAAGATGGGATTTTGGTCATTTGCTTTCATGGTTTTTACTAACATTTATTGAAATCTGGTTGATTTCTGTGATGCATCAACTTTATGATTCCTCTGGTATGGATGTGTGCCTTTTTACGGCTTAGGAATCCGCCACTTTTCATTGATTTGCCTCTTATTGGTGGGATGTGTTCCTTTTGGTCTACATCACTTGTCCTTATTATTTCTTTTTTTTTGGGGGGGGGTCGACATTAGATTACTTTGGGAATTCCTTGGTTTCAGTGGTCTCTAATTTATGCCTTATTTATCTCTTTCTTTATCTAAATCTTGTTTGGCTACCTTGGTTCCATCATTTTAAAGATCAAGAAGATGGTTGGGTATTTTCCAAGAAGAATTTACAGAGACTCATGTTAGACAGCTATAAAACTAGTTCTACTTTATAAATGAGAATGTTGGGCAGCGAAAGGGACTTAATGAGACGATCAGGGGAAAATAGGGATGTCGTTATAATGTTGGTAAAACTGGGAGGTAGTGTGGCCAGTAGGAGATGAATTATTGGTCTGTACCACAGCATAGTATTTGCATAATCAACTTTGCTATGATAATTTGGATTCCATCTGTTTGTTTCTTTCTAACAGTAGATTGTGGTAGTAGTTTACCTGTCATTTTCATTGATATCTTCAGTTTGAGTTTAATGTTATCTAAATCCTGGTATTAGTAAAGTGGTTTTAATTTTGAAATTTTGCAAAGATCTTTCGTTCTTCTTCTAGTTTTGTTGAAAATGTGAGTATTATGTTGGGTTCTTCTCAACGATCGCAAGGTCTTTCTGAGCACACTGTAGATTCTTCTGATGCTAACAATCTGCTCACTAAAAATGTTAATGTACCTCGATTTTTATAACCATGTTTTCCCAAAAAATGCTACATTTTCTAATTTTACTGTTATTAACCCTTCGGGGTTTTCAATATTTGCATCAGCTTTTTGGATTTTGAGCGATTGTTTATCTCAAAGGATCTGTGGGTGGACCTTTGGAAGTGATATCTTACTTTAATAGCTCTTAATATCGCAAAACATGGCTTTGATCTCTATACATATATTTCAAAATGAAATTGTTCTTTTTTTACCATGGCAACATGTTGTGCTGCATGTCTGGATTATATGATGTCCAAGAAAGTTGAACATGTGATTGATGCAAAACCAATACTAATGCTCTATTTTCTAAAATATGTCAGTAAACCAGGTGGTTGTTCCTTCTGATGCTGTGGACATAACTGTTGTAGTTTCTATGTTTATAGATTTAGATCTTTCTTTCGAGTTGTGTTCTGATATCATAAGGATCCATCAATCTGCTGACTTGGCTGCATCAGGGTAGTTTCTTCCTTTACTTGCCTCGATAAATATATAAAATCACTATAAATGAATTGAGTATTGGAGGCAAGACACTTACCATTTTAAAATTTCTTCTACAAACTATACTTCTTTGTATCTAGGTTTGGCTGTTCTGGAAGAGGGACAAAAAAAATTAAAGCAACATTTTTTGTCATTATTCAAACTTCTAAACAGCAATGTTTGAGCCTCAAAGCAATACCTTTTGTAAGAATTCATAAAAGCGCTACGACTTTTCTTTTTCTTTCCCTGCTCGAATAAATCGTACGACACTCAGTGAATGCTAAAAAATGTCCATTATGTTGCATTCATCATCTGATTTAGCTGCTGATTCTACATTATAATCATCTGAAATTCGGGTGCAGGTCACTGCAGTTGTTCTTCTTCAGCTATGGACTGCAACCTACCTCCATAGTGCAAGCTGGGTGAAGATACTAACGGTTTCGTATTTCTTTGGTGCCTTCCTAAACCACAACCTCTTCCTAGCCATCCATGAACTCAGCCACAATCTAGCCTTCTCGACCCCATCTTACAATCGCTGGTTAGGAATCTTTGCCAACCTTCCTATTGGTGTTCCCATGTCCATCACATTCCAAAAGTACCACTTGGAGCACCACCGTTTCCAGGGTGTTGACGGTATCGACATGGACATCCCCAGCCATGCTGAGACCCATATTGTTACAAACACCATCACCAAATCTATATGGGTCCTATTCCAGCTCTTCTTTTATGCTCTTAGACCACTCTTTCTCAAACCCAAGCCCCCCGGATTGTGGGAATTCGCCAATTTTGCGATCCAGATTGCTCTTGATGCCAGTTTGGTCTACTTCTGGGGTTGGAAATCATTTGCTTATCTAATACTTGCAACATTCGTCGGAGGTGGCATACACCCGATAGCAGGTCACTTCATTTCGGAGCACTATGTTTTCAATCCAGACCAGGAGACATACTCATACTATGGCCCCTTGAATCTGATGACATGGAGCGTGGGATACCATAATGAGCACCATGATTTCCCTAGAATCCCAGGGAACAGGCTCCACAAGGTGAAGGAAATAGCCCCGGAGTACTACAACAACTTAAAGTCACACAGGTCCTGGAGCCAAGTGATATACATGTATATCATGGACAGAACAGTAGGACCCTACAGCCGAATCAAGAGAAAGATATCCAAGGATGCTGGGGTGACCAAGAAAGATGAGTAGGGCTGCAATTTTATGTTCTTTTTTTGTTGATTGCAGTTGCTGCTATTCTTTTTAACCTAATGTTCAGTATCTGGAGCCATTTTTAATGGGCAGTGACGAGAGAGCAAGATGCTTCTTAATTCAACCCATTTGATTGCTTTTCTCATATCTTTTGTAATGATATTTAGGCTTGATGACATCTTCTTCATGTTCTATTCTTGTTGTATGATCCTTGGAAACATATCTTTTCTGTAAGCTTTTAAAAGTAAACAAAGTTTATTGCCTTTGTCTTGGAGAATAATCATGATCAAACAGATTAACATTACTATCAATTCGACAATCTCTAATTTATGCTTCTTTCTATCAAAGATTCTCCTTTCGCTTTTTTGGCCGGCCAGAGTATATTAATTTGTAATTCTGATTTATGAGGAGACCAACAATACTTGTTCTTCATAGCAGCTTGATCACTCTGTAGGAGCTCTGATGAGCTTATATTGATGCTCACTCTATCATGCATAACGGGAAAACGCAATTTTAAATCAGGTTAACAGTACAAGTACGTAGCTTATACAAAGATAGTCTGAAGCCTCTTGTAATTTTCCTTTTGTAATATGGCTCTTCGTTTTTAGAGCTATGCTGGAGAAACCTGTGAACCTTCTTCTCCAATGGTACATGAAATTTTGAATTTTCATGTACGCAAGATATTAACCTAACTTTCAGGCCCACCTTGATCCTATATTATTTTGTTGCAAAGGATTTTAGATCTCTATACTAAGATGTCGATGCTGCAAAGAAATGAAACAGAACAGAAGCATGCAATGTAATTGAAAGGTCAGAAGAAACTGTCACAGAAGATCCTTTGGTGTCCATGGAAAAGCTGTTTTCACCCCCCTCAGATGGAGAAATAACATAATAGTGAAAAATAAGCACAAAGGAACGAGAAAGAAAATAACACAATATCTTTCTTTGCCAAAAGGGAGATTCCTTTCATTTTTATTCCCTTTGTCCAAGTTGGGTTCTTATATCTCGCTGGAGATTGGCAGATCCTGGAACATACATTACCAAGTTAGCCATAAATAGCTCTCAGGAAGCAAGAAATTTTCCTTAGAAAGATACCTGCACTGGGACCTTGCCTAAATATAAGTTTGGAATGAATTAGATCCCAAATACAACATCAAAATGTCATCCCATTGATGTTCCAAAACAGAAGTATCTTTCTATTGTTTATCCTGATAAAGTGCTGCGATATCTGTGCTGGCAAACTCAGTTGGAGCCAAAGAGCTGGGGAAAGAATTAAGCATCTCAAAAGCCAACGAGTATTATAATCAGCTACTTGAGAGAAGAATGTTTTGGCTCCTTGTCACACAATTAAACACACTTCATTTGTGACGCCATCCTGCTCGAAAAATCCAGACTTAAATAAACACATGTCCAAGTGTCAGATATCAAACTGAAATCGTAATGGAAAAGTGCAGAACTAGTTGCTCGAAGAAAAGGCAATCTGAAATTGCAATGCCATAGCAAGCACCATTATAAGCACGGAACCAGATGACTCATTTTGATGAACCATATAACTCTTATTATTCCACAAAATAGGGTGACATGTCCAATTCCTATACAGGGTCATGCACACTAGAGCAGAATCACATCCTGACACTCATCTTATGCTGCATCCATGGCTAGGGTAATAGCAGTCCATCACCGTAGTAACATGATGTGATAACCCTCTCACTAACATGTAATGTTTTTAACATATAACAGGCAACCCTATCATGCTGTATATAATGAATAGGGTATATGACAGCATAAGTTGCAAATAGACAACGTTTACTTGCATTTGGATACCGCAACCATCTGCAATAGTTTCTCTTACTGCTTATAAGATAACTAGTTCAAATATCAGTTGAGTGACAGGAGACAACCACTATGCAAAGATATTAACTGCCAAGATCTATTCTTCTGTTGACAATGTGGTTTCACCTGTTAACCTGTGAGACAGACAGACAAGATATGTACTATAATTCCACAGTAGAGCTGGTAATATTTACGAAACAAACTATGGTTATTGCCCAATGATATTTAACGTGCTTAAGAATACTCACATTCCAAGGATCATTTCTGGAAGAGACATGAGGCTCAACAATGTATGGAGTACGATGAACATGACTTTTCAAGAGAGGAAGCCTAGCAGGTACATAGTCATCGTCACTGTCATAGTAGCTTCCACGGTCTGGACCAAGAGCCCTGATAATTATGGCCAGGAAGATGGATAATGCCTGGATATAGAGGTAAAATATTTGCCTTTAGTAATAATTAAATGAATCAAAACCCTTTGATTCTAAACAATCATTGCAATGAAGTTGGTTAACTACATGAAACACAAATAAATAGCTTCAGAGATAAGTTGATGGTTTCTTCTTAAGGCAGTAAAGCAGTGATACTAGTGATGTCTAGCATTTGTTTCTAGAAAGTGAAACTTTAGAAGCATAATAGGCTACGTTCAGGAGATGGTTGACACTTAGAAATGCTTGAAAAGAATGAGACAAAATGGAAAATATATGTTAAACAGAAGTTTACATTAGTGAATCGAGCAGGCATATAGAGAATCATAGATACTTCTGCAGTTCAGCACTTAGAAGAATTTGACAGATGGTCAGCAGAAAGGAAGAAAAAATAGATCAACCGATCATGTGACCAGGACATGTTATCACGAGTTATCAAAACACAGATTCTTCTTTGTCTCTAGAAACCGATGACTTTTTGCAATGTATTATTTTGTACTAGAAATTTTTCTCCAGATGGCTACTGTATCAGAGAATAAGAATTAACAAAACAGTTCATGTGTCAAGGCAACAGACTAAATAAATGGTTCGCATCTACATCATTGATCTTATCGGACTCCATCACCTGGAATTAGATATGCTTTTAATGAGCTATATACAAAAAATAGAGCCAAATCCTCGAGTAAAAATTTTCTTTTAGTCACAAAGAAAAGATATTTGCAGCAATCTTTGACTGAGACCTAAAAATTTTCTCAGTCACAAACAAAAGATATTTGTAGCATTCTTTGACTGAGACCCAAATATTCATAAAGAATTTCAGAAAGCAACAACAATAGGTCTTGACGCTTCAGTTATGCAGTATAAACATTCAATAAAGGGTATGTCTGAAAGAGAAGAAATAAAAGGCATATATTTCATTAAAAACAATTATGTTTGCCACATGCACATGCATGTACTAGTATGAACAACACACCTGTGCAGCAATAATCACCAAGCCTACCCATTTGCACATCTCAAAGTTTCTTTTTACAAAATTTTTGAAATCAGTCAGTCTCCCAGTTGGATCCTCCGGGAAATCCTGTCAAAAGACCGCGGCCAATTGAAAAAATCAATAACATCAAGCATCCATCACAGTTAAAGATTATAGGAATCAAATACATCAGGAGAAAGGTACCTCTTCCCAGTCTTTGTTCAGAAATACATCTGCAGTAATGGCAGCCTCCAGCATAACAAGCAAAAAGACTAACACCATGTACTAAACACCCGTTTAAGGATAAAAAGTTTATACCATATCTTTACATCAATTTCATTTATGAAGAAATGAAAATTGAATCTTGTATAACATTTTGAAACCATACAATGCCTATTTGAATGCTTTAGCAACATTATGGTAGCATAATCACCAATTGCTTCCAGCAGATGCATGTATCTAGAAAAGAAAGGTGAAGATAGATGATAACAGAGACTATGTGGCAAATAAGGTTCTATCGCTTTAAAATCTTTGATATAGTGAGTAACAAATTTTCGTTAAGCAGTGAAAGTGGTACAGTCTGATAGCATGTTAGTATATGTTATATTGCCAATTGTTTTATAGAAAAAGTGAATATCAAAGAGAGAAACTCAAATCAGACAAGTGATATGGCTGTGAACCTCATTGAGTATATCATGAAATCCCACATAACTTGGTCTACTTCTACTAACATTGACAACTAGATTTAATAATATGTTTAGATGTGTCAAACTTCTGATCTAACATTCCATTTATGAATAAAACATCCAATTCTGAATTCCTTTTAATCGATTATATAACAAATAAACACAGCTCTAAGGGAAAGAGCATTTACACCAAAAGGAGCATCATATACTTTGTTTCTCTCCCTCGGAATTTAAAGACAAAATTTAAAACTACCTCAATAAACAAGCTGCAAAGTAAAGCTACTTGCAGTAGTTAAATTACCTGCAGTTCTGTTCATTAAATTCAGATCATGTAGATGCAATCCTAAATTCATTAGCATAAACCAATATTTGTTGCATACTTTGCCACATAGGGAGAGTTAGCCTTGGTGCAATGGTAAGGTTGCTCCATTATGACTAGAATGTCAGGTTCTAAATACGGAAACATCTTTCCCACATGCAGGGTAAGGCTGCATACATGTGATCCTCCCCAGATCCGAAAGTGGCAAGAGCCTCGTGATCTGGTTCCTTTTTATTTTTTATTTTTATTTTACATTGCCAAACAGGATTCGAATTCAACTCATATACAGATCATTCCTAATGATCATTTAAAAACTTTAAAACTCAATATATAACAAACATAGCATGCAACCAAGCTCTCTGCCCTGATTTCTCAACTTACTTAAATCAACTAAATGAGGAAGTGGAAAATAAAGTTAGAATTCGTTTGGAAACCTATTCTTTTAAGTTAAAGCAGATATCATGGTTACCCAAAAAAACCTATACTGCAATTTTTTCCATGGCCACTTAATTTTCTAGGGTGTAATGCAAGTGGACCTTGCATGAGTTTATTATCAGATAATATTCATGCATGAAAGAATCAACATAGCATGAAACTAGCTAATTAAAAATATGATTTGTCTCAATGATAAAAACAAAGATAAAGCTAAATCTTATGGTCTATTTGAAGTACATTCAAGTTAAACAGCAGAAGGATTTCAAATTAACTCACAGAAAAAAGGATACACAAGAAAGGCAATGACCATTAGCTGTTTCTGCAGCAACATGGCCAGAGCAAGTTATCAAGCATAAAGTTACTCCAAGACCTAGAAAAGTATAAATGAACCTGCAAGTTCATAAATAACTAGCTAAGAGAAAAATCACAAGTAAATGCATGGTAGGAATAAAAAAGATTATGTAATGCTTGACAATGCATGTCAAATTTTAAATATTGGCAAACAGAGAATAATTATGTCCACTATCATGAAAAGCAATAAACTTGAGGTGAATTATACAAGCACGATGTATTCACCCCCTTCACAAGAACAGACTTGTATAAGTATAGCAATATAAGAAATATTGAGCTTTAATAGTAGTAACACACTGTCTAGTGTAGTCATAATTAGAGTTTGCATCTCCCGAGGAGGCTATTTTTCTTA
Organism: Phoenix roebelenii; assembly: GCA_025769935.1. Taxonomy (NCBI): domain Eukaryota; kingdom Viridiplantae; phylum Streptophyta; class Magnoliopsida; order Arecales; family Arecaceae; genus Phoenix; species Phoenix roebelenii. The sequence goes on from JAOXJJ010000481.1 coordinate 19,427,766, forward strand.
CAAAATATTAGCTGCTAAAGAAAGTTAAACAAACAATAATGGAAGCATGATGCTCAGACGACAGAAATGACTGGCATAAGAACCAGAAAAAAGTAAACGTCACCCAAAACATAAGATCATATCCCAAAAGCTCTTCTACTATAACCAGAAAAATAGTCTCTATCCTATAGAGAGAGTTGAAAGAAATTTGACCATGGTTTCTGCATTTCTCACTAGCATTATATTGCATAGGAAAATATCATTATTTAGTGACAAAATCGAGGAGAATGTAATTTCCTTAACATATAAACAGAAGTAAATCATAAATCTCTGCTTAATATTTATAAGGACTAGTGATCTCCATGGAAAATGAAAGGCTATGATGACATTTAAAAAAAAAAGGATGCTTCTTTTCATCAACCATCAATGGAATTGTATATCAACCACTTAGTCTCCAAAAAAGTTGCCAACTTCATACATGCAAACAAATTGAAGCATATCACTGAAATTGTAAGATGATCCTTGGTGAATCAGTTTCAAATCAAAGTTCCCATAAGACAGCTTCTCCTACTTCAAAATGATAACCTGGGTGTCATATCGTTATCTTCCTTTCCTATGTAAAGAACATATTGGTTTTCTAGAAGGATTAAAACCAAAGGGAAAAAAAAAATTAATTTACAAGCACATAACAAAATTCATGTTCCCCATAGCAGAAGTTGCTCAGAGGGCAAAGCTCCCAGCTGAATATAGTTCATACAAGGGTCTGTATTGGCATGTAAAGGCACCACATTCCAGTCTTCTGATGGACACCATAGTTATTGAACATTTTCACAAGACAATCACCAGAGTGAGGTTGGAATATACATGATTCCTCCATTTAACTGAGAACACATGATCAATCACCTTAGTGATTTATGTTCCATTAAACACGAACCAATGTATACTAAAAGAAAGAATTCTCTAAAATTCAAAGTATCAAATGTACACACACACACACATATATATATATATATATAAAAGATAACCATATCATCATCATCCTCTGTATGAGGACAGATATGGACATCTATTATTTACCATATCACAAAGAAAATGCTCAATCCTAACGGGGAAGATGGAACATAATATAAATGGGGCCAAATACATTTTCCTATTAGTCATAACTAGAAGGCTCGCCACTGCCCTCCAACAAGCAGGATTCAACAGATTATCTTGGAAAATAAGAACTTTCATAAATGAATTATATTGAAAATGTAGCAAGAGAAGCTGCACTAAGAATGTCTACGACAGAAAGCAAGAGGAAAGGGGGAAAGAGGGAAGCCACAAAAAGTTTATCCAATTAGAGAAACAAGCAGATTGGAGTTCCTCTAGGTGAACTGCAATTACTCAGAAACAAATAACTTAACGCACATAAAATACTTGATCTCATTTTGATATGGCCTACCTATCTGATGTTATTCGAGGGCAAAGTCATTCTAAATGATTCTTTAAAGAGAACAAAGAGAAAAAGAAATCTACTTTTTAATAGAATCAGAGGCAAAAAGTTGTTTCCCTGCAATCAAGAACCATGAGAAACACCTCCTTTCCCCTGATTAAAAGGTAAGTTATTTATTCCTCCCCTTAACAAGAGGCCCCACCCAAATCCATATAATATGAACTGACTCTAAGTAACATATACATAAGTCAACTTCCAGATCCATTTTATTCGAAAAGCAAACCAGACTCTAATTTCCAACCCAAATCAATCACTAAAAAAAAAGTATATAGCCAACATAATAAATCGAGAAAGCTAACTACTAAATCTTCCTTTCAAGTAGGCATTATTTTTAATCGCAGAACACAAATAAATTCCTAAAAGGGACAACAAGAAGGAATATTAAATGCTTTGGTCGAGAAACTAAGAAGGAAGCGAAGAGAGAGGAGAGGGGGAGGAGAGAAACCATGGAGGGGTGGAATCGGGTCCGGCGGCCCAGAAGGTACCGACCTGCCGGAACCAAACCCTGATCATCCAAAAAGAGTAGAGGATCATCCCCATCCCCACCAATCCAATCACCGAATTCACCAGCTTCAGCAGCGATTGCAGGCAACTCCTCACCATTCTCCCCATCCTTCCCACCTCCTCCTCCGATCCCTACAACAGAATGAGAAAAAATATCAAAATCAAATTCTTAACAAAAAAAATGGAAGAAAATCAGATGAACAAGGTGATATCTACCAACAAGTTTCTTCTATATATATAAGAGATAGAATTAAAGCCAAACCTAAGCCAAAAATGGAAGAACAAGGTAATATTTACCAAAACTTCTTCTTTCTATATGTAAAAAGCTAAATAGAAAGCCAGCACCAGCAACAAAGCTCAATTTTTAAGCAAAAAATCGAATAGAATCAGCCAGAATCAGACGAAAATCAGAAGAGCAAGGCGGAAATTACCGAAATTTCTTCTTTCTATATCCAAAAAGAAGAAGACTAAGGACAGGAGAAGGGGAATCCAGGAGAAGGGATCCAAGGGCACGTTGGCTTGGCCGCCACCTCCGATGCCAGAAAAGAAAAAGAAAGTTCGCACACGCTATTGGTACACATGGCCTGGATTTTTAACGCGTGGACGCAGAACCCAAGCTTCGCTGTTGAAGATTCGTCCATGCTCTCGGCTGGGGCCATGGCTGACAGGGACAGCTCCTCTGTCTCCTGCTGATCACTGTTCATCCATGTTATTGATATTTGACGGCTGTGATTGACGAAGAACGTTTTTTTCTGTAGGATCTTGACCACGCATAGATTTTGAGGACTTATACAAAATTAAAAATTTTAAATAATATTTTTTAACTAAGGTTTTAAGTGAAATATAGAAATGGTATCAGGACGGATTTAATTTATAATTATATGAATTAAAAAAATATTACAATACAAATTTATTGGAACTGACCAATATAATGCTTTTAATTAAATTTGAATATATTTAATCATTGAAACATAGGTTTGTTGGAAACATGGATAAGTGATAGTATGGGCCCAATTGGTTTACCCAAGAAACCTTATGCCGTAAGGCAATAGAGCTTTTCTTGAGATGAGTGGGACCATGAGCTTTTCATGGTTTACCCAAATAGGATCGCCAAAGTAATCTTACATCATTAATAATTCTTATCTCGAAGTAATTTGATCTCTAATGATCTAAATCACTGTATTTGGTATTATATATTTTAGTGATTACAAATTTTCAGATATCCACGAGTAATCTATTTAGAATTCCATGAAAATCCAAAATCACTGTCTATATAATACCAAAACTATTCTTGTTATATTCCATTAAAATATATTTATTAATCATATAAAATATATTTTAATAAATTATTAATATATTTATTAATATATTCCAAAAAATAAACTTATTAATTGTATTAGAATATGTATTAATTATTATTATAGAATTAATATTTATACTTTCATATATTGTTATTGTTTGGTACTAATATTTATTTTTATTAAGAAAATAGGGGAAACGGAAGCAATATGTTAAATAGTTTTATAATATAAATACATAGTAAAATAACATGTTTCTATTATAATTTAAAATCATTCTTGAATAATGATATCACAACAATATGATTATTATAACATAATATTTGTCATAAATACAATATATGTATATGTAATATAATTATAAAATATTTCATATTGATATATTAATAGCATATTGGCATACCATTTTTTCTGGACTAAGGGATTTTTTTTGTCTCCAAATTTTAGCTCAATATCAGCCCTCCGATGATGTTGGATACCCAATTTTGAGAATGAATTTTTTTCAAAGAGAGATGGTATGTGTATGTTGGACTACATACTTTGAGTTAACTTTCTGAAAAAGAAGCTAATAATTTTAAAAATCAATGATATGCTATTAGAATTTAAGATCTAAACCATTAAATATGATTAACACTGCAACAAATACCTAGAAACAAAAATTCATATAGCTGAATAGCCTCTAACCTATACATCAAGTTGGTATGGAAATGGAATGGTATTTATAGTGCTCAATTATTTGGATTTTGATGGCTAATCATTGATTTTCAAATGTTAGTTTCTTTTCGAGGAGTTAAAGTATATCATCCAGCTCAGCACAAATATATACATGCATACATATACGTGAAAGTCTCAATCAAGTACCCTGGCAAGCCCCATTGCTGATGCTTTATTGTGAGAGATAGAATGGAACCTGTGAAGTCTTGTCGCACCAAGAAATGAGGTTCTGAAAGTTCCATTACCAGAGGTTTCAACAAAATGAATATGCGAACCTTCCAAGGATGGCTCGTGATAAGTTGATGATGATTTAAAAATGTTAAAAATATTTTACCTAATAACTACTATATTTTTATTTTATAAAAATATTATAAAAAAATAATTTACTAGAATAAAATTAGAAGTTTGAAAAAAAAATTATCTATATCAAAGCGTATGATATACATTACCCTAAAAACATGATTCGCTCCCTATGTGAAATCTACAGCGATCTCGTCCTTAAGGTATAACAACCCAACTCGGTTTGATCCTTCTCTAACGAGTATGATCGCTGGGCAGACTTGGCCTGATCAACTCCTTCAGATGCCTAGGAAAGAAGAAAAAATAAAAAATAAAAATTGAAGAGGGGAAAAACTCTCTTTCTATGGAAAAAACTCTCAGAAGATAGAGTGCTAGTGAGAGAGGGAGATTAGATTAATTTTCAAAGACACGCTAGGTTTCTAAAATACCATATTTTTTTGAAAATCAAGAGGCAGAAACCTCAATAAGATTCTCATTTTCTTCTGCATGATAAATATGTTATTTCCAAATTAAAGAATCAAATGCCCCCCTGCTAGAAAAATCAGTCTTTTGTATGACTGGCTACCGAAGATAAATTAGGATAAACTCACAAAATTAATTGGAATAAACTCAGAAAATATCTAGTCAGAAATTCAAGTTGCAGAAGGATGTAGTGAAATCAGAGATTGCTTATCATCTCACTCGGTAATTGCATTTTACCATGACCAAACCACTAGTCATCCCAAAGTTGGACAGAAACATCCTTTCAGTTTCTCAAATGCATGGGTGAATAATGCGACAAAATTTCTCATTTTCAATCATCTCACTAAACAGATAAAAGTTCTCAATCAAGGGGCAGACCTCAATAAGATTCCCATTTTCTTCTGCCCGATAAATATGCTATGTCCAAATTAAAGAATCAAATGTTCCCCTGCTAGAAAAATCAGTCTTTTGTATGGCTGGTTACCGAAGATGAATTAGGATAAACTCACAAAATTAATTGGAATAAACTCAGAAAATATCTAGTCAGAAATTCAAGTTGCAGAAGGATGCAGCGAAATCAGAGACTGGTTATCCTCTCCCTAGGTAATTGCATTTTACCATGACCAGACCACTTGTCATCCCAAAGTTGGACAGAAACATCCTTTCAGTTTCTCAAATGCTTGGGTGAATAAGGCGACAAAATTTTCCATTTTCAATCATCTCACTAAACAGATAAAAGTTGTCAATCAAGAGGCAGACCTCAATAAGATTCTCATTTTCTTCTGCCCAATAAATATGCTATGTCCAAATTAAAGAATCAAGCATTCCCCTGCTAGAAAAATCAGTCTTTTGTATGACTGGTTACCGAAGATAAATTAGGATGAACTCACAAAATTAATTGGAATAAACTCAGAAAATATCTAGTCAAAAATTCAAGTTTGCAGAAGGATGCAGCGAAATCGGAGATTGCATATCAACTCACTAGGTAATTGCATTTTACCATGACCAGACCACTTTCCATCCCACCGTTGGACAGAAACATCCATTCAGTTTCGTGAATGCTTGGGTGAATAATGCGACAAAATTTCCCACAATGAAACAACAATTTGGAAGAAAAGAAACCAATGGGGTTTGGGTGGTCTGCTGGTTGACACCAATATACACCACGCACTCTAGTAGAAGGTTCTGGGAACTAGATGTTGGCACTTCCATACTATTTCTCAAAACAATGTAATAGAAAAATTGATGTTACAATTCAATCAAATAAAGAATTTGAGTCAATTATACAGTTGAGATTAATAACACTACAAATATAAATAAGAATAACATCAATCATTGAAATCCAAGTACATCCTATAGGCATTTCTTTCTGGAGAATAGTAACACTCAATTAACTCATCAATTTGAAAGCCAATCTTATTGTAGAGAGAAACTGCAGGAGTTCTCATAGGATCAACATGAAGGCAAATTCGTTGAATTTTCCTTGTTCTACATTTTTGAATAGCTGCTTTCAACAAAGCTTCTCCATGACCCTGCCTTCTATGATTTTCCTTCACTATATAAGACCAACATGAAAATTAGGACACTTAGGATGAACATGAAAATTACGACACTTACTCCAAATAGAAGCTGTAACCAAACAAATGATGTCTGAGAATAAAACAGCAGATTTCTTATGCAAGGAAACAAATGAGAACATAATCTCTATCTAAACCCTCTAGCTCCCCTCCTTTCCTATTTCTGATCAGTGTGCGTCAAAACTGTTCCAGTAATAACAACAGTTCACTCACAAAAGAACAAATGTTGGAAGGTAATTTGGATTTCTGGGTGACTAATAAGGATGACCTTCATTGGATTTAGTGCCACATCACCACTCACACAAGCATAAAAACCAAAATTAAGCACCTTGCAATTTATTTTGTGAGAATTAATCATATGTCAATATTTAACCATATTGATCATAGTTCAGACTTTGTCCAAAGCAGGAGACCTGAAATTTTAGTGGATTTTTTATTGCAAAGGAATGATAATGTTTTGAACTGTTTTTGATCCCATATTTTGGTTAGAACATAAAGTATTTGAATGAATATAGTACATCATAACTGAAACATTTATGTAAGTAGAACCTGTCTCAATCATCTAAAACTAATGGAACCAGATAAAACTGCTCACGAGGCCAAAGGACCGTTTTCAGTCCATATCAGCTGGAATGTGTCTGATCCTGGATTAACAAGCTCCAAAACTAATATTCTAAACCTTGATTGTGACGGTTTCTCCATGGTTTACATAAAATATGTGCTAAGATTAAGTGTCAGCAGGAGATAGTGAGCAGTTGGAATCAACCAAAAATTAAAGAGCATTTTTATTGGGTGTATTTGGCCCATATAGTCACAAAATTGTGTCACAAGAAAAGACAACAGGTCGTGGCGTCAAGTTGTTCACTTGGTGCCCTTCTGATTTTAGTGTTCACTGAAGCCTGAAAGATTAGAGGTATTTAAGTTGCCATCACTTTCCAAAAAACAAAAAAAAACTAACTACCCATTCTTACTATCTGAAGCATAGATCAGAGGAAAGACAAGAGGGAATAATTGAGAAATGGTAACAGCAACCATCACGAGCAACTGCGTCACAGCTACCATCTTTTAGATCCTCGTTTGCCAATTATCCTACTAAATCTACCTTCGGCTAGCACAGGTCTTCCCCTTGTTTTAGACCCTCTAAAAATCAAGTGCATCTCACCTTACCACATCCCTCCCATTGTTCCAGATGCCCATACCATCTTGACACTTTGTCTTTAAGCAACTCCAATGCCTTCCCTAACATGCTATTCCTCATCTACTCTGCCTAAATTTACCATGACTCTATTAGGCATCTGAAAATTCTCATTTTAGCTCTTTTTTATTACAAGTGTACAATGTGAAATTTGTCTAGCTTTAATTACCCAATAATTCAGCTGCCAAGCAATTAAAAGACTGGCTAGAACTCATCTTAGAAGTAGAGAAACAAGTTAGTACAAACTGTCTGAGTTAGTTGACTCAGTCAAGCTCTTAAAGATTCAAAGAAATGATGATTAGCCAAGAGGATAGATAGGATGACCCAGTAAGTGGCCTATCTGAGTTGATCTGACCAAGTCACAAGTCTGTCTGGCAAGTATACCAGCCAGTCCACGGATAGCATATCCCTTTCTTTGTTTCAGTCGGGTACAAAGATTACAGAGGAAAAGAAAAGTGGCTTCGTCAGTCAATTGAGCTTCTGCTGGGATTCAGGACTAGCCACATCCCAATCTGTCTTGACAATCCTCTATCAAACCGATGAGAGATTCGGATCCAGGGCTGGTTACGGGATCCTGGATCTACGATAACAAAGGTGTCCTAGTCTATCCTGGTTGGTACCAGCCAGGACCAACTGAGTCAATGGCTAGGTCAGCTTGTACCAACTAGGATAAAGCTGGTATCTGGTGGACAAAAAAAAGAGCCTGAGGCTCTGCCTCCTGTTTTCTAATAAAAGAGAAGAGAGAGAGAGAGAGAGAGAGAGAGAGAAGATACGAGAGAGAAATGAGGGGATACGAAGAACCTAAGGTACTCGTTTTTAAACAAAGCAGTTGTGCCAATACCATTAGTGGTGGCATTAACCCATCATTGGTTTAAAAACCCACTTTAATCCTAAAAAATGACAAACAAACTCTAGAAACCTTCTAAACATTCACTAGAAACAACAAACAACAAAAATAAAAATTAAAAACTGATGATCCAGTGATTCACGAGGATGCTAAACTATCCTTGTTGTTAGGATGACCCCACCTTGACCGATATAGGTTTAAATACCAGGAATCTACAGAGTTGGCAAAAGGAAAATGGCCAACTATATAATCTATGTGGTTATGGCAACCAGTAGTCAAACATTGTGAACTGTGACTAACAGTTTTTTATTTATGATAAACCATAATCATCTATGTTCAAATGTGGTGAAAAGTTTTAAAAAAAGATCAAGCATTCTTTTACTTCTGAAAGTGATATCAGGTTTTAACTTACATCACTTCTGAAAGGTGGGAGGCAAAACTTAAACTTACTTGACTTACATCCAATCCAAAACGCAGACTTCTCAATTGACATTTGTGACTTCTAATTCCACTTTCATAAAACTGAACAGACCCTTTAGGGTGCTTATCACTTGGATCAAGTTAGATATTTGAATCCAACAAAATTAGGTCATGGAAGGTGTTTGGATTAAGATACTATAATGGGATAACTGCAGCAGGAACTTTCTTCCTTGAAGTTGTTTAGTAATAACAAGAAGTCAATGACAATATATCTACAAAAAAAAAAACACTGAGTTTACATTCATGTACATCAATACCAATCTCGAAAAAAACTGTTGTGTACAGGAATATCTCAAGATAAGGCAAATCGAAAACCTTTCCCTCGAGGATATTTTGCTGGAGGAAAAATGCTGTCATCAACTAAGACATTTAATAAGCAGTTTTGCTTTTCTAGATCTACAAATGTAGGAAATAAATATGTTGTCACATGGACAGACTGACTCCAAAATTAGCCATGGAAACAGGGCAACGATTTAAAAAAAAAAAAAAACATTAAGTAACATATTGTTCTTAAAACTGGTTTAAAATATTAGTAAAAATGTAGTCCTGAACATACATAATATCATATGGTTGATTGTAAGTTGTAACTAGCGTATGCACATCAAGACATACATGTTCTAAACTTCTAATCAAATAATAGTTGGAAAAATAATTTTTCTTTGGGCAGATTTTTTGATATTTTTCACCAGAATTGTGGCAGCTTGCTAAACATGGATAAATAGCAGGTATGAATACAGTATTTTGACTAACTACAGTAATGACATTCAGATTAGTTGTTCAATAAAATGGATCAGAAAATACTTACAAAAAAATAATCAAAATCACCTTTTACATTTGTTTAATTTTCTTTTAATTTGTAATTTAAAATGATAAATCTATGAATGTACCGACAATACTGGCACAGGCTCTTGATTTCAAGCTGAAGTAAATTGTTGTCCACGCACAACACACTCTTAATTGTGTTTAAAGGGTTCGGAGATAGAAAAAGTGTGTGGATTGGATTAGTAAGCAATGCAAAAAGAAAGTTATATACCATACTCATCTTATATCACAAAAATATAATGAACAATCTGATCAAGTATTATCTAAAGCAACAAAAATGTTGTAATTACTACTGAGGAAATAGAGATTGCTCACTTGATTATATCATCTTCATATATTCACTTTATTTTAGATATCCATAATTTTACGGTCGTATAAGGTCGATAAAAAGCTATAGAATGCCACATGTTATAAATGGTTGTATATTAGGAGAACGTATATAAATAAGTGGTCTCCGACCTTTTATATCATGCTTTGAGGGCATTGGAGAGATCTATTACAGAACAGGAAAACAGTAAGGTAATGTCATCTCATCCAATATTACTAAGCCAGATTACTATCTACAAATTTTAGAAAGCTAGCTTATGATGGAGTCCTCTATGGTTGAGTATGTAGTAAGCTCTGACATGGCAGTACTTTTTTATGAAGCAATGGTGTATGGTCTTTAATGGATGCAACTATAATAGATTAACACTGCCTATGGATTTGATGCATAAGTAAGATAATCTCATCGATAAACAAAATTATGCATCTCAATCTCTTTTTTTTTTTTGAAAAGAGACAATAAAAATCAAAAATTTGAAAACAAAACACTTCTAGAATTGCAGCATCAATGATGAGCATCAAATTAGCTCAACAAAGATTTCAAATTGAAAGCAAGTAACAATCAGATCAATATAGACTTTCTAAGATGTGTTTGCTTCAGTTCGAACTACAGGTTATGCCCTTCAATCATAATCGTACTGAATGTTACTCTGTCTCCATGCATATAACTATCCTAGTGTCATGGTCACAAAGATATCAACCGCTTCATTTTTTTAAGATAAGATCAACCACTCCATAGACCATATCTACTCTTGGACTTCTACAATCTTAATATATGTCACCCAACAATCATCCGTCCTAATATGATGAAAACATTACACCAAACAAAATGAAATAATGGTAACTCGGTTGAAGGAACAAGACCAAGCAAAATTCTAAGTTCCACAAGACTTTTTAAATTAACAATCAAACAGTGCTTTCCGGGCCACCCCTTTTTTCCCTTTCATAGAAAATTCCGTATTACTTTTTAATGAATCAAGAACAAGATTGTCAGATTACAAAAACAGCTAAGTACCAACTTAAGAAACACACATAGTATTTTTATTTTAGGCCAGAAATAATCCAAAAAAAAACCACAAAAAAAGATCACGAGGAATCCAAGGTCGAGTGCTCACCCGCGAGTTTGGTGATGGAGGCACATAGAGAAGAGATCCACGAGTACATGACGTACCCCACGATCTCTTCCTCTCCTTTTCGTTTTCCTATCTTAAGGTACAGCAGACCACTGTTCTTCTTCCTTGCTTCCTCGAGGAATGATCTCGCGAGAGACTCGTGCTTGGGGAAAATCTTTCTTTCTAATCTCGCGATCTCCTCCACCACCCCTACAGATTCAGAATCTCTGCGAAAATCTAAGTCTGAGATTACGCCCGCCATCCCGTCCAACGCTAACCGAACAGATAACTCCTCTCAACCAGTGCCTCAACTTCTCTAAAAACCCTCAATCGCCCCCCGCTCCCTCTCTCTCAAAACCCTCAATCGCCTAGCCGAGATACGTCAGAGAATCCCAAACCTACTATTCTTCCGCCTCCTCGAATCGGATTCCATCAAAAAAAAAACACCAACATCGCCTCTTTTTTTTCCTCCTTTTCCTTCTTCTCAACACTCCATGCCGCAGCTCGATTCCTTCTCCTTTTATCCAAAATTTCGGTTCCCAAACCCCTACCCCGACCCCTCGAACAGAAGATACAAAGAGGCTAGGAGAGCAAGAGAGAGAGAGACGACACAGAGGCGCGCCCTATTTATAGTAGGGGTAAAAACCTTGAAATAAGATAAATAAAAATAAAATTATTTCTTCATGTTTTCACTCCACTCAAATACGTACGAGTACAGATTAAAAAAAAATGGATAATTCCATGCTAAGATATATGATAAAGTATCTAATTATCAATATATCTTATTGATATAAATATTATAGGGTGATATATATTGTAATTATAATATAATATATTGTAGAAAAAAATGACTAGGCTATTATAAACTAGTTATAATGATGCATGTAGCTTTAGATTTATTTTTAAATTATTTCCAATCTAAAGTTTAAAAGGATCTGGAAATGATTAACTTTTTTCAGAAATACCTCTGCCTCCCGCTTGAAAATTTAACAATCTAAATTTATAAAAAATGTTACTTTTATTTTTATATTCTTCAATTCATAAACTCTTAGCATATGACACCTTATTCTATAACTTAGGAGGGTTGAAAGAATAAAAAGTAATTACATGTTAAAATATATTTTGATATTTATACTCGGATTTAAGTAAAGTACATATTTTTTATTTTAAAACGATCATTGTTATATAATTAATCATTAAATATTTATTTTTATTATTTTTTTATAGTATTTGGTGGATGTTTCATTGATATTTTTTTGAAAGTAGAAAAACTAAAAAACATCCTTACCTTCTAATAGCTAGGGTATTTATGGTATTATATTGAGAACGGGTTGCCAAATTAGTTGTCAAAGCCGGTTGTCATGGAGCTTGGACTTGACCTCGACGAACTTAGCCACGGATTTGGCGAGGTGGCAGAAGTCAAATTGATCCCTAGGGTTGGAGATGAAGTGGTGGTGGGGGTGAGCATGGCAGAAATGTGATGCCAAAGAAAGAGAAGGGGATCTAAGATTTTTAGAACTTGTTGTCATAGCAGAAGACATAATTGGATATAATGTTGTGGGCGAGGAAGGAGGAGATGAGGCGAACTCATAGAGGAAGGTAAAGAAGGTGGAGGTCGAGCTTTGAGTGGAGCAGGCATATACATAGGGTTGTCCGTCCGACTTGCTCAAGCTCGAAGCCTTTTGGGTAATCTAAAGCCAAGCTTTTAGTCCTAAAAAGCTAGGTTGGACGTAAAAATTAAGCCTATTTATTAAATTGGTTAGGCCTGACTCGAATTTTTTAATACTAGATTTTGCTTGGGACAAGCTTGGCTTGGTCAATTTTTTTTAAAAAATAGTAGGGTGCTGTGATTAAACTATAGGTATTGTTGATATCTAACTTAATGGGAGAAAATCTAGAGCATTGGAGTACTTATTGTTGAGTTTTGAACATAATATTAAATATTTTAATTATTAATATTTAACATATTTTAAGCATTTTTAATATTTTTATAAATTGAAAAAATATTTAGGAAGCTCAAAATCCGAGTAAGAGATAGACTTGGGTTTCAAAAATAGCCCAAAGGTTGGGCTAGACTGTGTGGAAGAAGATAAGTAGGGGTGGCAGATTCGGATGGGGGTGAGGAAGCAAGCAGCCAAGTGTCCCTTGTGATCGAGGTGGATCCAGCCATAGGGGGACTAGGCTTAGAGGACTTCTAGCTCCACCATTTGGTCATGGATGGTGGGAGAAATGGCAGAGATGGAGATGACAATGGAGAAGGTGAAGAGGAGGAGGAAGTTTCGAGAATCCATTTAGAGGGCATTTGGAATGGGATAATGACCTCAAAGTCAAGACCAGTGTGGGTGGAGATGATGAGATCATTATATTTTATTATTTTATAGCGTTCTTATCCGGCAATACAGCTTTATAAGTATGCAAAATAGCAACTTTATAAGAGTATTTTATATAATTTTATATATTTAGAAGTGTATATATGCCAAAAAAAATCTTATTTAAAACTTGTTTGAATATTCTTATAAAATTGGGCTGAAAATTCTATAGGAATCGATCTTATTGGCTTATTTACCTTGTATTTTCTAAGAGTTCGTCTAAACTCAGCTCAAATCTTATTTTTTTGGTTGCACAAATATTTAGACTTGATAGTATTTGATTGATATAGGATCATGTTTAAATGGATAACTCAATTTATAAATTCTATAAAATTTTTAGCTCAATTTTGTAATCCGGAGCCCAAACACGACTCCCCCAACAGGATACACGAAGTTGGACCCGACTCGAGCACCAAAGCCTGAATGGGTGTGAATCGAGGTTCAATGATTTTTCCCCCTCGCTAATATATCCCCCCCTCCATCCTCCGAGACCCTGGGCTTCCGGCGCGAAACCCTCACCGCCGATTTCATCGCTCCCCTGTTTTTGATCCAGGTTCGTCTCCTTCTCCTCTCTTCTCCCTCCACACACTGCTTCGCTATCCTTCTTCCCACCATCATCGCCGCCCCCGGCCCCTTCCCGGCCGCCCGCGCAGCCTCTATGTGAAGGTTTTTCCTCTTCTCAAGAATCAGTTCTTGGACGTCGCTAAAGAAGCCTCGGCTTTGTCTCTCGCTTTCTCTCTTCATAGAGAGAAGTATTTGTGGTGATTTCTTTTCTACTCTTATACCGCTGCTCTTTTTTTTTGTTCTTCTTAGCCTTCTCCTTCTCCTCTTCTTCGTTTGTATATGTATAAAATTGGGGCGATGATGATGGGTGACTCGTTAAGGGTTTTTCTTCTTCTCCTCTTCATTGCTGTGCATGTATTCTTTTCTAGCAATGGGCGAGAGGCAGCTCTGGAATGTCTGCTCTTCCGCGGACAACCTGTTGCAGCCATTGGTAGCTGGGCCGCTCATCGGAAGAGAAGGAGAAGAAGAAGGAATGATATGTGGGTCTCATCGAATCAAGAATCCCCTTTGAGCCTTCGAACCTTCGAACCCTAGGTTCCAGCTGGTTTTCTTTCTCACGGTTGGCTGGTGGTCTTCTTTTTCTTGGCGGGTAACGGCCGTGAAATTGTGCTTCTTTCTCTCAATTTTCTTTTCTCTCTTCTCGCTGGATTTTGTTTTTCTTCTTGATATCTGGTCTCGTATGAGGAGTCTGGTGATTCTTGAACATGGATTTTGCTACATTGCCGAGTGGGACAATGGCTTCTCTAAATGGTGAGGCAATCTTGGACGGTCTTTTGTTGTTCTTGCGCAGTCAACAGTTTGCATCCATTTCAATCCGAGCCTCCTCTTCCTCTTCTCTGTTTTTCTAGTTTCTGTGTGTGTTTATGCATTCTCTTTTCTCCAGCTGAGCGCAGTATTTTCTTTCTGGTTTGGACAAGAATGGATGGTTTAGAAAATAGTTGGCTGTACCTGGCAAGCACTAAAATTTTAGCTTCTGATGAGACCCGGAGCTCCCTGAGAGAAACCCTCGCCACTGAATTCACTGCTCCCCCTTGATTTTGATCCAGGTTTATATCCTTCTCCCCTTGTTTTATTGGACCTCGATTCGTTCTCGTTTGATTTCATTCTTTCTATCAATTCAATTGGGTTCTAAGGCCTCGCCATTCTTGTTTGCTTGTTGTGGTCCTTTTTCGTTTTCACATATTGCTTTATCACCAAGCCCCAGTCAAGGGAGCGGTAAAGAAGTTTTGGATTTCCATGATTTTGTCGAAAAACAATAAATGTTCAGCGACAAGGGTAAAAGAGATTGATTTGTCTGAAGGAGGCATGATAGTAAAAGAAATGGGAAAGGCAGGACTATGTTGCTGCTGGAGTATATGATGTGTAATACAACCTAATTCGCTGCGATTGTTGTCAAGTTCTAAGTGAACTTTGACAATGCATTCTATAGGAAACTCAGTAAGGTGGGTTTCTGCTTGATTTTAAGGGGAGCATTAGGAGCTTATTGAGTCATAAGAGGCTTTATGTGGTGATATCTTCCATCTCAAAAGCTGAACACTGGCCTAGGAATGCATCGGCATTCCAATTTACACAATTACAGTTTGAGAGGCTCTGGATTGATGGAGTCTTGTGGCAGAGTCACTGTCACAAGCATTTCAAAACTCGATGAAGGAAAAGACTTATTTTGTATTTGGTCTTTTCTTCTGATGCATTTCTGCTTGATGGTTTCTTGAAGAAAAAAGCATTTCAAGTGTTTAAAGAAAGAAAATGCGAACCAGTAGCTCAACAAGCCAAGGCATAAGTACTAAGATAGCATGCTCTTATGTTGCTGCCAGAGGACGGTTGATGGTAGTTGCCTAGATTGCCTATAAAAAGGATGACAAATAGGGTTGTTGGTGCTTTTCTTGAAATTCATGTTTGAGTTTATGTAAAGAGATGCAAGAGCATTATCTATCTAGACCTGAATCAGACTTTAGCTGATTGGGCTTGGACTTGATCTATACCTGTATTTGAGCCTATGGTTAGCTATGCGTCAAAACAAAGACTTAGATTCCAACAAGATAGGGTCTGAATCTCATGGACTAGAGTAGTCAAGCATGAAAGAATCTGCTTGGAATTGACAAAATTCATTCATAAATCTGAGACTAGGCTCTTAATCTTTGGACTTAGATTCGACGCTGCTGACCTAATATGAAGAGAAACCTGGTTTAACTGACCATGTGAATGGGTAGCTGGTCTGAAACTTTAACCCAAAGCTAATTAAAATCACGTTGAGGCTTTGCCAGACTTGGATCCTTTTGACTTGCTTCTAAGTCTTAAGTTCCGCATATATATGGGTGATTGCTCTTATTGAAATGAATTAAGTTGCTCATTAGCCATTTTTTATCCTCTCTTTTTTGTGAAACTTGAATTTCTACAACCAAGAGTTAAATCTTGAAGATATAAGCTGATTTCCAATTCTTCAAGGGCCAACAGTTAATCCAGAAATTTCTATATCATGCCTATTAATGGGATGGATGACTCCTAGTCTCCACAAGTCATTTTTTTTATTGTTAGTACCGTTAGAGTTCTTAGGTGAATTTACTTTCTGGATATCAAAATTTTGTGGATATAATAGAGAACTACATGGAAGTTGTTACACAACTAGAGTAGTTAGTGTTCCCCGAGCACGGAAGGTGCACTGAAGAGAATTGAAAAAGCATGCTTATTTCTGTGTGTTTCAAGCAATGGACACGTGTTTCAAGCAATGGACACGTGTTTCAAGCAATAGACACATGATATTTGATATATTAAGTGTTAGTAAACTGAACAAGGTATGCACTTTGAAAGGAGTTTCCTTGGATTTGGAAGTAGTCAAGGCTCAGACCAGAGTTTGCAAATTTAAGATGATTGTTGACTTTGACAGGATGATTGCAGTGCCAAATCAATTCAAAATGAACGGTAAGAAGATTGAGAATGGAGTATCCGTGGATTTCTATATATAATTATCATGGAACTAATGAAATATCTGTGGCATGGCTTTAAGGAGCTCATGTCTTTGGTATGCAAGCATGAGTTTTTGATTGGAGAAGGCCCTTATTATCACTTAACAAGTTTTGGATCGTAATTTATGATGATCGCTAAAACTAGGAAATGAAACTGAAGAGGCAAAATTAGGGTGTGCAAATGACTGTGGCTTGATCCATTATACCGGACACCTTCAGCTGATTAAATAAAAAGACATCAATGCACAAACCGATTGGAAAAGTTATTCCATTTGCAATTCTCAGAATAAGTCCAACGTTTCACCAATATATGCATGGGGAAAAGGTACTATTGCCAAAAATAGAATAAAAGAGTGCTTTTATGTTTTGGGTTACTATAATGATAGATAATTTTGAAATAGCATATGATGCTTGTGTAGAGGTTGTAGCAAAAATAACATGTACTGGAAGTAGGATTTGGAACAATTACTTTTACTAGAGATGACAGAAAAATTCTAATGAAAACGTTAAAATTACAAATGGTTCATTTAATTTTATTTATTTCTTATGTGTTATAAATGCCTAACTCTCAAATAATGAAAAAGGAACATAACTTGAATCCAGACCTCCAGAGAGGAAGAAGTGTGCAAAGAACTAAGAGAGAAAGAGAGAGATGGGGTGGAAGGCAGCTGAGAAGATAATCCAACATTGGAAGATCCTTAGAGGAGATAATGTATAACCTATTGATCTCTCTCCCCCCTACCTCCCCCCTCCCCTCCCTTTCTATATGTTTTTTTTTTCCCTTGAAATGATGCCTTTTTTTTTTGTAGGTAATGATCATAAGAGGGAAAGATAAGGGTGAGACAGGTGTCATCAAACGCGTTATCCGATCCCAGAACCGAGTCATCGTTGAGGGAAAGAATCTGGTTTGTCCCATTTACTAGTTCCAGATGTTTGACAAATTTTCCTTTCTTTCCCTTTATTTTTTTAGTGAGAATCAAGTTTTTTTAAGAGTTTTGTTGATCTCATTTTCGTTTAATGAGACCCCATCACCATTCTTGAATTTACAATATTGAGAAGAAATTGCTAAATGCTTTGTATCAGTGGTAATGTTACTTATGCACATTCTAGACTTTTGCTCCATAATGTGATTCAGTTAAAATAATTGGGACATTACGGCCCATTTCTGATTTTTATGTTATTATGGTTAATTCTTGGCATTGGATCAGGGGCATTCTTTTGGTCCAAAACTACCATTAATGGAGATAACCTTCATTCTCCTATGAAATATCATGGACTTAAATGGCCAATTTTTTGATTTTGTTAATGCGATACAGATCCTAGTTGGAAATTTACTGAATAATAAAAATGTTATCCAATTTGTCAGTTTCTTCTCTATTTTATTGGTGGTTTTTTTTATTAGTATTTTTTTTCTGAATATTAGTTAGTCGATCAATAAATTAGAAGCTCTTAGCAAAACTTTAAAAATGATATCAAACTTTTCTGTAACTTGTTAAATCCTGCCTTGCTATCAATATGTTTCTGATACCCCTTGGATTAGTTCTCATTGTCATGTCTGCAGTGTCTTGCATTTCTGCACTTTTTGTTGATTTTTTTTTATCTTTTTTCTTGTCCTGTTCACTGTATTTAAAATCATAGTTTAGTTAGTGTTAGTGTTGAAATTAAATTACCATAGATTCCATAATTTATAGATTCAGTCTGTTATCTCTGTCTCCAACATTGTAAATTATATGATTTTAGGCGATAATAAGTGTGATAACAAGGTTCCGTGTTTGCAGGTGAAGAAACACATCAAGCAAGGACAAGGACATGAAGGTGGGATCTTTTCAATTGAAGCTCCTCTTCATGTCTCGAATGTCCAAGTTCTTGACCCAGTTACTGGGTATGATACACATGGATTTTGTCGATAGCCTTTTAGTCACAGGATAATTACCTAATAAGGCAACCTCCCCTTTTGTCTTCATTTAATTGAAGCAGAAGTAAATTGTTGCTTGTAATATGCTCATGCAGGAGACCTTGTAAAATTGGATACAAGTATCTGGAAGATGGAATGAAGGTAAGAGTCTCTAGAGGGCAACAAGCATCTGGAGCCATAATACCTCGTCCAGAGATCTTAAAGCAAAGGAGAAAACCAAGACCTACTGAACGTATGTTTTTCTTTTCCCAGCAACTTTATGTCTCTGTTTGTTGGAGCACTAGCATCATTTTTTTCTTGTAGTTCTTCTGAACTAGTCCATTCTGTACTCATCACTTGTTTTCTTGGATGTCTGAATTGTAGTTTGTCTTGCTGCATAGCTGGCTTTTCTGTCTTAAAAAGTTCGATAGAGAGCATATTTGTGCATGCACAATCTGTTTTATGTCACATAGTTGACGCTGCATGTCTCCTCTGTGTCCAAATTGATTGGAATAATGCCAGTTCTTAGCCATTCTAATCAACTGATAAAATATGATAAAGTAATAAACCTATGATCTAGATTTGCATTTTAATTGAATAACTTTTTTTACTTCATGGATGAACTACCTCTTGGCCCTATTTATCTTTGAGGAGTAGTTTTATTATTGTAGAGAAGGCGTGCCGCTCAGTTATGCCTAGGATAGTCTCATCCATCAACCATTTGTTTCCAATCATTTTCTAAGTTTTGTTTTTATTGGAAGGTTAATCAGATGATACTTAGGAATACCAGGTTGAAATGTTTGGACAGAATTTAGGAAGCAAAAACTCATAATGCAAGAGGTAGCATACAGCATAAGGTGGAAATGGAGGTGGCAGTTAAGAAACCAAAGGTACCTTGTAGGCTAGGCCTTTGGACTTGCATTTTTATGGTTAGAACATGAAAGGGTTGCTGATTAGGCTATGTGAATTATCTCTAGGACATAGGTGTTGAGAAGGGAGGGTCATTCTTCCATTCACCAACATTGAAGATTTATTTATTTATCAACTCTTCCAAATTTCAATCTCAACAAAATCACTAAAACTTTGCAAGACTATGTATGAAGACAATGAAGAAAATAGAAAATAAAAATGGGAGATATAGATTATTCTCACTGTAAATGTTTGCATTTGATCCGCATTCGGTGGTATATTTGGAAATCGTTTAAGATTCATCCCCAAACGGCCAAATTCAATAGGCTCTTGCATGATGATAGCAAGTTGTGGCATTAATACTTGATAGGGGTTGATGATAACAAGTAGGGCTACTTTAATTTCAATTGGACTAGTTATTTCTCGACATGGCTTGTGAAATCACTTGGTAAGTCATCTTTTCACAATGGTAGTATGAAAATGGTCATTGCACTCATTTATTTAACATGGTCCGTATTTGTGCAATGACAGCGAGAATCCTCTAATCTTATCTCAAGGACAACTCCTTTTGATGATGAGAACAATGTCTAGGTTGTAATAGTTTTATTTGATGTAGTTAAGTACTTATAAAAGCCATTTTAACATATGTTTAATCTAGATGCAAATGACAGCTTTGGTATCTGCTTCGGTTGGAACACTGACCATATGTAAATATATTTCAGCAACAGAACATTTTGGTTTCATAGAGCCTTAAATTTTGAATAGGAAATTTACATATAGGAGGATTCAAAGAAAAGGGTTAAGAATAGGAAATTAAAACCATATAGGAGGATTCTACCAAAAAAGTCATAGAGGAGGAAAAATAAAAAAAAGGGAAAGACAAAATCATAAGGAAATGAAGGAAAAATTTAAACAATTGTTTTTTTAATCAAATAAAAGAGCTGTAATAGGAAGGTTGGAAATTATGTTTCAGACTTTACCATGGACAGTTACAAATAGGATTGATATGACATACAAAATTATCAGAATAAAAAATTTGAATTGCCTTACATGGGTTATCAAAGAGTCAAGGAAACATAGGAAATGAGGAACTGCAAAGTAAGTTAAAACAAATTAAATCATTGGATGCATTTAATATACCTAATGTAAGTTATATCATTGGCAGTGGATATTTTATATTCATCAGGTGTTATATATGTCTTCCTCAAATTTAGTTGGAATTGGATCCATTTGGTACAAATCCTATCAAAATCTTTCGTATAGTGAAATTGGTTCAATTGAAAGGGTGACAATCCATTGATAATTGTTTTTATATTGCTCAAGCCACCAAATGACTCCTTTGTCCCTCAGGGTTAGACCAAAATAAGCAAGTAACTACCGTCAGACACACACACACACATAGAGAGAGAGAGAGAGAGAGAGAGAGAGAGAGAGAGAGAGAGAGAGAGAGAGAGAGAGAATCAAGGTTCTTCTTATCAGCCTAAATTATGCATATATTTGTTGGAAAATACATAAATATCATTTTGGTTGTAGATATTGCATTATCAATACCTAAACAATCTAAGAAGGATCAATCTGCACCTTTATAGCATCTGTTCATTTACTATTATTTTCTATCATTTATTATTATTCTCTAACATGTTTCTTAAAATCTTTAGCTTTTTTAGAAATACAAAACGACATAATGCATACTCGATAATCTAATAGATGAACCCAGATTTGGTATATCTAGAGATCGCCCACCAATATGCTGAGACTCTAATTAGAAAAGTTACCTATTAAAAACATTCTAAAGCAAGGTTTGCCATTTCGGTATTGGTGCCACACTAGCACTGTGTTGGTATGGTATGGTATGGTACGGAGTTTTTTCGGCGTACGGAGTGTCGGTACGTCTTTCGTACCAGGTAGCGGTACCAAACTAGTATGGTACGATATGTTCCGTATCATCTGGTTTGGATCGGTATGGCGAACCATGTTCCAAAATATAGGTATGATTGTTATGACTATTGTTACGAAGAAGACATATTGACAATAATAAGACCAAAAAGCCCTTTAGTAGTAGTTAATTTGAGCATTCTTTCATTAAAACTAACACCTCATCCATGATGTATCTTGATGAGCAGTTTCCAAATAATTGCTTTTTTGGCTTGTTAGCATTAACTTTTACCAAGATATTCCAGGATGTTTAACCAAACAGGTCACACACCTTAACACTTCTGAGATACCAGGTTCTTTATTCACTATTAAACACATTATTTAAGCCTTAAGGCACTATTTACCCAGGAACGTGTTATTGACAGTTAGAGACTGTTGTTCTAAGAGCTAGCAAATTGTAATATCCAACTTCTTGACCTTTGTAAAGCTCCTGCCTTCCATTTCCAACATTCCTATTCCATAAAGAAAGATTGTGTTGAGTTTTAAGTGTACTAGTTACTTCCCAATTGCCAGACATCAAAGGAAATTTAGGTTGTATAGAATGGTTGGGAAACTTCTTCCCTGAGCTTGGATTCAAACCCTGGAAGCTGAGAACAATAGGGCATCATAACTATATGATCGAGACTCATTATTAGTAAGGATTTGTTTAGTGTGAAACCAATGAGCTCCCCCATTCTACTTGAGTTTCCAGCTAATTATTCAGTTTCTTGCCAAGACATCAATCTGTTTTTGATAAAACAAAGCCTACTCCTTTTAATATTTCTAGAAACCTTAGAAATTTTTTGGCCTTTTTACCGAGCCTAAAAACAAAGGCTTACATTCCGTGAATATCTAAAAGAACTACAATTTCAGTCTGTCTGAAACCCTAACTCTCTCTTTCTCTCTATTTTTTTTTTCTGGGTCCCCTTTGTAAGGTTGCATATGTATTTTGCATCTGCTCATGAAT
>JAOXJJ010000481.1:19480192-19491539 GCA_025769935.1 Phoenix roebelenii
CCTGTCATTATTGTGTGTGCTTCTGGAGAAGCGCGCATGCAAGAAGGAAGTTTGAGTTCCCTTTCTTTATGTTAATTGAGGGCTCAAAAGACCGGTATGGCCCGAACCGGTGCCGAACCGGTCCGGATCGCCACCGGTGCCGGTTTGGCATACCTTGTGTAGGACTCTCTTTTTATGCAGAATATAGTGCTCAAATCATTGTTCAAAATTGGCATAAGTTCTTTTTGTTTTGATTGCCTAGTTAAAACTTAATGTGAGAAATAATCAGTCTTCAATGTCTTTAAATGTCAACTTTATTATGTAAAGACAAATTAATAAGTTAGGTACTAGTATTAAACTTGTTCTTTTTCTTTCTTTTTTTTAATATCGCATCATGCTCTCTACTTGAGGAAGCTTTTGAGTTTTGTCAAGACCTATGAGCAATACATACTGGTTAATTTACTTGCATCATTATTTGTTATGCATAGTTTGAAAATCTGACTGTTGATTTTTAATC
Source organism: Phoenix roebelenii (assembly GCA_025769935.1). Classification (NCBI taxonomy): domain Eukaryota; kingdom Viridiplantae; phylum Streptophyta; class Magnoliopsida; order Arecales; family Arecaceae; genus Phoenix; species Phoenix roebelenii. The sequence continues at coordinate 19,480,689 of JAOXJJ010000481.1, forward strand.
CTGCTATCAGAGTTTTTCAGTGCTCTCACTGGATATACCATGGGATTCTAAGAGCATATGGGTAACATTTGCAGCATATTTCTTTAGTTTACACATTCCTCTGAGTTTTGGAGGACTTTCAGTCATTGCTCAAATGCTTCATCAACCTGTGCTTGACCCACTGACAATGGTGAGAAAAATATTTGCTTGCTGTTAAATGCTCTCTAAATACTTAGAAATGGAGAACATCATGATTACAATATCTACCAGTATACACCATCAGTCTATGTTAGACTGGTATCAGGATAGGCATACATTTCCCAGCTTCTATGGAGTGGCTGAAACTAAATTTATTTTTCCTGAACCAATGCAGGCTGTATCAATCAATATACTTGAAACAACAGAGTACCTTGGGGCTTTGGCACTGTTGCATTACACAACCAAGCCACAATATAAGCTTTCCTGCTTCTTCCTGCAAAAGTTGTTTTCAGAACAAAGAAGCTCAATAAAGGCATCTGCCGTGGCTGTGGGATTTCTGATAGCATTGGTTTTGTTCACATCAATTCTTGCTGATCGACTAATTGGGCCAAAAGTAAAGAAAAGTGCTGTAATACAACATATTTTGAAAATCCCTTTTATCGCTTTGTTTGTCGCAAGTTTTTTTTTTCTTATAGGCTACAACTAAATGTCTCCTTTTCCTTTAAAGAACATTCCTTACATGTATAGAGATGATGCCTAGAGTCAATTTCTCATATTTTCATCATTAGAATGCTTTCACAGAATGCTCAGGTTATCATCACAACCATTATGTTTGATTTTTAGTATAATGAAAGGAATAATTTGCATACTGTAGGGACAAAATGCACTTCATTTCAGATGCTACTGTTGCTCAACATGCTGTCCTTAACATTTTGCAATTCTAGTGCTTCATAGGACAGAATAAGAGAGGCGGTAGAGTTGAACATAGGATTCTTTTAGTTTATAGGTTCTCCTAGTATGCTGTATAACGCACCTATAGTTTACAAACAGGAATAATGACATTACGTTGGACAGCTTTTATTAAGCAAGTTTGCGTGTAACACTAATCCTTGCTGGCTGGTTAATATTTTTGCCAGATTAGAGAAAGAATTTTGGAAGTTGTGCATCTTGAAAAAGCTGGACCTTCTATTCACTGTTCAAGCAGTCTACTAGGGCAAGGCCAACCACAACAAATCATGCAAAGAATCTAGGACAAAACTGCCCTGACTGTAATAAGAAATGTTATATTAATTGATATTTAATTCAACGCCTCCATTAAACACTTCCAAGTGGGATATCTCTTATTTAGAAACAAAATCACTTTGTATTTCTTGAATGAACAAATTGGCTAATCGCTGCATGGGATGTTAGGTAGATGACAGTGCCAGGAAGAAGAAAATACCCAGTTGGTTAATTTTACAACTGGAGAATATGTCTTGATGCTTTTCTCTAGTCAGAGGTTCATAAAATTGTTGTGAGGATCTTATGATTCACAACTCAGATGATGTGATCCAGTTTAAAATGACATTTATTATCCAGATCAGATCCCTTGAAGAAGATCAGTTTCAATCATAAGATCCAGATCATGGTATTTTCAAATCCTTTGGATCAAAAATCCAGAATTAAGCAATTACAATGTCCATCTTTTGAATTCCATTTTCTTTCAACTCTTATGATGACCAATTCCTCATTATTAAGATTCCAAAGCTTAAATTAGCAGTCACCTAAGGGTTTTTCAACTTTTTTAGGTGTAAAGATTTAGTCGTTCGAGATCCAAGATGTAGAGTTTAATTATGTCTTATATCTTATTTATCCATTTTTGGGGAACAGCAATTTTGTTCTCTAGTCTTCTATCTTGAAAGAGTGTTATGCAGATGCTTTTGGAGAGGCAAAACATGCCTTTTCAATTATATGCAAATTAGGCTTTAGTTTGTCTCTAAAGGTGAGAAAGCTCATTATTAAGTTGTTTCATAAGGTTCAAGTAGGAGATAAGGAACCAAGTTTTTATCATGGCATAAAAAAAATATCATGGTATAATATGGAACATTCTTTCTGCTCTGTACTTTTATCTCCTAAATCACTTAGTTCTCTCATTCAAATCTTATACTGCTTCATGAAAAACACATTTGACATGCTTAGGGAAAGAGATGCAGCAGAGTGTGCCCACTTTCAAATGCTCAGTACTTTTTATATTTAGGGTAATATTGCAGAGAAACTTTTAGTGCCTTAACCTAGCTTAGCTGCATGATGCTTTTCATACTGTGCCTTAGGTCAGTGAGGGAAAGTGGAAGCAAAAAATCCTGGTAAGTAATAATGATTTGATGATTTAAGCAGTCATCTTACTAAAATATCAATAAGCTTCTTGTTCAAAGGAACAGGGAATAATGCAACTTGAAGACTATTAGCCCTTATTTTTAATTCAAATGGACTTAACATAATACTGTCTATGGTGGTCCCAAGCCCAGGGAAAAGGTGAGGTTGATGTTCGATCAAAAGCCAATTGTAAAATTAAAATCATATCATAATAAGAAAGGGATCCAAGTTTGTTAGCTTGATGAATGAGGATCGCAAAACTGACCTCAAACAGCTGGGACAAGGCTTGATGGTTATGTTTAGTCATGGGTCTTAACATGTTTAAAACTGTGAATGATCACTAAATTATAAAAACTCTTCTGGACAATGGTTATGTTGCACAGGAGTGCTTAATGGATCAAGGAGAAACCAACTTGTGCTAGTAGATGATAGAAACTACCAATGGCAGTAGCAATGATGGTACAGCATACCATTGGCACTTTTGACCTCTTTTTATATTTGATGTGTCACTAGAGCAAAGAAAACAAATACAATAATTTGTGAGGGCAACTACTTTAAAATCACTTGCTCAGGGAACATTGCAAAAGAAGATAGTGCTAGAGTGAGAGTGAGAACCATGTATCCAGGGAGATTAAAATTGGAGAATTGAACAATACTAAGGATATGAGTTTGGTAGAGAATGGCAAAATTGCAAAAGATGAAAACATTTCAAGGAAGCATTTGATGAATAAGTTACCTAAAAGTTCAAAAGAACCATGATTAGAGATTGACATGTGTATCATCCTTTAATTTGATAACATGGAAGCAATAATTTTTGAAATGCTACAAACTAGTAAAAGCATTAGGTTCAGCGCTAGGGTTTAATTACTGATGCATAGCAGTCCTAGGTGAATCATATCAATAAAGTACCAGTGCTGGTGCATCCCTGGTACCATACCGACACATATCTAGTGCCTCCATTTCTACTATGCCAACACATGGAGGTGTATTGTGTCTCGGTGCAACATTGTACCATACTGGGCCCCACTGAATTAGTGAGACCAAGGTCTGTAGAATCGTTCCAAACCGCCCAGTTCGGGGTGTCCTAGGCCGTATCGGTGGCGGACCAGGACGGTTCCGGCATTGAAACCGAAACGCTGTTGCCGGAGGGGAAGAAGGAGAAGAAACAAAAGGAAAAGAGAGAGAGAGACCGGAGGAGGGAGGGAGGGAAAGGGAGAGGAAGGAAGAAAGGCCGGCCAGGGCCGGCTGGCAGAAGCCGAAGAGCCTCTGCGCAGAGGAGGTGGAGGTTGGGGTAAAAAAAATTAAGTGAAGCCGGCAATGGGTTTGCCGACTTCAACTTAAAAAATGCAAAAATAAAAGGGGCCTCTCCGGGCCCCTGCTTCGAACGAAACAGGGGACCGAAGGCGGAGCTCCGCCTCCGCGTGTTCCCGGCCTCCGCCTCCTCTATGCAGAGGCTCTCTGGCCTCCGCCGTCCGGCCCCGGCCGGCCTCTCTCTTCCTTCCTCACCCTCTGCCTTCCTCCTCCTCTCTCTCTTTTCCTTTCTTGTTCTTCCTCTCCTCCTCTGTCTCTTCTACTGTGTTGGTACGGGCCCGACACGGCATGTCATGGATCCGTATCGACTCGTCCTGCGAGACAACCGGTATGGTGCCCGATACCGGTTCCGTCGACGTCGAGTGAGACACTAGGTTAATTTGGCTAGCTAACGCATCTTGAGACAAGGAAATGTCAAAAGGATTCATGTATCATAGTATCTTTTTTAAGAATGATGATGTACCAATGTCATATTGAATATGGATTTAGGTAGTGAACAAAATTAAAATATATATATTTTTTTGAGTAGTAAAATGAAGTCATCAACATCCGTGTTACCTGGACATGGCATATTTCCAGATTTTTTTGTCACGTTCCCACCTGGACACTACACCGTGACACGGGTGGGATACGCCATGGACATCCTAGGATGAATGGAAGGAAAAGAAATGAGGTAGTCTTAACCAAGCTGTTGAGGGTTTCATACATCCCAACATGCCTTGACCCCAGGCCAGCCACATTGTAATAAATAGTTTCTCCATGATATTCTAGATCAAACTCCTAGTACTCTGCATCGGTTACTTCTAATATGTCCAATGCAAGCTTACTCGGTTCTTTATTTCTCTCTATGTCAGAATCAAGGATTTAAATCTCAAGGATCAATATTGTATCAGTGGCTGATCAGTATGGCACAATCCTTGACACAGAGGTGGTGTGGGGTTGGTATACCTTCAAACACATTTGTACAAATGAGCAATGAATTATTTTTAGACAAAAGTGTACCAAGTAGTACAGAGCCAGTACATGTGAGAGTGATACTCTTCAATGTGTGATACAGTGCACTATAGGTTTGGTTTGCCTGATGCTAGTGCATACCAGACCCTATGACCAGTAAGTATGTGTTGGCTGGTAGCCTGGTATGAGGCCAGTACATATGAGATTTCAATGCTTGCTTAGATTCCACAATCTTATTCTGGTAGGAGTCTTTTGGGTAATTCAGGTCTGCCAGTATTGGTGGAATTTGTGATTATTCTGGAAAAGTTTCAAAGCCTGCTTTATCTGATTTTAGAGAATTAAATGCGGCAAGGGATTTTTTCTTGTTCAAGGATTTTGAGAGAGGACCTATTTTTTTGCTGGAGCACTGATTGAGGGAAGAAAGGCTGTGCAGATATAAGTTTAAGTAGGTGATTATCACTGAGTTCTTTTAGTCATCGAATTTTAACAAAGGCTAGTTCATCATTTTCCATGTTTTACAATATTTGAGCTGCCCATAATACAGGACAGTTACTGTGTTTTCACACGTTAATCCTCTAAGTGTATTCATTGATATCTTATTGTCCTCCTTGCTGATTATCTATAAAAAAATGTTGGCATAAACTAATGATATGGAGGTTTACCGCCAGTAATTTTAATCTGATAGTGACTTTGACCATGTAAATGCAAACCTTATGGAATTGAGATATTAGGATAATCAATCGATTATGAGTGTTGATTACTTAATTAATAATGAGATGGATTGATGATGGAATTCAATGGAAGAATGAGTAAATTCTGTTGTAATTTAGCATACAACAACCATATTAAAATCGGTATTGCTTTTTGTAGGTTGCCCAGTGTATACTAATACTTGAATAGCTACTTGCAGGATGTAAATAATCCCATATTGAAGGAGATACTTTTGTACAGCCCAACATCCGAGATGGCATGCTTTTTTCTCTACTGTCTCATTACTCCACTTCTAGAAGAGACTGTTTATCGTGGATTTCTTCTAACCTCTCTTGCCTCCACAATGAAATGGTGGCAAGCTGTCATCATTAGTTCATGTATTTTCAGCGCAGCTCACTTTTCTGGTGAGAATTTTCTGCAACTTTTCCTCATTGGGTGTGTTCTTGGGTCTGTATATTGTTGGACTGGGAACTTGGCCTCTTCTTTCACTGTTCACTCTGTATATAATGCAGGGATTTTAATAGCAACTGCATTGTCATAGTTCTTTATATAATGTATACAGAAATGGTTTCCTTTTCCTGTTTCACTTGTGCCTTTTTCTGGCCCTACAGTTAACCAAGTAATTTTTGCGGAAGTCTAGGATTCATGTAAGGGAGTCCCCAAAATAGTGGAGTTTGGTCATATGGATGAATAATCCAACAAATAATCTAGTAAGTTTTTCTCTATGGAAATGGTAAATTGCTTTTGCTATTGCAGTATAATAATTATGTCATTATTTTTTATATTTATGATAGAAAATTGTTAAATTATTGGTTTATTATAATAATAAGCATTTTCCTAATTATATCACTACAAAATAATTTGGTATCAGAATAGTTAGATATACTATTACGATCATTACTTTATAGTTTTAATTTGTACTACTATAATATGCCAATGAACTGTATTTTATCTCAAAGTCTCAAAGTTACTTTTATAATCTTTGTGTTCTTGGGTCTGTACTACTCTATTAAATTGCTGTCAGTAGCATCTTAAAGTCTCAATTTCCTTACAATCCTTTTCTTGGCCATATGATATTTTCCCCATACCACTTTTAGCATATCAAATTAATGAAGGATTAATTGATTATTCATTAGTTTCACAATTTACATAGTGAGTATTTACAGTTAAACAAAGGACAACTCGTGGATTACGAACAAATGATGCAGTGGCCATGGTGTTTTTGCTCCAGTTTATTGGTTTTTCATCTCTTGTGAGTTTTTAGATGATAGACTGTCTACATATGCCAATGAACTGTATTTTATCTTTTTCCAATATTATTTTAATTCTGTCCATGCTTTTGACTAAGTTCCTACATATTTTCCAAATTGCAAGTCTCAAATCCTAGCTAGATTGTTTCTTAAAACACAAAACTTGTGATCGTGACTCGTCGTGGCTTTGACATGTTAGGATTATATTTTGTTGTTTATCTTCATTTTTTTGGCAGAACTATATACATTTAAGGTTGCCTGGACGTGCTCTTGCAAAATTGATTGCAGGGTGGATTTTTTATGTAAATTCCACTATATTTAGTTATCACTTTAGGATTCGTATGGTTCATGAATTTTTTTTTTCTCATCCGAATATTTGTTTTGGAAGACTGAGAAATATGATGCCTAAAAAATAGTTTTGGCATATTTGGTTAACCATGAAAAATGGTGCATTCCATAATGGCTTATGTTTGGTTGAGTATCTGCTTTTTTAGAAAAGTTACGTGAACTATTTATTATACCTTTAATAAGAAAAAGATTTTATTCATAGATTTTTTTTATAGGTTTTTTCTTTCCATCAAACATAGGAATCTTATTTCTATGGAAATAAGCTACTTTTATATCTCTCTTATTTAAAAACTCCAACCAAATAAAAAGTATTTTTTTTGTTTTTTATTGATTACATTTTTTTCTCCTTTCTTTTTCTGCGAATCGGACAAGCCCTTAGTTTTTGTGGTAACAAACATCAAAATGGATGAATGAGAAGGATCATTTTTTTTTTTTGCTAAGTCGGGTGAATAATATCCGACGAGTACTGTTGCACCCAATAAAATCAAAAAATAGAATGCCACGGAGTGTCAAGGGCAACTCTTCATCACTAGCCAATAGGGTGCTACTAGAGTAGCTGGCTACATAAGCAGCCACTCAATCTGCAACCCCATTAGCTTCACAGAATCCATACTTGACCTGAAAGGCTCCACTATCCCTCATCATAGCCCAGATGTCTCACAGCAAAGGGTGGACGCAACCGTTGCCTCGAGGGTCCTCCCGGATCCAACTGATGATAGTGGTCGAGTCCCCCTCCATGACAATGAAACTAGTCTGTAAGACACACCGGGCGTGACAAAGGCCCGCCCAAGCGGCTCGTAGCTCCGCACCCGGAATTGATGTATCGAAGAGTTGACTGCCCCTAACAGCCACAACCCTGGCAGACGGGTCTAGAATAACAAAATCCGCACTGCCCCACGCACCTCTATCCAAGACAGACCCGTCGAAATTGATTTTGAGGAAACTCGGAGGTGGGGCTCACAGGTGAAAAACACCGTGCGGGATACTGCTGAAGCAGAAAGGGAATACTAGGTGTCCCAAGCTGTCAAAGTCCCTTCAATAGATATGATGAGACTGAGCTTCGCAGTCTGCACGCGGGCACTCTTCACTACCAGTCTCGGCGACATACTGTGCTCACCAAAGGTTCAAGCGTTCCTAGCTAGCCAAATCTGGTAGGACGTGCAAATCGCTCAAGCCACCTTCTGGCGCAGCAGTGGGGACTAAAGCATTGGCGCATGGCATGTAAGAATAGGTCCCTCCATCCCCGAACCTTCCGTAGGATCCCTGCTAGTCGCCACGTTGCTCTAGCCCATGTACACTAAAATATGATCATTTTTTGGGATATGTACTTCTAGAACTATGAATGGTGGTATTATATGACTTACAACTTCTGATAAAACCGAGTACTTGGATCTACCAGCCCCACCCAATCCTTTTTTTTTTTTTTATCCATCCCCTCAAAGAAGATATTCATATTCCTTGTCCTCTGTTGGAAGTCAAGGCACCTACCAGATTTTCTTCAGCAACAAACCCAGAGCTGCCATGTCCCCTATTGGCTATTGTAAATTGGGGAACCTCTTGAGGCAATTCCTTTTAATAGGTGTTCACGTCGCCCCTCTTGATTGGATCTATTAGGAACTGGAATCTGGAGAAAAAGAAGGGGAGAGGCAATGCTTACGGTCCTCTCGCAACGTCCACTTTAGCGGTCTTTTCAGTAGAAATTCATATAAATTTACAAATGAACTACTATTATCTTTGTGTACCAATTGAGGCCTGGTCCCGTAGCTCAGTCGGTCAATTGGTTTATGTTTGTGTAACCATTCAATCAACAAAGATAATGTATGCCCCTTTTTTTTCTTTTCATCTTTCATGACCAATTATAAATACTTTAGATAATACACTTTGATTCTTCATGATTTTATTACCTTTTTTTCCATTTGTTTTCTTTCAATTTATTTCCCTCTATCTTTTAAATATTAAACCTTCTAAAATCAATAATAATAAATAATTGTAGTGGTTTCAGGCCCTTTTGTCATTGTTGCTTCCATAGAGTTGATTTTGATGATAACAAAACAATCGAGAGTTACTAACTTAGTTAATTTTTGTCTTAGGAAAGAATTTAGAGAAGTTGCAGGTTGATAACTATGAGGAGGCATCTCGTCTGCTGGACGAGTCAACCCTTTAGTCAGAAAGCAGAGCTTAAGAGGGCAAGGGCTGTTTCTAATTCAAAAAGAGCCATCTCTCGGATCTGAATGCTGAATTCTAAAGATAGGAGGAGTTATCTTTAAAATTTAGAAGCCGACTGGCATGCTTAAGAATCGATAGATCGAGAACACGAGCTATCTCCAGATGATTTAGAGTCGCCTCTTATGCTTAAGAAATCCAATTCATCCCTTCTCTTAGGTTGCTAGCTTGGGCAACAATATACTATTATATTAATAGAAAAAAGATAATAGTTGTTATAATTGTTTATATAGTGTTACAACAACCCATTATAATACAAATCATGGCAGTTGTTTGACATTATCATTGTTCCTTTAACCAAGAAATTTTTATTTCCAAATTTAAAATTTTTCAAAATTTCCTAGCTAAAAAGTTTATTGCACCTCAGAAATATTTTTGGTAAGCAGATAGTGATGAAGATAATGTCGTTATAATGGTGATTATAGTAATTATCATTTTGATATTGAATAATTCTAAATCATGCAAGATGGCGAAGGTAACAGCTATCATAACTATTATAATGGTTAATAATGATTTTATGGAGATCATAATAAAAGAATGACCTTTGAATCTATGAATCATATGCTATAGATTATTTTTATTAAATCTTAGGGTTCCTTAATCTACCACGATGTGTAGATCAATCAAGCAATTTGAGAAATTATGTAACCATGATCCTGTCATCTTTAAGTGGATCCTAAACTATTTTGTTAGATAAAATATGAAGCACCATTTCTTTTTAACTTTCCAATTTCATTACATGCTTACTCGTAGCACATTGAGTTGGATTTGGGATCGGCATGCCGGATAAACATGAGCCACGACTCTAACAAGAACATGGCAGATAAGTATGATTTGAAACTTTAAATTTTATCATATCTCCAAGTAAATTATTTTGCTCTTATCCTTCCTAAATCCTAATCAATGAAGCCTATCGATTTACACATTAGGTGCGTTTGATTACATGGATTGAAATTGAAATTAGAATCAAAATAGGATCTGAAATATTTTCAAGTAAATTTTTAACAAATTAATTAAATAGAGGGATATTTTTTAAAACTTAACTTTTTAAAGCAAATATGATGCAATTGGATTTTAATACCAGGAGTGATACAATTTTATTACTTTCTAAAATAGGATAAGAATAGAGCTTCCTATATATAGCTCGACCCAACCAAACACATTCATGTTCTTATCTCAAATCCAGCGTCATCCCCACTCTTTCTCTCTCCAGAGACGTGGAATCGTGTCAATCTGAATCGGTCTCACCTCCAATGACACGTCCCCACGTGTCATCACTGATCTGGCAATCCCACCGAAAGCTCTCTCGTCTCTCTCCCTCTACATATACCCAAAGCTCTCCCAGATCCATCGAGGAGGAAGAAACGAGAGAGAGCGAGCCGTGACCCTAATTCTCTCCAAGCTCGGTAAGTCATGGCAGGGTTCCAGAGCCAGTTGAAGGAGCGAGCCATAGGACTGAAACACCTGGTGAAGAAGGGGGTGAAGGTGGTGGGCGAAGGGTGCAAGAAAACCTGGCACAGGGTCCTCAAGATCAGGGGCTGACACCAACCAAACCAACTTGATGATGATGATGATGATGATGTCTTTCATGGACATCGTCTTGTTATCATGTTTGCTTCATGCAGGTCGATCTCATGTCTTTGGGTTTTTTTTTTTTTTTCTTTTACTGGGTTTTTTGAGTTAGCTGGGGATGTGAGAATCTGATGGTTTCTGGTTGAAAACTCTCGAGATTTTTGTGATTTTT
>JAOXJJ010000481.1:19507383-19524357 GCA_025769935.1 Phoenix roebelenii
CTTGACTTTAGCCTTCCATTCATGTGACCGAGAAACTGTTGTAGGACCCAAGTTGATGGCCATGTCAATAGGCGGTACATCCACTTCTGGTACTGAAGTAGCAATGCCAAAGATGGAGTCATAGATAAGACACTACTTTCCAAATTCCTCTTATGAGGTGGTTCCATAGAGGTGACTGACGGGTCAAACTCTATACCCCATTATTGGGATTTCGAAGTCCAATTTGAATTCTATCATTTCGTTTACAATACCCACCCTGCTTTCCGATTAGTCTTAGACTAAATGATCTATTAGCAATTGCCAATAATCCCAAGGCACGTGACCTAGGGAGTCTATCCCAAGAACATCCAATGCAAGCAAGGCACTGCACGAACCAAAAAGATTGTCCACATCAGTAGGTTATTTGGATAAGCATGATCAGATTGCTACCATGTCTCATAAATCCTAGAATTTATGAGCCTTGCTTTGGAAATCAATGCTTATGTGCACTACTCGATGGGCCGGTAGTCAATGTTAGACTGTTGCACAGCACTGCCTTGAGGCACCTCGAAAATGGTTGGAGACTACCTTCAATGGCCTGTCCAAGATGGAAAACCGTCCGGTTGGCGATGCATTGGACCACGTCGAAGTTGCTTTGGCTCAACTATCCAAAACATGGTGAGCCACCAGCTACAATTTGAAGATGACTTTAACTGGTTGGCTAGGATTATCGATACCCCAAAAGAAGTCACCACTCGAGCAGTTGTTATAGTGGAACCAACAGTGTTGGTCCATTATTTTTGGAATGATGGTTGTCCTCTAGGAAGGCCATTTGCTAAGGTTGTAGTCGATATTGCCACACACCAGCCTTAAATGAGCCCACCTAAATATCAACCCCCATTGGGCTAGCTAGATCTAGCCGTACTACCACCCGAACATAGTTCACAAGAGTCATGGCCTTAATTGATAGAGATTCAATATAAAATTCAACTTGAAGAGGAGTACCACTGATGTTCAACAGCCTTATCCTAATAGTCCCATGGCAAAGATTGCAAATGCATTCGCACAAAGGCTATCTTGATAATATCGACGATTAGTATGAAGTTGGGACAACAGGCTTCTAGTGCAAGCACATGGTCAATGATCACCCACAGCTCTATCATCCATATAGAATGCAGGAATAAACTAAACCCCCTAATCTTAGCCAAAGCAAGCAATAGCTAGAAGTTATGGTCTAGATTCCTCTTCGTCTTTACTCATGACAATGATCTCTAGTGGTGGCCAACGCCCAAGAAACTTATCAACAGGGTAGAGTTTTCATGGTTGTTGCAGTCGTTGAAGCTCCTCACAATCAAAGGTCTTGTTAAACCATTTTTATAATCTTTCAATGTTGGCCGATGCAAGTTGCGTCTCCCACTACCACCTCGGTCCCCCTTGTACATCATCTACCCACAACCTCCTAAACACACTCTGGCCACCACATGGTCGATCCAAGTTCAGCGTAGATGATGAGTCCTACTCTGCTTATATGCTGGGGTTACTAAAGTCTACACTATTAGTAGGATCCTCACCACCACAAGCCCCTCATACTCTTGGTCCATCACTTATCCCAACCCCTTTAGAGAATTTTCTTCCAATATATTAGGCCTTCCCTCTCTCTCTTCCTATGCTTTGCCTTCATGGATCTAGCCCACTTATAGCTATTTAGTGGGATATGCGAGACTAGTCACATAAAAGTTGAGTTTTCAATTTGGGAGGTTACAAATTAAGATATTAAATTTCTAAAATATATAGGCTTGGCCTAACCATATATTAAACTTGACGAGCTTTTTTTTACCTAGGATAGGATTGGGATTTTAATAATATTAACAAGTTCAAGTAATAATATAAATAGCGATACAAATGGCAAACAAGATAATCATGATGAGTCACCTTGCCACAAACATTTTTCATGTAGAATCAAAAAATATAGTTTAGAGAAGTACCAATTTTTCAACTCCTCTGAATTAACACAAATGTGCCTTCAAGATCCTATTAAATTAATATTATAGATTTGTTAGAGTCAAAGCTCCACTAGAAAAAAGACGAATTTCAATTACATATCTCTTCATGACCAAAATAGTTTTGGGCATTCCAATTACATATCTAGATTCATTTTTCACTTCTCCAATTAGATAACTTTCTTCTCCATCACCTAGTTGTTAGTTAATGTTAGGCTATTTTTTGGATAATGAATGTAAGGCATCAAATTCATTGAATACAGATAGATGTTCATCAAATTGTATACTGACTCATACTCAAACACTAGATTTTGATACTAAGTTGATGTTAGGATTTATCACTTACGTAGCATGCATCAGATATACGATATGCTAATTTATGGATGTTAGATGGTTCAATAACTACCATGTGAGTATCGAGTAACTGAATAGCTATTCAACTAGTATTCCTATAATAAGATTTAATACTTGTTGTTTTGATCCCACATCTTGGCTCCAATTAACATGATTTTTCAAATATGTTGAAAAGGTCACTTGATGTTGAATTACTAAAAGAGTTTGACACAATAACTCTTTTCATAAAAGATCTATTGATAAATCTCTTTGGTTGCTATTCAAGATGCAGTTTCAAGTGACTAATGCTGCAAAATTTCAACTCCTTGGATATATGTAATCTATAATATCAATTAGATTTTGTGTTATTTGATTAAATTGTAAAGATAATGTAGAAGTCTAGAAGCCCTTATGAGGGCAGATATAAAATTTAAAGCATAAGCTATTTGATTCTACACTATTTTTAAGCCATCGCATGACAAGACATATAATAAGGCTACATATAATTAACCTATTTCTTGTAAGTTATCCTATGTAACCATCTATTTTGCACATCAAAGTTGTAGAATTGTAGTGCACATGTTTTTTAGACATTTCTTAAAATACCTATTAATAAAAGTGTTTGATTTCATGTAGAAAAAAAGTTAAGAAAGTTATCATCTATCAATTATATTAGTTTAACCAAAAAAAAGGAAAAAAGTGGGTGATGAGTACATTTTCTCTTTTATTTAACATTTGCTATTGTTGATCATGTTGTTATTATTATTATGCTACCAAAATAATAATTTCATTAAGTTCCTAAGACATCTATGCTAGATTTGGTTAAGCAACCGACCTTCCAATACAAGATCCTTATTTTGACCTTAATGTAGTCTTCAAACTTAGTTTAACACGACAATGATTTTTTCCTTAATTTACCTAATATGTAAACTTGGTTAAGCAACTTATATATTGGTCTACACATTGCCCAAACTCACTTATGCTTTTTTCTTTTTTATTTTTTCCAAAGGTTAATGCGAGAAGAATCACCAACTAAAGTTCTCTGTGTCAAACACTTAGAAAACACACAAATATCTATTAGGATGTGGATATAAAATTTCTATCCATATTAGTAATGGGTGTTGAAGGACTAAAGAGAATAGAAATATGAGAACTAGGTGGTGGAATTTGTGAGGAGAGAAAACAAATATCTTTTAAGGATAGAATATTGAAGGAAGCAAAATAAAGTCTAAATCAAAAAATCAATACCATATGGAAAGAAATGGCTAATAAATTTAAAAAGTGCGATAGAGATATTAGAAGAATCAAAGAGGAAAAGACCATATGGTAAAGAAATTTCATGATAACATGAGAAAATTCGGTTAGTGGTTAAGGTCAAAAAATATTATTGAAAACTTCCTAAATGTAGGAATAGAAAAGTAAATAAAAGCTATAAGGTGACTAAAAAGGAAGATAAGAAGGTGGTACAATGAGCTAGTTTCAAAGCATATAAAGAGTTATCTCACAAGTTGAAAACTAAAGATACAGAGAATATACCTATAAGATTGCAAGACTAGAAAAAGAAAACTAGAAATTTGACTCATGTTAAACGTATCAAAGATAAAAATCAAAATATTTTTAGTTAAAGAAGATGAGATTAAAGAAAGATGACGGAGGTATTTTGATAAGCTATTCAGTGGAGGTCATATAAAAGATTTGGGATGCCCCTCTAGTTCAATTGAGGATAGAGTTGTTAATTCTACATGTATCTAAGATAAAGGAGGCTATGAAAAGATGAAAAAAGAAAAACAGTTGGACCTAATGGAATCCCTCTTGAGGTTTGAAAGTGTTTAAGTGAAATAGGATAACTTTATGGATTTGTTTAATAAGATTCCAAAGACTAAAATGAAACCTAATGAATGAAGGAAGAGCACTATAGCATCAATTTATTATAATAAATGTGATAATCAAAATTATTGTAACTATCATAGTATTAAACTCATGAGTCATACTATAAAATTTTGGAAGAGGGTAATCAAATACAAATTTAGACGTAATAAAAAAAATGTCAAAGAACTATTTGATTTTATACCAAAAAGGTCGAGTATGAACGTTTTTTCTTCTTTAAAGGTTAATGAAGAAATGTATAGAAAAGAGAAAATACCTTCATATGATTTTTATTGATTTAGAGAAAGCATGTGATAGAGTAATTAAAAAAGTTTTATAGTAAGATGCTATAAAAAAGGAGTTTTATATTTATTTGATCAAGGATATGAATAGTGGAGCAGTATTTAGGGTGAAAATTATTGGTAGTAATAATAGTGAGTTTTAATCAAAATAGGTTTATACCAAGGATTTGCTCTAAGTCTTTACTTTTTTACGCTAGTTATAGATAAGCTTATTATACATATTTAGGATGATATTTCTTGGTGCATGCTATTTGCAAATGATATAGTCTTAGTACATGAAATTAAGGTTGGAGTTATTTGTAAGTTAGAATGATGAAGGACTATATTAGGATGTAAGAGTTTTAGGTTAAGTAAGAGTAAGATGGAATATATATAATATAGTTTTAATAAAATTAGAAATAGAGATGAAAGTGGAGTAAAAATTAAGAATCTTGAAGTTCCAAGAGTGATCATTTTCAATATTAGGATTGATTTCATAAGGGAAGATTGAAGAGGATGTTATCCATTGGATTAAAGTAGTTGGACAAATTGGAGAAGTATAACTGAGATATTATATGATCGTAGGATATCTGCCAAGTTGAAGAAAAAAAATTATAAGATAGCTGCATGACTAGCTTTGCTTTATAGTATATAATTATTGGATGGTAGAAAGCTACATCCACACAAGACTAGTATGGCCAAAATGAAATCATTGAGATGGATGTATAATAATAAAAGAAAATATAGACTAAGAAATAAAATCGTTCGTAGAAAGGATAGATATAGCACCAGTTGAGGACAAAATGAGAGAAGGATCACTTAAATAGTTTAGGCTTATATAACATATGCCGAGAGATGCACCAGGACGAAGAAATATTTGATTGATATAGAAGAAAAGACGAATAGAGGTATACCGAAAATCATATAGGATAAAAAAAATAATGAAGAATTTGATATCTTTACATGTTTAAGAAAGTGTAGCCATAAACAAGCCGAAAGATGGAAAAGAATTTATATAGTCGACCGTAACTAGTTTGGAATTAAGGTTTTATTGACTTGATGGGTGTAATGGTTGGGCAATAGCATGATTGGTGCTTGTTCAAACCATTGTGTGCAAGTTTGGAATATGATTGATATAATTCTGAATATAAATATTTATATGCAAAGTAGTACATTCAATTATTGTTCATCTCAACTTCTTTCTATCTCATAATAATACTAATATATTTTAGTACTTAATGTTGAGGAAGAGGAATATTTTTCATATAACCCCATAAATTATGATAATCAATTTGCAAAGTTTCATGTATCAAAATATAACTTCGCTGCTTTATATAAATTTTCTTTTCTCATACAAGATCTTTATAAAATTCTATCTTTGAAAAATTATTTATATTTACATGAGTATTTAAATTACTAGAATTCCACCAAATCATTTTTATAAAGTCTAATATTACTACTATATCACTTCAATGCATCTAATAGGAAAAACCATTTATAGTTGGTTTTTATAGATACGTTATTTTGCAGTTCCTTCGAGGGAAACAAGCAAGTTTTCGCGCTAATTTCTAATTATAGAATTGAAATAATGTCTCATTTTCTTTTTCCAAAATGCTATTGCAAGACTATTAGAAAAATTGAAAATAACAAAATTATATTGTATAGACAAACCTACAGTGGATAACCAAAAATTAAGAACTTGTTTGGTTCGCGGGAAAAGAAGGGGGAAAAGTGTGGTGAACGGAAAAGTAAAGAGATGCCTCTTGTTTGGTTGGAGTTTGCAAAGGAGAGAGACATAAAAGTTATATTTTCGTGAGAATATGATTCCTACGTTTTATGGAAAAGTCTTTCCCATAAGAAACATGGGAAAATTATTTTTCCGTGAGCTGAGAATCGAAATATTTTTATTTTTTTTCAAAAAAGGCCCTTCAGCATCAAATCAAGAATTTTTATTTGATCCAAAGCATTAAAAACCTAATTTTTATTAAGGGTATAATATGAATTACACACAATTTTTCTAGGAAAGTAGATGGTCAATTACTTTTTCATGATCAACCAAATATAACAAAAGTACTTTTCTAGGCATCCTCTTTCCAGAAATCTGCTTTCCAAAAATCATATTTTTCGCGAACCAAACGAGCCCTAAAAGAAACCACCAAATTCGGTCGGATACAAGAAGAAAAGCGGATGTAGTGGGAGGGTTGAACGATCCTTGCGCTCTCTTCCTTCCCCCTCTCTCCAGTTTGAGGACTTTGGACATAATTCTCATGACTTAATATGGTTGAATGGATATTGAATTGCAAGCTCCTAAACATTTTAACTCATGCATTTCTCTGCACAAATGGTTTTTGGTGGTCTTAACATGGGAATTTGCAATTATTCATTGATCTTAAACTAGTACACTCCAAGGAATAAGGATGGAAGAGGAAAAACGTGTGGTTGGGGTCATTGATCGTATTCCTTTCCCCCTTCCAGGAAAAGAGAGGAAAGCCGAACGCTTTTGGAAGTTTCGACTCAAAACTACGATCACACTTTGATGCTGACTCCCCCATGAACCCTTCATAAAAATGTATCCTTTTCTTTATAACATGATAACAAGACGGTAACAGTTGAATCAAATCAAAGCCATGTAAATGCCCGAATCGACCTTCCTCCTTCCTCGCTCTTTCCCCTCACTCGCCGCCTCCTTTCTTAGGGACCTCGAAGCGAGCGAGCGAGACAGAGAGAGAGAGAGAGGGAGGGAGAGGTGGAGAGGCGAGCGAACGAGTCCTAAGCCCCGAGTAAGCTTCACTTTCCTCTAATCCTTGTGCTCGATTCATCTCTGTTGATCGAAACTTCGATGCTATTAGAATATGTTATTGTTGTTGTTGTTCCCGTAGCGACTGGCTGAATGATGGGTTTGTTTCTGATTACTGAGGGTTTGGACTGGAAAGGCTGAGTGGTCCATTTTTTCCGTCATCTGTTGCTGCCGTTCCGAATGGGTTTTTCGTCGATGATTGTTTCCAAGGTTGATGCATGGATTCTTGCGGCATTGAAATCTTTAAAATAATTGACTCATTTGAGCTTTGGTTAGAGCTTGATGGCCACTGTAACCTTCCAGATCGATACCAACGGAGGATGGTTTGAATTGGTTATCGTATTATAAAGCTAAGGCTTTTTTTGTTTTTTGGTAAAAAAAGCTAAGGCTTTCGATCCCTGTATAAGAAGGAAGTTAAAAGATTGAGCTGAAGCGTAGTAGAAAGTTTTGGTTTGCTTGTCTGATCATATGTGAGATTGTTGAAACGAATCATGCATTTATCAATCATTTCGAGAAGCAATATAGGGACAATATATCAGTAAAGGAAAATGAAAACAGAACCAACTCCCTAAAATTGGTCTTCTATCTCAGCCAAATGCCTGACTTTCATCTATTTCTGCTATGAAGCTTTCTTACCTCTTGTCCACAAGGACTAATTAACTAAGATGCATTGAAGTGGTTCCTTACCTGGACTATGGTGAGCATCATATGGGGAATTTTATATGCTTGTTGATAATTTTGAAAGATAAATTATTTTCTGGCAGTAAGATTTTGCGCTGAATAATAAGAATGTGTGATTAGCATGAGGTGGCTTCCTTGGTTGCATATCTCCATCAATTTCAAAAAAAAGCAAGTACTATCCGTGTACTGTTTGCAATTAGGGGTCCTTTCTTCAATATTGATTCATTTTACATGCTCTGAGTCGATAATTCTGATTCACCATGTGGGTTTCGTTTGAAGTGTTTCTAGTTAAAGTTATTCTTTCTTTTCCTTCAATTCGCTCTCTCAGTTCTCTGATACAATATCTTTGTCGTAGTAATTGCATATCTACGAAAGAATTTTCGCTGTAACTTTAGTCTTCAGTTTGTCCGATCATGAGGCTATATTAAGCGCTTTTGAATAAATGACTGCTAATCTTGTTTCCATTGAAAATGCAAAATTTATTAGTTTCTGGTCTTGGTTAGTGCTTGTGATTCTTGACTGTAGATTGTTCATCATTCAGTAAATCAATAGCTGACTGTAGATAGTTTCTGGTCTTGGTTGAGGCATGTTACAAGCTGACTGTAGATTGTTCATCATTCAGTGAATCAATAGCTTTTGATTCCTCGATGACAATAGGTGAAAAGACTGAAATGAATTGCAGTAGAGAACGTTGCATTACCTTCTTCTTCCTTGGGAACTAAACGTACTGGATCTTCATTGAGAAACCAAAAGATACAAACAGACGAGTAAGAAAATAAACAAACACTGAAAAAGCAAGCTTTGACTGTGGAGATCATTAATTCAAGCAATATTTTCTGTATTATGATTTTTAAGATGATGTCTGCTTCGGTATGATGTCTGTTTCAGTGTTTCAGTTGCATATATCAATGGGGGTCATTCTTCACTCTCCAATCATCTCCTCAAGCATCACTACCTAATTGGATTCTGCTAAATTTGCTTAATCCATCTTCAGATCTCAAATATTAGACTACTGAGGAGTGTGCTTTTGCAGTATAAAGGTCATACTTTATGTTTGCCTACCAAAAGTTGAACATGGCATGGTTATATGAAAGTTCCTCCAATGTGTTGGTCACCATTAAGATCCTCCATTTTGTTAAGTTGTATGGTCCATCTAATATTGTTCCTTTGCTCAGTCTGTATTCAGTTGTTTAATATTAGATCTAATGGCTTTTGAAAATAGCTTATCCTTTTCTTATAAAGCTGATGCAAATTTGTTTACCTTTATCAAGCTTTTGGGGTATCCTGATAAGGTTTTACTTTATTATGAATGAACGTAATGCAACATTTGCACTTCTAGTCTATTTCGGAGTAGTGTTTCCCTAAGTTCAGCAGAAAACCACTCAAATAGATCTCCATTTCTTGTCTGATTGTGCATAGAAGCCTCCTTAATAAATTCAATTCTTTCCATGGCTTCCTTGTATTTTTTTCATGCAGATTTCAGACACTGTACATATTTTTCATGCTAATAGCCAGATCAGTTATTTCCTTTGTCCTTTGTTA
This sequence comes from Phoenix roebelenii, assembly GCA_025769935.1. Taxonomy (NCBI): domain Eukaryota; kingdom Viridiplantae; phylum Streptophyta; class Magnoliopsida; order Arecales; family Arecaceae; genus Phoenix; species Phoenix roebelenii. The sequence continues at coordinate 19,516,863 of JAOXJJ010000481.1, forward strand.
GGTCCTTCAATATTAACCTCATTTGAAGCTTATCTTCTGGCCCTAAAAGACTATCTGGTGAATGGATCCATCTAGTTCGCGTGCTTCAAAACATGATGCTGAGTCGATTGCATTGGAGACCTTGCTTGAGGCCTTTGGTTCAGCTTGCTCCCTTGAAGAGATAGCCTCTGCTTATTGCGAAGCGAAGGGTGATATGAGCAAGGCCGGTGATATCCTCTTACAGCTTCAAGCAAAAAACTCTAATGATGTTTTGCATGCTCAAAATGGTGAGATGAATATTTCTCAATCGGTGGAGTTATTGCACAAGGATAATGTTGAGAGTTCAGCTTTTACACGCAAAAATTCTAAGGGAGCAAAGCCAAGGAAGTTCAGTGCTTCAATGGGTACTGTGTCAAGTTTTTTGGGCAAGTCATACGCCCGTCCAGCTTCAGCTTTTCTTGAATCATCTGCAAAGAGCAAACCTCTAAAGATTGAAGTGAAGGGATCAGCAGAAGATGAACATGACATAGAGACAGTGGAATCGCATTTTGTGCCTAAAAAAGAGCTTTCAACTGATACGGATATTGAAGAGTTTCTTTTTTCTATGCTCGGAGATGGGTTCAAGCTCAACATGGACATGATTAGAGAAGTTCTTGGCAATTACCTCTCCTTCTGTTTATTTTATGTTTCTATTTGTTTAACTTTTCATGTTTGCATGAATTAACATTATGGTAGCATTTGGATAAAAGGTAATGTGCATATTCATTGATTTAGCACTTTGTGTTTACTTTTTCCTCCGTTATATTTTTTTCATTATCTCATGATTGTTAAGTTGTATGTTACTTGTGTTCTTTTAAAATGAGATCTGCGAGTTTGCGAGTTATAAATTATTGTATATTAATTTTAATTTTTCTGCAGAAATAATACCTGTAGTGCCATTGCAAAGCAGTTATTTCAATATCATACATTTTCCTGGGAAATAAAGGAAGCTCATAATTTTTAGGTGAGACAAAGTACCCATAAGGGTAACAGTTGAAAAAAATAGGCAGCCTGGTTCTAGTTATGGAGTTTGAATTGCAAGGTATACGAATTTTGATCCATCAAGCTGCATGTTCAAGGCCGTTGGATCGAACCCAACTTTTCAATGATAATGATCAAAATAGATGGTTGATTTTCTGTGAATATTGATAAATATCACCTATGTGTTGTCTTCTTCCTACCAATGCTTGATAAAGAATGCTAACATCCTACGGGCAAGATTTTTTTCCCTTATATTTCTCTGCAAGTATATATTGAGTCTCCTCACCTGGCAGTTAATAGATTGGTAATACAATATAGCTATTTTTTTGTTTTCTCTAATGAATTATTTTCTCTTGCTTGCACATTTTTCTCTGTTGCCGAAATATTGTCATCACACTACAATTTTCTTTAGTTGTCTATTGATCCTTGGACTACCACTTGATAATCAAGATCTATTTTGGAAAAGGTGCTTAATTAGCTAGTTTTCAGATCATTGGGTTGTGCAGGTAAATAAATTTTTTGTGGACATCCCCTTATAGTATTATTACACATTTTAATTTTAGAGGAATAAACTAGCTGTGCTAGGTCAGACTCACTTAATTAGTCTTGTTTGCATCCTCAAACTATCATCATTCATCAAACTTGGAACTTTGAAGTTGCACCCAACATGATCAATATTCAAGACACAGCACAGCATTTTTTCTCCAGCACATGTTGATATTATTTAGCTGTGTTAGTTCATGCACCGAGCATATGTTGGAGCCTTACGTTTTGTCATTAGGGGTGTTGATGCTTATAGATGAGGCCCTAACTCTAGTCTAGCTGGTACTGACTAAGAATTAGGAGATTTCACTTTAGTCATTCGTTTGTTAATTTTCCTCTTAATATCTTTATCATGCAGCATTCACTGGTAATATTTAAAAAACACAGTTAAATAGAAATTTTACTTTGAATTCTTATTTTGTGCATTAAGATGCATGACAAATGTATGAAGATATGTGAAAGGAATGACTAATATATATTATCACCCTTTTGGCCATTGGGGCCTGTCTTTTTTTTTTCTGCATGTGACCTGTATAGCATTTTTTTTAATGAATGTTTATTGACTTGTGACTTCTATCATAGTCCTCTGATTAGGAATTGCCAAATGACTAGAAAAGTTGTGGCACCATTTTAAAAGAACTAGGGATATCCATAACATTGCACCAACTATATTGGAATAAAATTTATGAGCCAGATTATATATTATAGGAAGGGGTTATGGAACAAAGGTTGGGTAAAAAGACAAATTAACTAACGTAAGTTTTTATGCTGGGATAGAGGCTATTGTTTATATTCTGCGTCATAGCCATGCCATTATGAGAATAAATGATAGGAGCTTAAGCAAGTGAAAGAAAATACAAAAGTTATTTATTTTTCATTTTAAAAAAATGGTGCAAAAACATCAGAAAAATCTGCAAGAAGCAATAACAGATGCATAGGGTTCTGATTTTGTTCAAAAGAAAAAAATAGTGTTCCAAAAATTTGAATGTTGAAATAGACCAGCAAAAGATAAATGGTTACTTCAAGAAGTACTTATATCCTAGTCTATGCAGATCCCTCCAATGAGGGAAAAAATACGCCCTTATGTGTAAACATTAGAGACTCCTTATCAGAGGAGTAACTTTTGAACATTAGCAACAATGTAGAACGTGTTTTCTCCCTTTTTATTTTTTACATCTCATTTGGGATATGTTGCTCATAATGCTATAGCATCGATTACATATATATAATCACAGAAAAAAAAATGACTAGCAAGATTTTCTTTACTGCTAAATTATTGCCCATCTATTTTGGGCAACTTTGTGTATCCTAATTTACCATTTGTTAAAAATGGATCAAGTGATTAGTTAAAATCGGATCTTTTGGATTATCTGACTATCATTATCAAGTTCTTCCATACTATTAATTTGGTCAAACTTTGAAGCATATATTTTGTTGCACATGCCCCCTGTCATTTTGCTTGCAATTTAATCAGTCTGCTTACAGCCAGATATTATATTGATCATATATTCAGACGAGTAGACGACTATTCATTAGTATTATGGAGAACTTTCTGTTATCCATGCAATAGAATATGATTAAATGTGCTACTTGCTCTTTAATTGTTGTTCTCATGCTTTGACTGTCCTTACTTGTGCTTGCATTTATTAGAGCTGCTATGTTTCTAAATGCATTTAGATACTCATATCTTTTGGGGCATCCTATTGTTTTTAGGTTTTTGTTTCCACCATAAGGGTCTTCTTCCCATAAGATATCATTTGATAGGTTTCTGTGTTTTTGCAGGTCAATGCGGATACAATATTAAGAAGGTGAAATTTCTGCCTCCTCAGGAATATGATGTTTTGATTTTTTTTGTCCTAATAAACAATTTTTTCTCCATTCCTGCTATATGTGCACTGGTATGTTTGTATGACTAGATAAACCCATTCGTATGCACATCATGCGCTGCAGATGACATTCTTTTCGCTATTTATTCTATCAATTAACATGTAAATTTGGTTGTATTTTCTAAAGAAATAAACTTTATTTAATTATTCATTATGAAATAGGGAGAATCATGAAGACATTGAAGATAACATGGTGCTGCATTTCCAGGTTACACCACAGATTGTCTGGGTGGGGCTGGGTTTGTAAATATAAGATTTATAGATGTGGTGGAAATGTTTCTGACCGGATTTGGCGCTGAAATATTGCTTTTTGGCCAGTCTATTTCGCTTTTGGGGTTACTTATATATGTCTAAGACTGTGATAATAACATTAATAGGTGGCGTAGCTTTGTTAAGGGACTGTGTTAAGACATAACTCCCAAGCTTATCTTGTTCAGTTGAACCCCATCTCGCCACCTTAGTTTACTATTTCTTGACCGGGAATAGTAGATTCTTTAAATGATGTTTTCCTTTCCACTCTATTTACTTGTGTCAAGATTGTTTCATGACCTTCTGGCCCGTTCAAGTCTTGGACCTAACTATAGAGTATGTAACAAAATAAGAAGCTGGAATAGTTGATTATTTTCCTAACGTTTTTCTTGAACTTGTAGTTGAGAACACCAAAAATCTTGACCATCAAAATCCAAAACATTATTGGGTGTATCTCATGAGGAATAATGAGGGATTTGTCAATTTAGGAGAACTAATGATTTTGTGGAATATAATTGGATGCTAACCCCTCATCAAGACCGCTAGGACAACCAACTGTGTATTGTGGCAAGCACAAAAAGAGCAGATATGCTAGGTGGACGAGTGATGCTCTAAAGGGCCCATAGGTATCTGCTTGGTATAGTATGTCACCATTTGGCTTGGAAAAAGAATTTATGTTATTGGATACCTCAGAGTGGATGACAAAAGACCTTAGATTATACATTCTTTTTTGGGTTTCATCTAGTATACCACCTTAAGATGGTTTGATCATTTGCAATAGGCACAATTTCTAGAATGAATTATGAAGATGGCATAGGAGGTAAATTTTAAAATGATAGGTGATGAATATTAATCAATAAAGGAGCTCAATTAGTATCTAGGTGTGCTGTTGGGTCACCAGGGAGAGCAGAGTTGCGTGAGGTAGCTATTTGCTGCTGGGTCCCACAAATTGTATTTTACACAAATTGTGGCTTTTAACAAGGGTTGCATTCGTTGTTTGTGACAAATCAGTAGTTGACCTAGATAGGTCCTAAAACGCCGATGTTGATACTTCATACTTGATATGATATCAACAATATACCAATTTTCGAATTTATTTTTGGTCTATTTTAGTACTATAACTTCTATAAAATCTTTGCACTGCTGGGTGTTCACTGATTAGCTTATAATCAAGGGAGCTTGCTGGTTGCGTTGGTCAAGTCTCTGCGTGTTGGACACCGGTGACCTGAGTTTGATTCCCTCACCCTGATTTCAGCTGGGCTTCCTCCTATCCTAGTTCTCAATACATCTACACATATATGTACATGTACACATCTACACATATATGTACATATACACATCTACACATATATGTACATGTACACATCTACACATGTATGTACATATACACATCTACACATGTATGTACATATACACATCTACACATATATATGTACATATACACATCTACATATACATATGTACATACACATCTACATATACATATGTACATACACATATACATATCTATATGTACATACACATATACATACACACACACAGAGAGAGAGAGAGAGAGATTTGTATGATTAAAATTTGAATAAATACAATTTTAACATTCTCAGTGGTTTTTCAAGATTTTTATAATTCTTCATAATTCCAGGATGAGCCAAAAATATCAAAACTAAATATCCAAATATTGAACTATATATACATATGTATATATTAATTATGTAAGATATGTCTTCTGGACTTGTTTTCTTGTCTTTTTAATATATTTTTTTTATAAGTCCTCTATTATTTTGTCCGAATTGACAAATACACTGAAACTTGTAGGCCTGCTGAAATGAATTTTCAGATCTTGCGCAAATATATAAAAAGTTTGCTTGATGTTGATTTCTTTACGTCAGTCTCCACATCGTTTTGAATTTTCTTAATGCATATTTGTGGAGAAATGATTAACAATTTTGTTATTCTTTTGGTTACGTAGAGCATGGAGGAATTGTTGGCATTATCAGCAAAAAACTTGGACAAGAATAATTCAGTTGACAATAATGTAGTGAGAGAAGTAAGTCCAGCAGTTAAAGATTCTAACTTCTAAATTGTTGTAGTTCTTCAAATTATTAAATATTACATCTGATGAATTATATGTGTGTGTATCACCTGAATTTTTAATTGTTTCAATTGTTTATTGTGAATTCTAACTTCTAAATTGTGTGTAATCACCTGAACAAGAATAATTCTGTTGACAACAATGTAGGGAGAAAAGTTAAGTCCAGCAGTTAGAGATTCTAACTTCTAAATTGATGTCATTCTTTCAGTTGTTTATTATTTGTATGCATCTTATGAATTCTATGTGTGTGTGATCACCTGAATTTTTTCTGCCATAACTGTTCTTTTATAAGAAATAGTTTGAAAGCATTTTCATGTAACTAAAATATGAACTCTAAAAACCCTTGTTAAATAACTATAATTTGTATTTTCAAAAAATTATATTCAAAAGATGACGCTTTCACTTTCCCATCTTAGCTCGTGACTCGATCAAAGCTTGAACCCTGAACATTCAGTAGCAGGGAAAAGGAGGGGAGGAGATGGGGAACCATGCTATAGTGTCAATGCTATAGAAAGCATGAGATGCCCTGGTAATCCGGCCAATCAATGATTAGTTAAAGAAATCTGGCCTCCAGACTCAGATGAAACCAAGATAAATCACATGTACCCATTTCTCCTCTTCCTTCTTTAATCTCAATTCTTTTCCCTCTCACTTTATTTTTCAGTGGAGTGCGGTAAACTAAATGCTTTATGGGCATCATGAATTGGTGCATTAATCGGAAACCTAGAGTCACAATGATTAGTTAAAGAAATCTGGCCTCCAGACTAAGATGAGACCAAGATAAATCACATGTACCCATTTCTCCTCTTCCTTCTTTAATCTCAATTCTTTTCCCTCTCACTTTATTTTTCAGTGGAGTGCGGTAAACTAAATGCTTTATGGGCATCATGAATTGGTGCATTAATCGGAAACCTAGAGTCACAATGGCGGCAGGTGTGGTATATCATGGTGTTAGACATTTTTTAAACTCCATCCATATTGCAATTCTTGCTTTTGTCCTTGTTGTCATTTTGAACTTGTTCCCTTCATCTAACCTTGTTTATACTAACACTTTTTCTCTTCTTTTATGCTTTCGAAATCATAGGAAGCACATTTTCCCTTGAAGCAATCTTCAGAAAGTTAATTTTAACTTGTTCCCTACCTTTTGGGCTGTTAATTTATTTTTCGTACAGTCCCCTCTTGAATACAAGCAATTATTCAGTAAATACTCTGAAGGTACTCTGGCTTAAAGTGGCAAAATGCATGAAGGATCTTGATATTAGAATAAAAACTAACTGTCCATGATCTTGATATTGGAATAAATATTTTATGGCGCTCGCACCCTAAAAGCTCTTAATCATATTAAAGATTTTCAAACATTTTTCTTTGATGTTGTTTGTTTTAATTGACTTAAGAAGAGAAGAATGATGAAAATGGAAATCTAATTGTGCTTAGTTTATTGAAGTAGAAAATATTTAATTCACTTACTATGCTTAGAAGTTAGTAAGTGCTACAATGTTTTCTTCATACCCTTTGGGCTCGTTTGGTTCACGGGAAGCATTTTTCCTCATAGGAATATGATTCCTGAGAAGAAGATTTCTAGGAAGAGGATGCCTGGGAATGTACTTTTGGCATGTTTGGTTAAACATGAAAAAGTGACAGATTTTCAGAGTGCTTATGTTTGGTTGACCATCCACTTTTCTGGAAAAGTTATATATAATTCCTATTATACCCTTAATAAAAATTA
>JAOXJJ010000481.1:19531242-19553542 GCA_025769935.1 Phoenix roebelenii
GATATGCATCTGACAATTTGGATGCATTTGATTGCAGATTTTAAAGGTTGGTGGAGATGTGGACTCTTCCAACACTGAGCAGGGCCTATCATAATAATCTTACAAGTGTGTTCTTTTGTTTTTTAAGTTTGAACAGAGGAGGTTGAAAGGAAAAAAAACATAATATCATGCATCTCATATGCTTAAAAGAATTTTGGATTATGAGCAGAAACTTATATTTCACATAAAGACTACTTGTTAAATGTGTGATAGATATACTTTAATTGATCAATTTTTCCCTTTGCGTCCCCCATAAATCTCTTTTTTACTTCTTGCCTAATCAGACACCAATACAAGCATCCGCATCTAACTTCCGGCGTTAATAAATCATCTATCTTTGTGTATTTTGTTTCTTTATTGATTTGTAGTGGTCATTGTAAAGTTCTCTGCCGTATCCTCTTTAAGAAAGCATTTTTTCCAAATTATTTTCAGCTTTTGTAGCACCCAATTTTACTATTATAATTGGTTTTCCATCAATTTGTTCTTACTAGTGTCCCTCCGACTGATTGTGCATGTTAAATCTTTCCCAGTTATTGCACGGTCTTTTTGACTCTATATTTACTTTCATTATTGTTATCCATAAAAAGGAGCAGCATGTAAAAATCATAAAACACCAAAAAGTTTGTTTCCTCTTCTTTCTCTGTGCTTAGTTAATAATGGATGTATACTCATCTGTCCTTCCATCTTTCCATTTTACAGGGATAAGTTATAAAAGAAGATAGCTTTAGGATATCTTTGAACAAGAGTTTTTATTTAAAGCTTTTTCCTTCATAATCTAAAATTTGTTTTGGTTCAATCTATTCTTAATCACTTATACTGTAAAGTGCAAACTACTTTATAGTTAGATTGAAGTCTGTTCAGTCCATATTAACGATGACACATAATCCAAAATTAACTTATATATCTACCTCATCTTCAATAGGAGTCAACAGTTGATGTATAATTAGTGACTTTATGTTGTCCCATTTGTGTGCATACTGTAATTAGTAAGTGCAGCTCATTATTCTTGACCAATGAAACCCTCACACTAGTTCTAGTATCTGTTTGTATGCTCTTAATCGGTATATCCGTTGTGGATTCTTTCTTATTCAGCACTAACTGAATCTTCTTTGTATTGTAAATATTCTTCGCAGGAACCAAAACTGATTCATTTTCACTATCATCTTTCAAATATTTTCATCTAATATCTGTATAAGAAAATTGTCTTGACATTGTCCTTCTTAACATAAGACAAAGTTATTATTTATCTTTGTTCTTGAAGTTAATCTGTGTTCAACCTTCATGTAATATAGATTCAATTGAAAAAGTTTGCTAAAAAGCTAACATGCTTACATTCACGCCCTCATATTCTTTGCTTGTTTAAATTATTTCATTGTACTTTATGCCTCTGTTAATTTTTATGTTTTTTCATCCTACCTAACCATTTCAAATTATGTTTTACCATGATAGGATCCTAAAAGTTATAAAAGTTATATTATATTAACAGAATTTCTTATATAACCAACCAAAGAAGAAAATTTCTTACATAGAGAAATTCCGTGAAATCTAAAACAAAATTTGTTTTAGTAAATTGCTTTCACTTCATGTCAAGTTTTATGGTTTTAGTTTCGACACATTTCATTTAATGCTTGTCTAGAAACATTTTCCTTTGCTAAAACCTTGCAAAGTTTACGAAACTATTTTAAAAAAATTGTTGAGATTGGGGGATATCTGTAATAACGTATAAAAAAGTTATGGTGATAGAATAGAGGTACTGAGGTAGTATCCTTTTAGTGCGATGGGCATTTGAAATTGAGGCTTGATAGTTGACACTTGACACCATTGATCATTATCAAAGACTTTTGAACTACCTAAAAGTAAAACTGATGTTTTTTTGAGGTTTCTTACCTATGCATCTAGTGTAACAAAAGGCGATTACTAGCAGAGCTATTGTGAAAAAATATTTTATGGGCCATATAAATTTATAATTCACAGTATCATCATCTAGACATCTTAAAATACACTCAAACCAAAATTCAACTGATTCAAATGCTTCTGACCAAAAAGAGAATCAAAAAATTGTATCATGCAATTTGTATCATCAGATCAACTACATACATAAGTGGGGTATCTTCAAAACTTTTGTTATATGGTTTCTACTCCTTTTAAATATTGTTGATCATTTTTTAATTGTTTTGATGTTTATTTAACTGTTTCATTATTGATTTTGTATCTATATCATCGAGGTTTGAGATCGTATGCAAAGGGCAATAGAGGAACTTGTGATGTGATTTTGAATTTTTAGATCAAATTTAGAAGAGAACAAAAGTATGAAAGTTCCAACTTCGGATTGAAAATGGAAATCTGTAAGTTGGAGCATGTTCAAAGGAGTGAATCTAACTTCCTGATGATGAATTTAGCAAGAATTTGAGTTGCCTAGATTCGTAGCAGGTGTGAGATTGGTGAAAATTCCTTAAATGATGCCAAAGCACAGATATAGGTCTAATAAAATAATAGTTTTACTACACATGATGAAATAATAATAAAAATGCTCATTTTATTGTTGTGATCTCATAGTACAGATATAGGTCTAATAAAATGATAACATGATGATTAATGTAGCAGATAATCTTTATTTGCAAATTATTTTCACAACGGGCTTGAGCCTAGATGAAAACAGTTGAGTTTCAAAAGAAGCTCAATATATGTGATGAATCTGATTATGATAAGAGATTTAGTTATTGTTGATTTTTACAAAAAAAAACATGGTGAGTGCTTACTTTTTAGTTTTTTATCTTTTCTTTTTTTTTGCCTGGGGGTTGAGGGGTTCGCTATTGGGCACATTTTGGATATGGTCTGGGAGTTCGACAAAAATTTGAACCAAAGATTTAAAAAAATATCTCATACCAGCTCTGTATTGACTAGGGACAGGTACCCAAAATGTCTTGAGGCATAATAACTCTGTACCCCTTAGTACACCCTTTTTTATAATTTGTGCTGAGGCGTATAGCCCCTGTGTCGAGAATAGGACATATCATCTGGCCACGTTATGGTACTGATCCTCGAAATTTGAATCTTTTCTGGAGTGAGTACAGCACCCTAGCTAGAAGATTATATTTACTAAAGTAAGAACTTGTAAAGAAATGATAAATTTGTTGGTTGGGAGGTTATTTAGATTTTGGAGCACTGCAACTTAGAAGCTTCTTTGGATTAAATTTAGAATATGTGAATACATGATTGATCTTAGATAGACTTATAGATGATATTAAAAGCATTATAATGATTTAAGCAATATCTCTTTTATATTTTATCTTTGATGCATGCTGAAGGATCCACTCCACTTATTAATGAACTTTTTAATACGAGAAGGGAAAAAGGGAAATCTGGTGAGACAACCTTGGACACTCTTTAGTTTGTTCTGATCTTGGAACCTGTATCATGTGCATTGACAAAATACATGTTGTATAGATTGCTTTTGATGGATTGGCTCCTTGCAGTACAATAGTGACAGAGTGAAATGTGCATTTTGAATGATATCAAACTTGTATAATTAATATTTGCAACTATGTGATTTGAGTTTTAAGTTCCAGTTTTGTTTCATTTTGGTAAACGATGGATGTATATCAAGGGTATTGACTGGTTTTGCATGGAACTGAAACCATAAATTCTGGATGTGCATGTGCTTTGTTGCATGATCATGTGTCCAACTATGCCTATATACTTGTTATTTTATGACCTTTAATAGTAAAGTATGTCAAACTTCTTCTTCTTCTTCTTCTTGTTATTGCTGTTGTTTGTTGTTGTTGTGTGGGGAGAGAGAGAGAGAGAGAGAGAGAGAGAGAGAGAGAGAGGAAATGTATTTAAAACTTCATTTTATCTGCTTGTTCTATCTAGTTGTAGATGAGGAGGATGACTACCAGTTCCTTCGGAGAGCTACAAAACAGCACTGGGATGCAATGAAGCAATATTATGAAGCTGTAAGGGGTCCATGCCATTACTTGGAAGAACTTTACAAATTACATTAAAGCTTGCTTGTATTACTCTGTTCATATGAATGGACCTGTTGTCCGTAACTTACAGTGTTTCTAGAAAATTCACGATCCAAGATATGATTTGTGAGTTTCACAGGCTGTAGATGCATTTACCAAGGGTGACCGCAAGAAAGCCAACTACCTTCTAGAGGAAGTAAGTTTCACACTTATGATGGGATGATTTAAATTAAACATGGCCAGTAAATGTTTCTTATTCTCGATTGTATTGTCTTGCACTGTTTCAGCTTGCTTTGCTTTCAAGTTTTGCGGACAAAATCATTCCTATAAATTTTTATTTTCCATTTCTATTTTCTAAGGGACATGACTTATTCTTGATTGAATTGTCTTACACTGTTTCAGCTGGCTTTACTTCACTGTTTTGCACGGTTTTGAGTTTTTGTGGAAATAACCGTTCCTGTAAATTTTTATTTTCCATTTTATTTTCTAAGGTAATGACTCTCATTGATATCCAATCACTTATTTGGCATTTATTGTAACTCCCTTTATTTTTTCTTCAGGTTATTATTATTTTTTTTTCAAGACAACTACGTCATAGTGTGTCTGCTGTTTATTTACTTTTCACCAACATTTTCTCTGAAAGAGAACTAACTCTTCCACAAGACATTATATTATGCTTAGTGTATTAGAAAGGACATCATAGCAGAATTCTATCATTACTACATGATGAAGCATGAGTAGTTCTGTCCATTAGAAGGAACCATCTTTAGGAAGTTCTATTACCTTATGTATATATGTATCTATATATGTGGTTTGTGTTGATGTGATAATTACTTTGTAATATGATATTTCCTAAAAATGTTACTGGATTTCAAGGGAAAACACTATAACCAAAAGGCTCGAGAAGCAGACGAAAAATCTGCTGTGGAGATACTTGACACAAGGTTTGTGCATATTATTTTCTGGATTTGATTCTATATTTTTTCAATTTTTTTTGTACTAATTTTCTAATGTATGTTGAAATTCCACATGATTATGGGGTTGATTTGATTTGCAGAAAATCTGGCATTCAAGGGAAAGTTATTATCCTTGACCTACATGATCATCATCCAAAGGAGGCATTAGATTTGTTGAAGTTACATCTACGTTCACTAGCTAACATTCCATGTAAGAGATCATATTCTCGCAAGTTCTATTTGTGTTTTTTGTATTTCATTTCTCTGTAAAGGTTAGGCATGACTTGATAATCATATGTCCTTTTGTTTCACTACAGCTTTTAGACACTTGAAAGTTATCGTGGGTACCAATGCTGCAGATATCACAAAAGGGAAACGGAAACGAATGGTAAGAATTCTTTAAAATATTAGTATTCCATTTTTTAATGTCATCCAAAATCAGTGAGACAGGTATAATGCTTATGAATTTTCCCATAAGGTTTAAAATCTGAGAAGAATAATGTGAAAATAAAAAAGGTGAAGCATGTGTGGTTTGGTTCAAACTTGATCACTGATTTGATGAGGATCACAAAGTCAGTTCACAAATGTGCATAGGTTTTAATGGTTCATGTAAAAAGACTTGTCTTAGCATTACTCAGTTTTGGAATTCGAACGCACAAAATGTCATGTGAAAATATTTTTATCTCCATACTAGTAGTTCTGAAAATAACCACAATATAAAGTTTATGCCTCCCATGTAGAGTGTAGCTTAGGGATAGGGTACTTTTTGTGTTTAAGACAAGGCCTCCACAATGCCTCATGTTGAAATGCTTTGCTGCTCATGGGTCCTATGTTCCGGAGATCCTTGCCTTAAGCATGAGGTCATGTGAACCTCAGATAATTCTTAAAAAAATGCTAATAGATTCTACAATTAAAGTCAATGAGAAAGTACATATCTTTCATATAGTTGTTATCATTTTTTAATATTTTAATTGTCAGTTTGTTGTATAAACAAAAAATTAGGTGCCAATTTATACCATCTCATATCGATGATATATGCAGTATTGGAAATGTTGTTAGAAAACATAAAAGAGGGTGCGTAGCTGTGCACTCTCTGCCCTGTGTGCCTACCATACTGCTACATGTTAGCCTAACTTTGTATTTATCATATGATACACAACTAAACCAGACCATAGTGGTTGGAACCTGCATTTACCTGTTCTTGACTATCTTAAACAACCTTATTTCTATTCAAGATGGTCTAAAGTATAGTTCCATTAATCTTTTTGGCTTTTGTTATTTTAAGTATTTCATGCCTTGATTTTCAGTTGGGCTAGACAGTTAAGCAAGGCACCGTGTTGAATCAAACCAAAGATTAGAAACTACAATAACACATATTAATCTGCTTCCAATAGTTATACTAGGATATGAGATCTGTTGGGCCTCAAAATTGCATATAAACAACTATAATGCATTGTTTATGTGTAAATGTTGTTACATATTCATGTAGTGAGAAGGGTGAAGAGCGATTTGATCACTAGGATTAAACTTTGAAGATTAACACAAAATTGAAGCAAATTGGATTGAAGAACCCTTCGTTTGGTGAAGGAAGTTCTTTATGAAAAATTTAATTAATATCTAAAAGGGCCGCCTTCATACAATGTATGAGAAGCTTATATAGGACATGACCTCTATCCATAATTTGAGCATTAAACCTAGTACAAAATCATACTTGAAATAGGACTCAATAATAAGGAAACATGCTAGAATTATTCAACTACGTATATAGAAACCTAACTAAATTTTGATATTGACTCCAATGGAAAATTTATAGGAAAATACGGTGAAAATCTCGGAAGTCTTCGCACATAAATTTTCTAGATCTTGCAAAACTTGGCATGGTCTAGCTGGTCAAATTACTTGCTGGCTGCACTCTATACTGCATCACACATACCCTAACAGCCATTTGCACGGAAATTTAGAATAATTTGAGAATCTAGAAATCTATATATGTTAAAAACTTAAGTTGTTTTTTTGATACATATCTATACACTAGTACAAACAATAAGTTGGCTTCTATTTAGAAAGAATGAAGAAAGTATCAGTCTCCTGTGGTTGATCAGATGCCAAAAATGTATGATTGGTGGTAAGATGCTCTTTGTTTCTTGATTGAAGCCGGTGAGGTGCTGGATTTTGCCCATGCAGATTCTGTCAATCTTAGATATTTGGTTTGTCATTCCAAAAAATCTGAAGTTTGATCTCCTGTGGCTAATTGGGAATTAAATTTGAGATTATCTTGCTTCATGTTGTATAACATAATGTTTATTGAATTTCCTTTACTGGGTGATTCATAATCCTTTATGTCTTCCCATCACGTCTAAGCTTCTAATTTTGGTTTTTTGGTTGACAAAATCTATTGTTTGGGTCCCATTATTCCTTTATGGATTCAAACATGCTTATTATATACCCGCGACCTGCTCAATTTGTTGCTTGGAAATGGTTTAATGATGCTTAATTTGGTTCCCACATGAAGTATCTTTGTTAGATGTCTCATTGCCATCTTCTAATTATGTTGGTCCTTTTACTTGCTCGCTAGCTTGACTTTGAAGTATGGTACACTATACCGTACTGAACCAGACAATATGGGGCATACTATACTATACCGGTTCGGTACCGGTACATGGTATGGAGGGCGTACCGATCCTTGGTATGCCAAACCGGTCTCCGTACTGGGCATACTGATACAATGACAGGGTTGCACCGGTATGGGGCTCGGTACTGGGACGACATACCTTGCTTTAAACTATACACATGATAACTATACCGAACACATTGCTCACTATCAAGGTTCGCTGTACCGGTCGATACCGGTTGGTACCGAGCGTACCGTATCCGTACCGATGGGTACCGGTATCGGTACACCAATGTCGGTACGCCTGGCGTATCGCATACCTTACCGTACTGTACCGACACTTGGTACGTCTATACTAGTGCGGCACCGGTACGGGGTTCGGTACCGGTATGGCGAACCTTGCTCACTATAATCTTAGTTCTCTATCATTGACATCAGTCACCTTATTTATGTGCATTAGGTATTTTATGTTAAGCAAATTTTGTGTACTGCTAGATGACCATTGCTTCATGTACTTGCATCATAATTTACCTTGAAACTTGTTTATGTCTCAAAATAATTAAAGATTTCTTGTTATCAGGTCCTTACAGATACTGAAATTAGTTTTCACAAGAGTGGCTGCTAGGATACATTAAAGTGCATCTCAAGCAAGCATAAGTCAAATTGGGGCCTTTGGTCTTTTTAATTCTCCAAGATAGGCTAGAAAACTAGTTTTTGGATTATTGTTAGCTAAGCCATTATTAATATTTTTTAAATCGATTATGATCGTTTGCTTCATCAGAGCAGTTCGTTTCTTTTTTTTCTCCATCTAGAGGTTCTGTGATTTGACCCAAATTCAAACCAATTTAAACCCAACTCAAACCCATTATGTTATCCGTGTTTGGAGTTAGACTTTATAATTTTAGATCCATGCTGCATTATAATCCTCCCAATCTAGCTTGGACAGGTAAATAACTCATGTTCGAATTCAAATTCTTACCTAATCCCATTTTACTTAATTCTAATTAAAGCTGAAAGCCAAAACAAAAACTAGCCTTGTATACTTGCACCTAAAAATTGATTAATGCTCTGTGTTACCCATCTTTTCCCATGCTGTGTATGGGAAAGTGCTTATTCGACATTAGTCATGCAAAACATGTCAAAGAGATGCTTTTCAAAATGTTTGCTATAAAATTGATCCTTGATGGGTGTTCTATTATAACAGAAGCGACGCGAAAAGTTATGATGAAATCTAACTACATTTCCTTCAGTGTGTAGCATTAATTGTGGCTAATCTCCTATTAATATTAGGTGGTTATGAGGACATGAGATCATTTTCTTGTAGCTTTTAGTTATTGCTCTATGCCTTATGATTTAGGAGGATCACCGGACTCGATGTGGATAACTTTGACCACTACGAGTATTCAGCATGATGACTAGACTCGATGTGGACCATTTTAGCCACTATGAGGATTCAGAAGGATCACTAGATTCGATGTGGACCACTTTGGCCACTATGACTAGGGCTAGATAGGGTTCAGGAGCAAGATTCGCCACATCGGGAAGCCAAGTCGCAGGCTAAACTTCCGGAGGCTATAACTTGGTCATACAATGTCCGATTGAGATGATTTTTATTTTGAAATTAGGTATCTTTTCGAGATCTACAACTAGAACGTTAAATTGGGATAAAATTCCACCGTTTAGACCCCAAAACAGGCTGGTCAAACCGAAAGTTTTCTATTTAGATGAGACTTTGACTGGGCGTAGCTTTTTATTCGATAAGAATTCGGCAAAGTGACAGAAGGCAGAGTTGATGTAGAAATCGAGATCTACCTCTTCGATATTTTTAGCTTTTTTTACTAGAGATGTCTATTTTAGAAAAAAGAATTCTACTAGGGTTAGGAAAAGAAATCCAATCTAAATTGTGTTAGAGCAGATCTCACGTTATAAATAGAGCCTATGTACCTTGTTTTTTCGAAGAATCAATGGAAGAAAAGAAAACTTAAATCCTACTTTCGCAATATTCCATCTTCTCTATTTCTTTTAAGAGATCCGAGTTGAGTAGGTTGAAAGAAATCTTTCTTCTCCCTGATCGGATCAAGTTGATATCAGAGACATGCTCTTACATGGTGAAATTCCAACTTGATCTTATCAAATCAAGTTGGTATCAAAACCATGCTCTTGCCTGGTGGAATTCCAACTTGATCTGATCAGATCAAGTTGGTATTAGAGCCTCGGTCCTTTACATCTATGGAAGCCTTGGTGCTTGGTCTAGATGCACGAGCGGTATAAGGAGAAAGGTTATCCATGCTTGAAGTACATTGAAGGATAAAGGCGAGTATGGTTGCGAGTTCTACCTCGATGAATGATGGAATGATGAAACGTCTCCCACAACTAGAGAAGATAGCCCAACTCACTGAGATCGTGTCTCGATTGTCAACGTCTTTAACACGAGCACTAACAACTCTATTTTCGAGCAAAATCAAGTAGTTTAGCCGCGAGGCAGGGAAACAAGCTTTTCTCCATCTTCAGATCTGATTTAGCAGGAGCTAAATCCTCTAAACAAGGGGAGCTCTGATTCAGAAGGATCACCAGATTCGATGTGGACCACTTTGGCTATTACGAGTATTCAGGAGGATCACTAAACTCGATGTGGACGACTTTGGCTACTACGAGTATTTAGGAGGATCACTAGACTCGATGTATACCACTTTGGCCACTATGAGCAGGGTTGGATAGGATCCAGTAGCAAGATCCACCACATCGGAAAGTCGAGCCGTAGGCCAAACTTCTGGAGGCCATAACTTGGTCATACAATGTCCGATTGAAATGATCTTTTTTTGAAATTGGATATCTTTTCGAGATCTACAACTAGAAGGTTGAATTGGGATGAAATTCTACTGTTTAGACCTTGAAACGGGTTGGTCAAACCAAAAGTTTTCTTTTCGGATAAGATTTTGATCGAGCGTAGCTCTCTATCCGATAAAAATTCGGCAAAGCGACAGAAGGTAGAGTTGATGTAGAAGTCAAGATCTACTTTCTCGAGATTTTTAGCTTTTTTTACTAGAGATGTCTATTTTAGAAAAAAAGAGAGTCCTACTAGGATTAGAAAGAGGAATCCGATCCAAATTGTGTTAGGGCAGACCTCACATTATAAATAGATACTATGTGCCTCATTTTTTTGAAGAATTAATGAAAGAAAAGGGGATCTAAAGCCATACTTTTGAGATTCCTCCATCTTCTAGTTATCTTTTGAGAAATTTGAGTTGAGCGGGCTGAAGAAAAATTTTCCTTCTCCTTGATTGGATCGCCTTCCCTATTTTCTTGTTAGTAAACTTCTACAAGCATGCCAAGTCCAACACTCAGCTAGTTTGCTAAATAGTTTTGTCACCCATCATGTTAACCTGTTTACATGTTCTTTCTTTCAGTACCATTGTCCAATATGATAAGAGGTCCATAAACTGATTTAATGTGTTGAATCCTCTACGCCTCAAATAAGGTCATGCAAGGGCTCATCTGTTTGTGTTTATGTCATGTGTATTAGGAAAGAAATTAAGCAAATTTGATGTGCTTCTAATCCATGCTAATACATGCATGTAAGTAGGACAGAAGACTGCTAGCTAGGAAGGAGCCTTTGCATCTGGCATAATGAGAATTTCTCTTAATGATTCTTTAGAAGAGAACATTTTAGCATCAAGAAGAGTCATGGTTTTTAAGTGTCTTGCTGATGCATGAATGCAGCCAACATGCATTACGGGAACTATACTTTTCTCGAAAATGATGAAGGCATAATTTCTGTTCTTTGTGTAGCCATCATTGACCGTCTTGATACATGAGTTGCAAGAAGTCTTGATTTGGGAGGAAATGTATGTTCTCTTCTTTTACTGAGGATTATTTATTTTATTCTGTTTCCTCAAGCATTTAGGTTTTAGAAAATGTCCAGATGAATATTGAAAGTACATCGTGCAAAGGTCCCTCTTGTACCAAAAAGCATGTATGGCTGGTGCTTGTCAATCACTAGAAGTTCCTGTGTGGTGGAAGCAAAGGTGCTCTGTTGACTGAAGATTGGGGATTAATAGTCAACAGGTCAACAGAACAACCTTATATTGGTGATTTCATAATAGATGATGCTAGCCTCAAGCAACACCAGCTGTGATGTTAGATTAGTGAGATCTGTTGATCGATTTCTTATGTCCATGGAATTTCAAATGGATGTTAAAGTTTACTTGTTTTATATTTCCCTGAAACTACCGTTTGAACTAAATCCTACATATGACACAAGCTCCTTTGTTTATGTTTAAATCAATATATTAAAATATCTATATTTATCCATTTTGTTGTGAAATGTTAGTATTCGGGATATGTTACCAACATCCGAAAGATAATAAGCCCTAAAAATTAGAATAGACAATTGTTAATTTTATACCTGAATGACATCTCATACAATTGTCAAATAGGTATCCTCTCTGCTTACTGAGCTATCAATAAGTTTCAAGTTTGCGTATTTAAGGTGAATGTAGGTGCCGCTATCAAACAAGCCTTATAAATAGCCTGAACAGATGCTACTTGGATGTCCGCTGAGAATTATGATTTGTTTGTATTTACCCCTTTGTTGAGATTAGTAAATTGCTTTATGTCAAACTAAAGGAAGCCACTTTCATTTTCTTCCCTGAATAATTGGGGTCCATTATTCGACGGCATATCCAACCAAATGTACAATATCTAAGCTTTTTCCATTTTTAGCAACTTGTTACTTATTTTGCTTTGTTTCACAAAGCACCTTGATCCTTCTTCGCTAAATTTTCTGGTGATATGTTTGATACTTGCAATAATTTAGCTGGATCATTTATTTTCAAAGTGCTTCTGCAAGCAGGTTGTGAAGCTTCTGGAGAAGGAATCCATTAAATGGACTGAAGAGGAAGGAAAGCCTGGTACATACTTAATTCAGCTGGATCAGATAGATCCAAACAAGTTGAGTTTTGTAAAAGTCTCAGAGTGATCACATGTTTTTAGCTTGCCTTCAGGACTAGTCCTCTTTCCCAATGAGCAGCAAACACACTGCTAGGGGACTCCCAAAAGGGCACTCTTATTTCTCTTGAAGGGCGGTATACTTCAATTTTTGGTAGCTTGAAATGATGATGCGCATAGCTGAAATGAGCCAAAAAAAAAAGAACTATTATTTTTTATTTGTTTCTTTTTTCTGTTGAAGCACCAACTTGCAGCTTGATTTTGGAAGCAATATTAGACTCTTTGCTCATTATTGGCAAGCAAATGAAAAGGTGACGTGTTAGAATTATTCTTGTTGAGAAGGTGAAGCTTCACGTTTGCTTGGACTCTTAGCAGCCTATTAGATTTGTTTTATTTTTTTTAAAAAAAAGGAAAATGTTGTCTGTAAGCTACAGGCTATAGCTGATGCAAAATGATGTGTTTTAAGTCATTAAATACTCCCCCATCTAGTTGTATCAAAAAAGACTTCCCCATCTAACTTTCCCTTCTAGAGTGGGAGAAAGTCCGGAAGATCTATCTCCATCGACGGCCATTGGCCGGGGCCACCCTGTGTTTTGGTCGGATCCTTGTGACCGTTTCTTCTTTAAATTATAGAATCACTGCTTCACCAGAGCGCAAGACTTTGATCCAGCCTTCCACTTCCTTATTTTGTACATCTTCCCGGCTTGTGCTATGTGCTGATATCCTCGTAGCCCCGAGAATGTCCATATGCAGAAGGGACAGGGTGGGTTCCAAGCTCATGTCCAAAGGTAGCAATGAATGTACCAGGGAAATTCGAGGCGGAGGTTTTTGATATCACTGCATCGATGTCTTTTGGGTTGGTCGGAGAAATTTGGGGCTCTCATTTCGTTCACGAAGTATTCGGGTGTGTTCTCGTCTTCTGTGAGCTCTCACATCCTAGTTTTTTTAAGGTAAGCTTCGATGGCAGCACCTTGAAGGGTGATTGATGCTGCGCCAGTTTTGTCATCAGAGATCAGCAAGCCAGATTAGCGTCGGCTGGAGGCCAGCGAATCTTCGATCAGTCTATCGACAACACCAAGATTATAGCAGCATGGGAGGGAGTGTCCTATGCGAGGGTGCTAGAAGCAGATCGCATCATTCTTGAGGAAGACTGCTACATTGATCGAGGAGATCTAGAGGCCTAAGAGTGCTGATGGGGGGATGCGATTGCTGCATGATATTCGCTATCTGTTAGGTGAGTGTGCTTCCTATCCGGCTACTCATGTTTACAGAGAGACTAACAGTGCTAGCCCATCTCCTCTGCAGCTTCTTTTACTTTCTGAACGTACCAATTGCTTGACCCACGAGGTGAGGTGACCAGGCTGAACCATACTTTGTACCAAGTGACCGCTTGGGCCGTTTTCATAATAATAAAGAAAGTAGACCCCTTTACCTCACTTTTCACTTAGATTCCCTTTAACCCGCCAAACCTATCTAGTCCAAGAGTAAAATGTATATTTTGAAAAGTAAAGCTATTTATTTCACTTAACCCAGACTAATCTACTCCACACAGTAATTTATTCCAAAGTATAGAGAATTGGGAATAGGTTAACATGCTTCGCAACCCAATGCAGGCTTATAATATGCAGCAACATAATTTTGGTAATAGCAAACAAAAAATCTAACTAGTTTGGCAAACAGATCATGGCCATATGACATGAAGATTGGAATCGAACTCAGGTCCTATATATTTAACACAATCAAGATCTTTCAAAGGATAAAGTGCTAAATATAATATGGCAACATTTTTCTTTGAAGGATATCATTCAACCATAGAGGCGTCAATGCAATTTTTAGATTTTGAATAGTCATACACATAAGTTACAGATTTTGAAAGGTATATATGTGTGTATCTACATGCACTTCTGTTTTTTGTAGAACGGTAACTACTTTGTGAAGTGTATAAATGAAAAGAGTTGGACAAGAAATTTTACATGAATTTTTAGTAAAAGATTTAACGACTTCAATATTGGGTATTCTAGATCAAATATCCATACCGTTAATTATAATCTGTATCTATAGAAAAATAATCTTTTGGGGATCCAATCTATGCATCATTAGGTCAAAACATACTAGCATAAATGATAGGGTAGTTAATTTGAGCACTCACTTTATTAATCATAACTTATATATATTAAAATATGTATAGATTGAAAATCAATAAATTTTGATGCATAGATTATATTGCATAGTTTTGCATTATTAAAACCATTAATTTTTACACTCAATGCGTAGGCTAGAAATTTAGTTTCCAAGACTTTTAGTGATGTAGAATGATAATATAGATCTCCAATTTGGAGAATTCATCATTGACCATGCACTCAATTTTTTTAAAAAAAGAATTAACATACCATGGGTAAACGTTACTATATATATAGATATATAGATATCCACACACATACATATACAAAAGCTGTAGCCCACCTCAGCCCAAATAATATTCTTGAGCTATGAAAGAGCAGCAGCTGCAGCAAGGAGCTGAAGGTTGCATATCAATTGCTGCTTGAGGGTTTGGGTGGACAGCATTTTTCAGCACAGAACGGGTACTTGGTAGCAGGAGCGGCCCATTGTATTTGGGGGCCTAAGGCCATTTTATCTTTGAGGCCTTCCCTGTAGTGGGCCGGCTTAAGAAAAATTTACTGGGGGCCTTTTTTCTTTCCATTTTATCTTTGAGGCATTTCCTACGGTGGGCCTTCTTTAGGCCAGGGCCTTAGGCAACCGCCTCAGTTGCCTAAAGGTTGAGCCGGCCTTGCTTGGTAGATGTGTCAATATGCCAAGTTCAGACCAAGCAACCAGAAATTTTTCGATGGCTCTGATGCAATTATCTAGCCCTGGAATAAAAAAGTAAGGACTAGTGATCAACCCTTGAAATTTGAGACTAGACATTTGACCACCGGGTGCAGGAGTGCTTAAATTTAGTTGCCTTTGAAAATCCAATTTAGTGATCACCCACTGGGCCCTCCGGAAAATATTCAATACAGGTCATAGTTTTCACAAGTTTAGTCAATCATCTTAATGGGGAGGTTTCAGCCTGTAGATTAGCTCTCCAAGCAGGAATTTGGTATTTGAGTACTGTAGCTGGTTCTTGATATTTTGAAATCCCCAGTAGTCTGTAAGCATGTAACCCTAGTACTGATTCATTCCACAAAACCGTGAAAATATTGCTTAGGATTGAGCCTTTTCAGATCTTAGGGGAAAAACAAAAGACAACTAGAATTGCAATTAAGGAGTGGAGCTTCAACCAAGACTTCAAAGTTCAAACTATATGACACTCGATCACCATCAGCTTGTACAGAATCTACTAGATGAGAGTCATACATTTTCTTTTACGGTTCTCTCCGACCACAGGTTTGCTTCAGAACGGATCCACGCTATTTGAAGTGTCAATTCGATTTTTCATTTTATGCACCAAATTGTGGCGGATCTGGATCTGATACATTGAACTCAATTAAACAGCATCATATCATACATCAAGCAGATCATATCCACACTTCATTGAAGTTTTCATTCTGTTTTTCATGTGTAATTATGGTTGATCCATATACAATGAACTCAAGGAAACAGCATGATATCATACATATAATTGTTCTCAGAAATGAGAACCAGGACAAGAGAGAGAGAGAGAGAGAGAGAGAGAGAGAGAGCCAAGACAGCTACAGACCTCAGCAAAAAGAAATTTTCATGCTCAAGTATGAAGCAGTAATAAGATTCCACAAAACTTCAAGATATTAGATTCTATTGAACAACCAAGGCGTCCTCTTTTCCCTTGTGCGAAGCTGCACTAAGCTGTAACGCGTTACACTGGTGGATGTCATCTCATCAAACAGAGCAGCAGGATCACCGTCTTTAACTAGAAAAATCAATGCTGAAACATGTTAAAATGGAGAAATCTGCAAATTTCATTTATACTAGGAGCTCTCACCCATTACAAACCATCTTCATCACTGCTGTCACCAAACATGGAAGCCATTTTCATGGCTAGTTTTGCAGCCATTTCTCTCCTCTGAAAATCAGGCATAAGCCGCAAGTTTTCACGCATGTTACCAATCTCAGACATCAATTTTTCAAGATCATCAAGACCATAAAGTGCATCCTCTTCCAAAATACTGTTGGCTGCATTAACCTCAAGCTCCACTTCTCCTTCAACTTCAGAGGCTGCAGCCTGGTCTGCAGATGCATCTCTCTTGTCCTTCTGATCCTGATACTCATTTGCCCTGTTCTCAGTATCAGGTCTACCTTCAGTAACTGATTCTGAGGCAGTATCGCTAGGAAAAGCACTGGATGCTCCAACAGCAATATCGGAGGTTGAGACGTTAACTCTAGATCCACTACCATCAACCATTTCATCTTTTACAAATTGATTGACTTCAGAAGCAAATCCCTTCTTGCTTGTCACACCTAAATCACCAGTGCTGTCCCATGGTTCATCAGAACCATGGGATAAAACCTCGTACTCAAAGTCATAATCAGATTCATCATCTGTGGTTTCTGTCAAAAGACAAGGACCAAACAGCAGTTAAAAATATGATCAGTATGTAGAAATGGACAACAAAAGAGTAATTAAGGAATAAGATGCCCTCAAATTCAGGGGAAAAATGATAGCTGGACAACAAAAGAAGATTGAAAATAGGTGAGAAAATACATGGAGAAACTTCCCAATCCAGCAAAACTAGGCCTTGATATGGGAGTAAGGGATCCATTATTCGAGCCTCAAGTGATAGCAGTATGGTTTATAGGTTTTGCTTATGTTTAAAGTCATCTTCACATGGAGGCTACTTGCCTTCCTTGTCTACTAGGGAAGGTGCGGTTATCCTGTTTCCAGATTTCAGGGTCATTCCAGGCCACATATGAACAGAAAGGGCTCCATGGAGTCGCTCTACACCTTGAATATCACCATCAACTGACAAACCTGTCCGCAAACACATTAAACAATTTTATTGCCAAATCAAAATTTTAATGTAATAGGTTCACATTAGTAGAAAATCTAAGAGAAGCAAAAACTAAGGCAACCAAGCTATTGTAATACCCTTGCTCTCAGAAAATACTAGAGCTAAAAATTATTTAGAAAAATTAATATATTTAATCAAGCACTAAACACTGAGTGCTTGCTCGTGGATGGTATTACCTCTTGCCTTTTGAGCAAGAGATCAGGGGTTCAATTCTAAGTGGGCCTTCATTTCAACCCCCAATTAGTAAAGCCCGATTCTATGAGCTTTGACTCAACATGCCTGGAGGCCTATGCTTCGCTATAGGTGGGGTGGGGTGGGGTGGGGTGGGATGCGGTGGGTATGGGCAGCGGGAGTGGTTAAAGAACCCCTAGTATAAAAAAAAAATAAAAAATAATATGTGTATATATATATATATATATATATAAAATAATCAAGCTCTTGAACTCAACAAATACCCTTGTATGCACATGTTCTTGCACCAAAATAGATGATAAAGCACTAGTTCACATGCCCAACGACAGCCTATAGAATCATACTTCACATCAAGATTACCCTTAACTATTGAGAGCTGCTAGAGAAAAGTATACATGTTTGAGGAAATTTCAAGCCACTTGAAAAGGAAAACCAATGGAAACAGCAAGCCATGAATTGTAAATAGATGATGCATGACTATGTTTCCTTATTAATGGACCCATCCATAATAAATAGCGATAGAAAGAATACTATATGTGAATTCCAATACGACAACAACTCTAAGAAAGAAAAGACATGAACTTCCTTGATTCAGAAGCTTAAGTTGCAAGCATAACTAGTAATAAAGAATATGTAAAGGGTACTTACATTTATCAAAGTCAGCATTGGAAGCACAAGCTTCTATATATTCTATGTTATTCTGGCAACACCATTCCAACCATGACTTCCTAATATCCAAAGATGGTTCTTCATCCACCAATAAACTACATCCCTCAGTCTCATCAATCCCATAATCCAAGTATTCTGGATGGGGATCCCCAGCGGAATCTCCATGCTTCTGCATATGTCTTCTGTACTCTCTATGAGCATAATGACCAGGCACAAGATCTGCTTTGTTTCCTATGCACAATAGTATTTCAAACCTCTTAATGTCAATCTTTGCAACCCAATTTTGGAGAGCAAGAAAAGAAGATCCCTGCAGACAATGAAATTAAATCCAGTTAAGTTGGCTCATGTGTAAAAGTTAGAAACTTCTAGAGCTGACCAACCAAACATTAATAAAGACTAGATGAGCAACAAACAAAGGGAGGAAGCAATTCGAACATCACTCATGTCAAAAACCATCACTAAGGCAGCCAACTGCTTAAAATTTGACAGAGTTCCAAAGGAGAATCCTTCATCAAGATGAGCTGTCCAAACGGAAAGATCAGCAGAGTAATATTTTGTATCAATAGTCCACCTAGTAGATCGATAAAACCACAAAAACCACAAAACAATATTAGACATAAGACGGATCCATGTTGAGGATCAGCATTGGTAGTCACAAGAGAGTATCTAGCTGATAGGTTATGAAAATCACGTACCCTTGACAAAGTATCCCCGAGGACAAGTCACATGTGTCAGGAAAGTCAATAGAAAGCAAACCTGGAAGTCAACAACCACAACCGCAATGAGATACAAGGACCAACAGAAATGTAACTTAGCTAAACATCTTCCCTAACCAGAGTAAAGTGTCAGGACAAACTAAAACAACACTCTTGCATGTGCACAACATAATATCTATTCAGAAAAACCAATAACACCAGCTAAGGAACACAAGCATATGACTAGGTAATTAATATAGAATAATTAAGGCTACAATGTACATCCTGTAACTTGCGATGGTTTACTTCCAATGATAGACTCAGCTCGATGGAACAACATTATAAAAGGGCTAGCACTCACACATACATATGAGTCTATCAAGTTTCCCTAGGGGGGAAACTTCTTTGTTAACATAAAAGATTATAGGTGTCAGGATTTTGGAAAACCAATTTTTTCCTATCTTCCCCACCTGTCTATCTCTGCTCATCTATAAAAAAGAGAGATCTAGCTCTTGAAGTTTCCTTTTAACACAACTTATTCTTATCCCTTTTCAATTTTATTCCACCAAATTAATTAAATTGTTGACTAACGACCTTATTTTCTAAACATACAATTGTAAGTGCCAGTATACTCAGGTTTGTAATCTACATAATTACATAACCAATATATGTGCATGTTTACTGTTTCCAGCAAGGTTTGCTGTACCAACCTGTACCACCTAATACCAAGTGTATCGTACCATACCGGTGAGGTACTAATATAGTATTGAGGTTTGATTCAATATATCAAGAAAATTGGCCCGAACCAAGCAAAACTGCCCTGTACTGTCCAATTCCATGTTGTACCAACCCATACCAACTGATTTCATGTGGTCCTAAAGTTGGGGGTGAAATGTTTGGTCGATGTAGTGTGCATACTACACCATATCGACTGTACCAACCATGTCAGTACAATACAGGTGCCAGTACCGGACAATGAACCTTGCTATCTAGGTTAATGAAGATGTCATGCGAATGGATTATGCATGCATGCATACATTGAAACAAATGCACATACATGCGTACATATAGACACTAAAATATATACATTAAGAACCAATATTGTTGTTAGCTACACCACTTAAAAAATGCAGAAACATGTTTCTAAACTATATATCAATTCCACACAACATAGATGATATCAATAGGGCTAGCGAGCCAACACGTATGGAGAAGCAATATAAACTAAGAATCCACATCAATGATCATGATTTATACGGTTTGGACTTTCGATTCTTGCAGCTATCAGCTAAATGAAAACATGGTATTTTACCTTCATCTAACACTTTGTCATCACCTAATGCATAATTAAGAGATCTCCAAAACATTTGATGTTTGGATTATTATTATAGATCATTTTTTTATTGTA
Organism: Phoenix roebelenii; assembly: GCA_025769935.1. Taxonomy (NCBI): domain Eukaryota; kingdom Viridiplantae; phylum Streptophyta; class Magnoliopsida; order Arecales; family Arecaceae; genus Phoenix; species Phoenix roebelenii. Next base: position 19,551,716 of record JAOXJJ010000481.1, read on the forward strand.
GATCATTTTTTTATTGTAGATCATTTTTTTATTGTAGATCATTTTTTTATTGTAGATCATTTTTCAACTTGTATTGCTCCTCATTAAGTTTGCAGTAATATTCAAGCTTAAATTCTACTAGTGTGTTTCTAGCTTAATTTTATGCATCCATGCTTCCATTTACATGCAACCTTCCCACCCCCTCACCCTATCCAAAAAATAAGTAAATAAATAAAATTATTTATTCATTAGCATATGTTTGTACATTAGCTGACACTTTATATTAGCATATTTGTACATAAAAGGGTGAGCCTTAGCGCAATAATAAGGTTATTCCATTGTGACCTGAAGGTCATAGGTTCCAAACACGAAAACAGTTTCTCCCTTTACAAGGATAAGACTATGTATATCTGACCCACCCTAGACCATGCAAAAGTGAGAGCCTCATGCACTGGGCCATGCCTTTTAATGTTTGTACATGTCAAGAAGAACTTTTGTCAACCAAGATGTACATAGACCAAACACTAGGATTGGTCTATGCACATAGACCAAGATGTACATCCACTTAAAGTTTAAAAGCAAATAGTTTAGATGCCTAAACTAGTTTCTGAATATCAAGGGTGACATGTATGATAGTATCATTCATCGAACCACATGCTCCTAGATAGAGCAAAATTAGTTGATAGAAGTTGCAATGGCACCAATAATCCATATGGATGAACAAAAAACATATTGGGGTGTAATGAAATCCTAATGGTATATTACCTAGTGTTTCAAAGGTGACATGTATGATAGTATCATTCATCGAACCACATGCTCCTAGATAGAGCAAAATCACTTGATAGAAGTTGCAATGGCACCAACAATCCATATGGATGAACAACAAACATATTGAGGTGTAATGAAATCCTACTGGTATATTACCTAGGGTTTCATATGCAATCTACTCCTTTCAAAATAATACCAACCAAAAAATGTTTGCTCGGTCCACTTTTTCCAACTAGGACCAAGAGGATAAATTAGATGCTCAAGATATCGTGTCACTTTCTTGCATATTCTGGATCCCAGAACATAAATTTTACAATCCTTAGCTTTGCAGAAGATTTATAGATGCATCTTTCACTTTTTAAATGAATTCGATTCTTTTTTGTTTCAACTAAACAATGTAAAGAGAGCCTCTACAAAAACAAAAATGAACATGAGGATCCTGTGCCTTTTTCCTGTATCTCTTGCAAGAGTCGAGACCCAATCATTCCAAGTATCAACAACTATCTATAACTAGACCTGTTCAAGTTTATAGGAAGCAAAAAATATTTCTTTTATGAGATCCTATACACCCCGCCTCTGATGAACTTGGAAGTTCAAACTGCTCATAGGAATTATTGTCTACATCTCATCCTACAACATTTTTTTCCTTCTCTTGCCATGATTTGTCAACAAACTACCATCTCTTTGCATCTTTTTTTGTCATCTGTTTCTCTTTCTGAAATCCTCTCCGAGGCAAAGCCGCGTGGAAAACAATGATGTGAACATGCAAGCACCTGCGGAAAACAAATTTCACACTTTGTGCCTATTTAAAGGATAACATGTAATTACTAATAAGTAGGCATATATTGTGGAAAATTTTGTCAAAGGAAATGTGGTGGAAAGAACCTGCATAAAAATTTCAAAACATTAAGACCTTCCCTAATAGATTCTGATTGTTGCTAATTCCAATTGGCGATTACACTAGAAGGACATAAAGAATGTCATCCAACATCAGGATTTATTAGAGAAACCTTATATAGGATAAAATCCAGATTTTGGTGGTGCTTCCGGGGTGGCGGTGCGCGGGCGTGCAGGGGGTGG
>JAOXJJ010000481.1:19558329-19592252 GCA_025769935.1 Phoenix roebelenii
GTCAAATGCGAAAAGGAATTGGGGCAAAATGTTTTCAATGTTTTTAACCTCCGACAAATTTTAATTACCATTAGACTAATTGGCACATCAAATGTACGAAAAAATAGAGCCAAGTCTCCAAATGGCCTTCTAAAATAACTATAAATATTTTTCTAAAATATATTTTTTAAAACTTTTCCATTTGCATGCGTAGAAGAAATTTTTTACTAAAAATATATTTTTTGCAATTAATTTTAACCTGGCTTCCTAAAGTAATTAAGGGCTTTCTAAAATAACTCTTAATTAGATTTTCTCTCTCTCTGCATATGTGAACTTCATATGGCTAATATTTTTTTTAGAATAATTAATATCAATAGCTTTCTAGCAAAACTCTAAATTTGATTTTTTCCTAAAATAGTAAATAAAAGTCACACTTAAATTTAAAATTTATATTTTTTTATGCATGTATGGAAAATATAATAAAAAAAGTTTACTTTTAATTTTTTCCTGACTTTTGAATTGCTCCCACCCCCATGGTAGGTACATCAAAAATAGAAAGAAATAGCGGCAAATTTTTTCTTAGATCTCCCAAGCTTTCCAAAATATGTTAGTCGAAATTATATGTTGCGGTAGAATTTTTTTTAAAAAAAAAGAAAAATTAATTAACATTAATATAGTTTTTAAAAATAACTGCACTATTTATGTAAAAAAAAATAACTGCACTATTTGATATGCCGCCTAACTCACATTTAGTAAGCATACTATTTGATATTTTAAAGTAAGTGTACGATTTGACGTCCTATATTCAGGTAAGTGTACTACTATATAGTCTATATTTTGTCGGTGAATCCCCCGGTTCCAAATCCAATGGGGATTTGATTTAAACAAGTGAAAGATTACAAAAAAAAAAAAAAAATCTAGTTTCCGAGCGAAATCGATCTGCAAACATTTCAAAAAAAATCGAATCTGATATTTGGCGACACAAGTACACGTCCGCATATAAATTCTATATGCACACTCACATTCCCCATATATCGACAAATAAGCGGTGGAACGAATTTTCCCGCATATTAAGTTCTATAATCAAGGCCGCATTTTAAACCCATTCAGCGTTCCGTTGCGTCCTTTCATCTCCCTCACCTTCTATAGTGGTCCAATCAACGATCGGAATATCCGCCTGCACCTCTGCCATCATCTCCCGAATCACGAGGCCTCCTAAGATAACATAACCGCGGTAGTCGTAATCTCCCAAGCACCCTCGATTCGAGTTGTCAGCAGCATCAACAAGAAAAAAGACAAAATCCTTGCGGTGAGCATTGATGGTGACCGGATCCCCAGCAACCCCGCCCCCTTACCTTCTTCTCCATTATTACTTCATCTCATCTTCCCCAGATCTTTACCCTCTTCCATTCCCGCCAAAAAAAAAAAGAAGAAAAATCTCGTCCCAAACCCTAACCCTAAACCGAATGGCGCGGAGGGCTCGGAGAGGAGAGTCTTCGAGCGGTGGGAGGACCGCTGGCGGGGGCTTCGTTGCTGGGGCCAAAGTCGAGGTCCGGAGCGACGACGAGGGATTCCGCGGCGCATGGTACGAGGCTACTGTCGTCCGATCCCTTGCCCGCCGCCGTTGCTCCGTCCAGTACGTCTCTCTTGTTTCTGATGCGGATCCATCCGAACCCCTCCGTGAGATCGTCCGCCGCTCCCACGTCCGCCCTCAGCCTCCGCCGCCACCCTCCCCCGTCCGTTATCAGCTCTTCCAGCGCGTCGAGGCTTTTCACAATGATGGGTGGTGGGCCGGGGTGGTGTCGAAGCTTCACGGAGAGGATTCTAGCAGTTTTACTGTGTGCTTCCCCAACACAAGGGAGGTGATGGACTTCCCGCCGTCGGAGATCCGGCCGCTGCTGGAATGGGTTCGTGGACAGTGGATCGTCGCTCGAGACCAGGTAAATGTCTCACCGTTGATAAAATGTTGCCATCCTGGAACGTTTTGAACCCGTAGTTAGCGAAATGGGACTGGAAAAGGTGTAAAGTTTTCATCTTTGGTAGTTATGATTCTATAATTAGTGATACGGAACAGGGAAACGTATAAATTTTTCACCTTTGGTATGCTATGATACTTTATCTAGTTGATATGTATTCGGGAAACGTCTAAAATTCCCATCTTTGCTGCGTTATGATGCTTAGTCCATGGACAGAAGGGAAAGGCATGGGAAACTACGTGAAAACCCATAAAGGTACTGCTGCGATTCTGCTTAGTTGTTTTTCTTGGTGCATGGGAAACGCGTTTTGAGTGCTATATGTTTCCTGTGGTTTTGCTGAAGCATTTGAATTCACTTCTAACTGCACTGCGTGCACTCAATTGGGAAGGCAAATCAAATAATTTTCACAATGGAACGCTTGATTTGATATGAAACCCGTTTCATGTTAAGGCTGGAAGCTCTCTCACATATTTTCACCTTGCAGGAAGTGGCTGAGCCACTGTTCAGTGTGGGAGCACAGGTCGAGGTCAGCTGGGAAAGAGAGAACTATGGAGCTGCTTGGTTTGCTGCTACAATTGTTAGTATGATCAGCGAGTCCATATTTTTGGTGGATTGCAAGACCCCGAGAGCTGTCACTGACAGAGAGTTGTCGACGGAGATTGTTGATGCTCAATACATTAGGCCTGCACCTCCCCTTGCATCAGAAGATGAGGATTTCGGGTTACATGATGTTATTGAGGTGCTTTACCATGGCGGGTGGTCGCTAGGAGTTGTTACTCAGATTTCTAATGGGTCAAAGTACATTGTCAAGTTGAAGCATCATGAAGAGGAGATGGAGTTTAATTGTTTTGAAATGAGATCCTGCCAGGTATGGGAGGATGGGCAGTGGATCAGCTATTCCTCCCAGGTATGTATGGCTTCAAGTTAGCACTTTCTTATTGTTTCATATGTTGGCCTTTCAATGCCTTGTAGTATTTCTATCCCCTGTCACCTACAATTCCATCCTGCATATGTTCTACAAAATATTTATTATCTCAGAGTCTTGCCAGCAAGTCAATGTGGCACATGGTATTCCATAGCAGCCTAGGTTTTGGATGATATAAGTCTATACTAGTGTCAGGCACTTGCTGATATGGCTTGTCACCACACAATACAATTGAATACAATACAATACACTGCATCGATGTGGGCATGTCATCATACATGTGTGGTCTTTTGTTTGGATAAATCATTCTCTTTTTATATCAGCTGGATGTCCACTGATATTAGCCAAGATGTTATGATCAACTTAGACTATTTGGACATGTGCTCTTTTCATGGATATTGTCTACTGTACACAATGCCAAGATGATAGTTGATCTTTTTTTTTAATGTATTAGCCACTATTTAGATATCCTGATTGTTACATAAGAGCTGAGATATCTGGGTATCTTGGTCTTTTTAAAAACTATGCATCTTTCCATCTTGATCACCATAAATTGATTCTTGTTTTGATTCTGTTTTTAGCTTTCTAGATTTTCAAGTACAATTTGCTTTTCTATGGGTTCAAAAGAGTCGGTATGGCTAATGTGAACTCCTGGTTATCCTATATCTTTGTACCTGCAATAATTCTAATCAGCCATTAGAATTAAATTGGAAGCCTGATCTATAATAAGTATATTAGCAAATGAAAGCTTGTCAGTTTCCTGGGTCGTGGCTTGGGCACAGAGAGAAGCTAGAGTCTTTACAGAGATTCTTTCTGCTTTTATGTAACTAGAAACAATAGTGAGGTATATACCAAAGTTAGAAGAAAGTTACATGTTAGCAATTCAATGGAGTGGTTGATGATTTTACTTTAAGTTTATGGTTGTTCAAGCATGGCAATGAACATTTTAATCCATGGTCATGTATAATACGATTTCATATTCCTGTGGTTTGTTCTTTCGTGCAGTGATATTTGCATCTTTGTGTGATCGTTCTGCTTAGGAATGTGTGGAAATTTTTCAGTGCCTCCTAATTATTTATTGGCCTCTTCTTTTCAAAATTTCAGGTCAAGAATAGAAAATCACCAATGCTTGGTGGATTTAGGTTTGCTGGACCTCGACGGCAATTACATGTTGGCAAAAGATCCAGTCTTCCTATTTCAGTGTCAACATCAAGTGATGATGATGATGTCAAATGCATCCCTCTTGCTGGTGTTCTGCATTTGAAGCGTATGAAGACTGAAGGATCGGGCACTGGAGGCCGGATGAGGTCATCTCAACCTTGCAGAAAATTAAAGGAAGTAAAGTTATTTGATTATGAGTTACATTCGCAAGATCGTTTTTCATCTAAAACTCCATTGGGGGTGGAGGCAGAATCCCATGTTGCTAAGCTGTTGCTAGAAGATAGCCTCTCTTCTTTGGATGTGCAGCATTGTCTTGAAAGCACCTCTCCTGAGAAGACTGCAACAAAATTACCGCGAAATCGCTCATCAATGGAGCTAAATTATGGGCAAAACACGACTGAGATGAATGGTCTAATTAAATCATTAACTGGGAGGAATGAGCCTTCAGATTTTATGTACAAGGGATCAGAACATCAGTCAAAAGCATCTGGCTTCAACCATTCTCCAGTTAATGATGAGGCCAGCAAGCTCCTCTCGATTACAGAATGGGGAAGTTGTAAAGGTTCCCGTGGTCCTAGAGGGAGTTCTATGAAGCGAATAAAGAAGCTTGCTATTCGGGCCCCACATCGACAGAAAAAGTCTCCTGAGGTTGTGAGACCTCGCTATTGTAGCTAGTTTGATAATAATTATGTTTGGACTTCATGATTCAATTTTTCAATTACTATTTGTTCTCCTTGTTCCCAGAGCATGAAACAATATTCACAGGAGGAGATAAAGAAAAGGAAGAGAGGCAGGCCTGCAAAGAAAAGTATCATTCACATGCATGCCTCTATAGTTTGCAGATGCTGCCATTTTAAGTTTAATGCATTATGCTCCCTGTAGCTTAAAACTGCTCATCAACTTGCAGTCATAGAATGGGAACAAGCAGAAGATTTGCCTGAGCAAGTTGCTGAAGAAGAACATGGGAGGCAACAAATTGAGCAATCAAATCAAGGTCAGTCTTGTGATGCATCTTTTGAAACTCGAGCGCATAGTCATCATGATGAAGCAACGGGGTACGAGGACCTCCCACTACTTGCGATTACGCGGGGTATGTTTGAATAATAATATTGAAAATTACATGTTTGTAGTATTTATCTGATACATTATATTTTATGTTGCAGATTCTCCAACTAGTAATGCTGTCAGCATATGTCAAACTGATCAACAAATAGAGGTATTGGAAGACCGACAGACTAAGCCTCAGATAGAATTAGCAACCCGAGCTGATACATCGATCAAGGTGCCCACAACACAACAATCGTCATTCATGTTAGGAAGTTCATTTCGCACTAGGCTTGAAGAGATCTTAACTTTCGATGCCCAGCATAACAACACAGCAACTGGAGCAGAAGAGGGAGCTCTTGTATCTGTTTCCAAGAAAGATAATGCTGCTTCATGTGAGGGGCTTAATCCTAGTGAGTCACCATCAAAGAGAATTTCTGGTGGGAACAAGGAGGCTTTGATTGATCCATCATCCAGTCATTCATCTTTGAAAGAGGTAATATTACCATTTTTGAAGAGTTCTTCCATGTGGGAATCAATCGAAGCAATGGATATATTCCATATAATGCCACAACAACCACATTTCCGCCCATTGGAGCAGTACTCTATGGAGTTTCGAGAAGGAATGGCCATAGGTCTTATGGTATCATTTGCAAACCTAGCAACTAGCATTAACAAATTAAACATTGCTGATAACCGATCCACTTTTGAAGAAAGGTTGAAGGCTCTTGGCCCCTTGGAGGCAAATGGATTTGATGTTGGACGTCTACGTGCCTGCCTGGAGGAGTTGCTAGAGACACAAAGTAATCAATGGCAATCCAAGAGTAAAATAGCAGAATTAGAACAAAAGATCATAGAGAGAAAAGGTGATAATGACAGGCTTGGCGCATTAGCTGTTCAATTAGATAAAGCTATCATGGAAGTGGAGCAAAATCTAACCCATTTCCGGGAGAGCAGAGAGTTGGTCATAATGCAAAGGAAAATTATCGATACTGAGATATCGAAACTGCAAAAGGATGTGCAGGAAGCTGAGGAAGCATATCGTTCTGCCGAACGTCATTTCAATAGTACAGCAGTTGCTCCATGGTGAAGGTAACATGAGCACATCAACCAAGGGTTTCCTATTTTTGTGTAAATATGATCTTCAGATTGGAAGCTCCTCTTCTCGTTATATGCACTCCTTGATGTCTCATGATACATCTCAAGTTCCATTGAAATGGTTTTTGTTGATTAAGCGAACTACTATCATCGTAATTAGACATATCTGATAGGTGCCTACGATATAACAGAAATCTGAAGGCAGTTCAGATTGGATGCTTCGATCTTCGTCCTGTATATTGTTTGGCATCTCTCTTGTGGCATTTCTATTGCTGAAAAAAGTTTTTTAATTGATCAGTTTTTTTGTTTTCTTAATTGTAAAATATAAATAAAAAACAAAAAATAATAAGATAGGGGTTTCTCAAAGAGCAGGTTTACAGGCCACGCAATAATGGGCTGAGGGTCACAAACAGGTCGCATGGGAGATCTATTTAGATTTTTGATATCTATTTAGCTTTTTGTGTATATATATTTTTGATCTTAAATTACCTTTTTTGGCATAAATTGTATGCAACTTTTATAGTTACAAATATAAAATTTATTTATAAACAATACTAAACTAGTGTAGAATATTTTCTTTCTTTCTGTTTAGTTTACTTGGCCAAGCTCAATCTAGTCAAAACCAGCTCTATCTTCCTTCATTTGCTAATTGAGCTAGTGGATATCAAACCACATTCTGTTCCGAACCTGAGGTGCTCCATAGTTCCCTCTTCCGGGCTATCGTTTTATTTTCCTTTTTATCTTCCTCTGCCCTCCAATGAGTTCATCAAACTGGCCTTTTGTTTGCACTACTTAAAAGTATTTTATCTAAACAACCAATATTCTTGCCACCAAGGTGGTAGCCTGGTGGTAAGCGGGCTTGGATTCTATCTGAGTTGTCCGGATTTGAAACGCGCGGACATCGATTAAATCAGGGGACCGCATGCTCAATGCTCGGATGGTTTTGTGTGGATATGCTTTCCTTCCATCAGTATCGAGGTGGCGCTGGGATGACGTATTCACACGTGGATGGCTCAGTAGGATTTCCCACGAGTTGGGGAGGGTATGCGGAAGCTTGCAACCCGTATCAAATATTTTCTGGTGGAAGGAGGGGTCAAGTGAGGACTGCTACGCGAGTGGGTTCTACCCCTCCCCCTCCCCTCCTATTTTTGACCAAAAAAAAACCAATATTCTTTTCATTTTTTCACATAAAAAAAAAAATAGAACGCTTGCACCGAAGGAATGCATACAAAACCCTAAACCAAAATTCCGTTCACCTGCTAGAAACAAAATCTATTGCAAGTTGATTATATGTGCTTGATGGTTGAGTACAAAAAAGAATTGAGTATCAAGGGATGATTCAGTAAGGGATCCATCCCTCTTAGGCCTCCATGTGATGAAGTAGCAACTGCTAGATTTTCACGACTTGGGCACTTGGACCACAAATTGGAAACCAGCATGCACATACATTCATTCAAGCCATAACATAACATCTAGATGACAAGATAAATGCAATATATCAAATCTAGCTAAGGTTATGAATCATGGTCAAGAGTGACTTTGGCTTCTATCTGACAATTTCCTCTGGAGTCTAGCCACGCTCAGCATGACCATCACATAACATCTTATCATAGATACTGCCTATGAATTGAAAGTAGGCTATCTTCCATGCCTTCTTCAACCACATATCCTAGTACCTCACCTAGGCAAACCTTATATTTTGAGACTTACCATGGTCAGCTTCACCACCACGTTCACCATCATCATGGACTATTTTAGAACCTGAAGTGAATTCATCACCTCGGCACTGATTTAGTTGATAACCAAGAGGTCAGAATTGTTCTCAAACCCTGACGATGGGAATGAATGAAATTGGCCTGCCTCAGGGATGTGGCTGGTTAGGTTGTTGTCGGAGACATCAAAGTAGGAAAGGAATGGGAGCATCGGTAGCTCCTGTGGAATGCGTACGTGAGAGGTCAAGCTTTGCAGGTATCATTGCATTTAGGCTGCTGAATCCCAAATTCAGCCCATGCAAATCATTCATTGATCCAAGATTTTCAGGAAGGGATCCCAGTAATGAGTTGTGGGAGAGGTCAAGGGAAATTAAGGGACATCTCGATCTCAGCGGACGTTTGCCATTTGAGGAGACTAGTAGAGGACAGAACGGACCGGAGGGATTTTAAACCGCATTCCGGTAAATGAAATAAGGATATTGTTTACCAAGATGTTGATTGTTGTTGTGGTGAAAAATCTTGGCAGAAGGGCACTATTCTGCTGCTACAAAGCCCTGCAGATGGCTTTCCTCGAGCTACTGCGGCGTCTAACGAGACTTGAGGGTTCAGGCAGGAAGGTTCAACATCATTCCTTAGGATATTGATCTAAACTTGGAGTTTACAATCTTTAGAGAAGCAAATGGATGCAGGATGTACCTAACTAGACTGGTTGTCGTCCAACTCGAGCCGTACAAGGCTTCAACCAAGGTTCGTTGTCTCGATACCAGATTCTGTACTAGTGCTACACTAGCATTGTATTGGTACGCTATGGTATGGAGTCTTTTCGGTATATCGAGTATCGGTAGTCTTCTGTATTGAGTACTAGCACCGAATTGTATGGTATGGTACACTCTATACTGTCTGGTTCGAGCCGGTACGGCGAACTATGGCTTCAACAGTCTCCGAACTCTAGTGGAATTTCACCGAATAGCAAATTGTTGCCCAGTTGGGGGATACGAAGGCTTTGAGGCTTCCCTAATTCAGTTGGGATTCTTCCTGATAAGGCTGTTTCTAGTGAATGATAGCCCATATCAGATTTAAGCATCTAGCAAGGGAAGAAGCAGTGGCTCCCTCAATGGCACTGTGGTTGATAACCAAAGTCTCTTAGTCTCATTTGAGCGTATGCTCTGCAGTTTTGTGCCTGTAATATTGCAACCGACATGACCAGATCTGAAAGCTTTCGCAGAGACTAGATTGCCAATGGAATTTGGTCACTTAGATTATTTAAGCTGAGATATGTTGTTCTGAGATTCTTGCAGCCGCCAAGCTCTGGCAGCACATTCTCATAAGGAAATTGTTGGATGGTAGAATTTTCTGAAGAGACATGAGATATGAGCAAAATTGGGTGAGGATGTTACTTGCGAACTCATTTGAGCTGACATTAATGATTTCAAGCAATGTGTAGTTCATCAATAATGGCATTGGCATTAATCCACCGATTTTATTGAAAGTAAGAAATGTATCAGAAAAAAAAAAGAAAGGAAGATGAAGTTATTTCATAGAGTTAAGAGTACTCGCAACGGTCTTTACGACATCGCCAAAAAGATGATTTTTGCCTAGGTCAAGAGTTTAATGAATATCTACAGCAATCGGCCAGTGAAATTGTTAATCGATAGGTTAAGTTTCTTTCATCCGGAATCTCACCTGAAAACATGTTATCTGATGATGAAATCTCCTTCAAACTCTTAAAATTTTTTAGAACTTGTAGGATGTTGCCCTCAAGAGCATTACCGGAGAGGTTAAGCAGCTCAAGTCATTGTCAGTTGATGAGGCTCGTTGACAAGCCACCGAAATTAAGGTGTTTGTAAGACTAGTTAGAGTGGTTTAACTTTGTGATAGTCTCCAAATTACAGCTTAGAAAAAATGCCAGGGAGGTTGTTGTGGGAGAGACATAATATCTTCAAAGATCAATATCAATATGAAATCAAATGGAATCTTACCAGAAAAAAGGTTGGGAGTGAGATTTGGAACTTCAAGGTTACAACGAGAAGGTATGTTGCATAATTCTCCATCTAATTATTATTCGATAAGTGGAGTGTCTCGATATTATAGGTGAGAGATGGATTTTTGTTGTGTGAGATATCCCCATAAAATAAGTTTTCTGGGATCATGACATTCTGAAGGTTTAGTATTGATACCAGATCAAGGATACCGCAACAGTTGAGAAATTGGCATTGTCGCAGCTCTTTAAGACAACAATTGGATCAGACTCTATGGAAGAAGTACAGTAGGATGAATAGATAGAAGTTCCTTATTAGTGCTTGAGAGTTGGATCGGAATCTTGGAGCTCTTAGTAAGAGAAGCAGAAAGTCGGAGAAATGTATGGATCTTGGTTCACATTATTGGTTGGTTGTATGGAGACTAGTGTGGACAATTAAAGGGGGGCTACCTTGCTTATGACTGCTGAAGAAGGTTTCTCATGCTGCCGAGTTTGTCTAATGAAATGTGTTGGCAGATCCATTCTCTAGTATCTATTTTAGTCTTTTTGCTAGTTCATTAGATAAGGAAAATCTATTTTAGTCCTTTTTGCTCTTCTTGTCTAATGTTCAATTGAATTGAATAATAGAAAATACTTTTAAACCTTCTAGCTATTTTGAATGGCCCCTCGAATGGCTTCTTTGATGCGTCAATACTCTATTGGCAGTATCGTTCCGAAACTGCTCAAAACAAAAGCAATCAAGTGTATGAGGCTTTGTTTTGAACCTATGACTTGTAGGTCATAATAGAGCAATCTTACCATTGCACCAAGGCTTTTCTGGAACTATTTAATAAGTGAGGAAGTAACATATAGCTTCACCATTCTATTTGATTAAAATCTCTCTAGCAGCCATGGATCTTGGTGAGATCCTATAGAGTACTTGCAGTATCCAATACGAATAAGATGAGCCTGTCAAAGATAGATGAAGTTTGGGGTTAGAAGCGCATTTCCAGCCTAGCCTCTCAATTTATGTAAAGGAACAATCAGCTTGCAATGAATCTTGAAAGTTAACATAGGATAACTATTTAGGCTTGGCTAATACTGATGAATTTTACTTCTATGGTCATCTTGCTTTTCGAAGGTTTGAAGGCAATGGCAATTGTAAATACAGCAGCTTTGTAATTGTTTTGATGAATAAATTGAAACTTGAACCATCACAAAGCCACTCAAAAACTAATTTAGCTAGTAAAATTGTTGGGTGTTTTTATAAGTAACTTGGATTCGAATTCAGCTGTTTAAACTTTATTTTCTCAATAAATAACATGAGTTAGTAAATCTTTTAGTTAACTTTTACACATAATGATTGTCGAATCTTGCTAAATCAATAAGACAGCAAGGATTCGATTATTACTATATTCTCAGAAAAATTACATTGCTATTCAATATTGTTTTAGATAATTTCATAGAAAATCAACAAAAAAAAACTCGTCTTTCATGTAAAAATGCTCGGTGATACTTACCAAGGGTTTGCAACACGATTATGGCATTGTTAAAATTTGAAAAATTTAATGTGAACAAAGGAAAATTGGTTTCTATTGATTTTGCCTATTGGATGGTCCTTAAATAGAAAATCATATCTTTGTGGTTTAAGACTCGGAAAGCTAGATTTAATCGAGGTGGAGAATGTATTTCAATTGAGATAACATTTTTTTGTTATTATTCTACCAAGAACATAGAATTGTTTGTGAGATGATTTCTCCCTATTCATCTCAATCAAATAGTGTAGCTGAAAAAAAACTGAATTTTATTTAATTTTGTAATTTTCATGCTAATTGGCTCAAGTGTATACAAGAACTTATTGGGGAAAATACTCACTCTTGTATGTTTGCTCTATCTTAAATCATGTACCTTAATAAGGGTAATAACAAAACACCCTATAAACTTTGAAAGAACTTAGCTGCTAGGCTAGATTACTTGAAAGTGCGGGGTTGCCTAGCTAAAGTAGGAATACCTGGATCCAAGAGAAAGAAAATAGGGCCTAAAACGATGGATGTTACTCTAGTAGGTTGTGCCTTATGTAAGAACATAGATAGAATTCTTATGATTAACTCAACGGTTAGTGAAATCTCTAACAATTCTATAATTGAAGCTAGAATGCTATCTATTTTGACAATATCTTCCCCTTCAAGTCAAGAATACCTTATTGTCTACCCTGCTCTAACATCCATTGTAGCAGTTCTATTGAACTTATAGAACTTGAATTTGAGATAAAACCTTTTTTGTGGGACCAGAAAGTCAAGATAGAGTGGAGGAGTAAAAGTGCAAGAATAGAAAGAAACTTAAAAGAATTCTTTACCCACTAAATCGAAGGAAAACTGTCATTATATCAATAAATTATGTCCTCAACAGATTCCCCAGTCTAGAAAAGGCAATTAACAATGACTTTGAATCCATCTCCCATAATCATATTAGTAACTTTAGGAGATAAGCTTGTAGGTAGTAAATGTGTATTTGTTTTTTTAAAAATAAAGACCACATGGGACTGTTGAGAAATACAAAACTTGATTGGTAGCTAGGGGTTTTGCACAAAAGAAAGAAAATGACTATTCTAACACATATTCTCCTATCTCTATAATCACTATAATTCGAATACTGTTAGATGTAGCATCAGTGGACATTATTCAAATTAATAATATATTCATTGGATGTTAAAATTGCATTTAAATAGTGACCTATGAGAAGAGATTTTTATAAGACAATTTGAAGTTTTTTAGGTTAAAGGAAAATAAATCAAATGATGTAGACTCACAAAGTTTCTTTATAGCATGAAAAATTTGATAAAGTTATTCTACTATATAGATTTAAAGTAAATGAGAAGGATAAATGTGTATTCTAGAGATAGATTAATCATGCTTGTGTTATTTTGTACCTTTATGTAAATGATATCTTAAGTTTTGAAACTTATTTGAGTATAGTGCATATCTATCTAATAACTTCGATATGAAAGACCTAAAATCTGCTAATATAATCCAACGAATGATGGGGATACGAACAATTGTTGTTGTAGCTCCAAACCAATAAATTGTTATAGAGAAAATACTAAAGAAATGAATTAGTTCAAGCACAAATACAGTATCTACACTGGTCTTGGTATCAACACCTAAAGAAAAAACTGGACTTGTTTTACAATGAAAACTATCGTTATAGGAATACTGCTACTATATATAATTGTCCAAGTACTGCATATGTTGTTCGGAGGCTAAGTAGATATAAAGGAAACCTAGTTTATTTATTCCTTATGATTGAGGGTATCCTTGTTTTGGTAGAAAATACAGCAATACGAACGGGATAACTTATATTCTAGATATCAAACTAATGAGTACATTTACTTGGAGCTGCCTCTATACGTTGGGGCTCCACTAAACAAACGGCTATTTCTAGAATTACTATTAAAGTGGGCTTATAGCTCCTGACACCACTTTCTCTCGAAGCTGAGCGGCCAAGAGACTTCCATTAGTAAGTGGACATATTCCAAGTATGCCTACACATTGTGACTGTTAAGCTGTGATTAATTTAAGAAGTCAAAAAACTCTTAGCGATAGGAAAATGAATAGGCATATACTTGCATGATAAAAACTTGTGAGAGGTATCTAAAGGAGACATGTTTGTAAGATCCAAGAAAAAGTATTTCAGATTAATTTACTAAAGGTCTGTTAGAAAAATAGTTATAAAAACATCGAGGGGGAACAATTAAAGCCTATAAGGGAATAATGTGCAGTAATAACCCAACTTCTGTGATTGGAGATCTTATTTTTTTTTCAAAAAAAAGATTCAATAAATAAGAGCAAGTCGATTGCATAACTTGTTGAAAGCATCATGGAAAGCATGACCTTCCTCTATCCCTCTAATGACAGTGCTCATATACATACTTGCATAAATTCGCAATGCACGAACATATATATAACATGTGGGATGATTTTTTCTCTATAATGTGCTAGTCACAAGCATGCTTGAAGGATTCATTTATGTGAGAGTATTGCAAGGCTGTGGCTTAAAAATCCAAAGACCACTCTGCATTACCATGTGTTTGACTTGTAGAAGTTGGGTTCAAGAATATAATTCAGAGCCTTGTTCGCTAGAACTATGGATACGGTTAATTCTAGGTGTAAGTTCAAGCCTAGAAGACACCAAGATTGAATGCATAGCCCCATTCATTTTATACCTCTATTTTATATCAATTTCAAAATTTTGAATCTTTTCATGGGACTCTTAGAGACTTGGTACTTTTTTGAGATTTGTATAATTAATTTTTTTTTGTTTTAGGTTCTTGGGAAAAAGCTTCAAAACTATGAATCCTTCTTGGTCCCACATTAGATAAAAGGTTTTGCTGGCGTGCTTAATGACTTTATAAATAAAAGAGAGATGGGAGGTTGTAAAAAAGATATAAAAAGGACTTCTCTTCCTTTCTTTTTCATCTTGCATTCTTGATATAATTTCTACATTCTATTTTTACTATTAGAACGATCGGGTCCTTCGTTCTCTATCGAGATCATGATTTGGAGAGACCCTATCCATATTGGAGGTGTTGTATTAGGACATGATTATGCATTTAGTTTGAGGCTAAATCATTCCTACCTCATTATTTCTATCTTATTCAACTTAATTATTGCACGTTTAATATCATCATAAATTATTTCACCAAAAAGGTTTTTAAAAATTCACTATTTTTATTTTAATTTTTCTTACCTCATTATATATTTTAATATTCATTTCAACACTTCAAACTAAATCATTTTTTCCATGACAGACTTTGTGTCTAAAAAAAAATTGTATATCATAGGTAATTTGTTTTCCCACATCTAACTTATTTATTTCATTTTAATAAAGAAATGTTCAATCTTATGTAAAGATGAAATAATTTATTTTTTTCCTCTCTCCTTTGTTTCATGAATCAAACTAATTAAGCTTATCTACTCACAGACGTATTACGCCCTCCAAAATTTTGGCTCTGCATGCTAGAGCTGGAAATGGAAGAAAGTCCCCAAATTGGATGGCTCCTGATTGATCACACGTGTCGTGCTGTTTTTTGGACTTTTTTTTCCCCTCTCTTCATCCACTCTCCAGTCTCCAGGCGTCCGCCCACGGAAAAGAGAAATATACGACACGCCCCGAACCTCGCCTCCGCCTCACGCAAAAAGAGAAGCCAAAGCCCCGGAAAAAAAAAAAAAATCAACAGCAACATTGAAAGCGAGTCATCTCTTCCGCTGGGCCTCTCCCCTTTTCTCCGGAGCTCTCTTTCGAATCCCTCCACCGCCTCCTCTCTGCGTCAAAAAAGCAAACAGTAGACGAGCGGAGAGAAAACAACGGAGAAGATGGGGAGCGTTAGGGATGTGCAGTCGAAGAAGGAGCTCGACGACGCGCTCCGCGGGCCCACTCCCGTTGTTCTCCACTTCTGGGCGTCCTGGTGCGAGGCCTCGAAGCAGATGGATCAAGTCTTCGCCCATCTCGCCACCGACTTCCCTCACGCCCTCTTCCTTAGGGTCCGCTCCCATGTTTCCCTTCCCCGCTTTCGAGATTTATATCGCCAGCCTACTATGCCGTTCTTCTTTAAATCCTTTTGTTCACGTTTTAAAGATTTTGCCTTTGATCAAGTATTTGGTCAATTCAGGTTGATATCTTGCCTAGGTTTTGTTTTATTATGTGTTATCAATCTATTGAATTATTGAATTGCTGAGTGGGAAAATATATATGAGATTAGGGCTATTGCGATTATGATGAGAATGGGGTGTTCAAAAGAGTCTGCTGTTTGTGTATGGGCTTACTTCTGCTGATTGGTTTGCTTGAGGAGTAAATTTTTCTTCTTTACACTAACTTTCTGCAGTCCTGTGTCTGTAGGGAATTTGTATAGTCGATAGTGAAAGGGTGCTCATCCACGCTTGACTCCTAGTTGCAGGAATCTTCAAAAGTCTCATCTTTTGGCGCTTATGCCCTTTCCTTGACAACTACCATTTACTATCACAAATTTGTAGCCTCTCTCTCTCTCTCTCTCGGCCCCCCTTTCCACACCACAAGTCTTCATTGTCTTTTTGCTCTAATTTTGAATATTTCACTTTCAAGTTTTTCCTTATGTTTTAAAATCTAGTTTCCAAGGTTTCCTGTTCTACAGTATGTCAGGCAGCTAAATAAGCAATATAGCTTGCTATTGGCTAGGATAGCAACATTTGTCTCTTAAGCAATCTAGTAAGAATTATTTTTCATATAATCTGTTTTTTGTTGTTTCATTGCTTTCCAGAGTTTCTGTACTACATGTCTTGAAAATAAAATGACTTGCATTGGTAATTCTTCATCAGCTATATGAAGTAGTTTTATTGCCTTGGTGTATGCAAACTTTGTGATTTTTGAAAAGTTTTGATTTCCTATTGTTTTGCAAGATCTGAGCCTGAGTAAGTAGTAAGATTAGGATTAAGTCTATAAAAGGAGGGTGGCTATTATTTGTTCAGTTTTTGTGCAGAACCTCTATGAAGTTCTTCATGTTCTTGTTTGTTCTATCGCATTGTTCTTGCTAGGCTTGCAAACCTATGTGTAAGGCCTAGGTTCATGATGGAGCGAGGCTACTAGGAAATACACCTCTCTCTTACATTTTTCTTCTTTTGGTGTTTCACGCAGAACTATCTCTTCTTTAGAATTTCTTTCCTTGAGTTTTTTCTCAACCATAGCTCATATTATGATAGATTTGAATATGTTACATGCCCCTTATCTACCCATGTATGATAGATGTCATGACCAAATTAATCTTTGGAGTTTACAAGGAGTTGAGTATCCGAGTTTCTCTAGAAATTCCTGCAAAGACTAGTTTTTTGGTTGTCGTCATCTAAACCCCTTCAAGCCGAGCTCAAGTCCTAGAATCTGAGATCTTGAATTGGATGCCAGTCATCTATGACTTCATACTTGAATAAAAATGAGGAGCCAAAGATAGTGGCTTTGGGTGCAGATGTAGGACAGGATCTCTTGATAAGATTTAGAATAAGAAGCACCTCAGAAAGCAGGTGCGAATCAAATATCTTGAGAGGTTCCGAAGTGTGTGTGGAACCTAGATAGAAATTACATGATACTATAGGAACACCACCTTGTTAATTCTCTTCTGTTGAAATTCAGGTTTGGTACTGAAATTTTAGTGATCTACAGTTAAGTCTTCTAAAGGGTCTTCACGTGAATAGATGCATTCTTCTATGTTCTCCCTGCATCATCATCGTGTTTATGCAAAGGCTAAGGGTGCACTGCTGGTCTCACTTGAAGTGTTCGAATTCTGTACTCATCTCCAATATTTAGATAATAAAACAATTGAAGCGTAAAATGGTTTACTATCCTGAAATTTCAACATGTCAATTTGATTGTCCTTTTCAGAAATTAATGGATCAACCATGTTAAATATGATTCTCAAAGCCAATATATTTGTACAAGTTTAAACTCGTGTTCTGCATAGGTGCATAACAAGGAAAGGAAAATCACACCTGTTAAATTCAACTCTGTATTGATATTCAAATTATTACGTATATATATTTAAAGAAAAAAATTAATGAGAAGAATTTCAATTTTTATAACATAATGTGGACAAAGAATGGAAATGCTCATGTCTATAAAAATCAAGTCCTATGTAGTAATAGTATATAAAATTAAGCTAGATTCCATGAATGAAGCAATATTTCTGAAAAGAAATGTATAAAATAGAAAATTGATGATCTACCCACCCATGGAAGGTAAATGTGATGAACCTTAAATTCGTCAGATGAGTTAAAGAAATATTATTATGTAAATAAATAATTTTGTTACATTATAACAAGTCAACTTTTATATTGGTGAAAATATACCAACATGAAAAAATCAAAAGAAACAACCCCCTAATTCCAAAAGAGCAATAATTGGTGGCCACCCATGGAAAGTGCAATAATCATAGTTTCTTGGTGCGTCTGAAATCATAGTAACCTACCAGGTGATTATTTGGAAGCAGAGAGAGCAGATAATTCATGGGCCATTTGTCTAATGATTAGAAAAAGGGAAAAAAAACTTTGGATGCACGAAAGCAACAAATACAAGAGCTAGAAACCGGAAAATGCTCCCACTGGCATTATTCAACTTCTTTACTTAGTAGCAACAACATTCAAAAGGATCATGAGGCTGACAGACACAAAAGGAAGAAATGTGAATGGGCTTTAAAGTGGGAGACTTAAGAGGCTGCCCCAGTTGAGAACTTTTTTGTCATGTAGCAACAGCTCAACTTTCAGTGGACTCTATTACTTTGTTTATGTTGGGGTTTGACATTGAATTTGGATTATGACATAGTTGTCTGAGATCAAGCGTTTGGAAGCATGCTCCATAAAAGACAGAGATAATGGAAAACTTGGCTTAATAATGGTTTGGTTTTGTAATAGTTATAAAAAGTTCAGATGGGATAATAGCAATGCATGTAAGGGATCATAATCAAGTAAAGAACCATCTCTAAAATGCATGATAAGATTCCCCTGCAAAAAAAAAAAAAATGGTCCCTTTCATCTTAGAAGTCGATATGGAATGGATTTATTGAAGCCTGAAGTGACTTCACAATTGATTCTCTTCAATTATTTTTGGGTTCTGGTAATTTCTCCACCTAAAATTTCTTAGGTATATTATGCATATTTCGTAAATCGAGAACCCCCTCCCTTAGCCTGGATATAGGAAGAACAAGATTGTCAAGACTCAAGGCTGATTTGACTAAAAGAATGATGGTTTGAAAATATGGTTTGCAAATATTAAAGATGCTTTAGTCTTAAAGAGTAACTATGCCTACTTCACCAAATAACCATAGATGAGCATAGTTTTGTGGTCTTTGAGCTGGTTTCACCTGGCTGAATCAGGGATTTAATTTCTGCAAGCTGATGCCTTGCCATATTAAGCCTGTAATTCCTATCTCATAATTGGTAAAATATCTATGTAAACCAAAATGTTTCATATGTAACTAGAGGAAGTCTGTCAGTCCAGTGGGTGGTTTCACAAACCTGTCTAAATATTTTGAATATCTTGTTGAGGTATTGTGATGGAGGGAACCATTTTCATTGTTCATGCAAAATTGGACCATTTGGTGGGAAGCTTGTTGGGATATTTTCATAATTATTTTAGTTTCTCAATTCAATTTGTATTCCCAGAATATGAAATATTTCTTAGATGCTTTGTTCATATAAAATTTTAAACTGTATCAAATATTTATGAATCTTATTACATACTGCATAAACTTGAATATGGGAATTACTTACAAGATCTCTAGGTTTTTAAGCTTCTTGGTGTTCTTTTCAATCTAGTACAATGACATATTACATAATTCTAGGTTCCATATGTGCTGGAAGTTTATAATTTGATGGTTTCCCATTAATACTCACATTTGGTTGTACAATGTTTCTTGAGTCGTTGGTTGAGATACATTGTTCAAGCTTTAGCTCATTTCTTTTTTTGCTTTGGTATATTTTTTTGGTGACATGTTTGTAATATAGGAAGCTTAATTTGGATTTTCTTGTTTCGCTATATATTGAATAACTTTTGCTTGCTTGTTGTAATTTTATCATCGGGTTAGCAAGGACTCTTTTTATTTTATTTTATTTTTAAATAGAAGGGAATAAATTGAACAAAAATTATAGATTCAAATCTAAATTATAAAATTCAGATCATTATTTTTTATACGAAGTCATAAGATATTCTACATCTCTTTATGTCAGAAATATAAGATAAGATAAGCAAATCAATTAATGCTAAGAATGCCATGCAAGATTTAAAATCATAAAGTTAATTTTTACTACATTATATTAACAAATGAAGAACGCATGTATGATAGATATCATGACAATGAAATTTACGGTATCATCTGTATAATCACTTGAGATATTATCTTGTTGTATTGAGTACATGGCCCTGGAATGCCTAATTTTGAAAGTCAATTGTTTTAGTTCAAACGTATATGTAAATAAGATATAAGTGCATGAAGTGTTTATGGATATGGTCTTACCAAATGAATCATCAAATGTGAGCCATATATCATATAAATTTCAATTAAGATTGTATCATCCTTTTTATTTTTCTAGTCGATATATTTTTGTTATTATATGTTCTTTCTTTATATGATTGATTAGGAAATGTAGATTTTCTCTCACTTTAATTTTTCATCTAATTTTGTAGTTTTTGGCTGTTAAACTTTTATTAGGTTGAAGCAGAAGAACAGCCAGAAATTTCAGAAGCTTATGCAGTTTCTGCAGTGCCATACTTTGTGTTCTGCAAGGTCAGCATAGTCTGGGCTATCGCACATTCTTTTTTTATTGTTATATTTTTGCAATCATGTTTAGGACATCTATGAAATCAAACTCAAATCCATATGAGAAGAAATGAAACAAGAAAGTAGTCATAGATAAGTTTGTAATGTTTGTCTAAGAATTGGTAACCTAAATCATTTATAAATTTAGTTGATCTCTGAAAATGGATGTTTTTCTAAACCCTTAAGTCATGCCAACAGGATTGAAGTTATTCTACTTTTATATACCAATACTTAAATTTTTTTATCTTGCAACAAAATTTGATGAAACTTTATATTATTGTAACTTTGAAAATACAATGACACAGCGAATAGGTAACTGTTAGATTTTCACTTATAGATTTTAAGTACTGTCTTTCTGTCTCTTTTGGCATTCTATATTGATATTTCCTTCATTTTAGAAAAAAATCGCCTTGAGGAACATTTCAAAGATGGGTCTTTTGACATTTATTATCTGGATCTACGAGTTAATGTTGCAGGTCACTTATATTATTTCTTCTTAAGCAGGTGATTTTGGGTTACATAATTGATCAAGAATAAAAAGATACTCTGGAATTAACTTATGTCTATGTTTTATAAAATTTTTTATTTTTTTAAGAATCTGGTGGTTATTCACCACCACTTAGCTTGAGACTGCTCACTTGGAGAGATGGGTGCCAACCAGCTGAGCTACCAGTAGTTAGCATGACTATGATTTTCTTATCTTTGCTACTTTTCTTGAATTGCTTTGTCCAACTTGTAACATTGTTAGGCTGATTGGTGAAGATGTTCTTTAAAGAAAGTTCTGATAAATCGTCTCAGTGAAAATTCTAAAGATACTTAAGTTGTCCAGCATTATTTTTTAGTATATTGTGCACTTTCTTCAAACATCTTTTGCTGTTGTATATTATGATGTTAGGTGTCTATTGCTTGACCATTTGAGGAAGCTTTTACTATTTAGCATGCTTAATTGATGACTAACATTTTTCATGGATGATGCATGCCCTTAATTTCTAAATAATTGTGGTTATTGCAGTCGTTCCATATGTGGAAAGAACCACATAGAGGTCTTAGTAAACACCTTATACTCCTAGCAGTGAATGAGAGTGCCCCAAGGAGAATTCAAGAGAAGTCCCACCAAACTCTCACACAAGTTGCATGGTGTTCGTAGACAAACTATAAACCCAGTATAATACCTAGTAAACTGCAGTCATCATTCTTACTGCATGGCTCTTGTTTAATTCACTGGGGCATTGGCATTCTACTCTCTCTCTCTCTCTCTCTCTCTAGGGACGAGTGGGTGTGGAGCCGATTATTCTAAAAGATTCCTAAGGAAAGAGATCATCATATTCTGGGTCAATAGGATTATGAATTAGAAAATAGACTAGTAAAATGTGATTGTTCCTGAAAAAATAAAAAAAATAGGAGGATTAATTTTGGCCAAAGACGATTTGGCGATGCAAGTAGGGAGTACTTATAGCTGCATGTTCATAATTATGAGTATGACCTCCATCTCTTGTGCTCATACTAGATCCTCACTTAGGGGTTTCTTGAGGGTGAGGGAGACAAGAGAGGATAGTTAGAGAGGGAGAGACCGGCAAAATTGAAAGGGAAGGGATGAGGGTGGGTGGGTTTATCCTACCTTTCCCTTTTTGACAATGTAAGATGGGGATTCTTTGTCTAATGTTACAAGTCATCATGGGCTAGGCCTTATTACTTCGGATAAAGGCTCAACAAAGCTAATCCATATCTTCATTCTGTTTAAGTGGTTTTTGTGGCAAACCAGAATCTACACACACCACGTAGTATCCTACCATCTGTGTCATCAATTTTTGGAATAAGCTAAACATGCTATAAGCTTGAGTCTAGGAAAGTTGGCTAAGATAGGGATATCGCTTCAAGGGCTATTAGGTACATGATCTATTAACATTTAACTAGACAGAGTTATGACTTCTCATGTTACATTTGCACCTAAATTTTAACTGCTATAGGAAGATGATATTATGCTACAGACTTCCTAGAGGTCGGAACAGTGCGAGATATGCCACTCCATGTGATGATACAGGTATTCAAATTTTGGTTATCCATTATAATGATTAATTTGAGTTTCTAAGGTAAATTGTAGTTTTGATTAGTTATCAAACAAACACTTCCTCTAAGGAAACACTTCACAAAAAATAAATCTATATTTTTATTAAATGCAGAATAAATTTATCAAATTTATTTTAATTAATTACTGTTGTTGGACTTGGAGTTAACTTTGATCAATTTTAATTATCTGAATAAGGTTGTTGGTCTGTGCTAGCATGACATGCCATGCTAGGGAGCTAGTGTTGGCATAGGACAAACATTTATGCTGTAACCGTGTGCTTGGTCATATGGACCCATGCCAAATTCAGCCAAAATGTATTCTTTTCCTTATTTCCTTATCTCAGTGAAGCAAATATCATGCTGCCCATTGGATGGCATGCCCCATGTCAAACTAGTTATCTCCTTCGCCAGGCAATCATTTCCTTGCTGGGCATCTCATTTGTCGTCGATAATAATCGCATGCACATGGTACCCAATAGACTACTGAGTCGTAAGCTTGTGGCTCAGACTACACTACCTAATCATGAAAGTGATAGTGTTCAATATCATACATGTAAATCTCTCAGGTATGGAATGTTCTAAGATTAAGACAATAAGGAAAACAATCTACCTTAACAATGTTATTTCAAGCACACGTGTTGTTAGCTAGCTAATGTGTGGACTGATTTCAGTGACTTGGCAAAGTATCCATCATCTTCTGACACCACATGTAGTTGGCAGTTGTATCAATGAGTCATCCAAACTCATTCTCAGTTCTGACTACTTCAAAGGATAGAAAATTGCTACCTGATTTTTCCCTTGACTGCCATTGGCAACTGAGATTTTATGATGTCCCTTGGATCTTACATGTGTTATACCACCTCGTACATCTCATGCTAAGATAATTATCACCCAATAGACATGAAAAGGGAAGGAGTTGTTTCATTAACATCTTAAGTAACATCTCGTATGTGAAATTTTGTGGCTTCATTAGGGCATCAACTTGGACAGAGCAGTCATATCTATTACTTCTTAGCTTTGGTATTAAGGCATGATGCCAGTTCAATTTATGGGTTCTAGAATTCATCTCAATTATTCTTGAAGATTCTATTAACCATTTTCCGTATCTGAATCTTAAATGATTACTTTCCCTTAAGATTCAAAATTTTTTTCCCTCTCAATAGAATATTAGATGGTTACTCTGGGTCATATATGGCTTTTGTTATATGTTTAAGAAGATTCTAGACAAGTCAATGGTATTATTGATCCTAATATTAACTAATACAATTGTTATCAAGGTCTATTGAACAGTCCCGAACCGCCTGACTTGGAGCATAGGTTCAGCCCGTATTGAACCGGTCCGGTTTTTGACCGGTCCGGTTTGGTGTTAAAAATGGTACCGGCCCATACCGGCCTGAACCGGCCATATCGGCCGGTACCAACTAGGAACTGATGCGAACCAGACGGCGGTTCGTACCGATTCCAATTTTTTTTTGGCTTTTGGATGCGTGAATCAGGCCAAATCAGTGGTACCGGTTCGATTTGGTCCGAACCGGTACCATATTGGTCTGATGGCTGAATGGTACGCTTACCGGTACCAGTTCGGCAATTCTTGTACCATACCGAATCAATGGGGAATCAGGATGATTTAGCATTTTGAAATGATATAGATGACAAACATAGTTGCATTTGTTGAAACTGGCCCAAGCTGAATGGTTCTACCTGCTTTCAGGCAGTACTAGCCCGGTTCACCTGCTCGAACCAATGGGCCCGCAACGAAGGCAAGATGATCAAACATTGTATAGATCCAAAACTTAGCCCTCGTTAAACAAGGAGGCCAAAACATAGCATCCTTACCAACCACCAATGATCAGGTACATCTGTTAGTTAATGGAATAGGATGTGACACTTGTTTAAGCCTATTCTATGTACTTGCTGCTTGAAAGTTGGCAAGCTGGCAACACATGCCATTTTCAAGGTATCCCATTCATTGCTTGTTGGAGCTGTTTGAACCAAAGAGGTTACCGTCAGAGAAGTTGGGGCCCTCTTCATGGTTTCCTACTTTTTGAAATTCTTGGCAAAGCAGCCACTAAGATTATTGGGGTTGAGGTCCGTGAGGATCTACTTCTGCTGCTTGGTTATTCCCTTGCCTTGGGGAAGTGATGTTCTTATCTTAAATGAAGAGTGGCCAGAGAAATGGATTAAGCCATTGGTTGTGATGAGCACTATTGATGGAAGGCATTGGCTTTGAAAAGTACAATGGATTGGTATGGGGAGTATTCAAAGCTAGGTGATTGAGAGAGAAGGGAAAAAGGAAGGAAAAAAGGGTGTCTATTTGAGAGTAGAGAGTAGAGAGCCATTTATTCCTACTTAGGAAGTTGAGTTATAGAGTCATTGATCTGTATGATGTTTATCTGCACACTAAGGATCTTTGAGGTCCCATGGCTTGACAGTGAGGCTTTGCAAGGAAACCTACATGGCTTCAAATGGGGCTGAGGTTATGTAGTGATTGATCATCATGATGTGCATGCATGCTATGGATCATTAAAGTCGAGGCATTATCATCTTAAACCAAGATATAGATGGATCTTTCTAATGTTCGTATTGGCATGTTATGACTTCAAATGTTTGGTGCAATCTTGTTAGACAATATAATTAGGTAATGGATTATTCTCAATAATATTTGTAATTTCATATGGATCCCTTGTGTCGAAGGAATATTGTAGCTTGGAGCATCGTCTTTTGGATGCGAAGATGAAATGCTTGTGATATTGCATATAGGAATTATCATGGTTCGCTCCACCGCCACCGAGCTGTACTGGGGCAGACTAGCACGGTTCTGTCTCTTAGTTTGAGACATCGGCGAGGGAGTGGGAGAGGGAGAAGGAAAGAGAGGAAAAGAGAGAGAGGGAGAGAGGGACTGAGGGAGAGAGAGGGACCAAGAGAGGGTTTTGTTGCTAGAACTGTCCTGGTTAACCGCCAGTACGGCTTGGTAGGCTCCGAACCGTCTAGTTCGGGACGGTTCCGCCAACCCTGCATTATATTAAACATATTTAAAGAATATTACATTATTTAACTACAATCTTGGTGTCATAAATTTTGCTGCAATCTAAGATGTGATTAGTATACAACCATGGTTTAAATCTTGGTGGGATGTCTTGCGGGATACGTGGATTGGCTACCGTCCCAATTGTTGGGATGGGACCATCTCACCATTGCCGTAGCATCCTGGTTGATGTGTTTTGGGACTTCCCCTGTCTCGAGAGCTAGGACAAGGTGGAATGGTGGTGCATCCCGTTCCATGAGAAACATGGGACAGCCTATCTCATGGTATTTTAAACCTTGTCTACAAAATACATTGTTATCTAACCAAGTCGGGCTTTCTGTTTTGGTTAAAATCATAAGCTGCTCAACTATTTTTTAATAATGCAGTAGGCTAAATCCAAATTTGAGCTAGTAATGTATCATTGCAGCTGCATTCTCTAATTAATTTTGGTGACCTTTCACAAAATGTCCTTGTATTTTTTTCTATCACTATGTGCTTGCACATTTCAAGTTCAAAGATGCAAGATTACCTACATAAGTTGGATTTGGTTGGTAGTTACTTTACTTTTTATTTTTCCTAGCATAGTTACAAAGCTATTTTGATATGTGGGGATGCAAACTTTACAGTGTAGTTTGGAAGGGTGATAGGCATTTTGGTGATAAGAAGTGTGTAACTTGTTTCATACAGCTAATACCAGCTTTAGGTGGGATAATGCCTCATGTCTATTTGGGATATATGCTATTATGCTAGGGGATAATTGTAGGTTTTGATATAATGCTATTTAGATGTTGTCTGAGGATAAGACAATAATTGGTATTTTAAGTTGCATGGGCAAATTACCTTTTGCAATTTCTTTTATTCTTTGGTCCTTTAGTTGTAGATAATAATATTATGTGAGGAAGCTAAAATGCTAACAAGAACATTTGGCCTTGAATGCTTCCTGGCAAAATTAGTCATGAACATTTCAAAATCAAAATCTACACCATTAATCATGATCTATGTTATGTAAAATGCCTAAGGATCGGAAGTTATGCAATTTTTTAGGTAGTTACTCCCTGCATTAGATGGATACAAGATGGATGATTCAATGATGTGATTCCACATTTTTGTATTGATCTATAGTCTAAACGAGAATCCAAATCAGTTGAAAGTATGTATGATATGTAGATCAAGATCAGAGATTTGGATTTGTAATATACTTTTGCTTATTGGCTACATTTCTACTGTTCATTTTGTTCTAGTTTGATGCTTTGGAAAGAGACCTTCAAAACAAACAATTTTAAGTCTTTAGACATTTCATATGTTCAAAGGTTTGGATTTGATTTTGAGATGTTCATCACTGATTTTCACTAGGAAGCATTTGAGGCCAAATGCTAAAAATTCTAGCCTAACTCTCATTAAATTATGTAGATATTATATTAAACATATTAAAGTATTAGGCTAATATAAGTTATATTAATATAACACAGTGTTTTGGGAACCAGTCGGTCAACCCGCCTGATTGGCGACTCAAGAGCCTTGGTGGGTCTGGTCAGTAATGACCCCAAATTTGGGAGAAAACACCTGCTAGGTCAAATGGTTGAATCTTTTGTCAAGTCAACTCAGTTTCATCCATCTGGGTCTGAATAAAAGCCTTAAAAAAAAACTAAAAGTTATATATGCTGTGATTCGAACCTATGCTATTTAACACAGTAGCCCCTCTTCCAGCCATCAAGACACTTTATGGTGCTGTCTTATGGTAAAAATTTATTATACTTATATTAGTTATTAATTTACTGTTTTATAATATTTATTGATTTATTTTATTTATGATGTCGGGGTCATTAGGTTGACCTGCTGACCCATGACCCGGCAAGCAAAATTGGTTTTTTCGGATCAATGGTTCTGAACATTGATGTAACATGCATTATATTGCACTATATTATAAATTATACTTTTATAGTGAACTTATTATCTTTTGTTGCTATAAATATTGCAATGTTATATATTATCCATCAATATAATGGACAATTGATGCGGTGAGCAACAACCATTTTGGGAGGTGTCTGTTGGTCAAGTTTGGTCTCAATTAATGCACCAACTATTCAAACCCCTTGACTTCTATCAACAATCTTTTGCCTATAAATAGTCACCACCAGCAAGCGTTAATTAGGTTTGTTAGTGGGTTGCAAATGGTGCTACTGGGAGGTTTACATAAAGGGAATGCGTGTAGAGTTTTGGGGGCCGAAGCAAGTTATTGTTCTCTTGTAGTAAGTGGTATTTTAGAATGGATTGTTTACTCCAAAAAGGTGAGTGAATTGCCTATTTTCTGGGTGAGTGAGTCTTCTTGGTTCTTGAGTGAGAGAGTTCCCAAACAGCTCACTGTAGAGCCTTCAAGTCCTTGTAAGCCTCATTGTAACGAGTCCTCATTGGCAATCAAAGTTTAATTTCCTTCTTTCATTCCAAAACCTTCTTGTATGCTATCAACTATATAAGACACCGTGATATTATCCATAGTATTTTTAACAATGACAGTTTTGAAAGCAGAGAATATTCTCTCTTGTTTCTGTCAGTCAATTTTTATGAGAAAAATAACCCTCCCTGTTTATAAAAAA
This sequence comes from Phoenix roebelenii, assembly GCA_025769935.1. Taxonomy (NCBI): domain Eukaryota; kingdom Viridiplantae; phylum Streptophyta; class Magnoliopsida; order Arecales; family Arecaceae; genus Phoenix; species Phoenix roebelenii. Next base: position 19,586,201 of record JAOXJJ010000481.1, read on the forward strand.
TTTGTTAGTTGTCCACTTTCTTATCTGCGTTAACTACCCTAATTAATGCACTCTCTCCTTTTCCAATTAGAGCAGATCCTTTCATAAAATCTCCCAAATAGATTGGACTTTGTCTATTCCAGATATATTAGATTCTTTAATTCAACTCCTAAATAAATCGGACTCTATCACTCTCTCTCTTCCCCCTAAAATGTACATTGCAGATGCCCTGTTGCTAGTAATAATATATTAATATTGATGTATTATGCATATTATATTATACACCATTGAATAATATGATTGTGTTGATAATGTATGATATAATGTTATAATATTAAATTGTGCAATATATTGATAATATAGGACATAGTATATCACAGTATTATAGTAACATAATATCAGCATTATTCACATGATATTATAGCAATATAATAATATATGCTACATTATTTTTATGAAAATGTTAGATACTATAATGATCTTATAAAATATTAGTATTAGTAAAATAATGCATGTCTAAAATTAGGAGTGAGGCTTAATTTCGGGTACAACTCAATACCACCAGCCACCCCCACCCCCTCCCATCCTATACCCCCCTATATAAAACTATACCCATAATCTCTTGTTCAAAATTGATTGTCAGGGATTACAATCCCTACCATCAAATTGTTCATTTTCCAATCGTCCACAGGTTTGACAGGAGTCAAGGGGTTCTATCCCTTTTATGAAAGAATGGCTAATAGTAGTGAGAGAATCTTCTCCTTAACCTATAAGACATGAAAACAAACGCTATGATCTTTTTTAAAGCCCAAAGGAACCCAAACTGTCCTGTATTGGTTTGTTTCAATCATGGTATGCTGAGTCGGCCCGTACCGGCCAGTTCAGCCCATACCGAACCGGTACCGGCCAACTGATCCGTACCGGTTCTAAATTTTTTTGAGGCTTTTGGATGCGTGAATTAAGCCAAATCAATGGTACCGGTTCGATACCGGTCCGAACTCGACCGGTACCGAACTGGTACTGGCGCTCACCGGTACGTCGAACCTTAGTTTCAATCCATGCTGATGGTATGAAAAGCATCACTTTGATACAAACTGGATGGATGATAGGGGCTAGCATTCATCTGATTATTAGGTTCATGATACCGATACACTTTGATAGGCTTAGGTTCATGTATGTGCTGTATGACATGCTCTTTTGAAGACTAACACTCAAATCCATGGTAAAGAGGGACAGTGGAGATGGATATTGATGAGATTGCTATTGAAATTATACATGAGATTGATGACACTCAAATTGGGACTATGTGACATGGAAACTATTCATGAAGCTGGGCTTTCTGCCTTAGGATAAATTTGCAATCAGAAACAGAAGCATTGGTCCTTATAAAGTCTGAAACTAGTATGAGTTTAACTCACAAGCAAGATTTTGAGTGCCAAACAGTGTTGGTTGATTGTCTGACATCATGCCATTGGATTACCATGACTGTCTGATATCATGCCATTTGATTACCAGAACTTGATACGGGTTGGCATAGTGCTTGCTCATTCCTTTTTAAATCTTTTTACTTTTTTGGCATGATGTGGCTGGTTTGCTAGCATGTCCACTAGAACCAACACTTAACTACTTGCTCGCAAGTTATGTAGTGGCTAGGAAGCGTACATATTTCAAATCTTGATATTGGATAAGTATCAAATAACAATACTCATTGGATACTTCTAGGATACATGTCAATACTTTTGTTAGGTATTCTGTTTCTCAAAATTAAACAAAAAGTTCCAGATACTTCCTGAATACACCCAAGATACTCCCAGGATACTTCCAAGAATGAAGTGGAGCTCTTAATGATGAATGGTTGATTTTTGAATTCATGATGTTGATATTAAAGTGTGGAATATGGATTGTGGTATGCTGATTTGAATGATAACTGGATGGTAAGTTTGTGGAAGTTGATGTTAATGTGTAATGCATGGAGTGTTATTTTAATAGTCTATTATGCTGCATGAATGCTTTGTTGCCGTATCCTAGCCATATTGTATACTATTTTTTTTAAAGATTTTTTGTACCAACATATTTGTATCATATTTTTGTGTCCAGTATTTTATCCATGCTTCGTAGTATAATGATTAGAGGTTATTTGCTGACAGTATCAAATCAATGGAAGAAGGTACTCTTTGGAGCTGTGCTCATTGTTATATTATCGTGATTTGTGAATCTTGCTCTTAATCCTTAAGTAAACGCTTTGCTAGTGGTCTTGTCCTTTGACATGCTAATCACCAAATGGGATTGACTTCGATTGCATGATGTTATTGTAGCTAGGAGAATTTTGGATAGTCGACATCATATGTTATGACTAAGGCTGCAAATTGGTTAGGTTGACTCGAGACCCAACCCGCTTAGACCCAATCCGACTCGTTTTGGAGGACTCGTGGGGCCGGGTCGAGTTCAAAAATCGGACTTGTTCCATTTTCTGGATCAGGTCTGGGTTTACTAAATTCAGATCCAGCCCATTTGAAATTTGAGTAATTTTGAGTCTTCAATCCTACGATCTGATCCGACCCGAATCTATAAAATTATTTGGGCCTACGGGCTGCGGCCCGTGGAGGTGCAAACAAGTTTTGAAGCCATAGATGGGTTGACCCGAACTGGACCCGACTCGGACCTGATCCAGATCCGAACTTGAACTGAATCCGAATTTTTTGAGTTGGGTCCGGGTTATACATAAACCCGACCGGACCCGAATAATCTGTTGGGTCAAAAATTGTAGTGGTGGACCCGATCCGTCCCAACCCGATCTTCTATGGGGTTGGGTTTGGATCCAAAATTAGGACCCGAACAAGGAACCGGATTGGGTTGGGGTCCCTCATGACCCGACCCGATCTATTTGCACCGCTAGTTATGACTCTTAGAAGATCCAGAGCTTATTCTAGTTTCACCTTTCCCTTGTTTAGTGCACGTTTGTGTTTCCAGTATTGCAAATAATTTATCAGTCATGGGTTATCGCACACATGAAACTCCTTTTCCTCTAATAGTTTAAATATTATTAAATTGATTTAAGGAACAAGTTTATAAAATGAAAGATTAGAAATTTAGAAACAGTATGAAAAATGATTTTATGCTGATTGCAGTAAAGCAATTAAGGAACAATCTTAAAAATCTGAAGGCAATCTTAAAATACATTTTTTATTGCAGCATCCAGCTTGTTCTTATGCTCTTGCAGCATACACTTTGTTGATCTTCGATAAATTTGGATTTGTTGCTTAATTCAATTTTGTGCTGATACATTTGCATATCCACTTGTTGACATTCTATTGGAACATATTTGCTACAAGTTCACGATCTTATGTATTCTAACCAGAATAATCTGGAAGTGCCAATGATTTGCTGCTTTCCATTTGGTTGATAAGATGATTTAACTGTTGCTCATGGGAGGATTACTTGCCATTGTAGTCCTTAACAAGAAAATACTGATGTTTTTTCTGTTGTCAGGATGGTAAAACTGTTGATACCCTGGAGGGTGCAAATCCATCCAGTCTGGCTAACAAAGTTGCAAAAGTTGCTGGACCTGCTAATCTTGCAGAATCTGCTGCACCGGCCAGTCTTGGAGTGGCTGCTGGACCTACTGTTCTTGAAACAGTCAAAGAGCTGGCAAAAGATAATGGCTCTTCACACAGGGAAAGCCCAAGCTCTGACCTCAATGATAAGTTGAAGCTACATCTACAACAGCTTGTGAATTCTCATCCTATTTTCCTGTTCATGAAAGGAAGTCCTGAGGAACCAAAGTGTGGGTTTAGCCGGAAGGTTGTTGAAATTTTAAAAGAGGAAGGAGTTCAATTTGGAAGCTTTGATATACTTACAGATAATGAAGTGCGTGAGGGGATGAAGAAGTTTTCAAACTGGCCAACCTACCCTCAGCTTTTTTGCAAGGGCGAGCTTCTTGGTGGCTCTGATATTGCAATAGCCATGCATGAAAGTGGTGAACTAAAGGACGTTTTCAGAGATCACGGAATTCCTGTTGTTTCCAGTGAAACTAAAGTTGGAGCATTGGCAAAACCCGAACTTCCTGTATCTGGGAAAAGTGGAGGTGTTTCTGACTCCACAGGCCTCAGTGCTGCATTGGCATCTCATCTTGAAAGCCTTATTAATTTGTGCCCTGTCATGGTGTTTATGAAAGGGAAACCTGAGGAGCCGAAGTGTGGGTTTAGTCGAAAGGTGGTTGAAATTCTCCAGCAGGAGAAGGTTGCTTTTGAGAGCTTTGATGTTCTTTCTGATGATGAAGTCAGGCAGGGACTCAAAGTTTACTCCAACTGGTCTAGCTATCCACAACTATATATAAAAGGTGAGCTGATTGGAGGATCAGATATCGTGTTGGAGATGCAGAAGAGCGGGGAGCTGAAGAATGTTCTAGCTGAGAAAGGGATTGTTCCAAAAGAAAATCGTGAGGACCGGCTGAAAAATCTGATCTCCTCATCGGCAGTAATGCTTTTCATGAAGGGCACACCAGATGCTCCCCGCTGTGGTTACAGCTCAAAGGTTGTGGATGCTCTTCAAAAGGAAGGTATTAGCTTTGGGTCCTTCGACATTCTGAGCGATGAAGAAGTAAGGCAGGGATTGAAGACATTTTCTAACTGGCCAACCTTCCCTCAACTCTACTACAAAGGTGAGCTAATTGGGGGTTCTGATATTGTATTGGAAATGCATAATAATGGGGAGCTCAAATCCGCTCTTTCTGAGTAGGAGGGATTTTGGTCATGAAAAGACCAAACTATTGTTAAGATTTGTCTTTTAGCTTTCAGAGTTTGACATCTTGAAATAGTTGCTTGATGAGTTGATGCAACAGCATACGTCCCTGAACGTAAACCTAAATTCTATGAACAGTATGACATGGACATATGCTTGCAAGATATTTCATTTCATCTGTGTTGTCTTTGGTTTTCACTTTGGACTTGCCCTCTGTAGTTCTGTAACAAGCTGGTAGCCCAGGTTCAAAAGTGTGAGCCGATTATTAGATGTCACCATTTGAGTCCAGTTTACTGCTGATGATTGCCTGTTTGCATAATTTAGTTTAGGTATTAGTATTTAATGTATTGAACCTCATTAACCTCGTTTTATGTATATGAAAGAAAATTATTTGCATGAGAGTTGGTAATTAATAAGAAATTAGACAGAACAAGGGCTGTGAGGGGTGCATGCTTGGTTGATCTGGAAAAAATGTGATTTGTCATATATTTCCAGACTCTATTGACAATGGTTTTCCATGGTTGAAAACATATGCCATTTTTGGCTTTCAACTTGGAGAAAAATTATTCTTTATACTCAGGAAACTACTTTTTCGTCATTATCTGGCATATTTAGATATGGATGTTAGCAATTCTGCCTCGAGAGCCTTGTAATGTTTGATCTGCGACAGCAGTTCTGCATTCCTTTGCTGTAGGATCTTGTTTTCTTCAAGTAGATCATTCTCTATGGGAGGTGGGCGTTTTTCACAGGCTTTTAGAAAACTGGGGAAGACACTTGGTCCGCATTTTCTTCTAGCAATCTCTGCTAGCAAATGCCTCCTGCCCTTTTGAAATTTCTCATGCCGGAATTCCCAACGGTCAGAAGCAGTTTTTTTGAATCCCTGAAATAGTTTAATCAAAACATAAATCCACAGATAATGTTGATTTTTTTTTATTATCACAGCGTACAGATTCTGTCAGTAGTCTAACCAATATCTACACACATTATGAATCTATAGCGTTTTTTTTTTATTTTTTTGATTATTGCAACATACAAATACTATTGATAGTTTACATGACTTTTAATGAGAGAACTTTGTGAAGTGGATAGCCCAATCGCTCAATATCTCATTTTCTTTTAGCTTCATAGTTCTTCATAGTGGCAAAATTCTTTTACTTTATTTCATTTTTATTCTCTATGTTGTGCCTTCTTTCTCAATTATTCTTCTCATTGAACTAAAGTCTCTACAGAAAAGTTCAGTACCACAGAATGTGATTCTGAATCGTTTAATCAATTTGGAAAAATTAACATGACAGCAGGCAAAATTGAGAGTTCAAATGGACGGACCATACAC
>JAOXJJ010000481.1:19601799-19645468 GCA_025769935.1 Phoenix roebelenii
GCAAGCCAATTTAAATCCTTTGGAAGGATTCAGCATTAAGGATAAAAATATTTGGAGCTAAAGTCTTGATCGAGTTTCCGTGTGGATCACCATTGGAGGGTGGACACTTGGACGCCTCATGGAGATTCTACAAACTTGGATTTAGCATTAGAGGTATTCTTCTATTTCTATATTTATATTTATATGTTATTTGATTGATACCATTAAGGTGATCTAGGCTAATAAGGATTTCATGTTAAGAAACTTTATTAAAAAAAATTTAAAATTCCTAGCTTCCGCTGCCCATTATGACATGCTAGAACCCTTCATGAAGCAAATGCTAGAAGCCAGGCTGAGAATGCCCAGTTGATTGAGAGAATTACTTTGATTGAGAGGGACATAAAGATCATCTATAATGAGGTTAAACTTATCTTTGAGAAGATTAGAGCTACTGACCAGAGTGAAATATCTGATTTTGTTAGGAAAGCAGCTCTTTTGAGAGAAAAAATTGAACAAGGCCTTCTAAGAATTAAAAGAATCATAGAGGGTTTCACACTTACATAGGGAGACACACTCAACAACATATTGTACTCCTTGAGCAGCATCATAGGAAGACTAGATTTACAGATTGCAGCAGCTCAGCTTGCTCAGCCTACTCGACCCAATGAGAAAGGATCTTCTTCCAGACATGTGAACATCCCATCTGATGAAGAATAGTCTAAGTGTGCTGAAAAGTCTTTTTATAATATTGTAATATGTATTGAATGAATACAAGATTCAGCTTTAGTATTATCTCTTTTAGCAATTGCTTTTGGTATTGCTTTTGTGAGATATGAATGGTTATAAGCATCTAACTGATGGAGACATCGAAGCTGATTATCTACCCGCCTAGTCTACCATCTTATTTGCATATTTCTTTTATTTTTATTTTTGGGCTTGTTTGCGTTTTAGGGCTTATTTGTATTATTTTTGGGCTTATTTGGAGTTATTTCTGTGCAAGGAGGTTTTATTAATTGTGTTTATTTGGACCCTATATATCGGGAACTATTTTCATGATTGGGGTTTAATGAAGTGAATTGAAATTTCTCCTCCACGTTCTCCTCTCTTCTCTCTTTTCCCTCTCCTTCTCTTCTTCTCCTCTCCTCCTTTACTCTTCCTGCGTCTCTATAACCTCTTCTTCCTTTTCCTCTCTTGTTCTTCCTCCTCTCCTCTTCCCCTGCACTTGTGCTACATCAACTTGGTATCAGAGCTTCGGCTTTGACCATGCTGCCAAATCCAAGATCCAGCGCTTTTCTTTCCCTCTCTCGATCTTCACGCAAAGGAATAGAGAGGAAAACCCCTCGTCTGTTTTTCAGAGGAGAAAGACCCTTCATTGGTTTTCCCTTTCCCGTCGCTGCACCCACAAACACTACCACGTCCGCCCCACAGCGCCTGTCTGGAGCCACACGAGAAGGGAAGAACCCCTGTCCCGCCGTCCCGTGTCTCCACCCACTCCCGAGAGCCCCATCATCCCTCCTCGGCCGCCCCCTTTTCACCGCGCTCTGCAACCAGCACCGCCACCATGACCGGCCGCCCCTCTCCGCTGCTGCTCCCTTGTCGGGTCCTCCACCATAGCTCATCTCCGCAGCCGCCGCCGCGACCTCCGCCCACTCTGCAGCCGCCTCCGAGGAGGTCGGCACACCCTTTTGAATCTGTCGGGAGGTAGAAGAAGGAATCAGGGTAACTAGTAAGTGCCAAACCCGTTAACCCAAAATCTGATAGGCTGGAGCCAAAAAAAAAAATGCACGTGCCTTGCACGTGAGGACTAACGGGTTATCGGAGCGGGTCACGCCCGACAACCCGAATCCGACCGGATCCAAGGTAAAGAACGCACGTGACCTCACGTGTCCAAAAAAAAGAAAAGAAAATAAAGAAAAAAAAAGAAAAAAAAGGAGTAAACAAAGAGTAAAAAAAAAGTTACCTCTTCGTCTTCCCCGAGCCGTGGCAGTCGACGCTCCTCTGCCGTCGCGCCACCGCCACTCTGCTGCTCGGTTCCCGCCGCGCCGCCCAAGCCGTCTTCCTCCAGCCTTGCCGACCCGCCGCCGTCGAGATCCTCCGCCACCCCATCTCTCATGCTGCATTGCCCTCACCGCCTTGCCGTTTCCGCCTTTGCTCGCACACAACACCGCCCCACCTCAACGCGCCACCATCGCCACAACACTGCCACTGCCACCTCCACCTCGCCGCCGCGTCATACTGCCTCCGCGTCGCTTCGCCTTCGCCCACGCCCACCACCTTCCTCCGATCGCATCTCACCTAAGGCACGCCCGCCGTCCTCGGCTCGCCTAAGCACCACTGCTCGCCTCCTTCCTTCGACGCTCCCCGACTTCGGCCGCCATTCCCACCGTTGCCTCCCTCATCTCCTCTCCCACTCTGATTTCCTCCTTGGACCCCCATCCGTCCTACACAAACCAAGGGCCAGCCGGTACCAAGCCCCAGCCCACCCCTGCCGCTCTTGCTCCTATGTTGATCCAAGCCCGCGCGCCATCATTTGAGCCTGGCCCAGGCCCAAGCGGCTGCAGGTCCTGTCTCAGGCCCGATCCAGCCATTCTTCAGTCTATTTCAGAAGCCCAGGAGCCCCTTGTACTGCAGATCCTGATCTACAGCTCCAGCTAGCTTTGCCTAGCGCCAACCTCGTGCTTGAGACTCTACAACGGACGCTTCCGATTGACTACATCCACTATAGGTGACAGGTTCTTCTTTCTTTTGGGCTTGTTTATCTAATTATGTTCTAGTTCTCTTGCATGATAGTTCTATTTTGTAAACTTACTTTTCTGTCATACTTCAAGACCTAGAACAACTACGACCACACCCATCCTACTCCCCATTTAAATCTAGATATTAAATTAGCACACCATAGTGACAGGATATTTTCCAACATCCATCGATCATATTACTTTAAGATTAGAACGACCTTAATACGTGCTTGCAATCTAACTTCTTATAGTGACTAATTTCATACTTTAATTCTGAAATAACCGAAGTACAAATTGGTAACATTTGATTTTAAGTTACTTTTGTAAAAATTTGCTGATTTCCAAATTCATAGTAGGCTGCATTAGTAGGTTGTCCCACATCACATTTGGTTAGTTAGGATTCATTAGTAGCATTGCATGTCATCATCAATTAGTGTCGTCCTTGCATGCCAACCCGTAGTGGTAGGGAGTACCTCCTCACTCATCCTAACACCCCTTTAACCACCATGGATCCTAAGGTTTTGCAAGATCTCGTGAAACAAATCGCTGCCTTACGAGCTGACCATGAAGAATTCAAGAGGATCTGTGCTCTAGTGCAACACCCTAGGATTCCTGAACCGTCAACCCTAATCGTAGCTTATCCTGAGTTTGGTTTGGCCACACCACCTGTAGGTCTTTCCCATCCCCTTAGGAACCAACATCCTCCTGATCACCAGTGTGATCTTGACGAACGACTACTTCGTACCGTAAGAGTAGATGCCCCCATATTTGTTGGTCAACTAGAGCCAAGCATGTATCTTGATTGGAGAGCAGCCATGGATAATTATTTTGAGTGGTATGAAATGACTGACGATAGAAAAGTACGGTTTGCTAAAATGAAGCTTATTGAGCAAGCTTACTGGTACTGCATAATGTTGAACATATGCATGAGACCCAAAGGCTTCCTTATATCACCACCTGGGAAGATATGAAAGAAAAGCTGAATGAGAAATATCTACCATTCTTTTACCGACAACGCCTTATGGATAGATGGCAGGAATTAACTCAAGGGACAACAACCGTTGTCGATTACATTGCACGATTTAAGGAGTTTCATATGAGATGCGGTGTAATCGAAGACGAGACTGTTACCCTCTCTAGGTTTCGGGCAGGACTCTGCGAGGAGATCCAGAAAGAACTAATCCTCTGAGAGATTACTACCCTTGGCCAAGCATACCAGTTGGCTCAAGATGTGGACAGTTTCTTACGGATCCCTGTAGTGAGGCATACCGACTCTCGATCCATAGGCCCAAGAGCCCAACCTATTCAAAATTATCTTCCGCAATCCAGACCATTTCCTAACCCTCCTAACTAGCCCGGTTCTAGCCAAGCACCGACTAGGACATCCCCGATGCCTATTCAAAATTCGTCAAATGATAAAGGAAAAGATATACTAGGTTCCAACCCTCCTTCAAGAAGCCAAACCCAATGTTTCAGGTGCCAAAAATTTGGCCATATTGCGTCCCAATGTAATGCCAAGACCTATCTAATGACTGAACTTGAAGTTGGGATGCAGAAAACTGAATATGTCGAATAAGTCTATGAACCAAACATCGAGGATTTTGTAGAAGACTTTAGAGACAAACAGACCGGGTTAGAGTTTATCCCAGCTGAACCCCAAAATGAGCCCATTGATTGGAATGACCAAAAATCTAGGCTTCATGTGGTTAGGTGTACTTTAGCTCAGACTAAAACCAAGCAAGATTGGCGTAGGACTTTCTTGTTTTACATGCTCATTAAGATCAATGGTAAAATGTACAAAATCCTACTTGATAACGGGAGTTGCATCAATACCATTGCTTCCGGAGCTGTTTCCCACCTAGGTTTGAAATCTACCCCTCATCCCAACCCATATAAGGTAGCTTGGGTGGATAAGACGTCCATCTCGATGTCGGAAAGACGCCTCGTCCCGATTCAATTCCTATCTTATAAAGATGAAATCTGGTGTGACTGCATTCCGATGGGCGTAGGTCAAGTCATTTTAGGGAGACCTTGGTTATACGATAGTGACGTCACACTTCATGGACGGACAAGTTCGTGTAGCTTTATGTTCCAAGGTCGGAAAATTATACTAAACTCATTGCCTCCTAGAGAGCTCACCCCTGAAAAAAAGTGCTACACTATGGAAGGATGAAGCACTTCACATCATTATTTCGAAAGAGATAATGAAAGATATCGAAAGCCAATCACGCGTGTTTGCCCTTGTGGCTAGAGTTATCAATATGGAGTCGAATCCTGAGCACCCACCAGCAGTAGTTCCCCTGCTGGAGGAGTTTCACTTTGTTTTCCCTAATAATCTTCCCGATACACTCCCTCTGATGCGTGATATCCGGCACGCAATTGACCTCATTCCTGGGGCATCCTTGCCAAATCTTCCCTATCATAGGTTCAACCCAAACAAGCACACTGAACTAAAATGTTAAGTTGACGAACTCCTCACCCGAGGGTATATTCGTGAGAGTTTGAGCTCCTGTGCTGTACCCACACTCCTTACTCCCAAGAAAGATGGCTTTTGGAGGATGTGCGTCGATAGCTGTGCTATCAATAAAATCACGATTAAGTATCGTTTTTCCATTCCTAGACTGGACGACCTTTTGGACTATATGTCTAGTGCTACAGTTTTTTCCAAGATCGACCTAAAGAGTGGATACCACCAAATTCGGGTTCGTCCTGGAGATGAATGAAAAACTGCATTTAAGACCAAGGATGGACTCTACGAATGGTTAGTGATGTTGTTCGGGTTAACTAATGCTCCTAGTACTTTTATGAGGATGATAATACAGATCTTTCGACCTTTCTTGAATAAATTTGTCGTTGTATATTTTGATGACATCCTCATCTATAGTTAAACTCAAGAGCTCCATCTCTCACACTTAAGGTAGGTTTGTGATGTCCTTCGGAGAGAAAGCTTATTTGCAAACCCCAAGAAGTGTGCCTTCCTGACCATTCACATCACTTTCTTAGCGTTCATAGTGTCTTCTAAGGGTGTCTCCCTTGATCCGGAAAAAGTAAACGCGATAGTCGATTGGCCTGAGCCCAAGACCCTAACGGAAGTACGTAGTTTTCATAGTTTGGCTACTTTCTATCGTCGCTTCATTAGAAATTTTAGTTTAATAATGTCTTCCATTGGAGATTGCATGAAGAAAGGAGACTTTATCTAGACTAAGTCGGCATCCCAAGCATTTAATGAAATTAAGAAAAGGTTGACCGAAGCGCCTGTTTTGCACCTCCTTGATTTCACGAAGGTATTCGAGATCGCATGTGATGCCTCTGGCGTGGGCATAGGTGGCGTGCTAAGCCAAGAAGGTCACTATGTCGCATTCTTTAGTGAAAAATTAAGCGATGGCAAGTTGCGTTATTTCACATATGATAAGAAATTCTATGCGGTAGTACAAGCTTTGCGATATTGGCGACACTATTTGCTACCGCAAGAATTTGTATTATACTCTGACCATGAGGCTTTAAAGTATCTCAACTCCCAAAAGAAATTGAACCACCGACACGGCCGATGGATCGAGTTTCTTCAAGCCTATATTTTTGTCCTAAAACATAAAATCGGAGTTGAAAATAAGGCTGTTGATGCGCTCAGTCGATGGATCTGCCTCCTATCTGTAATGAGCACTTAAGTAATTGGTTTTGAAAGGATCAGGAAATAATATACCACTTGTTTCGACTTTAGTGAAGTATACCTGACCCTATGAATGGAGTAGAGAGAGCAAGATGATTTGTTCCTACAAGATGATTACCTCTTTCACTCCGACCGATTGTGTATTCTCCGAACCTCATTGAGAGATTTTCTAGTATGGAAAATACACGCTAGAGGATTGTCTGAGCATTTTGGGAGAGACAAAACTATTGAAATAGTGGAAAGACGTTTCTTCTGGCCGTGTCTCAAGAGAGACGTGGCCAAAATTATCGATTAGTGTCGCATATGTCAACTAGCCAAACAACGTAAGCAGAACACTGGTCTTTACACTCTACTACCCGTTTTCGATTGTCCCTGGCAAGATGTTAGTATAGATTTTGTATTAGGGCTTCCACGTACCTCCACCAAACACGATTCCATTTTTGTAGTTGTGGACCGATTTTTCAAGATGGCTCATTTTCTCCCCTATTCTAAGACTTCTGATACTTTTAGGATTGCGAAACTTTATTTTGACGAAGTCGTTAGACTCCATGGCCTTCCAAAATCTATTGTGTCCGATAGGGATGTTAAATTCATGAGTTACTTTTTAAAAACCCTTTGGCACATGATGAGCACTAAATTAAAATTTTTATCTGCCTATCATTCACAAACTGATAGCCAGACAGAAGTTGTTAGCAGAAGTCTAAGAAAATCTTTTAAGATGTCTGGTAGGTGAGCATGCTAGAACTTGGGATTTAGTGTTATCGACCGCCGAGTTTGCATATAATAGTTCGGTCAATAGGTCCTTAGGTATGAGTTCCTTCAAAGTGGTGAACGGATATAAACCTAGGCGGCCCATAGACTTGATTCTCATGTCTCATCAATATAGAGTCTCTGGGTCTGGACAATCATTTGCATCACACCTGCATTCATTGCATCAGGAAATCAGCAAACGTATTCACTCTAATAACTTAAAATATAAATTCCTTACTGATTTGCACAGACGTTATAAAGAGTTGAATGTAGGAGATTATGTCATGGGGAGAATTAGACCTAAATGACTTCCTTTCAGGAATGTTCAAAAAGTTGCAATCTCGTAGTGCGGGACTGTTCGAAGTCCTAAAGAAAATCAGTTCAAATGTTTATGTTGTAGATCTTCCTGAAGACTATGGGATTAGTGCGACATTTAATATTGAAGATTTAGTCCCATACAAAAAGTCAATATTCATTCCTTCAGACCCTTTTGTTGATGCATCAGCCTTTGTTGACCATCTTGACTCATCATTTGCTATTGAGCCTCCACCTCCAAAGTTTCATACATGCAGAGAACACATAGAACATATATTAGATGTGCAGGTTATATCTACCAGGAAAGGAAGTTACCAACGTTACCTTTTTCGGTGGAAAGGTCGATCCGAATCGGATGTGACGTGGATTTCGCGAGTCGAGTTGCAGCACCTTGACCCTGACCTTCTGGAGCAGTACGACAGCCGGCCAGACCTACACTCGATGGAGTCGAGTTTTTTCCATCAGGGAGTTGATGGGGACATCGGAGCTGACTATTTACCCGCCTAGTCCACCATCTTATTTTTCATATCTATTTTATTTTTATTTCTGGGCTTGTTTTGCATTTTAGGGCTTATTTGTCTTATTCGTGGGCTTATTATGATTTATTTCTGTGTAAGAGGATTTTATGCAAATTATGTATTTGGACCCTATATATAGGGGACTATTTTCATGATTAGGGTTTTAATGAAGTAATTAAAATTTTCTCCCCTACGTTCTTTCTCCTCTCTCTCTCTCTCATCTCCCTCGTCCTTCTCTTTCTTCTTCCTCCCGTCTTCCCCCCTCTTCTCTTCCTCTCTTCCTCTCCTCCTCTTCTGCTTTCCCCCTATCTTCTAGTTTTCATTATTCTATCGTTACAGCCACCTTCCCCATTGTGGTGCTGCATCAAAAGCATTTTGAGTAATATCAACTTGTTAGAGCAAATTTTACGATGATACACAAATATAACTACACAAATATAACATTGTCAAAGATACTAAAGGTAGTTATATAGTTCCGCATAAAATCTAGTTAGAACATAAGAACATGAACGCAGTTGAAATTGTCTTCCGTCACATAAGCTTCAGAGCAGGGCCTTAGTTTGTGGATGGAAATGTGGCAATGTTGCAATCCTCCATAAATCTGTGAAAGAGACGAAGAGAATAATGATAAACATGGGGATGGTTCTTCATCTCAAATTACAAATGAGGTTTATCTACAGTATGACATTCATAGCATTTCCCCACGATTCTTCAAAAGTACAATCACATTTGTATATAGCTTACTCTTTGAACATTTTCTTCTCTTTGCAGTTTGATAAGTTTTCAGATTCACCTGTAGTAATATTTAATGAAGAAAACCGAATAGATTTTGTTGGTCATTGTGAAGAAGAAAAACAGATAGTAGTCACACAAGGTGAATAGATTCTGTTGAAAAATAAGGAGGGATGGAAGAAGTCCAGTTGAATATCTAAACGAAGTAAAGATGGGAACAAGGTCGCTTGTGCTCATAATGAGAGACTTTACCAACTCTACTGATTGGCAACTTTGTAAAAGAAGAAAAAAGAAATTCGTATAAATCTTCTGCTGTGGCCAGTGTACAAATCCAGCCTCTAGCTCACATAATCCTGTACTAATTCTGTAGGAGAACCTCCACCAAAAGTGGCACATCTGATGTATCTAATGTGGCTAGCCTTCAAATCCAACCTCCTGCTCATATAATTGTCCAAGAAAACCAAACACCTAAATTAACGTCTACATTTGCAATGGCTCATTGGTGATCTACAAATCCAGCCTTTTGATCACTGCCAAATTTCCTACTCCATTGGCAATGACTCACTTTAATAGTCAGTTGCTGGAAGTTCCTTCCTGTTATGGGCAGTAGTTTCCCATCGGCTGTTTTAACTTCAGGACCAACTATTTTGCTAGCATAGATCATAGATGGGGATGCTTTTGGCAAAACAAATGCTTCCATGTAGCCAAGCTGTAGGATTGATTGATTTGTAGAGCACCTAGTGTCTCTGTGCAATGCATTTGGTTTGGGAACAGAGAAGAAAAAGCTAAAAAAGATTCATTCCTGTCAAACTTCCTTACAAAAGCAAGAGCAATACTTATTCCAGTCAAAGATGCGTATTCCTTGGTAAGTGCTTGAACACCTGGGGAAAAAAAAATCTTTATTCTTGGAACGAAGCATGCTTTTACTTGTGTCAGCCCGGAGTTGTTCAAGAAATTTTAGACATGACGATGGGAAGAGAGGTGGTGCAGGCTTCGTCATCAGAGGCACAGACTCCAGGATGATTGTTGCTGATGGGTGCCATATCTTCGACACCTCTGTATTGGGAGTGAAGCTACGGGCGGCGTGGACCGATCTGGGTCATGCCTGGCGAGTACTGTAGGCTAGAGCAGTCATGCTCGAAGGCGATTCGACCATGGTGCTCGCCTGGATCCAGAGGCGGTGGCGTGGGTGGGTGCCACCTCTTGCTCCGGGACATTCAGGCCATGGCAAGTGGCGACGTCTTCTAGGCCAAGAATGTTTATAGAGAGATTGCCTTATATGCGGCTGACCACTCCCGGAGAGCTCTATGGGTTGAGAAGGTGGAGGTGCGTAGAGAATTTCGGAACTTATAATTTTTTGATTTTTTTGAATGTATCTATACAAAATTATATAAATTATCCGTTGCAGCGAAAAAGGAAAAAAAAAAAAGAAATTTTAGGCATGAAATATGAACGAGAAAAACTTGGGGGATTACTATTCCTACTCCGCTGCACTTTTATGTCCTCGACGAAAGCACGCAAGCATTACTCTCGGCGTGGTCCAACGTCTCGCGTGGTTGCAGGTCAAAACTTGCAGCCTATCTGCTCGAATATTGTCTAGGTCAGCTGTTTCATCAGTAGAAAGACAGGCATCCTGATGGCTATAGAAGAGTCTCTTTCTCTCTCTCTCTCTCTTTAAGGAATAGTAGGCATAGCCATCTAAATTTATTGGAAGGAAGAAAGGGAATTGAGAAAGGAAAAGAGAGAGGCCACAGTGAATTATAGCAGCCTCAATGACTCGTATGGTTTAATTAACAAAGGGCAGAACATGGTTCTCAGTTGCGAAGGTGTGACTGACGAAGGCCATCTTGTTCTGGCCTACGCTCAATGGCACCTCCTGTCCCTTGATGTGACCAAACAGCTAGCTAGCTAAGCTGTTTTCTTATATGGCATTGTGGTTGGTTCTATATCACGATTAGGAGTTGGAGAGCTCTTTGTAATTCGACATAGTGCAGGAAGTTTGATGATGGCTGGAAGCTAGTGTCTTTTCTTTTTCTCTGCTGTAGTCTTGTTGCATAGGAACTTGTAGTTCTTTTATTTTTCTTTTTTCTTCTTCGTTTTCAGAAAAATATTGCAGCATTTTAGGCTTGGAAGCTAGACTACCCTTGCAGGGAACTCAAGATGGAAAAGGTTGTGCATGAACTTATACATATAGTATTCGCATTCCAATAATGATCTTTTCTAGGAGCTCATTTAGAATTTTATAGGACTCCAGACACAAGCCAATGTGCCCTCTCAATTACATCCTATTTGCTCATCTAAGAATTTCAATGTCCTATATCTAAATGATCACAATTCACAAAACTTTGCTGCATGGTTGAAAGGTTATACGAGGCAATCTTGTTTATTTTAGTTAGTCAAAGCTTGAATGATTTCAAAAACATGCTTTAGGAGGAGCCGTTCCTGCTAAGCAAAGAACGAACA
This sequence comes from Phoenix roebelenii, assembly GCA_025769935.1. Classification (NCBI taxonomy): domain Eukaryota; kingdom Viridiplantae; phylum Streptophyta; class Magnoliopsida; order Arecales; family Arecaceae; genus Phoenix; species Phoenix roebelenii. Next base: position 19,612,959 of record JAOXJJ010000481.1, read on the forward strand.
TACTGGTCAAAACAATCTCTCCCTTCCTTTTTTGTCCCGTAATTTGATGGAAGGTCATAGCCATCTTATACTGGCTTCCAAGAGCATGCCTTTCCACAAGGCAGAAGGTGAAAACGCACCCTTACTGTGAAAACATTGATATTTTGATTCGAAGGCAGATTGTGAATACAGAGAAATCCATTTCTATGGATAGTCTTCAGATTCTAAGCTGCAGGTCACCCGGCTGTTTCCAGAATCTCGATGAGATTAAACAAGAGAGGTGGAAGGCCTATATTAGATTCACTGCTGCAAATTATGTAGATGGATAACGCTAATGACAGCATTTATTTTTTTGATAATTTTAGGGCTTTCTCATTTAAAATAAGCAGGTTTGCTCACCATGATGATTCTTTTCCAAGTCAATTGTTCTCAGGACACCTGCATTAGCTTCTCACAGAGTTCAGATCTACAAGCATGGTGTAGGAACGGGCACCTTGCATAACAGTTAGGGATGGTTTTCATTAGTTGACCTATAAAGCTCTGAACAATATCACCCACTTCCGACCGACACCAGAAAGATGCAATGACTAGAATATACCTGCGTCACTTGGTGTTGCAGCTCATGAAGTTTGTTGAATTTGCTCCTCAAAGCCAACAATGGCATTCAATGCATGCAAGCTGGTTATGTAGGTATCTGCCAGATAGATCATGTCTTCAGTGCAAGCAGCACCTACAGCTTCACCTAGACTGATCCACATGAGCAGCTATTGGAAATACTGCTCAGCAAAGCGATACCGTATCTGAACTTGGAAAGTGTAGATAAAAATCAGAGCAGCCTAGAATATAACTTCTCAGCAGCTCCACATAGATGCCAGTCCAATTATTCTGGGTTGATGGTCAAGAAGTCCATAAAGTTGGCACAGCAGCAGATAGTTTTACAATCAGAGATCACATGTTCTGTAGCAGCGCTGTCGAGCGGCTAATCTGCCCAGCTTTATAATCTCATCAGAATCATTTGATTGAAAGGCATCAACTACTTCATACTAGAAAGAGTATACCATTGCATATTGAGCTCAAGATTGCGCTTTGAGTTTGAAAGCCATATGGAGGGAAGTAGAGATAGCAAAGTAACAAATTTTCTAAAAACTGAATATGAAGGATTGTTCTATATTTAGCATAAGTTAACTGTTAACCCGGAGTACAAAACATGATTCAACATGAAATAAGCAAGATATGTCCAAGTCGATTATAGATCCAACATCTTATGGAGCAGCATCTGGATCTAATCTTCTTTGGATTGCAGCTGCAGCCTATGGGAGCAAAAATAGGGGGATAAGTGTAGATACGTCATCCTGCTAAAATCTGGAATATAATAATCTCTATTACAAAGCACTTACCTCAAAATTTCCCAGCTTATACTGATACATCATTTCTTCCCTCAAACGAGCCTGCTCCTTCATTGCTTGAGCCTAAGAATTCAGTGAATTGAAAATAAGCAAAAACCTTTAACATGATAACAAGAGGAGATGCTTTATTTCCATGATAATAAAAGCTTCAGCATTGCATCTATGATTTCTGGTCAAGTCTTATTGAAAAAACTTAACTGCATTGAGGAGGGGGTAACACATTTTTTTTTATTTTCTCCATTATTTGTACGTCTTTCACAAGGTTGCAAGATACCTAGGAACTTTTCATGAAGAAGTGGAACAAAATTATCTGGAAAAGCCAGATACAATTCAGGGTGTACATGAGCGAGCTGGGTCAGCTTGAGCTCCACTTAAAATTGTTTGGGGCTAGCTTGAGATCAATTCGAGCTTGAAAGGTCGACCTCACGCTTGGCTCATTTGCTGTCAAGCTGACCTAAGGTTGGCTTGAATTATCTCAAAACACTGAACCAAGCTGAGCATTTCTATGATAACAGACGGGGAAGACCTAAAGTAGGGAAAAAAAAAAAACGGAAAACCCAAACCCCCCTCTCTTATCACTCATCTTGCTAATCCGCATTTCTCTTATCATGAACCAGACCATAGATCAGAACTTCTTTGGGTTTAAAAGTTCAAGAGGGGGGATTAGGTGAGATGAGAAAATGAAGAGGGCGGGCAGCAGCTGGAACATTCAATGCAAAGCAGAGAAGAGTTAGGCGCCCTTAGTTTTCAATTCATTAAAATGAGCTGTTAGATAAATATAATGGCTTCATTATCTACTGGCAAATAAATATTTGTGCTATTAGGTTCAAATATAATGACTAGATGTATTTCCTCCAAATTAAATTTGCTAGCAGTCAGAAATAAAAATAAAATTAACTTTTAGTTTATAAATAATTAATAAGTGATGTATTATCTGATGTTTACATATTATTTTTTGAGCCATATTGATAAGAACGTGCTAGGCATAGATCGTGTTTAGCACATTTACTAAAGCTAAAATTCGAGACAAACACAACCTTTTCATGAACAGTTCATTTGTTTGATGGTCCTAAAAGAAGCAAAGAGTGAGGGCTCCTTTAGGTTTCCACATACAGAAAAAAGATTTTACTGACCTACAAAAGATGGAACATTCGAGGACAACATTTTATAATGAAGGTTCCACTCCAAATCGAACCCCATAAGCAACCAAACCTTGCTGATGAGGACTCTTAAAGCTGGCCTCCTGCTGTTGGTGCTCGGGTTTCATATATTACAGACTTACAGTCCTCATCAGGACTGGCAACAATAGTAACTGACTCTTTCATTTAGCATAAAAACAAACAAGTCAATGATCTACCGAGATACCAGTGCTATTATCATTCATATAACTTATAAAGTGAAGTATTGTGTAAAATCCAGAATAATAAATTCTTGTTTTTAATTTCAAAAGGACAAGGGTTATAAATCAGGAATGGTAGAAGAAGTTATTCTTACCATTCCACTTTGCATTGAGCGCTTTAAAGTCTCCACCTGTTCCTCCTTTTGTCTTTCACGTTCTCTCAGCAATTCTAGTCTGCAAAGATAATTAACTTTATTAGTTCGAACTAACCAATCTATAATTATATCAAGGTTTTCGTTTTGAATAGGAAATAGCACAGAACAGAATATCATCTATAAGAATTTTAATATTTGGAATCACGTGCATATGAAGGACATAACTTTACAAGAGGATACAAGCATACAGCTTAGAGTGAACAGAGTCTACCTGGCATACATGCGCAAAGTTGGAAGAATATACAGATCTAATATATGACAAAAACTGATATTGCAATCATATCATTGCATTAGAGAATTTTAGTTGCCACGTATAAGTGGTGGAAAAAATCACCATTATGGGTGTCATACTAATAAATAATAATCCATTTGGCATAGAGTAATTCCATAGCCTGGCTCCATACTGAACAAGTTTCCAGAAACAACCGAATTTTGATAATGCATGATTACATAACGAGACACAGCCAGACTAGCCTTTGACCGGAGGTTTTAAAATTTTAACTGAGGTTTTGTCTTTGTTCAGCATCACGCTAATATCTTAAGCCAATTCACTGACAACAGGCTCATTATCTGATATCTGGTCCATCATTAAGCTTACTCATTATCCGATATCTAGTCCATCATTAAGCTTACTGATGGAGCTAATGCAGATTATTAGTAATATACCATTGATTGAGAGAAATGATAGTTCTTGCCGTAATTTATGCCTTTTTCCTCGCTTAGTAAGGAAAAGATAAAAAAAGGAAAAAGAAAAAAAGCACAAGATGAAATATTCATCAAGAAACCCAAAGTGATCCAGCCCCTTTATGATCAAGAAACCCAAAGTGATCCAGCCCCTTTATGGTTGGTCATATTAGTCGAATGCAGATTCCCCACAACCCTAGGTCAAATTTCTCATAACTCACCTTTCAAGCTATTTTCTTTTGCTATCTATGGTATTAAAGGAGAGACAAACCTAACCATGTCAGGTTTCTCCAAAAAGCTAAATTAAAATTGTAATCCAGGATCTTAGTTGAAGTAGTAGAGTTAGTAACAATTAATAGTGCACAGCAGTTGAAATAAATTGAGAGAGCCAGATATGAGTCATCCCTTCACAGACCCCATTCAAGCAAAGTGGGGCACAGAAAATCTTTCTGACTGCAGATTTTGCATGAGACAAGATGAACAACAAATATAACTGAAATTTCCTGGCTCGCTAACTAAGTTTGCCCATCTTAGAAGATCAGAAAATCCCTTTGCACCTCCATTTCGGTCTCGGTACCACATTAAATGTAATCCAAACATAACTACAAAGGAATTGCCTCTAGGACACTTGCCAATATATACCTAAAGGCCTTTTAGGATCTACAATACTCTTGAAACCACTTTCGATCCCATTAGGTTTAGGTTCCCTAAAGAGGAACCATCCTAGTTAATCTCCACTTTCAACTCATTAATGTTCCAGATTGTTTTATGGTGTGTATTTACACACTAAGCATACAAAATGAATTTAATCCTACTGGTTATTCTATTCAGGAAATTTGTCTCCATATGTGAACCGCAATGTTATGGTTTTTTTCCTGGTCCTCCACATACCTCCTAATTTGCTCCTTCAAAGTCGCATAGCCACATTGAATTTTCTATACTTGTAGCTCATAAAGGTTTAAAGAAGCTTTTTAGGAATGACAAGGAAAAAAGCCCTCATAATTGGCAATTGACTCCAAATTGCTGTAGTCACTTAACTTTGCAGATTGTTTGTTCATTTTATCCACCATGCATGCCCATTCATACATATTGTGAAAAACATTATAGTTTCTGATACGGGACCAAATATGGATAGCCCACAATGCATGAGGACCCACAAAATAGGTCTGACAGGGATTTTATTTATATTAGTCACTTGCTATTCAAGCTCTGAGAATGGAAATACTGGAACAAAGGATCAAACCACCCTGGTCTAGGGCTACATGATTGAAGGATGATGGGAGAAATCGTGATCCAGGTTTTTCAAGGTTCAATTGAAGAATTCACTATAAGCTTATAACCAAATTTCATCAATTAATGCACATAGACTTAAAAAGGCAACAACAGCTTCCAGATTTAAACAATCAAACAATAGAGAAGAAGATCTTACCTCATGAAAACTATCAGGTATTTTAGTGCAGGGATTAAGTACAATCACTCTACAACAGATACCAAAGAAAAACTGAAACATGATAATCCAGGTATTTCAGTGCAGTGATTAAGTACAATCAGTCTATCACAGATACCAAAGGAAAAGTGAAACCTGATAATAACCTATGAGATGGTAGCAGTGAACGGTTAATAGAACATCATATGTGAGCAGAATTCGTAGAGAAGAGAGAACAAGAAAGAGGAGAAGAAATATGAAAGATAGGGGACCGAGAACAGTCGAATGACAGCTTCCTTTTCTTCAATTTTTTAGCATGCATGACTTCCACATATCAGACCCTCTATCCTTTCCCAATCTGAGTATTTCTAGGACTCTTACAAATATAGAAACAAATTGCATCAAAGTCCTGCCAATCCACCAACATATTTGACCTCCATTAGGATCCCAATAAGCAGCATTAGTGTCGTGCTACTGTTCATGTGAACAATAACTGGCCTCTTATTAACATTCAGAAAAAACAATTCAAAAACAATGTACTAAAGGAACTGAAAGCTACTCAATCAGCAATAAATTTGAAGTCATTGGATCAAATTGCAGTTGCGCCTAGCTTCACGTTCCTTGCAGCAAGGTGGGCCTAAAATACCCCAACTCCCAAGAAACCTTGTGATTCCAGCCCTCCATGGGTCCAAATAGCAATCTGATTGCTTTTGGAGCTGTTCTTTTTTGTAGCCACTGAAACCCTCTCTTAGGCCTTAGCAATCTGATTGCTTTCATCTTGGAGACAATCTGAATTTCAATGGTTCGAGGATGCATACAAAGCATTTGGCCACTTCTCCACTTCTCTATACAATGCCCTAATCTGCTGGTGCTTTTGCTGATAAAGCCCATCTTATTGTTAATTTCAGTTCCAAATAGAAGGCTGAAAAGGTTATCTACCCTGAAGCTGAAGAATGTGATGAACATAAGAACACAGACAAAGAAGTACAACATTGCATCATTCTCCGACCTCTTTTCATCACACATCGAGAAGATGATCATGTAGATTAGAGGTGAAGCAATATTTTCCAGAGAAGAGTGTGATGCAATAGACAGTTATGCACCATGATGCTCGTTTCTGGGAGATGCATCAACGTAATAAAAAATGTTCATAAGTTGAAGGCCAAGCAACACTCAAATCCCTACAAGGTAGGGGTGCACCAATTTCAAAGTTCATGAGAGGTGCTTGGTCACTTGTTCAATTGGTAGGCTTGTGGACCCAATGTAGTGTGATCTTCTGTCAGTTATAAGGTCACATACTCCTAGGGAAACAGAAGGTTTTCTATACGAAAGTACATCATGACGGCTTCAAAAATACATAATCTTCAGCGAAGAGTTCTCACCATAACATATGTGTCCATCAAGGATCTTCAAACGATGAAGTTAAAATAGATTGCCTGGATGTTCCTTCTGTTACATGTCAGCTCGAGTGGAGATAGCTTGTTGGATCCCTTCCCCCAACTCGACAGGGCGAGTTTTCCACGAGGGACAAATCGATGCAGCTGGCATCGAAGATCGACTACTAATGCCCAAGGGAGGGTTCAACAGGTAACAAAAATCAGCTCCAAAGCAATCAGACGGCTGTTCAGACTCATGGAGTGCTAAGCTCACGAGGTTATTCAGCAATCAGGATATTTTACTATTTTCAGCCCCAGTCTGCTGCAAGGAACATCTGTGAAGCAAGGAACAACTAAAATTTCATCCAACAACCAATTTTTTTCAAGATTGACTAACTTTTAGCTTCTATTTTGATGCATTGTTCTTAAGTTGTTTTTTTGAATGTTAATAAAAGGTCGGTTAATGTTCACATTAATAGTACGTGCTATAATGACATGTTGTTCTAGGAGTCTTAATAGAGGTCAGATAGGTTGGTCAATTAACAAAGATCTTGAGGGGATTTGCTTCTATATTCGTAAAATTCCTAGACAGACTCAAAATAGGAAAGACGAGGGATTTAAATGAATAAATGTGCCTTGATTTTAGCGCCAAAAATCATGCATGCTGGAAAATTTTATGAAGAAAAGAAGGCTATCAGCTAATTGTTCTCCCTCCCTCCCCTATATCCCATATTTCTTCACCTCTTTCCTCCACTAACTCTACCCTTCGTATCATATTTTGTTAACTGTTTACTGCTATTATTTTCTAGATTGTAATCATATTTCAGTTTTCCTTTGGTATCTCTGTTAGTACTTAATTATTGCATTAAAATACCTCATAGTTTTGATATGGTAACATCTTCCTTTTAATATTAATAGGGATTTCAATACTTAATTTCTCTATTGTTTGATTGTTCAGATCCGACAGTTTTTGCTGCCTGTTTAAATCTGTGTGCATTAATTGTTGAAATCTGGTTATAAGCTTATAGCAAACTATTTGATTGAGCCCTAAAAGCCCTAGATCTTGATCTTTCTCATATTCCTTTACTCATATAACCTGAGAGCAAGAATATTTGATCCTTTAATTTCCTAGAAAACAAAAGTTAGCTCTTTGTTGTTCCATTCTCAGATATTGGACAGCAAGTGACTAATTTAAGTAAAAAAAGTCCTCTCGCATACTGCAGGATATACCTGCTTGGTCCTACATCAGTTTCCATCAGAGTATCTACCAACAAGAGTATTTTTTACTCTCACCGATCAATAACGTTGTTTTGATCGAACAAGAATTCTTAGAGAATATAATTTGAAAATCATATACAAAAATACAGTTGCACAATTCGTTCCTACATATATATCCACATGCCATGTGGGAATGGTAGCGGCATTTTTCCAATAATAGGCACTCAATCTGATGGTTCATGTTGAGACATTCATTACCAAATGATCTGCTATGGCCAGTTAATAAGAAATTCTCAGAACAGCTAGCATAAAACTATAACTTTAGTTTAAATGTAAGAAGAAATTGCTGCACTAACTATTTACCGCAGAGACAACTGGAATTATCAGATGGCAAAACAATACATGTTTTATCAAAAATATTCGATAGACATTACATACCGACGTTGTTCTTCATCATCAAAAATAGTACGCTCTGTTTCTCGGACTTTCTTCAAACCCTTTTTCATTTCTTTTTCCATCATATGTCGATGATAGGCATCTAAATCATAGTATCTGCAACAATAGTAACAACAGAAAGCTGAATTTGTTAGGAAGATGGGTGTATTTGTACAAACAATTCCAAAAATCACACATTGTACCCCACTTGACTTTAACAAGTGAGGTCCAACCATTTCTTGTTTTTATATTCCCTCCTACATTAATACTCATCCGTGCATAATAATTTTATATAAGAACACTTAATATAGATGCAAAATTGAAGTGTTCCTTTGGGAGGCTCTTAAAAGTAACACATGTAAAAACTGGAGCTTATACCACTGGGACCTTCATATTTCTGAAAGGGACATTTTATATCCATAATAGACCCATACATGAGAAAAGTTGGTAAGATAACCACTGGCATCAAGATTATTGTGCAACAGAATAAAAATGTTAGTATGCTTTCTGAATAGAATGTTTTATCTTAATAGTGGCATCCATAATATAATAACAACTTGGAAGAGTCTGACATCCATAACATAAGAACAACATGCAAAGTTGGAGGCCAAATTGAAAGTGGCACATGCCAAAGGAGAGCTAAACATGGACCATCAAACTTTATCCCAGGAATTCTAAGCACTTTTGTCATGCAAAACTGCATGTTTTTTCCTTCAGTAATTTAATAACGACGTTTTCATAGAAGATTTGAGATTTGCATATTGGAGTATTTAAGGTAACCTTTACTAATTCAACAGCAGTGATGATGATTATATTATAATAAATAATACATTTTAACTGATCTTGTAAGAAACCAAGGAAGAGTACAGAATTAATGGCATCATAAATAGCTATGGTGCTTGATTAAAAAGGGTCATAATTGAAGAGATATATCAGAATCTTCCACTTGCATGAAAGACCTTATAGGAATCATAACATTACATACACCTGCAACACAAAGCTTCCAAGCCCATTCTTCAGGAAAGAATCTTTTGTATTGATAAAAATAAGATTAGATACAAATTTTATGAAAATAATTTAAAATCATGAGCCAAATTGTAAAGCTATGAGCAGTGTATTGGAAGAGAATTTTAAATAATGACAAAAATTCAGAGACACATCTGAGTTTAGGCTAAGGTTACTTATGAAATTTTTCTTATTTAGGCAAGGGATAGAAAGATTCAGAGACAACAGAACTGCCAATTATCATTATCAGCTTGGAGCAAGAATATGAGAGTATCACAGTAGGTAATTCAGTAGGCACTAAGAAAGGAAGGTGGGCTAGGATGATGCATTCAATCATTGAGGATATGTAGGTAGAAAAAGTGACAAGCATCAAAAGCAACCAGGCTGACATACTTAAGTTCCATTTACACTGGGCCTGCATCAAGGATGAATGTAAAGATCATCTGTTTATACAAGACGAGAACTTATTATTGATATTTGAAATAATAGAATATAGCACATGATACTTGCAAATGAAATTTTATTGAATGGTAGAAGTTTAAGATTAAGTGTTATTTGAAACAAAAAATAAGGCCCAAATCAAAATGGATGTCCAAGAGGGAAATATGGGATGGTTAATTTCATGATCTTGGATTCAGCATGGAAAACAATGGGAAAATATACTGGCACATATCCAAGTTAAGAGTCGGGCAGATAACTGGAGAAGTTAAGAGTCGAGCAGATAACTAGAGAAATGCTTCTAGGATTGATGCATATTTTGAGATCCAAAAAAACTGTAAAATGATGATAATGCCCATAGTTTTATATGCTTTCAATGTTTCAGGCAAGAAAGCAAGCCCAAGAAAATCAAGACTAAAATTAATAAGCAGGTGGAGATGGATAAGTATTTGTTACAAATGGGAATTCTAGGGAGAAAGTTAGTACACTCTAGATGGCATAGAAGTTGCACTTTTGGAGAAAGAAATAACAAAGAAGTAGATGAGATAGCATCACATGTTAAATGAACATCTGAGTTGGTCTGTTAAGGAGATGTCATAGGGTTAGCAGAAGAGGAAAGGACAAAAAGTAACATGGCTAAAGTTGGGACAAATGATAACCGATCCAGAAAAGCTTGCAGAAACGTCAAAGGTTGCCCCCTAAAGGAATTATTGCAAAAGAAAGATTCATTAAGACAACCTGGGATAGTTGGGAGTTGGGACAAAGGTTAATGCTAACAGTTATCGTTTAGGGATAAAAGCAACGGTCCAATATGTGAGATCCAAGGAAAGTTAGCAGCCTTATAGATAACAGTTCAGCACTATAAGAAAAATATAGAGATCAATTATTGCTCAAGGAATCTGACTCACAGTGGGACATTTATATTTTCAAGATGATATAAGCTAATACTAGTCCTCTAGCACAATGGTTTAATTAGGATAAAATCTGAAGCATGGTAAACTAATTGATAAACAAAGCATTTGATTCATCAATAAAATTACATCTGCAATAATTACTCAATTATTTTTAATATGGAATAATACCTTCATGTTGCATAACTAACAATGACGAACCATATGACATATAGATTAGTAAATAAGGCTAAATGAATGGACAAACAATAAGAATTGAAAGCTCATATAATAATAATCCTAAAGATCAAAAATCCATGAGGTGGAAAAGTCCACCAAGGCTGCTAGAACAGCACAATATGCAAAGACAAGGGCATTACTCATTATAAAATTGTTTTCCAGGCAAAAATATAATAAGCAGCTAAAGAAAAAGACAGAAAAACAGGAATTGATGCAATCGATCTTGTGAATTATGTTAAATCATGAATTTACAAACAGATTCTCTAACAAGGCTCAAACTCAAGTTTACGGCACAGTCAGAATTGATACAATTGCTAGCAATCATGATATTGTTAATAAAGCAAGAAAAAATTGCTTCATAGCATAAAGCATCACTGGCAATAGAATATAAGGCAACAAACTCCTAGATGGTGCACATATTCAGATGACTAATGTATATATGTGTGTGTGTGTGTGTGTGTGTGTGTCCCTGAACAGAACAGCTGTTTTCACAAGCTGTCTTCAATTGTAAAAGCATTTAAGCAATGTCAGGTTCAACTAGAACAAATTTCACCAATCAACTCAATGTCACTTTTATGATGGAGGCCAAATAATGCAGCTCTAGGCCAATGACTGCACAAAAGAGTGTTTGGAGACCCTTTTGGTAGACAAATTAGGATTTCTTAGGTGATTTCTGGATATAGTCCAGCAATTTTAGCATGCAACAAGATCTAATAATAGCACTTGAACCACTTGATTAGGGATGCCTAGAATTTCATGGCACGAAAGAAGAACTAGGGTTTCAATATCTTCCTAAAATTTCTACATGCAGATCTCAACAATAAAGTGCAATAAACACAAGATCAATGGTCAGTAGTGTTATATCTAGCAATAGACAGCAATTAGATCGATCTTTGAACAGTCATGTGAAAAGGCTGCATATCAAAGAAAAGAGAAACAGAATTAATCAGATTATAGAACAAATTAAAGCATAATTAATAATGAAGACAAGAAAAGGTGTAAGAACACAGGTAAAAGGATGATAGGAAGAGGAAACAGGAGAGGGTGTGGGTGAGGGACAGAGAGAGAGGGGGGGGGAGAGAGAGAGAGAGAGAGAATAGGTAGGCAAGCACCTGGAAGACTTTCTTCAATTTGAATCTCCAAAAACAGCAGCATATGACTCACAGATGACTTCATAAATAACAGAAATCCTTAATACTAATTTATAAACTACCCCTATGAACTAAGAGTTACTTTTCACAATTTTTTGTAGCATGAACAGCACTGCTACAAAGACACAGCTCATCGAGCCATCAAACAAGGTCTAAGATCTTCTGATCACAGCGCTGGACTACAAATAACCTACTAACAATGAAAATAAAGCAAATTAGAGCAAAATTTACAGGCTACAATTGGATACAAAAGCAACCCTGAAGATTCATAGACCCTATGGTGAATTACCAAAGAAGCAGAAAATGACATAAAGCCACTGCCCCTCACATCATAACCGAAGGATCGTTAATAACCCCAAAAGATGTAAGACTAGAACATAGTTCGATGAGGTAACATAGCAAATAACGTAATAGTTCAGATGATATGAATTGTATTCATCTTTGAGACATATGCAATGCTTAGGAATATAGCCTTAAACAATGTTTCATAATTCAGTTTGTAACTTACATAAGATCTCTACCATGCCACATTCCTTTACATAATCAACACAAGAGGGAAAAAAACAAAAAAAAAGAAAAAAATCATTGAGTAATATCAATAAAGCCAAAGCAAACTTTACAATGATATACATTATAGCACAGGCAAAGATATTAGAGATAGTTATATAGTTGCACATAAAAAAGGACAAATTGTATCTAGTTAGAACATATAAGCAATAACGCAGATGAAGTTATCTATCATCTATAACATAAAATTCAGAGCAGAGGCTTACTTTTTGGATGGAAATGTAGCAGTATTATAATCCTCCATAAATCTGTGAAAGAGACAAAAAATATAATGTCAAAAATAGCAATGACTCTTAAAATATCCAAAATTACAAAACGAATTTAATCCACAGAATGATTTTACAGTATTTTCACATGACTCTTCAAAAATACAATCAACAAAACAGAATTATCTTAAATAATTTTTTATAGCTTACTCTTTGAACATTTTTTTCTCTTCCCAGTTCGATAACGTTTCCAAATTCACCTGTAGTCCATATATAAAGAAATTAAAAAGTTGGGGGATACTATCGAATTCCATAGGAGTTTTACTGGTCATCATGAAGGTGAAAAAAATGTAATTCACACATGGCAAATTTCCTTCTTGTCTGGAATACCAGCATGATTAACCAAGGTACAAAATGGTTTCTTATGCTTTTGGTGCTAAATCTATCCATCTAACTTTGAATGAAGGAATTGATTCCCCATAAGACTTAAAACAATAAACCACAAATTAAAGAAGTTAAAGTCAGCGCAAAAGAATATAAAGAATCTGGAGACCTGCAAGTGAAAGCTTCTTGAAATGATTTTAATGCCTATGCGCGGCTATTTAACTTTCAAGACTTTTTCCGTTGTTTTAGTCTGTATCCAACATCTCCAAGAATCATGATGAGCTTAGGGAGAAACAAAGAAACAATAAGAAGTTGTTTGTGCATTGCATGCTTTAGGACAATTTGCACAAATTAGGCACATTAAGCATGACTTGTCTCAGAAACCTGTCTGGTGATTCAACTCGAGTATGATTTAGAGTTAGTCTCCATGGAGCAAAATTAGTTTAATAGTAATGAATGAAAGTTCAACGGGTCGCATAAATCCGCATGATTATAAAATAGTGCTATTTTTGCTCATAAACAGAACTAGATTCATACACAGAACTGACCAAGAACATTATAGTTCCATTTCTGATAAATAAGGTAGTTCACCGCTGACCTGATGTCAATAAAAAAGAAAATTACTCAATTACCGATATGCACCCTCAACTAGGGGAAGGAAAAGAAAAGAGCCCAGCTCCCAGTATAGAGTCAGCTAAAATGACCAGGATATCATCAAAAGAAGTTAAAGAACATCTTATGAGCATTCCTCATATTGATATCAACCTCTACAACTAGTTTCAAATTCCTGACCTCGGTGACTAAGAAGAAAAGGGTTTACCACGAAAACCAAGAGGACAGTCACAAGTAGGCACACCTTCCTTATTAGTTATACAATTTATGCTCATACTCGGAAACAAAAATTCTATGTTCCTCTCAACTTGTGAGAAGTGCAGAATGCAAACGTATGCATCCATATTCATCTCAAAAGCACAAAACACAAGCTAAGAAGTCAAAATGGCAATATAAACCCACAACCCCAAGAATAAAAAGAAAGTTTAACTGTGAAGAAAAAATAAAGATTCTCTTTGTAGTGCCTTCTCCTAATGCGATCACAATCCATAACGGGAAGGAGTTAAACATGTGTAGCATACAAAGGAAGTACCTGCTTTACTTCTGCTAACCATGCAGAAAATTCTGGCCGTTTATTCCTACGAAAAGATACAAAGAATTCAGACAATATATCCAGTATCCATCAATTAATAAAAATGCTGATAATTCAGAGCATTGCGTTGGAAAGAAACTTATTTTTATACCTGACATGTCACTCCTTTATCCACCGATTGAATATATTTTTACTGACTTGCAGATAAAATTAATTTAACCAGCTCGTCTATGGCAGTTTTTACAAGAGGTATCATATTTGAATGTTTCAAATCTTGATGCAAACACTAGTAGAATAATCAGGAACATAAACATATATTTTTGCATCTCAAAAAACCCCATGAGATTGTGATGTCCAAGGACCAGTTATAGGTGCTTATAAATGTTTGGGATAAAAAACCTGATTGTTAAATAGTTAAATTAACTGCATCATTAGGAAAATTTGAAAAAAAAAAAACTTCTTTTACATCAAATCAGTGCATGACCGTCCAAGTACAAACTCACAATTATATAAAATATATAATGCAGGTTCCATAAACCAAAAGAGAATAACTTTTGCAATTATAAACACTCACCACATATCGATTTCCTTGATGATACCATACTTCCCCCACGAATTGGTGACCGCCCCCCTCATGGCCCCTTCTTTCTCTTTCGTCTTCTTCTTCTTCTTCTTATCTTTCTTCTTCCTCCTCCTCTCCTCCTTCTCCCTCTTCCTCTTCTTTTCCCTCTCCCTCTCTTTCCTCCTCCTTTTTTCTCTCTCCCTCTCCCTCTCCCTTCTCCTCCTCTCCTTCCTCCTTCGTCGCCTCGCCTCCCCCTCGCTCTCCTTCGAGTCCGAATAAGAACTCTCCGACTCTCCCACAGAATCCTCACTCTCCGAGTAATCCGAATACGAATCAGAAGAAGAAGAATAATCGTCCTCGGAATCACCCTCCGAGCCACGACCCCTCCGACGGGAGCCCCTCCTCGAGCTCCGGCTCCTCCTCTTCTTCTTTGCTCGGACCTTATCGTCGCCGGAGTCGCTGGAACCGTCGTCGCTGCTGCTCCTGTCCTTCTTCCTCTTGGATTTCTTGTAGCGATCTCGATCTCTTCTCGAGGAGGGCTCTTCGCCTCGGCCGTCCTCCTCCACCGCTTCCTCTTCTTCTGGTATCGATCCGTTCCGATCCTTCGCCATCTCTAGATCTAGGGTTTTATTTTCCGTTTCTTTTTTCTTGCAGGAGATTATTACAGGATGGGAGAGATGGGGGATTCTCAGTCTAAATAGAGCAGTAGAAGAGCTCGGCAACGGCGGCAAGAAGCAGGAACAAGATAGGGATTTCTTTCGCTGGACTCCTCTATGGACCGTTTGATTTTATGATTTGGTTGGTTAACATGTAGTCACTTTTGTTGATTGTACTGTTGATTTATTATCCTAAGGGTCTTATTGTGGTAAAGCCATGGGGTCTGGAGTTACCACGTAATACAATCACCTTAGGGCTGCTTTGGTGGGACTCAACCTGACCCAAACACCACGTCCAGCCGCAGGGTAGGGCAGAGTGGCATGTCTTCGGAGAAATTGTTTGTTAGATTAGGTCTAGCTCCACAGTAGATCAATCCGATCAAAAAGTAACACATGCTAAAAAAAATGGGAAAAAAAAAGCTGGATCATGCGGGTGCAAGTAGAGTGGTTGGAGCCAATGATGCAGAAGCCGAAGGCCTTGCAGGTGAAGGGAAGCTTGCAGTCGCTTCTCAAAGCCGTGAAGTCAATCACCGACTTCGATGAAGATATATCCGGCGCATGGCTGAGTACCCGAAAGCCGCCCGAAGAAGTCCAATTTAGTGAAGCAGAGCTCATTGGTGGGAGGATCACCTCGAAGATGGTCTTTGGGCCACCATTGTTGTTGGCAAAGACGTAAAGCCCGGTGGTGTTGACCATTAGGTAGGCGAACTTGGTGTTAGACTTCTTAATGAAGTGGTGTCGGTTGAAAGGCTCCAATAGAGCTGGGAGCTTTTGATCCACCGGAGAAAGGCATCGAAAAGGATGATGAGGAGGCAATAGTTACCTGGAGAGATGTCGGAACCAGAGGTGGAGAAAGAAAGAGAGGCATCGATGGGGACAAGCTGGAGGTGGGAGTCGGTGAGGTGGTCGGAGGAGGACTGCAAGGAGGTGTTGAGGAGGAGGAACAGACGGATGGCTTCAATGGGGCGAGACGAAAGAAAAAGAGGGAACATGGGGGGGCTGTGGGCTTAGCGGACTAGACAATGGCCGCAGAGCATGAGTAAAGGACGGTAGAAAAGGCAGATGAAAAAGTGCCGCCAAGAGCAACAAGAAAGGCTCCAATGGTGCTTACAAGATGGAGAGTGGAGGTGGTGAGGTTGGGTAGAGGAATTGGAGGAGATGATGGCAGCATCAGAGGAAACTAAGTGTCTGAAGAGGAGAAGAGACGAGAAGGCAGCCATAGTTGTATACATGTTGCTTTTTGGTTGGACTCGTCCACTATTGAGCTGGTAGACCTAGTCCAACTAATAATTTCTCATATCTTAGGATGCTCTCACCTGCATCGGGCATGTAAAATGAGTTGCCAAGGCCTACAACTCAAGATGTTTTCGCGCAGCAAGTCTCGTAGCCAAATAAGAGCCCGCACTCACAATCCCTCCTCACCTGCATCAGGACTCTGTGGTATGATCATTGCCATCCTCTTTTGTGCCTATGCTGACTTTATCCACCTTGGTCGGTGACTACACCAGCAATGTAGACCTTGACTTGGACGTCCTCAACCTTCATCTCCTTGCCAAACCCTCGCCGAAGAGGCCAAGGTCAATGCCTCTACTACCATCGCCACATCCTCCTCCATTGTTGATGACCATGGACGCCCCATCTTTACCTCTGCCATCCCAAGCATGCAAGCCTCCACACCGCCGCACCCCCAGGCTGCCTCCCCAACTACACATCATCTTTGCCCCTCATCAAGCACCTCCAAAAGTCTACCACCACTCTCGATGCCAACGACTATTGTCTCTTCGTCAAGGAAGTCGTTGTTCTCCGTGACGGTGACTGCACCAACACGCCCTCTCTCATCGCTTGCCTTTGCAGCCCCTCACCTTCTAGCTCTTTCCCCAACTCTAACTCCCTGCCAGCAGCCTCACCCACCCCAGCCATCTCCTCCCATCCTTATCATTTTTCTGCCTACACTAGAGAGTGAGAGCTCGTGCAGATGAATAACATGTCCATTTTAATATGGATACTATACCATTATGATAGTTTTTCATGTTGGATGGATAGACCTTCACTTGCATCTAAATTTAGTACACTGATATGCTTCATATCAAGAATAAAGTACAGGGAATCACCATTGATATATTACTTTGCTGCAAATTTGCAAAACTTTAAACCATTCTGGATAAGCATTGGGTTCAAATTGGTTTTAATAGGACTCTTGGGATTGGAGATCACGCTTTTAGCATTTTGTTCCCCATTTTTTATTCGCAATGGCTCTAACAAGGATATCTTGGTAACATCTTTTTGGAATGAATCCATTGCCAGCTGGGCCATCCCTCTTAATATACCTATCTCTAAATTCAAAGATTATGGTGATGTTTCTCTTATTATGTTAGGTTTTCTACTTAATAAATCAATTTGGAAGTGGTGCCCTCTATTTTTTTTCTCGATGAACTCCAAATTTTTGAACAAAGGTGTTGTTGCCTGACAAATTTCTCCTTTCCTTTGAAAGTTTGGAAAAATTTAGGGCATGTTTGGTTGGAGGGGAGTGGATTCTAGAATGGAAATAGAAATGAATGACTCTTATTTCAGCCGTTTGGTTGGAGAGAGTCCCTTAGCCATTCCGATTCCATAAGAGAATGGAAATGTCCTAATTCTCCAAACCCAATTCCCACTCTATCCTAGTATTCAAATTCCATTCCGATTTCGATTCTAATTTTTTGTCACGAATCAAACGTGTTAGGATATATAGCCTTTCCGATTTCCATTCCAATCGGTTCCAATTTCAATTTTTGTCACAAACCAAATGCACCCTCAAGGTTTTCGTGTGGTTGGTGTTGAAAAACAAACTCAATATTGCATAAGAGTAGTAGAAGAAAGGATGCTTTCATGATTGTTTGTTGTCCTCTCCATCACTTTGGCCCCAACTTTATTGATCATGTAGCTATTCTCTACCCTTTTACTCCAGGTTTCTAGAGAAAGATGAGAAGGTCTAGCAATCTGCAATGGTCTAGTATAAACTCCATCAATAATTATAGCAACATCCATATGCTTCTACGTTGAATCTAGTATTGCCCCTTCTCATCATTGTTGTTACTTGGAGCATATGGAAAGAGAGACATAATTGAATCTTCTCGCAGAAATCTCTAGAGCTAGCATTTGTTCTCAAGAAGGCACTGCTTATATTAATTTCTTAGAGACGTAACATTTCTTCCACATTCTTCAAGTTTATTCAAGTCCTTTAACCTATGCTATTAGACTTATTCCCTATTTCTTCTCTTTAACAAATCTTACCATGTTCTCTTTGGATAGCATCCTATTCTACAAGTTTGTATCTTATTTCTTTTCAACTTTTATTACTAACATGATTAACCTTTTAAGGCCCTGCACGTAATTTTGATTACCTTCAATTTTTTTTATTAGAGTGGGGAAGTTTCCTCCTCCTTTTCTTTTAAAAGAAAAAAAAAACTTTGGAGCAAAATAATTCATAAATTATATACTTAGAGTGGGGGAGTTTCCTCCTCCTTTTCTTTTAAAAGAAAAAAAAAACTTTGGAGCCAAATACTTCATAAATTATATACTATGGCTTGATGGGCCAGTGAAGCCCTACTCTCATGTTTGCTAAGATTCCCATTCTAGTTGAGAACAACCATCCCGATAATTTTCTTCATACCTAAATTGGAGATTTTTTTTTAATCAACTAGAATTTTAATGGATGCACACTCTTCTGAAATTGGTGTAAACTCATGTGATATGATGCAACACATAAGGGTAATTAAATATTAGATTACCATGCCAATATTAGCATGCCCGATCAGTTTTTCATGTGAACGCAATGTAGGCTCCAAAGCACTTTTCTTTCATTTACAAGGGGCGGCGCATACATATAAAAAATTGATAGGCTCTACCTGATGATTTTATCCAAATTGATAGAATAATTACTTCTAAATTCATATCAATGGCCATATTCCTAGCCCCACCAAACACCCTCTCCAGAAAAGAAAATAGAGGACAAAAAAAAAGATATATTTAGTTAGCGATCTCAATTAGAATGGAAATAGAAATTAGAATTTTAATCGGAATGGCCATATTTTCGGATGAATTCGATTCGTAACGAAAAAAAAATATATTTAAATATTAGGAAAAAATTAAAATTGGATTTTGGAGGATTGGCAACTCTTATTTCCTTCTAAAATTGAAATAGTAATGAATTTTTTTTTAATCAAATTGTTGAAATTTACCCATGGCTCCAACTTTCTCCCACCAAATATATGCCCTATAAAGGCCACTGACCCCCTCTCCTATTTAACATTTTTAACCAGCGCATGTGGAGGCCGAAATAGTGTGGTGGCGTTTCCATTGGTTGGCCCAATCCATGTTGATTTTTGGCAAATTCCACTTGAAAATCCAATTGTCGACACATACATTTTTTTTTTCTTTTTTTTTTTTGTTTTTTCAGAAGAAAAAGTAGACGAGGGTTTAAGCCCGACCTCAAAACCCCCGACCTGGACCATTCCCATTCCCCCTTTCGAGCCTCCCTACCACGGAGTGTAGCAGAGTTGCATGCAGTTACAGAGCCGTCATGAAGCTCTTTGGCTCCTCCAGTGGAGCCCGTCCTTTGTACCAGCTTGAATCTAGGGTTAGGGTTAAGGCCGGTTTGGGGGCTTTCCTGTCCACGGAAGCGATCCGCCAACCGGCCGACAGGGGCTGGACGGACACCCTCTACAACCGGGTGGTGCTGGTGGCGGACCCCAAGATCTCGGTCGTCCCCGTTCTGGAGAGATGGGTCCAGGAAGGGAAGCCTGTGGAGAAGAAAGACCTCCAGTCGATGGTCAAGCAGATGATGGATTTCCGGAGATACTCTCACGCCCTCGAGGTCTACAATCTTTCCCTTTCTTTCTTTCTTCTTCTTCTTCTTCGTCGTCGTGTTTTTCCATTTTTATTTTTGTTTTTTTAACTAGATGATTTGATCACTGTGGTTAAAAATCTCTGTTTTGAGAAAAAGATTGGATTTTTAACTTCATTCTTATAGTGAAAAGATTAATTATTCTCTGTTTAGAAGTTTATGTTTAGTGGGTTGAAATTCTATTGCAATTGAGTGTAACCATCATGTTCTTTACTAGTTGCGCATTTTTAGTTTTCCTAGTCTATGCCCATTTTGTTTAAAGGGTTATATACGATTGAGCTGAACAACCGAAAGAATTCCATTCTGAGCGGTATCATTTGTTTGATTTTTTTTTTTAATCCTATCCTGGACATTGATGCTGCTTCATCCTCGGTTTCTCATTTTAGACACTTAATTCAATGACATTGCATGAATTTCCTTTCTTGTTTTTCTATTTTATATGAAATGATATTATCTTTTATGACATACTCTATAAAATGATATCATCTTTTAAGATATCCTCTGGTCTTGTATTTATTTATTTCAATCTTTGTAGCTTTAATAATGTGCCTGTGGGTGTTTTCATAAGTAACTTTAAAGAGTAGAGGGTGAATTAGCATTAAATCCTAAATTCGCCTAGGTATAGAGAAGGTGGGGGACATTTTCCCCAATTATATGGGATATAAGTAACTCAAACAGTTATAATATGACTAAAATTGGAAAGCAACATGAAAGTCCTGAATTTGAAACATGACGACATCCATTGATTTTTTTGAGCAAAGGTTCAAAGGAATTATGGGATGCCACTCTGGCATTAACCCAAATATATACAAGTTACATAAATTTACACCAAGCTGAGTATGCCACCACATATGTACGTAGTCATGTAATGAATAATTGAACTGTTGGGTGTACAACTGTACATATAGACATTGAATTATGTTGCAATTATCTTCATAATATGTCTATGCCTGATAATATTGAATCTCCATAGATTTATTGTTGTGTTGATGACTTACTAAGAAAACACAAATATGGGATTTTGAACAGAAAATGGGATTCTGAAGTTGCTCTTATCTTGAAATGATGATTTACATTTTTACCAAGTTGACCTTCAAGTGCATTTTTTGCAGATTGTTTTTTCTTTTAGTTAGAAGTTGCAGATTGGTAATTTAGGGAAAAAAAGGATAGAGAAGCCAACGGTGTTGTGGATTGGGTGGCCGCTTCTGTTGCTAGTCATTCTAGGAGCACCTTGTGGGCCGGTGAGAGGAAACTGCCCCAGGCACTCCGTGATCTTTTGTTTTCTGATTTTATTGGATGTATTCATACACATATTGTATGAGAAGCCCGCCAAAGCAAAAAAAAAAAAAGGATAGAGAGGAAAAAAATTCAAAACAATGTTGGACAAAACTGTTCTACTCTCTTCAATAGTGAACTTTTTGCACATTCTATCACTCGATGTCGTTGACTAACACTAGGAAAACTGCAAGTTATACACAAATCTTGGTGGCTAGAAAGAATTGTTACTAGTTGCTGATGGGATGGGCAATATATTGCTTACTACTTTTGCAATACTAATTGACGAATTAGGCAGTACCAGGAGCTTACCTATTTTAATAACTGAACCAGTTCGAGAAGATTTGCTAACATTAACTGGAAGGAATATGGGATGTGATGGTGTTGAAATTTTCTATGCATATCAATTGCGTCTTACATGCACTTGTAGAGAGTTCAGCAAGGAGATAATGCTTGTTCAAGATTATGAGAACTTTTGATTAGCAAGCTTGAACTTTAAAATGCCATTAGATTCTTGATATAAAATGCTGAACAATGGTGTGCACTAGCACAGAATACAAAAGGTGCATTGTGGAAATGCTTCAACACTTTTGTTTTGACTAAAGTAGTTCTTGTGCATTTATAATTAAGATATTTATCTTTGAACAATTTAGTAGAACATGCTGCTCATTCAAACTCAAATGGGAGATTTTTCTGTACCTAAAGAAGAAGGGAAAAGAGGGGGGTTGTTTGGTCCTTGCATATGATTGCTGGCCTGAAGAACTTCATTCTTATGCATCGTCTGGCCAGTCTGTATATTTAGAAGTGTTTGCTCTTATTTTCGCAATTGTAGTTTTGTGTCATTTTACTTTTAAACTGAGTTGTGTGCCTTGATTCCATGTGAATCCTGAGCGAAGTAATGTGACTCAAAATTCCTATACGATGGTGATTTTTTTTTTAAAGATAGGTTGCTCTATTTTACTGAAAAGAGAGCTAGCTTGATCTATTTGTTTTGTACCATGTTTTGTCATTCTTACCATGCTTTATCATTCTTGAACTTATGAGCATATGACAAACACTTAAGGTTCTTGTTTAAATTTTAAGACTAATTGGTTTGCAATTTGACTGTGTTTTTTTTTTGTTTAAGGTTGATAACTTGAAGGGATTTTAAGTTGAAATCTTCTGAAAACTTATATAGGATGCTGGCTTTAATAAAAAATAAAAAGAAGTAATGATTTCTTTTATCATGGCCATTTTTGGTTATGATATCAAGTCTAAGTAGGTTATATCCAAAACTTAATTTCAGGAAATCCATTGGTACATTGCCATTAAAATTATCGACCATGCGCTGCCATTTTGGCATAATAACTTAGGGTTAGTAATTTATTTCTTGCATTCTTCTAAACTCTTGCCACACCATCCTTTTCTCAAGCATATTTTATAATTTAGTGATATTTTAGAAACTGAGGTTGATAATTTTATCTGAAATATTAACTTCACCTATTTATCTCTGGCCAGCAAATCAAATGTTCTGAAATTTAAAATCATAACTCAGGCAGCATCTACTTTTTACCCATTGCAGCATTGAAATAGTTGCCTTTGGATTCCTTAAAGCAGAACCTATATCTTACTTTATAAAATAGACCTTGCATCACATTGGTACCTAAGCTGCAGAGTGCAAGAATGTCTACAAGTAATACTAACTTTTCCACGGGCAAGGTAATAAATAGACAGTTTCACTATCCTTTTAAATCATGCAAACGTGAATTAAGTGAGTGACTGGTCACTAATAGGGAGGTCTAAAGAGGGAAAATTGGGACAAGATCTCCTAATAAACACTAATTTGGAATTGTAAAGTTTTTTTTTTTTTGAAGAGTTTTCTTGACGTTAGTGTTCAAGTGACTTGCTTGAGTTAGACATTGTTGTCAGTAAACTTGCATTAAAAGGTCTGTACTTAGTACTATTCAGCAAGGTTTGTAATACCATTCAACGAATCTCAAGGGATGATTAAGGTGACTACTACAATTCATTAAGAAACATAATAAGAATTGAGATGGATGCTTTGCCGTTTGGTGGAAACGTATATTGTTTCTCATGTACATGATATCTCATGAAAGTTATCTTGATGATAAAATTATGATGGACAAAAGTCATGTAATCTACATAAAGCTAAAAGTGAGGGGACTTGATCATATTTGGTACTGTTGAAGGAGAAAAAAAAGGAGAAATACCTTGCTATAATGCAATGCTGTTTGAAATTTACATGAAAGTTCAATGAATTGGGTATACACTGTCAAGTTATCTAAATAATTCATATATTTGTCTGGATCTGAAATTAGGTTGTAGGTATGAGACATCAAGAAATCCATACTTTAAAGTGTTACACCATTAATGAAGCTTTCTAGATGGTAGTGAAGATCAAAGTACAAAGAAAGAAACCTTTTGATAGAAGAAAATCTTCTTAAGCTGCGGAGTTGCTAAAGGTAATCGAAGTGAAACATGGGTTCTAAGGAGTACACCTATTGGTGCCATGTGATAGTGCTAAAAGACATGCATATACAAGTCATAAAAAAGATATTAAATGCTTGAATTGATTGTAGTGCGCATTATTTGGCCACTACTTGTGTGGCAAAATGAAGTGTTGATGAACACATGCTTATGAAAACTGGAAATACATCAGGAACCATATAAAAGTTGCATAGGGAGTTGGATTCTTAGTCCTTTAGCTTTAGGAAGATTGACTGAACACACGTCTGAGAAAAGCAGGTTGGATGTGGAAGGACAATGGTTATACTTTGGTAAAAATGAAGGCTTTATTTTCCTAAGAAGTTAATCCATGTAGATAGAGACTTGTGTTTGTTATCAATTGTTATACTTTGGTAAAAACTAACAATTTCTTTGTCAATTGGTAAATATGAAGGCTCTATTTGATG
The DNA here is from genome assembly GCA_025769935.1 of Phoenix roebelenii. NCBI lineage: Eukaryota > Viridiplantae > Streptophyta > Magnoliopsida > Arecales > Arecaceae > Phoenix > Phoenix roebelenii. The sequence goes on from JAOXJJ010000481.1 coordinate 19,637,352, forward strand.
GTGGGACAAGTAATTGTGAACCTACAAATATGTAGTGCCCTAGGGGCCATCTAGATAAGAAATCGGTTTGATGAAATTGGCCTAATAGCCTGTGGATGTTCCAGGTCTCCTTGAAGTGATTGAATATCCTTTCTTTTTCACTATTCTCATTTTTATTTGTCTTCTTGTGCTCAAAATACCATAGATAGAGAATTGGGTTCTTGTTGACTTGGTGTCAGAGTAACGACCTTGTGCTGTGCTAAGGTTCCATCAAATTCGTTTTGACAAGTAGTTGATGATCCAAGGTTGCATCTTGAAGCTGGCCTCAAAGCAAGGCTTGAGGAAACATTTGATCAGAAGCTTATTCAATTTAAAGAGGAAATTCTGTCAGCTTTTCAAGCTACAATTTCTCAAGCCTTTGAGCAACTGTAGAAAGATGATGACGAACTGGCTTTGGCATTAGTCACTATGACTACAAAGCCAACTGTGCAAATAATAAAATATTTCCGAGATCAATGCCTTGATGTGAAGGAAAGTAGAAATTTCAAGTCATCTAGCAATCTTAAAGTCGATTTCTTATGTGCAGATGTGGAAGTCCAATGATAAAGTTAATGATTCTTCAGGAGAGACATCAAAAGTAGAAAGCTTTGAATTTCACTATGGTGCTTACACACAAGAACAGGTTGTTGAAGGTCCAATGTTTCCAACTTTCTTCCATGAGTATAAAGATATGCATGGTAAATTATCTAAGTGGGAATCACTATAATGTTTGTCTTGCATTGGTAGTGACAATTATAGTTGTAAGGCTACAAAAGGAGAGCTGCAATGATGAAGATGGCCAATGTGTACCTCCTAACAAAATTTGAACATGAGGACAAGTTTGTTTGAAGGGGTAAGGAATGACAGGTTTTTTATTTCTTGTGCTAATTTAGATTTGATTTGGTGTAGCATTTTACTTAAGAGGGTCCAAGTCCATTAGGGATTTGCTACCTTCCCCTCAATGGGTTCCTGAATAAGAAGGATGGCGGCGTTCGTTCTTAAGTTAAGAAGATTGAAGAGAACTATTAGATTAGCTAGTGTTCCGGGAGAATAAGGTCATTTAGTAAGTTCATACGAAGTCTTTTCCGCGTTGGGTCGCCTAAAGACTGAGAATGTCAATTAAGTTGTGCAACTTGCTTAAGCCGTTTGATTGGAACCAAGATTTGCCGTCTTGATACCGGACTCCGTACCGGTGCCACACTAGCATAGTGTTGGTACGGTACGATATGAAGTTTTTTTGGCATACCGAGTGTCCGTACGCCACCTGCATCGGATACCGGTACGTCATTCGCATTGGGTACCAGTATCCGAACTGGTACGGTACGGCCCATACCGTCCGGTTTGGGCCAGTATGGCATACCATATCTAGAATGAGCCGACCCACTCCATCTAGGTTGACTCAAGGTTTAAAAAAATTGGGAAAGGTATTAGTTCTCTTATATTCTTTGAGATAGTAAAGAGAGAAAACTCTTGGAAGTGTTGTTCGACCATTTGTAGCTTGCTTGCTGTGCTTCATAGTTCACCACATGAGTTGCCACCCACCTGCTATGCTCCATCGTTCCCCACATGGGTTGAAGAGTCTCCACGTTCACCTCTTTTATTGAAGGCAGCATAGCTGGGTGGCTAGATCGGGGGGTGTGGAGTGACTGGATCTAGAGGGTGGATAAGATCAGTAAGGGGCCTGAGGCAAAGGAACTAGCACTCTTCTTCTTCAAATTAGAGAGATTCTTCAGATCACACAGAGAGAGAGAGAGAGAGAGAGATTCTTCGGATCAGAGGGATAGAGAGATTCTTCGAGATTATACTTCTTTGCGGCACCTATGAATCAGAGAGAGATCTTGACATTGGGAGAAGGATGGCCTGGTGGGGATTTGAGGAGGAGAAGACCGGTGGTTGAGTAGGGATTTAAAACAATGGGAACCGGTCGCACCGCACTCAACCCATGATTGAACCAGAAACTCGTGACACAGATGATGTGGCAGGTCAGCCCAGTTCGACGGGTTCTGGACGTTGGTTGAGTTGATGACTGCTTTAATCATCTATTTCAAGTTTTAATTGTAAAGTATCTGCAAGGTATATGATTATATATTAAGTAGAAAAAATTGTCAAGTCGAAAGATAGGTTGATCAAATGGGTTCTGTCGTCAAGACCAAGGTCCAGAGTTTCAATCATCAAACTAAGCTGAAGCTAGCCCAAGAAACACGGTTTCAGTTCATTTCAATTGCAAGTTGCCCGAGACATAAATGCTCCTTTTCTTTTAAGTTTTACTTAATTATTTACAGTCATAACACGGATCATTTATCTATTGGTTCAAGTACCGAAGTTCTGTAGTCTGGGTTCTGGGCATATTTCTTTGTTTTTCTTGAGTTAAAAGGGATCATCTACTTTTGGATGATAAATCTAGCAATTGATAGGTCGAAGCCTGCAGAAATTTTCCTAGTAAAATGATCATAGTAAATGATAATCATAGTAATAAAATCTTCAATTGTTATAAAATCTTCAATTATAGTAATAACATCTTCAAATTTTATATATCTTATGAAGACTAAAATGATCAACTGCAGGGGATGATGATCATAGTAAATGATAATCACAATAATAACATCTTCATTTATATAAAATAAAAAAATAACATCTTTAATAGTAAATGATAATCATAATAATAATATATTCAATGTTAACTTTATACAAATGATAATAGTAAATGATGATCATAATAATGACATCTTCAATTATATAAAATAAAAAATAAAGTTCTAGAATTGCAGGCATTAAGTTAACAACTTCAAGTTCAGAATTATGAGAGACATGCTCAAATTCAATATATTTGTGAGTTCTACTAAAAGACGAGAAAGAAAAGACTTGAATACAATAGGACAATGCAAACATCACAACTACTAAATATAATAATTTTTTTGAATAACTAAAATATAACAAGCAAGTAGCATAGTGTTCTCAGTACAGAAAACTGCCATAATTTAAATGAGTTGCACTTCAATACAATATCACCTTCACCCCAGCTCCACTGCAACTACAGAAATAAAGAATCCATATGGCACAAAATGCTCTAAAATGTTGTGTAATAACTTGTCTTGACATCAATTTTTTGACTGAAAGCCTTAACCTGGGAAACTGCCAAAACTGAAGCTAGGTAAGGCTTAGCAGAACTGAGTTCTCAAACTTGGTTGGGACGTAAGAATTTACTAGTATAATCATGAACATCATGACTTGGATACCTAATTCTTTTGCTGACACAATTTTTATACTTTATCATGATTGATGTACTTTATTCCCCAAAGGAAAGAATGGCCATGCAACCTAGCTTGGACAATTGATCAAGCTGATCGAATTTTTTGAACAGGGAAGTGCATTAGGGGAGTATTAGAAAATTAGATAATTTTGGGCAGTATGAAAGTGAAAGTGCAAAGTAAAAAATAAGGAAAAGGAAAGTCACTTTAAAGGACAGAGCCTGGCAGTTACAACATCCCAAAGCAAAATCTTTCTACAAATATTGATAAGATTGCTTTTCAATTCATAAAGGCTGCATATATTTTCATTTAATTGTTTTTTTATTGCTGGCCGATCTTTATTCTCTACACCGCTAAGCTCTAATAATTGCGTAAATTTTATGTTAAGTTCTCTGTAACAAAAGATTAAAACTTTCCCAATTATTACTCCAGATATCTACGTGGATGAGCGACCGGAGGTATTTTCCCTTAACACCAGGTGACCTTGCTTATCGACTGCAAGTTATCAATAAAGTTCATGGCCTTGAACATGCAGAGAATTATTTCAATAACATACCCAGACAATTAAAATTCTATCAGCCTCATGGTGCTCTTCTCAGCTGCTATGCAGAAGAGAAATCTGTTGAGAAAGCTGAAGCTCTCTTTGAGAAAATGAAGGAGTCAAATATGGTCTCATCTTTTGTGTACAATATGTTATTGAAACTCTACTCTGACATAGGAGAACTTGGTAAAGTAGACGCCACGTTCCAAGAAATGCAAGAAAAAGGAATTCTTCCTGATTTTTTCACCTACAATATTCTAATGGAAGCATATGCCAACACTTCCAACATCAATGGGATGGAAAAAATTCTGAAAAAAATACAAGATCCTAAAGTACCTGCAAATTGGCACATATATGCAGTTGCTGCTAAGGGTTATATGAAAATAGGGTTAATGGATAAGGCCTTAGCAGCACTGAAAAAATCAGAGAAACAGATCCCTCAAAAGAAGGGTCGAGTTGCTTATGGGTTTATACTCTCTGTATATGCCGATATTGGCAGCAAAGATGAGCTACACCGAGTATGGAATGCATACAAAGCAAGAGAGAGGTTATCAAACTCAATGTACATGTGCATGATAAGTGCGCTACTAAAGTTAGACGATATTGAGGGTGCAGAGGCTATCTTGAAGGAGTGGGAAACCCGGTGTAATTTCTATGATTTCCGGGTGCCGAATCTGCTTATTGGTGCTTATTGTAGGAAAGGTCTTCTAGAGAAGGCAGAATCACTAGTAAGTCAGGTCATTGGGAGTGGAAGGACACCTTTTGCTAATACATGGGACCGTTTAGCGGGTGGGTATTTTCGAGAAGGTCAGCCTTTAAAAGCAGTTGAGATGATGAAGAAGGCATTACAATTGACAGGGCAAACTAGATGGAAGCCAAATCCTGCAAATGTTCTTGCGAGCTTGGAGTACTTCAGAGATCAAAAGGATGTGGAAGCAGCAGAGAAGTTTGTGAAAATGTTAAGATGTCTGGTCCCTTTGACAGAGGAAAATTATCACTGCTTGCTGAGGACTTACCTGTTGGCTCAGAAACCAGTCACTGATTTGCTAGAGCAGATGAAAGAGAATGGATTGAATGCAGATGGTGAAACACAAAAGATTCTGGAGGAGAAAAACAACCAACATCATCCAGAATCTTCATGTTGAAACAAGAGTTAAAGTTTGTGGCACCCAATACTTAATTTTCCAAAGTGAGCCAACACTGTTGCTCTGTGCCTGCTTTGCTGCATTTGTCACATACCGAAACTATGGGTATCTTAGTGCTGAAGAATCTCAAGGTAACCAATTCAAATTACGTTTGGTCTGGAATTTAAAACCTTAGTGATCTGGTCCCCAGTTTGATACATTATTTTTCATGGATGTCATGTCTTCAAAATGCATGACCCCATTAACCGATCAATGTATCTGAGCAAATTGAACTATATGTAATTTGTTTTTGTTTCATTTCTTAATTAACTTCATGCTAATTCATTTGATCTCATGGGAGTTTCTTTTGTACAAATTCTTGGTAAGAAAAAAAGTAATCAATTTTAGTTATGCAACATAAAGTGTGGTATCTTGTTGGAGATCATGAAAGAGATCACTCCCAGGATGCTCGTTCCCTCTCTGATGTATGCAACTTTCTGCCTGTTCCTCTGTCAAGCATTCAGGGTGATTACCATTTCTACGTCGGGTAATATCTTCAATATTTCGAGATGTACAGTTCTCGAGTGCTAAGATGCACAGATTCTGGGTGCGGCATTCATGCCATGCGCACTTGTAGTACCATGAGACATGCAGAATGGAGTGAGCAGTGAGCATGTGAAGTACCTTAACGTTTTGAATCTTCATGATTTGAAGTTATTCTAGACCCTTGAATTTCTCCTGCCATCAGCAATCTATGCATGAGTATGTTGACCTACAGTCTGTTCTTTTTAGATCCTGGGAACTAGACTGCTTTAGACCTAATCAGCGTTGATAATTCTTGTAGCATATATCTTTTGTTTTTTGTTGTTTCTTTCATTGTTTGTTTGTTTTTTTTTTTTTTTTTTGGTGTTCTTCTGAGTGTATTGTAGTTTTATCTTATATAAGCTCTTTAGTGGTGCAGGTAATTAGCATAGAACATCTATTCAGCTCAAAGTTTTTTTGATTTTTTTGGTGAACCAGTCAAACAGCTACTCACTTTTCTAATATATACCAAAATTTGTTTTTTAGTGTGACCAAATGACCACTTTGTCACCTTAGTTACCTTTGCTAATTTTAAGCTAAAAGTTGTGCATTATTGAAATTTATCTTTTAGTTCTTTCCATATAAAATAAAGAATTAGTATGGTTTCTGATTACATGTCTTGGGAGAATGGGAGCTTTCAATTTGGCTGAAATTTTGATCTCTCATAACTGAAGAGGAACAAGAGGAAGCTTATCGATTTATTCAGTTATCTAATATGATGTATCATTCCATCTTGGGGGGCATCAATCATGTGTACTCAAATAATTCATTGTTTGGATTCAAAAAGCACTGTATTAGCTATTACATTTTAGACTCATTGGGTTCGTAGGAAAAATTTTCTCACCGAAATATTTTTTTGAGAAAGCTAATTTTTGAAAATATGATAGCTGAAAAAATAGTTTTGGTATGTTTGGTTGATCATAAAAAAGTGACATTTTAGAGTAATTTATATTTGGACGAGCATCTATTATTCTGGAAAAGTTGTATAAAATATCTATTTTTTTTTTAACAAATGAAAAATTTTATTCATGAATTTTGATGGCTTGAGAGTAAAAAAAATATATTTTAATTTTTAATCGGTGGAAAAATAACTTTTTCATATTTCTTATAAGTTTTTTTAATGAAATATAAAAATCTTATTTTCATGGAAATACTAGTTTTTTCATCTTTTTTTTTTTGAAAACTCAAACAAGAGTTCGTTTTTTGTTTTTCTGTTAGTCATGCTTTCTGGTTTTTTTTTCCACAGACCAAACGACTTCTTTATCTTATTCTCTTTCTCATGCCTCATTTTGAAACTTCAAGTTGCTTTTCTAAAGGCACTGAATTTGTATTCTTCGATCGATCATATCTATCTGATTAACCTGATTGATCTACGATGCCTGCGACCTTTGATCCATAGAGCTTTTCAGATCCGCAGCTTTCAAAAAACATAGAAGAAAAGGAAAAAGGAACAATAAAGAACGAAAGGAGGTGTGTGAAAACATCATGAGAATGTTGAGCAATTTTCAAATTTGAAAAATTAAGAGGCATGTTTTTCAAGATATTGTTTCTTTTACAAATAGTCAAACTAACCAATTATGCTCACTAAATTTAACAATTAAAGGTGGTGTGTAGACCATTTACACAAGGGAAACATGAGTTTCGTTGCTCTTAATATATGACCATTGCTGCATTTTAAGATTAACAGGACAAATCCTCTTCTCTATCATTACCTTATGAATGGTACATGCGATACTTATGAAAAGCTCTTTGTTAATAACATCTTTATTTAATTTTTATTTTCGGCGGGACTACAATTGATCTTTCGTATAGATTTAGAGGTTTTGACATCACCCTCCTCAAATATATTTAAATAAATGTATGGTTATAATCTCTTGCTTGAGTACATTTATATGAGATTTTAAGAAGGAAAAATGACTAGCATGAGAGATACAATATAGAAAGAGGTTCTCCTTTTTTTTTTTTTCTTTTTTTTTTTTTTTAATAAAGAAGAGGGGTTGTCTTTCTAATAGAAATATTTAAGGATATTTATTGTTTCTAAGAAGGAGATTCGTGTTGGCTAGGAGATATGGCGGGAGAGGAAAATAGAGAGACCCTAATCTCTCTAATGGAAGTACTTCAAATTTTTTTCGAATTAATTAAATATTTTAAGAGTGAAAAGGCTGATTTAGTGGGGGTTACAAGATGAGTGAGAAATGGTAAAATAAATAGTGAGCTCTATGCTTATTTCACTAAAAGAAGATAAAACAAATACCTCTAAGGAGGTTGTTTTTTTCCACACTAGTTTACTGAGTAAAATCAATATGAAATTGTCATTGCTTGACATAAATACCTATATTAATATTTATTAAATAAATAATACTATTAATATACAACTACATAATAATATAATAAATATTAATATATATTTATTATTTAATAGATTATTTACCTTAATATGATACATATTCGCAATATATAATTAAGATGTCATAATTATATTAATATATATTTATATTAATTATTTATATAACTAATATATTATTCATACATTAACAAATATATTAATTTAAAAATATGTTAATTATATATTATTTATCATAATTAATACAATAAACGAATTTA
>JAOXJJ010000481.1:19645568-19667344 GCA_025769935.1 Phoenix roebelenii
AATACAATAAACGAATTTATTATATTTTAATAATATTATTTATAAATAAAAATATCATTAATATATTAATTAATAAATATTTGTTAATTATTAATAAATCTGGCATCAAAGACTCTCTAATAAGATGATCAAAGACAACTATTTACTTTTAGGAGTTCTACAGGTTTCAAGATGCAATATTATATACTTGAGAACAAATGGATTCTAAATATTACTTACTGAAGAGCCATTACATCTTTTGCACACACTCTAGCTTCCTTTCCATTGAATTTTCTCAGTACTAATAAGTCACAAACCACATGCAAATCCAACTTTGGAGTCTACTCTCATCACTATGAGAGCACATCCAAAGCTCATATCATGGCCTCTCTTTCTCCATCCAAGGCCAGTTTCAAGCTTTCCCACCCTCAAAAGATGCTTATATTTATTGCCAAATCATTCTGGTCTGATGATTGTCTCTCAACATTACAAATGCATCCATAATCCTACGTCAAGACCTAGAGATATTCTTCAAATATATTCAGGTAATGATGAGAGACTTCTACTTGAGCAAGCACCACAAACATGGAGAGCAACAACAGCACTGCTGTGGGAGAAACCATTCACAGGAGTGCATCAACGATGGATTAACATCAAGAAGAACTCCTTAGAGGTGGATGAAGAGCAGTGGAGTAAATTAATGGTAGGACTGGTGTCACATTATGATTAGCTGCAACGGTTAGGTGAGAAGGGGGTTTAGCCTGCCGTGGGAAAGAAGAGGAAGTTTTGAGTCATAAGCAATAAGGACAGTGGGGAGAAGCTAAGAAGAGATTGCTATGTGGTTAGGTGAGAAGCGATGTTGGAGGGTCGCGATTCTTATTTTTGTAATTTTTTTTTTTTGAGAGATTCGAATTAAACTGGTCGAAAAATTCTTCCTTTTGTCCGATCGAATCAAAAAAAAGTATAATATAGTGACCAGAAATGAAGGAAAGATATGCCCTGAGGTGATCAAAAATTTTGTATATTTTTTAACTCCAACGGAAGAATATTTTAAAAGATACACAATACTAAAATCAATGTTCTTTAACGGATGGCATCCAAGGTCCATTATTCTATTTTGATGCTTCTCCAAAGTAACTGCTACTATGAAAACAATAGCTAGCGTCCACAGAACTCAGCTTTTGATTCCAAATTAAATTGGAAACTCTTGGACTCAATGGAGAAGTTTTCAAGGAACAGAGTAGCAGTTAGTAAACAATATGATTATATTATTTGACAAAGTCACCAATTTTCTTAAATTGAAACCCTCGGACATGTTTATGAAAATTACTAACATAAAATAATAAGTCACAATGAAATGATCGACAATGGCTACAATGTTAAAACGGGATCATCGCATAAGTTTTTTTCTTTTTTTTTTTTGTGAGGATCGGTTATTTTGTAATTTTCAGTAATTAAGGAAAAAAATCTAATTCAATAGGATCACCCACCAAGGAATTAGAAAAGCAAGACCTCCAAAAATAATGACCTGCAACTTTGTATATGAAGCTTGATGATGACTGAAAACCTAACAACATTAGCTCTTTTCTGCATCCTAGGTCGACCTACACTTTGAACGAGCTATGAGATATGATTATATTTATTTATTTTCGCTCCCTTCAATTACAAAATTGTCTACCATTTTCATGTTTGTGAGGATGCACAAAGTTTTTTTTTTTTTTTTTGACAAAATTCTGCTTTTATGAGGATCATTTATTTTGTAATTTTTAGTGATGAAAAAAAAAAAAAATCCATGAATAAGGACCCCCACCAAGGAATCAGCAAATCAAGGGCCCCAAAGACAAACCTTTCGCAACCTTGTCCGCCAAGCTTGATAGCGACTTTTAATACCTAACAACATTAGCTTTTTTTTCTGCAGTCTTGGATATTCAAACAGATCAATCATAGCTACCAGACTACAAGAGCATTGGGTCCAAGTGGAACCACAGACACTTGAAATGAGATAAGATTTTATCAGATTCTTGTTGCCCCCACTGATTACAAAATTGTCTGCCATCTTGTTTGTTTGTTTGTTTGTGTGTGCGTGTGTCTATCAACAAAGGCCAGTCAATAATTTTCTCAAAGTCTTAGTTAACCCTTGAAGCAAAGAGGCATTACAATATGTAATCAAACAGTCTTATTATCTACACTCAGAACAAGAGAAGGCACAGCATTGAACAGCAGAACAGGAAAACCCATATCTGATGGAGCGCTCTCTCCAGCTCCATCTCCTGCCTCCTGAGCCTTGGGCTGCCCCCATTCCTTGCTGTATAGTATGGGCTGCTCGAGTAGTTCATGCTAGCCGCCTCCTGATTCCTGAAGATCCATGGAAGCACTGCAACTGCCATTCCCCCCAGCGCTCCCCCTGCGGTCGGACCAATCACCGGTGTCGCCAGCGGCGTCCCCGGTGGGGAGGATGGTGGCATGGCATCGCCGCCAGGAATGCTGTAATAAGGATAGCGGCGATGCTCATGCTGATGGAGATGGTAATGCTGCTGCCGATGCCGGAGAATTGGTGGGTACATATCGCCATACTGCTCCCCATTTGTGGATGAGGATTGGAGTTCAATCGCCCCTCGATGGACAGAGGGACGATCGGGGATCTTGAGGGTCTCTTGGGGTTTCTTGGTGCTGTGACCCCGGCCATAGAGCGGTACCAGGGTGTTCTCGGAGATGGATGCCTTGCAGACAGGGCACTGCTGCTGGGAGATGCTCTCATCCTGCTGCAGCCACTTATATATGCATGGCCAGCAGTAGAGATGGCCACAGAGGGTAACCACCGGGTTGACGGCAGAGTCCAAGCATATGTTGCAATCAAAGCACCCATTCGCCGATGCCGGCATGCCATCATCCAGGCCACATTTCTTCGATGGTTCCTGACTCAGCTGAATTTCCTCCATGCATTCGCCCGAGCATCCCTCTGCTGGCCTTCCAACCTCCATCTTGCTATGAATGCTCTCTTTTTCTGGGCAACTGGTTGAGAGGACTAAGTGCTCACTGCATAAACAAGAGGAGTATGATGTGTTTATGGCTCCTCCAGTGGAGTTACAAAGAAACACGGCCCGCATTTGACTCCATCTACCATGGATTACTATGCTTTTAAGAATGCCGGTGGAGGAAGAGGTGAGGCTGAGCAGCGACACCAGAAACACCACCAAACAAGATAGGAATCATCAATAAGCTTTCAAGATGGAGTGGAGCTATCAACCAAAAGTACCCATGGAACCCTAACTCAAAATGCAAGTAGCCATGAGAGAATAGGCAACCAACAACAGAAGCCTAACACGGACGTTGTTAAAGATGGTCCACAATAGAATAATAAATTTCTATCACCAAAATGACTAGCTAGAACAAGGCAATGCCAGCTCTATTGTGATGGAGATGGAGGATCAACTTGTAGCATAACATCTGGCTTCTAGATGCCTAACAAGAAAATAAATTCATACAAAAGTTATCGCAGTTAATTGCGCAACCTTGGTTCTAGCATTCCATTTCTTAAACAAACTTTCGTTCACAGATTATGTGATACTTTTGTCGTGTACCAATACAAGACGTTATCTTAGAAGGGCCACCTGTTTGTCTCAAATTCTGGGTATTTCTACAAGACTGTTAATATGCTCTGTATAATAACTATTTTAGAAAGTAAGGTTCCACAGTTTCACCAACACTTATTCTGTTTTGTCACATCCAAAGTTTACCATTTTAATGGGATCTATTTGTGCATATAGTGGAAAATAATAACCAATAGCAACAAAATAACAGTAACCGCTGAAATAAGCACCATTCACATGGATCAATTATTTGGATCAAAAAGAAGCTATCATGCATATGATGTGTAGTAAAAGCCATTATACAAGAATAACAGTTCAGACATCACAATTTTTATGCCTATAAAATATGTGTAACCTAACAAGAGGGCTATGCATTGCATGGAATAATCAATTATATACTATTTCGAAAGTTATCACCATCCATGCATTTGTAGTTCATATATCTTAATTTTTAAGATTCTTCTAAATATCACAATTCTGTGCATAGCAATGAAGAATTAAGGTGAGAGAGCAATGGAAGAATTTTTGATTGACACATATTAGGGGAGGAACAAACAGCATAGATGCCGCCGATTTCAGTGATTTAAGTAAACCCTCGAATATTCACAATACATCAGTAATACTAAAGTGATCTTTCTATCTATATTTTACTTCCCATCTTATATCTAAGGATCTATACCCCCACAATGTATCTATGAGAACACCAAGCCTTTATTCAAATATATAAAAACAAAGACATCTGAATAACTTGCATATTTAATGCTTGCTTTTGGTGATTCCGTAGAGGAAAATTCATTCTTTCTTTAATTTTTCTATGAGAAAAGGAATCAGACCATTCCAGCATGAGAAATTCTACTAGTAAATCTTAAACAAAACAAAAAAATAAGAATCCCTACACTAAAATATTATCAAAATAGCAGCCAACTCTGAGGTTATAAATTGACTATAAAGCATTATAAGCTAAAAAGGTAAGCCTACTAGCTTTCCCATCTATGTTCCGTTTCAAGCAACAACCTTTCAATTCAATCAATTTTCCAAAGGAAGAACAGAACAAAGAACCAAGAAAAGGCCCTTTCTTTAAAGAAAAAGGTACAAAACCGTCAAACGCGTCACAAGAAAAACTTCCAAAAGAGTAAGCTAGCCACCTAATTAGGAGAAGAATAATTTGAAGCGAGAGAGCAATTTAATTGCTAAAAAAAGGTAGGTGGTCGAGAGGCAAAAGAGAAAAAGATAATCACCAGAACTCCCAGAAATTCCCAAGAAAGCTAATCTTCTGCAATTAAGCTACATATATTCCCAGCCGGCGCGTTCGAATTTCATCGTACAATCCCAAGGTTATAATTTTGAACGGAAAAATCGGGGAAACGAGGTAATCCAAACAAGAAACACAGGAATCGAACCCCATTCAAGGTTCAAACCGCTATCTTCACATAGTTTTGTTAAAAAAAGAAAGATTTGGAACCAAAAAAAAAAAAAAATCCCCAAGATCGAGAAATGCCCGCAGTCCATTCTCTACCCTGAATCAAAGGCGAAGAAAACATCAAAGAGGGACCCCAAAACGCTGCCTTTATCGTTCAAAACATCGCGAAATTCCATCGATTTCTCACGGGAACAAAAAAAAAAATAAAAAAGAACGGATAGTGTTACGATGACTTACCCCTTTGAATCCCCCTTTCTTCTCTCAATCTCTTTGCGATGGTCTTCTGATGATCAGGAGAAGGGAAGAGAGCGAGCGAGCGAGCGAGCGAGCTCGGGGGCTCTCTAATGGCGGAAAGGGAGGGCGTTCTCGTTCGGCGTTTTCTCTCTTTTTTTAACCATTATAAGGGAGAGGTCCGCTGCCCGCCGCAGGGTTTCCGCCTTATCTCTCCGGATATAAGCCTTGGGGACGTCAAACCGTTTACGCCCAGCTCATCAAGATAAATCCCTTCCCGTACAAAAAGTTTCACCCCCTCCGCTTCTATCGCTCTCATTCAATACATAATAATAGGTGTGGTATTATCGAAGGAGTTCAGGAATTCAGCTCTAGAAACTTCCAAAATTATCCAGTACTGGAGATACTTATTGAGATATTTACAGTACTTTAGATATTACTGCAGCTTGCAGATATCAGCTATAGAATATTTTAATTATTAATGCTTGACAGGTGGCAGGATTCTTGCTACTATAGCCTCCATACCAAACCTATATAGAGTCTAGGGTCTCTGTTTGTTACAGTTCCTTAGGATTAGGATTGAAAAATAATTTTTAAAAAATATAATATCTAAAAAATATTTTTATATATTTAGTTGATAATGAATAGAATGACGCATTTTTATTTTTTAAAAAAAATTATATAAAAAAAAATTGTCTATTGATTTTGATAGCTCAAGAGTAGTTTTTTATGTCTCTTTTAATTATTTTTGTCATAAAATATGAAAATCTTATTTCTACGAAAATACGACATTTTTGGCTTTTTTTTTTGAGAATTTTAACTAAATAAAAGATATTTCTTTATTTTTCGTTGACCATATTTTTTTTTTATTTTTTTTGCAATAATCTAAAATATTTTAATTATTATATGCTTGACAAGTGACAAGATCGTAGCGACTATAGCCTCCAAACTAAATCTATATAGAGCTCGTTTGTTATCAGTTTCTTAGATTTGGGATCAGAAAATGATTTTTAAAAATATGATGCCCGAGGAAACAATTTTAACATATTTAGTTCATCATGAAAAAGTGGCGCATCCAAAAGTAGTTTATATTTAGTTAATTTTTTTAAAAAATAATATGAAATATATATTATACTCTTAATAAAGAAAAAGATCTTATTAATAAATTTTGATGATTTAAGAATATTTTTGAAAAACTTAATTTTCAATTGTTGGAAAAATAATTTTTCATATCTTTCATAAATTTTTCTTCCTCATAAAATATAGAAATTTTATTTCTATAAAAATACTACATTTCTCTTTTTTTTTTTTTTTCTCATAAACCAAACACGTCTCGAGAGTTACAAGCTCCTTGGAGTGAAAGCTATTTGCCCACTCTCTTTTAAGAGGTTTGGCACAAACCTTCTTAAAGGCTTTGCATAAGGGTGAAAGGCTTACTCGGCATATGCAGAGGAATTCTCGGCACTGCGTAAGCTTCGGACAACGCAAAATGCTTGAAGTCCGAGATACTTGATATCAAAATGGGTTGAGACAGAGGCAAGATCATGTCGATGTTCGTGGCTATCATCCGATGTAAGTTGAGCTGTATGCATCTCATCCCATGATCATTTTAATTGCTAGTTGACCTATCATAAAACAACCCTTAGTCGAAGCCAACAAATAATTCAACTTACCATACAATTTGAGTTACAAATATCTAAACAAGTATATTGGTCCACTATACTTGTAAGTTGAGATCCATGCAGTTCCATTTATAGGATTCCAAACATCTCTTTTCTCTTTTTCTTCCTCTCCCTTTTATTTTAAATATATTGGTCCAGTATACTTTTAAGTTGAGCTGTATGCAGCTCCATTTATAAAACTTCAAACATCTCTTTTTCTTCCTCTCCCTTCTATTTTAAGTATATTGGTCCATTATACTTGTAAGTTGAGCTGTATGCAGCTCCATTTATAGGACTCCAAACATCCCTTTTCTCTTTTTCGTCCTCTCCCTTCTATTTTAAGTATATTGATCCACTATACTTGTAAGTTGAGCTGTATGCAGCTCCATTTATAGGACTCCAAACATCTCTTTTTTCCTTTTTCTTCCTCTCCCTTATGTTGCTGGAAATTGAACCCGGGGACGACCGGTTAGCTGAGGAGGGGGAGCTCCGGCGAGGACTGGCGGGCGGCAGATCGTCGGCATGCGGCGTCCTCCGAGGGGATCTACAAGAAGCCGGTGGCCGGGTCTTCCGGCGCCGGCCCTCCGATGCCTAAATCAGAGGGGGCAAGTGCAGATGAGGGGAAACAATAGTATATGTCGAGAGTTTTTGCCTTCCAGCCCCCTCTACAATGGAGTTGTTCTCCTTTTATAGAGGGGCGTTGGGTTACCTGTGAGGTGATGGGACGAGGTCGTCGTACAATGGAGCATTCTGCATGAATTGGCGCACGATCATGCGAATTAATGCTGTCGTGGGAGCGAGGTCGGAGTCAGAAAATTGTCATGGCTGACTGGACACAGCCGAGCTGATTTGCCGTGGGGGACTGGAGATCCGTAGATAGCAGGTGCCATGCGCATTAATTATTGAGTAAGCCAGAAACGCGCATTAATTATGGAGTAAACTGGAGGTCTTTAGGAGCCATGCGTGACGATGGTTGAGTAAGCCAGAGACGCGCATTAAATGTTAGGGGCGATGGCAAGGTATGGTCTCCGATCGGGCTACGGATGGATGTAACCGCGGTAGGTGAACGGAGAGGTCGGACTTCTGAAATGGTGAGCTCTAAAGTCAAGAGTGTCGGGCGTATCCGAGGTCGGACGTATCCGAGGTCGGGCACCTGGTTAGGCGTCGGGTCGGGAGCTCGGAGGTCGGACGTATCCGAGGTCAGACGTATCCGAGATCGGGCACCTTTAAGCTGGGGCGCCTCCGAGGTCGCGTGTTCCTCAACGTGCTCACGTGCTTTGGGGCAATTTGTACTATCCCAACACCTTCTATTTTAAGTATATTGGTCCACTATACTTGTAAGTTGAGCTGTATGCAGCTCCATTTATAGGACTCCAAACATATCTTTTCTCTTTTTCTTCCTCTCCCTTCTATTTTAAGTATATTGGTCCACTATACTTGTAAGTTGAGCTGTATGCAGCTCTATTTATAGGACTCCAAACATCTATTTTCTCTTTTTCTTTCTCTCCCTTTTATTTTAAGTATATTGGTCCACTATACTTGTAAGTTGAGCTGTATGCAGCTCCGTTTATAGGACTCCAAACATCCATTTTCTCCTTTTCTTCATCTCCCTTTTATTTTAAGTATATTAATCCACTATACTTGTAAGTTGAGCTATATGCAGCTCCATTTGTAGGACTCTACACATTCCTTTTTTTTCTTTTTCTTCCTCTTCCTTCTATTTTAAGTATATTGGTCCTAAGTTGAGCTGACCCAAATCTATTTTTTCTTTTCTTTTTTATCTCCGCTCACAGTCAAACATGTACGTGGTGTTTCGCACGTGAGAAAAGAGCGCCACTACCTCCATTAAATATTAGAGGGCTCCAACCTCTTTCTTCTCATATTAGGATTTAGGAACTCCAAGCCTTAATCCCTCTGAGACTTGGGTCATGCGATGTGGCCATAAAGCTGCAATCCCAACAATTTTTTACCTTAGCTTCTATGGCCAAGCAAATCAACAAATTTGTAAATTAATTGGGATTCGAATACTCGTTTTTGTGATGGTAATAACATCCAAACACCAAAATCTACAGCATCCAAAACCTCAAAATTCACAATATATAGCAAACAGCTCCAGTTTTTATTTTGCAGCAGAAGTAAACTGCACTCTTTGAATTCCAGCATGCTTCACACCAACCATTTGAAAATTTTTTGCTTCGGTTTACTGCTTCGAACACCATTGGCAGCCATCATTTCCTTTACGTCCTCTACTCTCCTCTTCTACCTTTCCAAGTATTTTTTAACTATTTTTTTTAATAGGATGCCCGCTTCGCACCATTCTAGCATCAATATATTCAAAAAATAAATTAAAAAATAAAATATTTCTAAAAGTTATTGGCACACGAGCCTCGAAAGTTAAAAAAAAAATTATCTTTATTTAAAATTTTAGATTATGACAAATAATATTAGAGCGAACTCGGCTAATAGTCTATGTGAACTAGAAGATACAATAAAGGTTGACCATGGATTGATTAAAGTATTCGTGATTAGATTTGGATAGATTTGAATCTTTAGTTTAATATAGATATTAATTAGAATTTGAATAAAAGAAGTATGAGGATGCTGGGCAAGTGTTAAGTTAAGTTTCACATCAATCATTCGATAATTTTTTTAAAAAATTTTAAATAATAATAATCTTTTTCTGTTGCCTGAGATGCCACGTATCCATCGTCGGAAAGGACATACTTATCACTTTCCGACATCACCTATGCACCAAAAAATAAGGAAATCTGACATCACCTTGTCCTTACTTCATCATGAGGCCAAGATAGCTATTGCCAGTCCATTACCTTACTTTGCGTGGGGGATACGAGTGGAGCAGACGCACCATTGCTTTCCACCACATCCACAAGAAAAGAATGCTGATAACTGTGCCATAGTCCGCAGTACAGTGTTCCAGTTTCTCTGGGGGTCCCAAAACTGATCAGCTACAGTGTTTTTTCTCTGTTGCTGATGCATACTCCACTCCCAACTCTGTCAAAAGAAGGGCATAAAAGCTCTGGTAATTCGTTCTTTGAGATCAGCATAAATGGGTGTGATGGAAAATCTATACTCTCTCTCTCATCACGAGGGGAGGGAAAAAAAAAAAAAACCCCGTGGGGCAGACACAGCCTTTTCCTTTGTCCTAATATGGGCACAACCAACTACATCAAAATCAAATAAGTAATACAAAACAAAAAAAACGAAAGACTGCTGAGTCCAAAAAAACTCTTCAGAGTGGTGCGCAGCGAAAGATACGACCTAGTCAGCAACCTGGTTCATCTTCTGAAGAATATGCCTGAGCTGCAGAACCCGACACTTTCGTAGCATCCGACGAATGTCACCTAGAAGTGGATGGTTCATCTTCTCCCACATCGCTTTCCTAAGGCATGCTAGCAGGAAAGCTGAGTCTCCCTCCAAAATGATACAATCAGTCTGTGGAACATATATCGCATAAGAAAGCTCATTTCATGCTATCCTAAGCTTCGTTCCAAAAGTCGAGGTCTCGAAAGAGCGACAGCCTTTTACTGCAATCAGTCTGACATCATAATCTTTGATGACAAAAGCTACTTCTGTCCAACTAGTACTGCTGGATGGATTACATCGAAGTACATTTTTAGATGGCCGTAAGAGTGAGGGCTCTTGAAGCGGTGGAGTCCAACTGACGATCGTTGTCAGATATAAGGATGCGGGGGAGTTCAAATCTGCAGATTATTGACTTTCAGACAAAATCTCGCATCTTCAACTCGGAGATCTGGGCCACTGGTTCGGCTTCGACCCATGTGGTGAAGTAGTCGATGGAGACAACTAGAAATTTTCTCTGCCCGATGGTCAGAAAAAATGGTCCCAGGATGTCAATCCCCTATTGGACGAATGGCCAGGGGGTACTGATCGAGGTCAGCGGGGCCGAAAGCCGGTGCTGAATGTTGGCGTTCCGCTGACATCGATCGCACATTCGAACGAAGTCTTATGCGTCTTTTTGAAGTATGGGCCAGTAGTATCCTTAGCACAGAATTTTGTGGGCCTGTGCTCGGCCTCCCAAGTGGTTTCCGCATATCCCTTCATAAACCTCTCACATAGCATAGTCCGCCTCTGACAGGCGGAGGCATCTGAGGAGGGGAGAGGTGAACGACCTGCGGTAGAGCTTGCCTTCATATAAGATGTATTTGGAAGCTCGACGCCTAATTTGGCGAGCTTCGAGCTCGTCATCGGGGAGGATTTCGTTCTGCAGATAGCTGACGTGCTCGTCCATCTAGCTCGGCTCGGTCTCGATGCAGAGGGTTGGCTCGGGCTCTTATACTAGGCGTTTGGAGGTGTTCGAGTACTGTTGTCTTAGGGAGCTCACTTATGCGGGAAGTTGTCAGCTTCGACAATTGGTCTACCCTTAGGTTCTTTGTTCTAGGAATGTGCTGGATGTTGAAGGAGCCCAAGATGGACGTGAGGTCTTGCACCTTTTGGAGATATCTCTGCATCGATGGCTCTCTTGTTTCAAAGTCTCCCAAAATCTGGCTCACGACCAGTTGAGAGTTACTGAAGACCTTTAGGTCCTCCACTTTCAGCTCCTTTGCCAATTTGAGCCCGGCAATGAGTGCCTCGTATTCTGCTTCATTGTTCGAGGCAGAAAACTCGAAGCGTAGAGCCTGCTCCGCGACTACCCCATCCGGGCTAGTGAGAATGAGGCCTGCTCCGCTACCCCCGAGGTTGACGAGCCGTCTACATGTAGAACCCATGGTTGCCTCGAGGTCTCCGCTGGCGTGAGTGCGAGCTTGGGATCGTCCGGCAAAGTGCACTCCACAATAAAGTCAGCGAGCGCTTAGACTTTGATCGCCAGCCTCAAGCAGCATTCAAGGTCGAACTTTCCGAGTTCGACTGCCCACTTCGCAATCCTCCCAACGCGATCCGACCATTGCAGAATTTGCTTCATAGGCTGGTCGGTCAGTATGGCCACAGCGTGGGCTTGGAAGTAGAGTCGAAGCCTTCGAGCTGAGATGACCAGGGCAAAGATTGTTTTTTCCAGCTTGGAATATCGAATCTCAGCATCCCTTAGGATCCGACTGGTATAATACACTGGTCTTTAAAGCTTATTCTTCTCTCGACCAGGACCGAACTTACCGCGCCGAAGAGACGGCCATGTACAAATAGAGGAGCTCACCCTGCTAGGGTTTTGTGAGTAATGGATGGGAAGCAAGAAGGCGCCTGAGCTCTTCAAAAGCTTACTGACATTCCTCCGACCATAGAAAGTTTTTCGACCGCTTGAGGATTTTAAAGAATGGGAGGCACCGCTCGGCCGACCTGGAAACAAATCTTCCTAGAGCTACGACCCAGCCAGTGAGCTGTTGTACCTCCTTGACTGTCTTTGGTGGCACCATTTCTTGTAGCGCTTGGATCTTCTCAGGGTTTGCTTCGATTCCATGTTAGGTTACTACGAAGCAGAGAAATTTGCTTGAGATGACTCCGAATGCGCACTTGGCAGGGTTGAGCTTCATTTTGTACTTCCTAAGTATGGAGAATGTCTCATTGAGATCAGTTACATGGTGCTCTGCTGTTTGACTATTCACCAGAATGTCGTCCACATAGACCTCCATGTTCCGACCTATTTGATTTTTAAAGATCTGGCTGACCAGCATTTGATATGTTGCTTCAGCATTCTTCAACCCGAACGGCATCACTTTGTAGCAATAAAGACCCTTATCTGTGATGAAGGCTATCTTCTCTTCATCTTCTGGTGCTATTCGGATTTGATTATATCCTGAGAAGGCGTCCATTAAGGTCAGCAACTGATATCCCGAGGTGGAGTCCACGAGCTGGTCGATGCTGGGGAGAGGAAAGCTATCCTTTGGGTAGGCTTTGTTCAAATCGGTGTAGTCTACGCACATGCGCCATTTTTCGTTAGCTTTCTTCATGAAGACTACATTGGCAAGCCAATCTGGATAGGAGACCTTCCGGATGAAGCCGGCCTCGAGAAGTTTGTCCACTTTCTCAGCCGCTGCTCGTTGTCGTTCCGATGCGGAGCTCCGTTTCTTTTGCCTCACAAGTTTGCAGGTCGGTTTCACTTGGAGTCGGTGAACCATAACCTTGGGATCTATCCCCGGCATGTCCGCAGGCGACCAGGCGAAGACATCCATATTGGACCGGAGGAACTCAATCAGGTGGTTTAGCTCAGGTCGGAGCCAACCTGCATGGTTAACTCTGGGCAATTTTCTTTTAAAGGGATTTTGGTAAGAAGCTTACTAGGTTCTACCCGTTCTTTCTGGGGGCGTCCCGCACTTCCAGGATTTTGATGGACAGCATCTGATCTAACGTTTGAGTTGGCGCCTTGGCTGATTGTTCCGCTTGGCTCGATGCTTCAGCCGGTTGCTTTGCTTTGTGAGTCGCCATATAGCATTGCTTAGCTATTGACTGGTCCCCATGAACCTCGCCTACTCCTCGGTCGGTGGGGAACCATACGAGTAGGTGATAAGTCGAGACCACAGCTCGGAAGCCGTTAAGCCTTGGTCGTCCAAGAATGGCGTTGTAGGCCGAGGGCAAGCGGACCATAAGGAAATCCGTCCACATGGTGCTTTCTCGAGGGACGAGCTCGACCATGACAAGAAGGCTGATCTCACCCTCAACTGAGACCGAATCTCCGATGAATCCAACCAGCGAATCATTCATTCTCCAGAGCCGGCTTTCTGTCATCTCCATTTTTTGGAAGGCATCATAATACAAAACATTCGCCGAGCTCCTATTATCAACCAAGACACACTTTACATCAAATTTATTTGTGATCATGGAGATGACCACAGTGTTATCATGGGGAGTCTCAAACCCTTCTAAGTCCTCGTCCGAGAACGAGATAGCTTCGGAAGTATGTAGGCGTTTCAAAGGGGTTTCTCTTCCGGTTGGCTCTTCAGTCGAGTCTCCTTTGGCCGGGCCTCTCACAATGGTGTTGATGGTGCCAACGATGGGCCTATTGTCATTTGGATTTTTGGACAGTGTGGCATTTTCTACTGGCCTTCTTTCCTCACGTCGGTTCCGCACAAACCAGTTGAGTACTCCATGGTGAATGAGCGCCTCGATCTCATCTCGGAGCTGGAAACACTCATCTGTGTCATCGCCGTGGTCCCGGTGGAAGCGGCAATATTTTCTAGGGTTGCGCCGAGCGCCCGTCTCCCGTATCGGGGGTGGAGGTCGGAGGTAGTCTCGTCCTTCTATCTCCATGAGGATCTCTGCCCAAGGCATATTAAGGGGAGTGTAATTCTCGTACTTCCCCGGGGGCACCCGTGGCCGAGGTGGGGACCTCGGCCGGGATTGCGGTCGCTGTCGAGGCGGACTCCTCAACCGAGGAAAGTTCTTGTCTTAACGGGGAGACTGGCTTCTCGGACGGCTGCGTTCCTCGCGACGCTTTTTCTACTTCTTCAGGGCCTGCTCGGCCGCACCCCGCCTGGAGGTGATGGCCTCCTCAGCCTTCGCATACTTTCAAGCTCGAGCCAGCATCTCAGTGAAGTCGGCGGAAAAGTTCTTCTCAATAGAGAAGAGAAATCTGTAGGACCGAGCTCCAGTCTTTAGCGCTGATATGGCTATCGATTGGTCGAGCTCGCTGACCTTCTAGTTTGCGGCAGTGAAGCGGTCGAGACAGTCTTTGAGGGGCTCTTCCTCCTTTTGCTTGATATCAAGGAGGGAGTCTAACGTTCGCTGCTGACGTCGGCTAGCAGCAAAGTTGGTGGCGAACTACCTACCGAGCTATTCAAAGGAGGACATGGTGCTCAGCTTCAGCCTGGAGAACCAAAGCCAAGCCGTTTCTCGGAGTGTCGCAGGAAAGGCCTTGCAAAGCACGACCTCTGAGGACCCTTGGAGTGCCATGAGGGCCCGATAGCTCTTCAGGTGGTCAAAGAGGTCGGTAGTCCCATTGTAGGGCTCTACCTGGGGCATTTTGAACCGTGGTCGGACCGGTTCCTCCTCAATCTAGTGGGAAAAAGGTGATCTGGTGGAAAACTCAAAGTCACCCTCGCGCCTTGCCTTCTGGCTGTGGAGCGCCTCGATTTATCGCTCAAGCCTCTCAACCTTCTTGTCAAGTTCCCCACCTTGGGGAACTGCCATGATGGTCTGCTCCGACGCTGGTTAGCCTGGAGCTGATTCTGCCTCCAAAGGTTTTGGCCTTTTGTCTATGCTCCTCCCTAGTCGTTCTCTCCGGGGAGACGCTTAGTTTGAGCCTTGATAGCAGTGCCGTTCTCTATTGTTGGCCGCCGATCCATCTAGAGGGAGAATCGGCTGAGCCTGAACCTGCGAGGGCGGCATAGGGAGAGCCTCCATACGCTGCAGACCTTGAACTATTGTGGCCAAAGCCTGAACTTGCTGTACCAAAAATTGAATTGCTCCGGTTGAACTTGGGGTATTGGGTCCGCTGGAGGTCTTGGCGGCAAATTCTAGACTGAGTATCCGAAACTTAATGCAGGATGCCGGGAGGCGTTGGAAGCTCCTTTGCTCCTTAACTTCATGGCCGCGACTCGGGCCCTTCCTCTAGCACCAATTGTTGCTGGAAATTGGACCTGGGGGTGACCACTGGCTGAGAAGGAGAAGCTCCGACAAGAGTGGCAGGTGGCGGTACGCCGGCGGGCTTCGTCCTCCGGGAGATCTGCAAGAAGCCGGTGGCCGGGGCTTCCGGCATCGATCTTTCGATGCTTAAGTCAGAGGAGGCTATTGTGAAGAGGGAGAG
Organism: Phoenix roebelenii; assembly: GCA_025769935.1. Lineage (NCBI taxonomy): Eukaryota > Viridiplantae > Streptophyta > Magnoliopsida > Arecales > Arecaceae > Phoenix > Phoenix roebelenii. Next base: position 19,661,163 of record JAOXJJ010000481.1, read on the forward strand.
AGATTATCTCCTAAAGTTTTCAAAGTCCGAATCCCCCTTTAAGAGAGAGAGGTTTTCCTTTTATAGGGGGTACAGGGTTACTTATGATGTGATGGGGCGAATTAAATGAGTTACCATCATGATTGAGCACGATCATGTGAAGTAATGCGCTGTCGTGGAGGGCTAGACTAGAGCCAATGAGTTGCAGTGGGTGACTGGGCGTAGTTGAGTGACTCATCTGGCTGTCGTGGAGGGCTTAAGATTTTGAGTAAGCCGGAGATCCGTAGAGGCCGTGCACATTAATTGTTGAGTAAATTGGAGATTTACGAAGGCCATGCGCATTAATTGCTGACAGTCGCTCAGGGCATAGTCCCTGGCTGATATGTCATGGCATGGTTGGCGAGCAGAACATGGTATGGCAAGGTTGCCGCAGGGCGTAGCCGCAGCGTGTGAACGACAAAGTCGGCCTTCTGAGGTCAGCTCGGTGTTTTGAAGTCGGGGATGTCGAGATCGGGCGTCTCGGGGTCGGGCGCCTCCGGGTCGGGCGCCTTCGGGTCGGGCGCCTCCGGGTCGGGCGCCTTCAGACACGTGTCGGTGATGCGTTCACGCGTTTCGGGGCAATTCGTTTTTCTTCCAACAGAAATAATTTGCATACAAGACAATGTAAGAAAATTAGAAAGTTATGCTTGGAATGAGGCACGTCGGAATATTGTTTTAAAAATAAACTTGCCTTTTGTGTAGATTTTCAACAAGATCACCCCCAAGGTATAATGAGTCCGACTCATCTTGAAGCCTTCCATCATGAACATGATTGTGTGGAGTCCGAACCTAACGACTTCTTCTTCTTCTTCTTTTTGGTACATCGGCTACTCACACTAATCACGCGTGAGCCATGTCAAAGAAAAGAAGACAACTCAGAGGAGGAACAATAGAACTCCGAGTCCAAAGAAACTTGCCAGAGTCATGAGCAGCATAGGAGGCGACCCGGTCAGCAGCCTTATTCGCCTCGTGGTAAGCCTAACGACTTCTTTCAATTGCTCAAAAGTGAAGAGTTGGAGGAGAAGGAAAGAAAACAGTGGAAAAAGTTGTGAGAGAAAGCATTAGATCTCTCGAGAAAGAAGAAAGACAACAAAACTCGCATAGAGGCATAATCTATGTTGCATTGCGGACCCTAGACCCAATAGCAAAGGCCTTCATGTGCTAGCCTCTTATAAAGACCCAATAGCACGTGCATTAAGCCTCTACAGCGCTTGTGTTATGGTGTGTGACTAAGCTCAATTTGAATTTCATATTTAAATTTAAGAATAATGACCCCTTTATTCCTCCATTACATTTGCAAGATTCAAAATAAGAATTGAGTTAGTCAAATTTAAATCTAAGAGCAATGACTTTATGTAGCACCCATGTTATAGATGCAGGATTCTAAAAATGAATCAAGTCAAACCACACATTTCATCAAAAATATTAGCCATGCACATGTTTGCACGTGCTTCCACGCCACACCATATGCACAGCACCATCGGCCAAGCTGATCGAGCACATGCATGTGGTCGCCAGTCTAAAACCTACAAGGCCTAACTAGATCTAAAACTTATGGACTTCAACGAATGCAAATCTACTTGCATTTGTTTATCCATGTCGGATTATTAAGTATGAGTGTTTTAAGAATTTAAACCTTTTAAAAATATAACAAAGATAAAAAAATTCTACAATCCTTCACAAAACTTTTAAATTTTAAAAAGTTAAAATCTTAAAAAAAAACCTCGATAACTTATACTATGCAACAGGTGAGGTCTCCACTAGACTTGAATGTCACTTTGTATTGATTGTGTCCATTTAAAGGAGTTGTAGTAGACCTTAAGCTAGGTTTTTGTTTCAAATTTTTACACATCACATACACAATATGTATCAATTGGGTCTTAATACAATTAGCGCATATCAATTACATTGTGCTTAATATCTTATTTTTTCATGAGAATATGTCAAAATTAGCCCAAAGAGAATCACGGTCTTTATAATAGTTCTCACGTAGGTGAACCCTCCAAGAATATTTATCATATAATACTCTATAGACTTCTTACCTTGGAGTTATTAATGGTATAACTCAACATTACATTTATTTTGTTACTTATATGAGAACCTACTATAAGGATGGGAGGAGATGCTGTTCGTAAGTTATCATAATACTCAATCAACTTTGTTTCTACCATTTCGAATCTCGTTGGTGGGATCCCTAGTCATAGAGGTTGAATCCTATGTTGGTGCACACATGTCAGCTTAATTATCTCTCTTGATGAATTTAGAATTCAGCAGCCAGAAAAATCCTTAGTTAACTGATCTACCAATATTTTATATAAGGTTTTTTTGTTGTCTTGCATATTTGCGATGAAGCCAAATGTGTTCAATGTTTAAGCAATCAGGTAACTGGTGATTCAAGGGAAAAATATTTTAGGCCACCTAGTTACTGACTTGGCAACTCCGCAATCATCGGATTCATCGTGGTTGGTAATAAATTTATGAATTGTGCCAATACTTGGCACGAGGATTGTTCATGTACAATTATAAGAGCTGCAGAGCTTACCTTTCCTAAGTACAAATTGCCTACCTATGATATGTCAGTATCTTAAATTATAAGAACTACCTATTCCTTGAGATTGATGATCGAATCTTAAAATTTTGTTATCACTCAACCTTTTTTTGTAAACATTTTTTTCTTACTTTAAAGGATGTGGATTCATCTTTTCCTTTCTTGTACTTAAAACATTAGAAAATTTATAGACAGCATTGAAGATTTGGCACTTTCTAGCTTTAAGTAAATTAAGACCTTATAATACGTTGCCGACACCTAAAGAGGATGCAGAAACCAACCATTATCAAACAACATGATCAAAGATTGCAACTTTATGTGACGGATTGAAAGGAGAAAGCAAAGGCCTGAGTTATCATCATATATCTGCATACTTGTCCCAACGAATGATCCTAAAACAAGTTATCCTTATTTATCTATTCATTGGAAATAAACAAGAAATCAAGTTAAAGATTTTTCCTTTCATGAAGAAACATTCAACTTATGATGTATTACGTGCAAAGAAAACAGGTTAGACTAATCATTGCAGTGAATAAACTTACATAAGCATGCCTTATTACCGATAGTAACTTGTGACACCCAAAATTTACTTCTGTCGATACAGTAATGAGGTTACAAAAAGCTTTTTTTTTTAATAGAGCTATTACAACATGTTTAAACATGATGGATTAAAAGATTGGATCATGTCTGCGTCCCATACTTGCAACAAACACAACTTGAATAATCTTATTTTGAAACCAAAAGTTTTTCGGTGCTCGGTAGCACAACTTTCTCGATTAGGCTTCTATATCTGTAATGAACAATAACAATTCACAGAATTATTACTCCTTATAGTGTCAATGCAGATGACAATTAACCTTAGCACAATGGTAAAATTACTCTCTTATGATATGGAATTACGGATTCAAAATATTGAAACTTCTCTAAGATTGCATACATCTGACCATCTCTGGACCCTGCAATATCGGGAGCCTCATGAACTAGGCTGTCTTTTTCTATAGTGTCAATGCAGATGCCATAGGGTTTCAAGAGAGACCTGATAAAACACTGGTAACTATAGTAGGTTTCATCACCTGAAATGAAGTTTAAGATTCATTAGGAAATTTAGAAGAATCACACAATTTTTATTAATCAGTTATAGACTTTTATGTTCTGCACAATTCTATAATATAGCATCTTCTATTATCCATCTGCAAAGCAAGGACCTAGAAGAAGAGTCTTCATCATGATGTATGGCAGTAAAAGAGACAAACAACATTGTAGAATGGAATAAGAAAATTGTGAATTGTCTACAGAGTCCCATCAATTTTCATTACAAGTAATACTTCTTGCCATCAATTTTAACTGTTGACATGGTAAGATAAGACCAATTTTAATCTCCATACCTATATACATAGAGCTACAACGACACAGTGGAAAGAGTAAACAACACTACTAGCTAGCTCCAAATAATTGATTGAAGCCCTTGAGTTCTTGAAAATGAACAAATTTACCTCTCTATGAATTTCTCAATGCACATAATTAAAGTACTTTCTGGAACCGCCCCAATCACTGCATCTTTCTTCTCACCATTCTGAAATATCATCATAGTCGGGATACTTCGAATCCCATACTGGGTCGCTATGTCAGGGTTTTCATCAGTGTTGAGCTTGTAGCATTTCAGCTTTCCTTCATAGGCCTTTGACAGTTTGCCAATCACAGGATCAATCATTCGGCAGGGTCCGCACCATGAAGCCCAAAACTCCACAAGCACTGGAATATCACACTCCATGACAAGCGACTGCCATGTAGTTTTAGTCACATCTGGAACTGTAGTAGGATAACACAAAGTGCTTAATTTTATTTTTTTGAGAAAACCAAAAGTGCTTGGTTAAATAGGCGTACATTGAAAGAGAATCCATGCATCACAACTATGCAAAATTATATCACAAATAGCCAATTTAGATTTATCTTTCACAATCTATGGACTGTCTAACAAAAGGAAGAACAGGCAGAGCATTGATTTAATATTTGCAAATCAACTTATCAGAAGCCTATCAGAACAAACACTCCAGTGAAGTATGTCCAAATTTTATCATAAATCCATTCCAATCCACTTTGATCATCATCAAACTGTTATGGTGCTAAAGATTGATGCAGTGTGTGCAGGAATTTCCAGGGCAGAATGATATCACTTGAATGCATATCCCACATTTTAAATTTTATAGTGTTTGATATGTATCTAGAAATTTGTTTAAATATATTGTTTGCAATTAGTAGTCTATCTCGACTGTGTAGCGTCATTAGTTATAATGTTTTTCAAAATAAAGCATTGTACAGATCATGTCTCAATCGTCCATAGGAAGAAAAAGCTAGATATTGAAAGGATGTAATATATAACAAAAAAAGATGGGCTTTGTACATATAGAAGATATAGGAGGGTGCAGACTTCAAACATCGCAAAATGAATGTGCGCAGAGGAATAACTTCCTCTTATTTCAATGTGTTGTTTGCAATTTTTTAAGCTTCATCATTCTCACCATCATCTATGCTTCTTATTCTTTAAACTTCAATCCCAATATAAACATAAAAATAACCCTCTTGCACCATGAGTCATGATCGGTCTTTGGATTGGTGAGTGGCTCAAGACATGTACAAAAATCTGATTAGATTGGTAAAAAACATGAATTCCACGGAGAGGAATACATAAATGCAATTAAATTGCAGAGAGGCCAATAATTTATAGATTACATATTACTTCACAATCTAGTAGTTTAAAAATAAATAAATAAATACTAGATGAGAAGGCCCATATTAGGAGGAAAGCGAAACTTCCTTTCAAATCTAGCAGCCATTGGACCATTACAAAGGAAATTTATGTAGTGTCATAACTAATTGGTTTCCGAGAAGACAAAGACCAGCCAAAAAGATTTAACAAATAAAAAAAGGTATACTAACTCAGGGTGCAGGTTGGCGGTGAAGCAGTTTACTGTATGCTGGCTGGATTAAAATCATATCTAGACATATAGCAATGAGATCTTGGGAGTTCACAAGGGAAGAGAGTGCCATCCTAGCGCACTGGCTCCACCCATGCTTGTAAAATAAAACAATAGAAGCAAGGAAGAAAATAACATAAAGGATTGCTTCTTGGTTCCATGAGCTTAAATGCAACCAATAAGGTAGCTCTCCCTCTCTACAGATTTGACAACAATTTCATGAGAATTTCACATTAGGTTCATAGCTGAACATGCAAATCTGGTTAATCTTTGAAGGAAGCTTCTGAAATTAAAGTTGTAGTCCATAAGTACCTCATTTTCACTGGGAAAGGCTTCAGTGATGATAATGATGATTAATAAGAGAAATATTGCAACAACTAGAATGAAAAACTGTATAATTCCATAAATCTAGGCTGATTTAAATGCAATTATTAAAAATTTGAAAAACTTAAAATAATTTATCCTATGCTTTTTTCAAAAAATTTGCATTCACTTACATGTGGCAGCTTATGCATGCAAAGGGACTTGATCAAGCTTCTTGATCCCCCAAAAGGATTGGCATCAAGAAGACAACAATTTTCCTAATTTAGAACCTAATGTTTCACCCTAATAACAACCCCGCCACCCCCCCCCCCCCCCCC
>JAOXJJ010000481.1:19667444-19694506 GCA_025769935.1 Phoenix roebelenii
ACAATATCATCCACAAGTGACCCCCCCCCCCCCAAAAAAAAAAAGAAAAGAAAAATCCAAACCAACTTTTTTACTGTTAGAGCCTCAAACCAACATTTACCGTTACAATGGAATTATTGGCTATTATCTTAAGATAACAGCCATTTTTACTGACTATAATTGGATATAACAAAAAAGAAAGGTACATAATGATGTTATTTGATTATGCTATCATTCACCTTTTATTCTCCTGAATTTACATGGAGATTTAAATAAAAAAGGATATTTTTATAAGATAAACAGTGAAAATGTAAACTACTGCCACTCATTTCCCAAACTATGGTGGCTGTTATAACGGGCTTACAGCTGAACAATGGTCACAAAATCGATGAAGAATGTTATAGGAGGGCTGTGCGACCACTCCAATGAATGCAATTTTAAATTTAAGAAGAAGATATTACATATATGCAAGTTACACCTCTGATCTCTGTTTAGCTACCTAATGCTTGCGAACATGAATAGCAAATATAGGTAGCCAGCCTATAAAATTGATGCATGATGTTTACATATTGGATCAGAAAGAAACTCTGAAGAATGAGAAGAGGCATGCTTTGAAGAGAGATTAGATTTTGCAATTATAGATTTCATGAGATAATCATGCATATTCATATTTTGCTTAAGGTTATTTCATTTGTGACTCCTTTGCTTCCAACAAATTCTAAGGGCTCGTTTGGTTCGTGGGAAGCATTTTTCTCATAGGAATATGATTCCTGGAAAGCAGATTCCTGAAAAGAGGATGCTTGAAAATGTACTTTTGGCATGTTTGGTTGACCATAGGAAAGTGACAGATTTTCAGAATGCTTAACTTGGTTGACCATCCACTTTCCTAGAAAAGTTATGTGTAATTTCTATTATACCCTTAATAAAAATTAGATCTTTAATGCTTTGGATCAAATAAGGATCCTTGATAGCTGAAGGGCCTTTTTAGAAAAAAATAAAAATGTTTCGATTTTCGAATCACGGAAAAGTAACTTTTCCATGTTCTCATGGGAAAGACTTTTCCATGAAACGTGGAAATCATATTTCTACGAAAATACAATTTTTCCATCTCTCTCCTTTGAAAACTCCAACCAAACAATAGGCATCTCTTTACTTTTCCATTGACCACACTTTCCCCCCTTCTTTTCCCGCGAACCAAACAAGCCCTAAGGGTCTATCTTTAAAAACACCCTAAGATCGGCAAACCTCTAACACCTTAAGTATATTTCAATTAAACTACCATAGATATGGAAAATATAAGAGAAAAGTAAATTTATTAATCATGTCTTTACATATTAACTAAGGGCATATACCCAGATCCACCCAAGTGTACATCAAATATCAATAATGCATGAAATGAAGTAGAAAATAGAAGAACAAGAAACAAAATATCAAAATCAGAAAATTTAGAGTAGAACAATAAATAACAGAAGGGGCATAGATTAAGGGGAAGTAAATAGGCAGATGGTAGATGCAAGAGCATATGGCAGGTACCTACAGCAAATTGTAGGAGAAAATGATCGATAAGTCCTGTTTGTAAATGGACAGCAGACACAAGTCCCAATACCTGAAGTACCAAAATGTTGTGGGGAGCACAATATGGGGTTAATGGTCCTTGGTTCCAATCTGTGTGCATACACAAATTCTAGAACCTTAGCAAAGAGAGTTGGTGATTTTTGTGCTCATTTTGTGAGTAGAAAAATTAACTGAATTTTTAGGCAATTTGCAGTCAACCAACTTAAAATTAGAAAGGCAAGCTTTTGGTTCCATGCTGAAAACGGATCAGATATCAGCATACCTATATCTGTATCCATTTTTATTTATCAAATACACTTTGTATCAATCAAATGCTAAAATTTGCACACATATAAGTTTTAAACGGATTTGGATGCATATTAGATAGTGACACATACATATTAAGTATTATATGTAAAAATATTATTCCATTTTATATCTATTAACTCATTCTCAGTATTTAAGCCTTCTAGCCAGCTTAAGATGGCCCGCACCAGAGCATGTCTCAACCATCTCCGCATCCACACCGCCCTGCTCACTAGCCCGCCCCATATCACCGCTCATTTGCACTCGGCCCAAGGCCCTGTCCGCCTCAGCATCAAACTCGGGATCAAAACCGAGTTGACTCGCTCCCACCTCGCCATGCGCCAATTTAGGGGCAAGAATTTTCTTCTCCGGTGAACGCTGGTGAGCTACCTTGGATGGCTTCTGCCATCCATCGGAATCAAGCGGCGAACTCAATTTATTCCTCGAGAAACTCGGTCCAGACTAGGACAAGCCCAGCCCTGAGGCAGACTTGGGGGTGGACTTGTCCGTCTTCCTCACTCGCACCCCACTCCTGGTAGCCCTTGGCTACCGGATTTTGGCCGTCACCAGCCGCGAGCCGAACACCAGCCTGCTCTTAGTTTTCGACCCCTCCTCCGTTAGGGCAGCCGCCTCTGTTTCTACCATCATTGGAGCTAGGGAAACCCTGCTTCGCCCTTCCTCCCCCAACGTCGGCACCGGCGGCGAATAGCTACAATCTTCATCTTTGTGGCCGATTCTGCCACATTGGTAATAGAAGGCTGGAATATTCTCATATACGAAGCTTTCCAAGAAAACTCTAGCTCGCCCCCAAATTAAGATCCATGGTTTGAGTGGATATAGGGCATGGATCTCAATCTTGACTTGAGCATAGCCAAGCTTCCAGAGCTGCTCGGTGAAACTGTCGAGGGATAGAGGTCAGCCCATCGCCATCGCAATCTCCATGATCGACTCTTTCTAGTATTCCAGCAGGAGACAAGGAAGTCGGACCCAAGCTGCCGACCTCTTCACCTTGTCCACAACGGGAATGAAATCAGACACCCACAGTTCCACCGCCAGCAGTTGCCCGGCCACTACCCACTGTCCACTGGTTAGAGCCATGTTCTGTCCATCCTCGCATCGAAGTCGGAAGACGTTGTGGTCCTCCGCCATCGGAAAGGTCTCCACCTCGTACTCCAACTTCCCCCGAGTCATGAGATCTCGGGCGATCCATTCAATGGGAACCCTCCGGTTGAGGCTTCGAGTGATGACCATCGTCATCTCCCACGCTTGCCTCACTGCTTCTACTCGCTCCTCCGGTAACTCTAAAACCTCCACGAAGTATCGTTAGAGGTTTTCGATCTCCTCCTCGGAGATCTAGTGGTTCATCCACGTCGGTTGCCGAGGAATGCCCAGCACCACACTGAACCACGTCCGATTGTCCACACCCTTCTCCTAGTTCGGCCGGTCCTCACAGCCGAAGGACCCCTTTGCCAACCTTGCACTACAATCAGCCATTCCAGTTACCCACCACCTGCTTGACAAATGTACCCAGTAACCGCACAAAAATTAAAGCATCGCTACCCAGAGCGCAAGCTTGCTTAGTTAGTGTTCCTTTCTTCTTCATACTATTTTACGTTCTTTGCATTGCAAGAATGTTTTCATGGATAAGAGTGGCGATGTTGATATAATGGTTAGTATAGATCCATTTTTGGAATGATTCTGCATCCTTGTGCGCATGGATCCCAGTGATGACTTTCACGACTAAGCCATGAATGCATTGAACATTTCCATGTGCAAGCCTATCCATATGCAATGTCTAATATGCTACATATAATATCTTGTGGGAAAAAATTGAAGGCCAATCAGCAAATGTTGCCTATTCATGTCAGTTTGCAATCATGTAATATTGATTATTTTGATAAATTTTGGCTAATAAAATAATATGGTGAGCAAGGTTATATTGGGCATTCAGTGCATAGTCATGCGATGGTGAAGTCCTTAGCCATTTTCAACCAAACACCATTTTTACCATCTCAACAGGAAGTGTAATTAACTGAGTAGCAGTCAAACAGCACTACAACCAGCCCTATGGTTAGTTGGTTAAGTGGTGGTTACCAATACTTAACTTTAACCACCCCTCAGTTAGCTACCCAAGACCAAACACAGACCTGGCGTTATCAAGCACTAATGGTGGAACTTGAGCTCGTGTCAACCACTATCAGCTTATATATCTTCTCTCATGCAATCATGTGATTATTTCTTATGTCATAATTTCCATAATTTATAATAATTGAGAAGTGAATCAGCTTTAGAAATAAGAAAATATATCATCAAAAGTATTTTTAAAAATTAAAAGCATGATATATAAGGATGATTCTATTTTGATGAGAATCTCTTATAAGGTAATTGATTCCAATCTAAACGCAATACAGGCTTGAGGGCTTGAATCAAGTTTGAAAAGTGCTAGGTTCCATTTCTGTACTCAAAAATATTTCCAGTTCAGATAAAGGTATGGATCTTTTTTTCCAAAAAGTTATACTTATTAATAATTTAATATCTATTAATAAATTCATTATTCATATAATTTAATTATTTAAATGTTTTATATCGTTATACTTCTTCTGCAATTATTTAAATGTATTATACCGTAATACTTCTTCTACAATCCAGGAAGTATACATTAATCAGTATCTTCCCTTAAAAAAAAGTGTCCATCTATAAGCTTCATCATCACTCCAAGACGGTGCATTGGCAACAGACCCAAGTTCCTGTGATAGTTGAGCTCCAAATTCACCAATTTCGCCATTTATTCCCAAATCAAAAGAGATTAGAACAACTACATGATGCTTGTTGAGAAAAACCTCAAGGAAGCCATAATAACAAAACACGTCCCAGCATCTTAATAAAAAGAAAACTAGAGCGATCACTTCACTGGGTTTAACAATGCAGACAATATACTATCTTCTCAGCTTGCATCTAAACCTAAATTCTTTATCATCAGGATGTCAAGAAAACCAGATTACATCCTGTAACAAAAACAAATAACAAAAATAAAAAAAGATCATAACTTAATATCCACCGCAACGGTTTCAAAATTAACGTCTATAGCCCTCAATTTCATCAGCCAGTACAAAAATATTTTTCAAGAAATGCAGTATTAATATCAAGGAAAAGACAGGGGAAATTTAAAAAAGAAAAGGAACAGAACTACCTTGGATCGTCGTCTCCTGAGCCTCGCAAACCACGGCTCGCCGGCGAACCACCCTCGATCCCGACGCCCGATTTGTTGAGGCCGCTGCATTCAGAGGATGCGCTGCGATCCTCAGGCCCTTGAATTCCGGCAGAATCCCCGCTCCTCGGCGGCCGAGAGGAGAGAAAGCCGCCGCCGCCGCCGCCCCCCTCGGCGCGGAAGCCGGCGGCAAACCGCGACGAGGACGGGGAACCGTCAGCGAATCGAGGACGGTGGTGGCCATGGGGGGAAGGAGATATGGCGAAGAGGGTTTCAGGGATCAATCGAGGCACGCTAGACCCAGCGATCTTGGATTTTGGGGGAGAGAGAGAGAGATGGAGAGAGGGAGCGGAGTGGGGCTGCGCGTGGAGAACTCGCTCCCCGTAATGTAATCCTTAACACGGTTAACTTGTTTCAGCCGGTTGTTAGATCGCCTGTTTAACTCATTCTGGCCTCACCTTCAAATCTCGGGCCGAGATTTGTAGTACAAATCAGGCCCAATGTTTACGCCCAGGCTCGATCCAGCCCTCATATTGGGCCTCTTAAAAGTTCAATACCAGATCCGCCTAACACATCCGATATTGATATATTCATTAACATAGAGTATAAAGATTTTATTATTATAATATTAATTAATTAATATAACAAATATATAAAATATGTGTATATTAAAATATATAATTATTTTGGCTCAAGTCGTGTCAATTTTTAATTTTTCCAGACTTGGCCTATTCTTAGTGTCCAAGCTCGCCAAATTTTAGGCTGGGTTAGGCGGTCTAGGCAAGCTTGACGACCTATGATCGGCTTTAGGTCTGAACCTGATGGTCTGGGCAAGCTTGATAGCTTATGATCGGCTCTATGTTTGAACCTGACCTGACTACCAGCCTAAACTCACGCAAGCTATATTGGCAAAATAAAGAGAGTTTGGGACGAGTGGTGGGTCTATGATTTGAGGTCGAGCTAGGTTAATGTTGGAATCTTTCTAGTGTGATGGTCGGACCAATAACCTATTTTAAACACGATGCGCCTAGGGTTGAAAGTTTACATGCATCATGCCATCAAACCTTGCATTTTGTTTTGATGTAAAATGTGATATTTAAAGCCATCATGCAAGATAGACATGAGACCTTTCATATTGTAGATCTGCAGTCTCTTATCTTTAACTTAATTTATGTTGGAATGAGAAATAAACTCTAGCTAAATAATGGAAATTGAAGGACAAGAAGGATTATTTAAATTTAGGTTACTAAAAACTTGTGAATTCATGTACGCTTGGAAATGGCCTGAGTTTTAACCTAGAATTTTACATATTCAATAGGTCATGATCCAAAAAAAATTATCCAGATCGATGTAAGATTAGGGATATGGGCAACCTATTTCTAGCCAATATGCAAGGTATGCTTATATTGTCCATGGCTTGGCCCAACCCAAATAATCGAGACTTTAAGTTCTATTTCAGCTCTAAGTAGGTTGTACCACGTGTGAGGCATTTGTTTTGTTCAATTTTTAATAAAATAAAATTTATCTGAATACCAATAAATATGTCATGGAAGAGCTTGAAACTTCAACCTCAGAGTTAATAATCCTACTGAGGGTCTGTTAACATGACCCTATTGGAATCTTAGAATTGGAAATAAAATTTCTAGGATTGCCAAAATATAAGGCTTGGCTCCGTCCATATTAATTAAACCTTTTTCAGCCCATTCTCACAGGCAGAAAAAATTAATATATATATATATATATATGTGGAAGTCTTCTTTTTATTATTATTTTTATAGGATTTGGGCTGGCCTACTCCAAAACTATTCCTCCCCAACCTATAGTCTATAAGGAGTCCTATTGAAACCAAGAAATATAGGCCCGCCTGCCATTCACACCAGAGTAGATGGAGTTTTCCGAAAAAAACCGCTAGTGGAGGAAAACCCCCTAGGGATAAGAGACATAGGGCTGAAGAGAGAGCCAAAAAAGGATCTTTCGTGTGTATAATCCTGCATAATCTCGAATGTTATCAGTTCCGGTATGTAGACCAAATGATACAATACAAGCAAAAGTTAATCCTACTTGTTATACTAGTCCAATCCACAAATTCTACAGAATTTTTGGCCAAATTCTATAGACAAATTCAAACAGACCTTTAGAGATACTCGATCTTGCGGGGATAGAAAATAAAAGGCAAGAAAACGTGGAAGAAAAGATTACGAGAATTCTTGTTCTATGGTACTATAGATGATAAGTGGGATGGTTGCAAATTAAGATCTAAGACCACAACAATAGTGTCCCACAAAGTTAGAGATATAAGTTGGTTTCAACGAGGGAGTTGATCTAAATCTAATCAGATGATAGGTTAGTGTGCATCTATAGCATGTGATAAGAACTCCTCATGGTGGTAGTGTAAGCTGCAAAATTGTATAGACAATCAGATTATTTCGTCATCGATCTTGATGCACAAGAGCATCAATGCAGCAAATTATTTTGTCGTCGATTTTGATGCTAGACGATCAGATGGTCTGCTAAGCACCGATACAAACTATTAGACTCATTGTGGTAGGCTATCTAGTGGTTTAACTACTAGCTTGCTATTTGTATTCAGGTTCAACTGGAGAAAATATTTCAGGACCCATCTCAATCATGCCAGCTAGACCTCGACATAACTCAAGTATTCCTAACAAAATTACTGATAAATAGTTGAACATGTTTATGGCCAAGCTCTCCAAATATATGAGCCAAATCGAGCAGTCAAAGCATATAGGGTTCTATGAGAATTACAAACTATCACTCTATAAGATAACATAAAAGGCATTTGTGAGAAGTTAGTCAATCTTTTGCTTTGAAAAGAAAGAAGTAAAAGAAGAATCGGGCTAGAGGTTCTTCGGAGTGTATTGGTGGACTACTGCTCAGCATCGGACCAGAGGGTGAACTTCCAAAAGTCGACCATCGTGTTTAGCCCAAAGACTGAGTTGCGGGTGCGACAGGAGATCAAGGGGTTGCTTGGCATGAGGGAGCAAAATGGGCTTTGGAGTTACCTGGGAGTCTCCATCACTAGAAGGGGGTTACGGGTCTCGGACTGTCAGGATATGGTGCACCGGGTGTAGTAGAGGTTGGAGGGTTGGAGAGCGATATTACTTTTCATGATGGGTAGGATGACCCTGGTCAGGTCTGTGCTGTGTTCCATGCCTGTCTATATGATGTCCAACACCGTGGTCCCAAAGACGGTATTGAGGAGTATTGAGAGGTTTGCTCGAAATTTCATTTGGGGAACGCAGAGCGGCGGCCGCGAGGTGCACCTGATGGATTAGGAATCAGAATGCCAATCGACTAGGGCAGGGGGACCATGTATCCAGTCTCTGCTGACTAGAAGGGAGGCGTTGATTGATCGGCATGAAGCTAGAGTCATCTTGGAGCCACAGTATTTTTGAAGTCTGACTATGGTCGCCCGATATGGCCCTATTGGGAGTAGTGTGACTCCAGTTGAGGGGCGGAGTGCATCATCGATTTGGCATGAGATATGCAGGTATGTACCCATGGTCATGTTGAGATGCAGGTGGCTGATAGGTGATGGCCAAAGAGTGGACGCGGTGGAGGAAGCCTGGGTGGACGAGCTCCCGTTGAGGCGCTGGCCAACCCTAATCAGTGTTGAGGTTGAGGAGGGACTCTAGGTGTGTAACCTGCTTCTTTCCGGTGGAGGGGGGTGGGATACCTACCAGATCGGACAGCTGTTTGGTGAGCCGCTTGCAGAGCGGATTCGGTCGACCCCAATTCCGGAGCACCCTTACTTGGATGTCAGAGTTTGGAGCACGTCCTGCAGATCTACAATCAGGGTGGTTGACGTCTGCGAGATCACCCAGGGTGGTGAGCAACGAGCGGTGGACTTCAGCTGGATCTGGCGGTTTGGGTTGCACCCCAGGATGGCCTTATTCCTTTGGAAGGTCACTTGGGGTCGACTACCGATGAGACTTCTACTGTTTGAGAGAGGTATGGGTATCCACCCCCAGTGCCCTGAGTGTTTGTCAGATGAGTCGCTAGATCATGCTATTTTCTAGTGCCACCAGGCTAGGAGGATCTGGAGGCAAGCAGGGATCCCTGTAGAGTTTTGGTGTCATGCGGCATCATTTTTGCAAGTACTGGGATGTTTGGCAGGGGCCCCACAATCTAGATCGGAGGCGGTGAGGGCGACCTATACTGCCTACCAGATATGGCTTGCGAGGAATGTGTGGATGTTCGGGGAGACGAGCCTCCCTTCGGGGGTGGGGGTGGAGCAGGCGAGGCTGCTAGCAGTGGAGGTCTCTCAGGGAGACCATTGGGTTAGACATTTAACAGCTTGAGACATCTCGGGCTCTACCTCTGCTCGTAAAGCGCCCCATATGGTGTTTTTCACCTAAGAGCCTCCACCCCGGAGTTTTCTCAAGGTTAACTTTGACAGTTGCATCCTGCAAGGTGGCATGAGGGGAAGTGCGGGCTTTGTGGTTAGAGGCCCGGACTCTAGGGTGATTGCCGCTAGGAGTTGCCAGATATTTGATATCTCGGTATGGCGGTACCCGAGGCTGAGTTGAGAGTTGCCTGGGCTGGTCTTTGCTATGTGCAGCATGCTTTGCAGGCGAGGATGGTCCTCTTAGAGGGCGACTCCACGACAATCATTAGGTGGATTCTGCGGACTTCAAGGGGGTCAGCAACTACCACCCCCTGCTGAGAGATATTCGGGCCATGGTTCATGATGGGTTGGCCATCCAAGCGAAGTAGTGCTCTTCGAGATCATTTTTTTTCTTGGGCAAAAAAAAAAAAGGCAAAACACACAAAAAAGATTCAACCTTTAGTAGAATAAGAAGAAGAAAAAAAAAATCAATCTTTCCCTTGGGGGAAAATAGCAAAAATCAAATAAAATTCAATCTTCAGCAGAAGAAGGAGGAGGAGAAGAAATCAATCTTTTCTTTGGAAAAAAAAAAGGCAAAAAAAAAAAATCAACCTTCAGCAGCAGAAGAAGAACAAAAAGAAGAAGAAATCAATCGTTCACTCTGGGGAAAAAAGGGCAAAAAATAAAAAATAAAAATCGGCCTTCAGCAGCGTATATGTTGTTGGCAAGGTAAAGCTTACGTTTCTTTGCACCAGCTGCTGACCTCGCATGGAGAACCCCTCGACAATGCCCAGTTAAGGTGGAAGGTGAATCCCTTCCCACCTGGGTTGAGGGAATTAATTACTCCTTTTGAAATGATTGCCTCCCAGTGTATTCCGACTGCTCATTGTGTCACGTCAAACGGATTTGCAGTCGCATGAAAAACGAGTAAGTTTTCTCCAAGGCTTTTGCAAACGAAGGTTTCTCTCTCGTTTATTTAGGCAGCTTTTATCAAAAGATAGCTGGAGTTGCCATTGGGAAAAGACCACCTCCATGTATTTAAGAATTTATCTATCAATGACAGCTCCACTGATGGTGAAATGCATCGCTGAGCACTAATTCGGTATACCAATACTGGATACACTGAACCGGCTCTATGCCGACAATACTAATATAGTAACAAAATTGCATCAGCATCAGATCTGGTACCAAGATGGTGTACCTTGATAGGAAGAAATTTTTCTGATGTCGTGATGATGGGTTAGTAGAGAATATTATGAGGTTTTCTTTCATTTGACTGTGTTCCTTAGAAGGCTAAGTCCTTGTCAGGGATTCAAATGCGTGTAACTACTAGAAACATAAGTGGATATTGAGTATAAGGATCTACTAACAAAAAGACTTTCTGATTCAATAAAATAACAGCTACCTCAGTGGACATTGAGTATGGGAACCTGCTTCTGTAAAGAGTCTTTTTTGTGATCCAATAAATGCTCATGCTTTCTTTGCTTGGGGAAAATAATTGTCGCTTGCTGTAATTTGCTATTGGGTTAATTTTTCTTGTATCTTTAAAATGAGATTTCAGCGTGATGTATTTAGTATGATTGATACAATTGAAGTTTTTGAGAACCGAACATCCACAATCACGTAGAGATGACCATAAACTATAATGTTACAACATGAAAGATAGTATTGTAAGGATTCGTGCCGACGTGTATTTAGTCCTACATCAGCTATGTATTGGATAGATCTTGGATACTTATACAAGACTAAAGAACTTCAACAATACCTTCTGATTAGCTTTTTTGGATGAGGTCATGGGTTATGGCAAATAGTATCGGAACGGACCTATCCCATGTCCATATGGACTAGAAGACACAGACTCATTGGAGCTGATCATAGCACTTGTGATTAGATTTGAATGGATTTAAACTCTTAACCTAGCGAGATGCCAAAGCTTAAACGAAAGAGTAGGTGAGAATTCTCCTACATCAACTATGCACCGGGCAGATCTCGAATACTTATTCATGACTAAAGAACCTAAATAATACCTTTTTGGATAAGATCTGGGATTATGACAAATACCGACAATTATCACAAATCAATCTCATGCTGCAATACTACATGAAAACCTTCTCCAGCAAAACACCATGGCGATTGTTCAGAGGCATCCATGGGAGTGGAAACATATACGCCGGAGTCACAGCCCACTGTGTCCCTTGAACCTGAGGCAGGGCTTTCCTCGCATTATCAGCATGCGATGTGACTCCCTTGAACCTGAGGCTGGGCTTTCCTCGCAGCATCAACATGCGATGTGACCTGACTCGGCCAATGGCCTCTGACTCGAAAACACCTTACGTACGCCAGCTTCACTCCCATGGTATATATGCTCCTGGACCAGCTCGAACTCTCACTAACTTTTGATGCAATGGTGTGTCCCACTTTCCTTCACACCATCCTGGAACTCCTTTCTTTGTCCGTCACCTTGCCTCTCTCTTTCGTGCATGCCATACTGGTCTAAAGGTTAGACAGGAACTTTTAGCATGCACTTGTTGGAGAAGAACAAAGTTGGTCCATCCCTTGTGGAATCCTCTCATACATAGCTGGGTTGGGTCAGGCTTCTTTTGTCATCTCTTGAATGAGATATAAAAACTTGGTTGCTAGGAGTTTTCCATTTGTCTTCGGATTCTTCTTGGATCTGGGGAGATTCAGGTATATAATACGTTGCCCCACAAGCAATGATATCATATGTATGTTGATGTCCACTATCAGATGTGGCTGACACTAGCAAGGAAAAGAAAAAACTGGGTGTATCGATCCAAATGCTGAAATCTTTTCAGCATAATTTAAAGGTTGAGAGTTTGTGTGGAGTTGGCTGGTACAGTGGTACCTGGCGTGGGATCTCTCCTCAGAACCACACAATATTAATGCCAGTGGTTTGCAGGAGAGTAACTGAAATTATTAATTATTATGATGGGTATCTTCACGACTTGTTTCTCTTCCCTTTGTGCACCGATTGCAAAGTTATGTATAGATTTAGGGTTTTCGGATGTCCGACCTATTTTGATCTCTAATATAACCTCAAGGATGGATATATAATTAACCTCTATCACGTATTATTGATTTTAGTTTGATGTATTATTAGTTATATTTGATATATTATTAGTTATATTGTTAATTTTTACTTAATATTAATTATATTCAGATCATTATGCAAATGTCTCTTATTCACCCCCCCCCTTCCCCCTCCCTAAAACTCCTGATCCTTTTTATTTTTTATGATTCTAGGTCAAGTAGTCGACTCGACTTGAATAATCCATTTCGAATAAAGATTAATCGGGCAGGTTCAGATACCTGAAGGACTTAATGTTTTTTTGATAGGCCGAGTTTGAAATTTTTGAAGAAATTTTTAATCAAATTTGGGATGGATTCGGGTTTGAAATTTTTGGATAATTTTTAATTAAATTTGAGAAGTATTCGGGTGATAGAATTTTAAACAGGTTTGGATACATATATGGCAAATTTTGTTGTTGCTATTCCCTGTATAACCATTGAAGCACATCATTTCAAATACATTTATTCATTAAGTTAAAACAAAAAAAAAATGCATTCAAGAAATAGTTATGATTGAATACCAATTTTGTGGGGAGGCTCCATGGTTCCATGTTCTCTCAAGAACCTTCTTTCCAAAGAAGCACACCATATATTTGTCGTCCTCTACAATATGAGCGCAGGAGGGTTGAATTACGCAAGCCTCTCCCTCTATCCATGTCTCATGAATGACCAAAGAGCCACCTTTCATTCTTGAGAAGAGAAAATAATTATAGCTTAGTCCTATGATAAAATACTAGTTTGGTTAGTTATCCTTCAGATCCGAAATTCAGGCCAACATAATGGATTCATGCAATATTTCACAAAGATGCTAAAACCCAAAATTTATTTATTTATTTAGCAAGCCTTTGTGTGATTCATGAAGGTGCTCAATTTTAACACTATATTGTTGAATGAGAGAGGGATGTATGATTGGACTCTCATTAAAATAAAAAAACAAACTATATAACAACCGCAATTTTAAAATTTAAAATAAATAAAAATATCCATATTTTTCTTTAATTCATATATTTTATCTTTCTTATTTTCTAATTTCTTAAATTCTCCAATCCATATTTTATATTTCTTATTCTTCCATTTATTAATCTTTTTTTAGCATGCATTGCACCCGTCTTCATTGCTAGTATCATAATAATTAAGACCCTAAGATTTGTAGCTAAATTTAGACATCTCTATTGACTATCAAAATAGGTTAAGTTTATATTGGCAGATTATTTAACAATTTGACAATTTAGCAGGTGGTAGGTAAGTTTATATTGACATGCAGTAGGATATATTTTTAGCTAATTTGACTTGCTTATTTAACAATTTAGCAGATCAGGTTGAATTACTAGCTTAATAAAGAGATCAAGTTAAGTTCAGATTTTGACCCATTTAATAAAAAGATTAAGTTCATATTGGCAGGTATTTCCCAATATACTTTTCTCAGTTCAAATCAAACCCAGCCTGACCTGACCAGGCCTATCACCTTGCCTAGATACACCCCTATATACAAGGAAGGTTGGATAAAATGGGCAATTATTAATCAATTACATATTTAAGTTTCTCATATATATATATATATATGATTCTAGATATCTCCTATAAACTTTGGCTCGGTAAATTTGTTCGTAAGCTAGCAAATTATATTGTAATATGGTGATATTCAAAGAAAAAATGGTATTCATTGTCAGCAAGAAATAATATTTGCATTACTTAATCACAATTATTTAAAAACAAATTTATAGAAAATCCAAAGATTAAGCAAGCTAGAAATAAAATCCCATGCAACAAATGTACTTGAATATTTCATTTCATGAATAAGTGGATGACTTTTTGCTATTATGTACTTTAGCTTTACTATCTTGATCCTCTAGTGTTCTAGTTGATTGTGAGAGGTCAAGGCAGTTTCTCCAAGGAGCCCAACACTTCTTTCTATGGTGGGAGAATCTTGAGTCCCCCTACAAGGTTGCATTTTAAAATTTTGAGCCATAACAAATTTTAAGCATGATACTTATTTGTAATGTTGGAATAGTGTATGCCCCTCAGAAACTATTTACATGTAATTTTGTAACACCAGTTAAATAAATTATGCTTGTTTTTTTACCCATAGCCAAAAGGAATACTAGATGCCTATTGTATATAGATCTTAAAGTCAGAAAAGAGTCCAAGGTCCTAAGTAGTTATGGGGAATCCTCTTAAGAAAGTGAATTCCATGACAATTGGGAACCCAGACTTGGCACTCCACATTTTCCATTGTAAGAAGAAAGAGTTCCTTGAGGTCAAGCATTTGAATAGGGGGACTTGGGCATCCTTTAGTGGTGTGAGAAAGTGTTCCATGGAGAGGAATAGAGAAAGAGAAAAGAAGCAGTAGAAGATGTAGAAGAAGAGAGTGGGAGAGGATGAGAAAAAGCAAAAGGAATTAATCTTTTAATATTTGAAACATTAAATCGCGCTAACTATCTAATCATTTGAGTGCTTGAGGAAATTTAGAATTATGGACATAATTTGACAAGTTAATTATTAACATTAGTCCAAGCCCTATATTGCATCCATTAGCAATATCCCTACCCAACATACATGAACATGCATGAATATAAGCAAGGATTCATGCACACGCATCATGGATTGCCCTAGTTTTTGAACAATTATGAAAAGTTATGATATATGGCATTGTTTATACCAATGACAATAATATAAGTGTGGTCCTCAAAACTATAAATCGATACGAAGCATCATGTTTGTTTTAGTCCAAAAGTATACATGGTATCGTGTCGAGCTAGCCATATATAATACAGGTACAACAATGCTTATATAGTTCGCCAAGATGATGATATATAAGTTTGTATTGATTCTCTAATAAAATGTTATAATTATTGAATTACTTAATTAGCAACCAATCATCTTTTGACACATTGTGCCAATTCCTTTGAATTGGCAGAACAGACCACATAATTGATATCCACGAAATTTCTAAATAAAACTAAATTCTCTGAAAATGAACATTCTCTTGTGTATGCACAAATCCAACTTACAGTTTAGTGCAGAAATTGATACATCTTATGTGAAAGGTATATAAAATTTTTCGATGCCGTGATAGAATGAAAAGCTAACCAAATTGAATAGCAATGTATTTTAGGGAAAGATAATGGCAACTTAAGGAGCTCTTATAGGAATATGAAGTAATTGGAAGTCTAGAGGTTTCTTAGCATTCATATCCTCATTTAAAATTGCGATGTCACAACATTATTTAGAGTTCAATACGGGCATTAAAAAAAAACCTTACAAGACTATTTTTAAATATGCAATGATGACATCAGACCTCTTCAACTAAAAGTCTTAATATCAAGATATATTCATGACAATGAATAGGTTGTTGTAGACAACATAACCATACAAAAATTGGCAGAAATTCCTGCATTTACTGGGAGTGAGATAGAATACCAAGGAGAGAGTAGAATACTGAGGAGAATCATAGTTATCCATAGAATGCAGTCACTTAACTCCTCCTGAATTGCCAAACTATCATGTTTTCCTGACATGCTCATGATCTCACAAGGCTTAAAGTATCTTTTGTATGAACCAATGGTCTAGTAGTAGTTCTAGTTCTTTTAAGATCTTGTTAAGTGGGAGAGGTCTAGGATTCCAACACTTATGACAGCATTTCCATCATATTTTCTTCAAAAAAAAAAAATTATTCTAGGTGCATTTTTGGAGAGATTTTTCATATGGACATGCAACCTGTTAATACATTCAATGTACCCACATATACTTATATGTCAAGTAGTTATTTTCCTTTTTATGTGCTGCCATAAATAAAAAGGTAGAACATTTAATAGATATTGCGATGTAAAAGATAGATTCAAAACTAATGTAAAAAATTTTAATGCACTAAATGATAAATTAAACTACAAATACTTGATGAGTGACACCTAATTGAATAACATCAAAACTTGAAATATGGGCTATGCATGTAGTTTTTTTTTTTTTTTTTTTTATCTTTTTGAAAGTCTTCTAGGCTCTGTCATTCATACTTCTCCATACAATTGGAACAATATTTAAGTTATGATTCTTCTTCTTTAACAATTTGAGAAAAAATGAATATTTATTGTGGTAGTCTTGATCTAATAGATGAATGGAATTATGATGACAATGATATAAACATACACTAGTGATGCATTGTGCGGCTCCGGAGCATAAGCATTTGATAGATAGCTTTGTTCCTATAAATCAGATGGAATTAAGGATAAAGAAATTATGTATGGAACTGGAAACAAAGAGTTAAAACACTTGTGAATATGAGATTTCTTCTTATTGTGGAGTCCCAAAAGGATGGTTTTCATTTTATCTTTAAATTAGATTGAGGTTCTAAAATTAATACTAGCTTAGGTTTTTTCCAAAAAAATTAAAAAAAAAGCAACTCCAAATTAGAAAACATGCTTAAGAAAAATCAAGTTGTTTGTTAGGTTGTCAAATCTTTCGATACATTTTCTGAAAAGAGATTAACAAGAAACTGCTTATATTACATATGTTTACAGCTGGAAAGTCACTGCATCTGAGATAGGGTTGCATCTTTCGTATGAAAGTAGGATTTCTCAACTTCCGCATAAATCCAACATTGGATCATGTCTCTATTGCTTAAAGATCTGTGCAGACTTTGAATGAAGAATTTTAGAATGCTTTACGATCTGTATAGGATGCGATCCAATCGACACACGTTCAACCCCAGAACGTATTCACGGAAAGCATTAGTGCTTCATGTGGGCCCCATATGCAAGAGATACACGTGGCAACCAAGAAGAAAAGATATTTGATGCCTGTGATCTGGGCCATCCAAATGAAAAGAAAACCCTATTGTTTTGGAGTCACGGTGTACCGCCGGTTTCGGGGAAATCGCATCTGGGGAAGGGAGGGAGGAAGTACCATTCAAATCGGACGGTGGTGGGGAAGGGGGAACCGCGCGACCGACCTTCCCTGGTTATTAACCGTTCGAATCAATTACCCCAGCTTGTCTGCATCTACGACCCGTTGGTTCCCGATCGAACGGTTAATCGGACGAATTTTACATTGTTCCTGCCGCTCCCCCGATTCATTTACCTTACGTTACGTCTCGCGCCAGGTTTTTCTCCGTTTATGGGCTCCACGTGTCGGAAACCGGAAAGTGCTCGTAATATTCCGCGAGTATATCGCCGTACGATATTTTTGTCCGGGAATTGTGGTGAGAAGTGATGAGGACCGCCGCTTCCGCCGGCTTCGTGGAAACGAGTACTGAAATGGCGGTGATGGCAAATTCCGTAACGGACTTGGAGTGCTAGCCGTTGAGACTCAGTTCGCACTCCACACGGCATGGGCGGCCGACGAGGTATTGCCCTCCACTTGGTGCAGCTAAACTCGGTCCCTATTTTTGTTAACTATTAGTTGCCTCACAAATTTTTGTTGATGATAATGACATAGAATTTAATTAATTTGGCCTTTTTTTAAAAATTTTCTTTTTTTTCCCAATAAGGGAGTGCAATGTATATGTATTGCACATTCGATTAGCATTATTTGGGTTATCATATGTAAATTGTGTAATTACAACACATCTAATTTATTTCTAACTATGATATACCATAGCGTACGAAACTAAATGGTACCATACGTATGGTAAAAAATTGCGTACCATACCATACTAACACTATATTAGTGTAGCACCAGTAAGATGTCTGATACCGAAATGGTAAATTTTATTTCTAATTAAAATAATTGATAATATAATTTAATTTGATTGAGATGTTGATATATATAAGTATTGAAAATTTTTGCGATAACACCGCACTTGTGGTATACAAAACTTTTACGCATGCTAAATTATACATGCTAATTGGTTCAAATTATGCTTCCTGGACTAATCTCATCTTGTTTAATGCGATTTAAGTTACATGTAATACAAAGGAAAAAGTGTTTTGGATTTCAACTTTGGTTAATAGGACGTGTCACAATTATCTTTGGAAACTAATTAGCATCTCTAATTTTTTTTTACATAAGAAATAATAAAATTTATTTCTTAGAGAAATAGTAAAAAAAAGGAGTTATCATCCGAGCAAGCGAGCATATCCGCACCGGGTCTCGCGCTCAAGCGATTATAGCGAGAAAGAATGGTTCATTGTTTCTGTACCCCCGTTTTGCTCTCTCTCGCGTTGTGCTATATATAAAACCCCCTTCCCCGGCTCTTCTTCTCCTGTGCCCTATTCAAACCAAAACCTAGCTCGGAAAAAAAAAAGAGAGAGAGAAACTTATGGCGCTTCGCAGAACCCTAGCTGGCCGCTTCCTCCACCTCGCCAAGCTTTCCTCCCCCGACCCCCAAATCCGGCCCCCACCAAATTCCCCCTTCCTCCTCCGCCGCCGCCTCCTTCAGCGCCGCCCCGTCGTCCCCCCCGACCGCCTCCTCCTCCTCCCCTCCGGCGACCGCCTTTTCGACCGGATCCGCGGCGTCAACCCGGACCGCATTCGCCTCGACGGTCTCTCCCCACCGCCGGCCGAGAAGGTGAAGGATGAGACGGCGGCGGAGAGAGGGATCACGGTGGAGGAGGCGAGGAAGGTGCTGAGGGCGTCGCAGATGGAGGCGGCGAGGGCGAGGCTGAGGGCGATTCCCATGAGCTGCATCCCTTACTCGGATTTCCTCCAGATCTGCCGCGACGCATCCGGCGGCGAGCAGGGGGCCGGGATCGCCCGCTCGCTCGACGAGGCCGGCTCCGTCATCGTCTTCGGGAACGCCGTCTTCCTCCGCCCCGAATCGGTATTCTTCTATTTTAACCCTTTTGAATTATTTTCATAAAAAAAATATGGTTTATTTAATTTCTTCTTCTCTTAATTTCTTGCTACGTAGATTATTATAGCGATAGGTTTCTTGGATTCAATGGTTGAGATCTGATGGTATTTTCTTGGGTTGTTTTTGTATTTTCTCTTTCTACAGGAAATAAAGGAAGGGGTCTAGAACCGTAGTTACGTGTGTGAGATGGTAACGGTGGCAGGAGACCGCTATATTTTTCTAAATTTTTTCCTTCAAAATCCCATTAAATGAATGGGAATTAATTCTAATACATATATTTATATACATTATAAGTAAATGCTATGATGACAACCTTTGAGAAATTAGAACAATTCTCAGAACTCTCCAGATTTCTTCTCTGCAAAAGCGAGAGTGTTTTAAGATTTTTTTTTTAGAAGGCTTGTCATCCTGACATTTGATACCTTCTCTAAAAAAATAAATAAATATAATGAATATTACCAATTTTCCAATCTTTTATTAGAATTGTCAGAGAGCATTAGGCTCTCAATTGTATGCAGTGCTTTTATTTATATTTTTTGGGATTTATATATACAATTTGGTTATGTACATGCAGACAGAATTTATGTATTATTTTTTTTGTGTGTGAAAAATCAACCACCTTTTCTTTTTGCGCAAGGTAAATCTCATCAGAATAAAAAAGATGGTTTCTTTAGTGGTTAACACGCAATAAAAAAGGGGTGGCTTGTAAGAATTCCTCAGAATAAATTCTGTGTTCGAATTGTACCTGTCCTAATTTAGTGGATTCTCTTTTATCTCTGGGTTTGATGAAGAGACATCCAAAAAGTTTACATAAATTGTATAGAGTTTCATTTTTTTGCATTTGCTTCTGCTTTCTTTCTAATTCTAATCAACTAATTATATCTTAATCTTCAAAAGATTTGATTATTTTCTTTTAGGGACAGTAGATAGAAAGTTAGATTTATGTTTCCATCTTCTCTCCTTTGTATGCTTCAGGTAGCCAAAGCAATTGAGAATGCGATCCCTCTGTCGATGACTCAACCGAATGACCCTCAGCGGAAGGAACTAAGAGAGATGGAGGAGAAGAAGGCGGAGATCGATCGGAAGGCAGTGGCTCGGGTGAGGAGGGAGCTCTGGTGTGGGTTGGGATTTTTGGTAATGCAGACGGTTGGATTCATGAGGCTGACTTTCTGGGAGCTGTCATGGGATGTTATGGAGCCTATTTGCTTCTACGTGACCTCCGTCTACTTCATGGCTGGCTATTTCTTCTTCCTCAGGACTTCCAAAGACCCTTCCTTTGAGGGCTTCTTCGAGAACCGCTTTGCTGCAAAGCAGAAGCGCCTCATGAAGGTCTGCAACTTCGATCTCGACCGCTTCAATCAGCTCAGGACAGCTTGCCCCCTCCCTTCTCCATCATCACCTTCAGAAGAATTTCCTACCTCTGCTTATATGAGAAAAGGATGTTGATTGAAGCTGTGCATCAACTAAACTGTCGATTCTGATTTAAAAATTCAACTTCAATCCTTGTTCGAGATGAGTTATTAAATGCACAAAATAACCAACATTAGACCCAAAACTAAAAAGGATCATTCTAATTGTATGTTATCAGGACAAAAATGTTATTAACGTTCGAGCAAGTCTGAGGAAGAAGTTATTGTAGTTGTCTAGGTTAGTTTGTTTTTTGTTTTTGTTTTTTTTTGTTTTTTTGCTGAAAATGGATGATTCATATAATTCTAGTAATAAGTTTTAGGGTGTTGCTTTGGTTATGATGACATAATCTCAACTAGAAAGCCTGGCTGGTGATGCCTTTGGATTTAACCATGGTTCTAATATCATTTGTTTGGAATTTGACAAATGTTTTCTCCATTCCACAAGCAAAATTTGGGCCAGAAAAATAAGCCAGATAACTTAGTATTAACTATGGGTGCAAATGGGTCGGGTCGGAATCGGGGTGACTTCGATCCGATCCATTTTTTGTTCGGGTCTTAATTTCAGATCTAGATGCGACCCGGTTGAAGATCGGATCCGGATTTGGGTTGAATTTGATTTCGGGTTGGATTCGGATCCACTTTTTTATACTTTAGGGAAAGAATTTGGGCAAATCTAATATGGTCATATCATAATTATGAGGTGCTGGTGACCCATGTCTTGAAAGACTTGCGAGGGACCTCCGGTTAGAACAGATGACACATGACTTACTAACTAAGTCGGTCTACAAGCCAATTTTCATATCACACCATTTTTTGTCTATATGACTGATTGGACATAGCTTGGTGTCTCCCAGCTCCCCTCTCACGAGGACAAAAAAAATCCTGGACCTTCTTCCAAAATCCAATTCCATTGCAGAAAATTTGCACATGACCCATATTCAGTTCAGTGTTCTCTCGCTTCCTCCCTGCAAAAGTAAAAAAAAAAAAACAGAAACCAAAAAAACAGAAGGGAAAAAAAAAAAGCCAGCTACGGAGACACCAGAGGCATTTTGAGAGAGAATCCTGATGGACCAATAGTGCCACAATCTATATTAAAAAAAAAACTCTTTTTTACTTTTTTCCCCCTCCTCCTCTCTTCGAGTCTATTCGAATCGGATCGGATTCATTTGGTAAACTCAGATCCGATCTAGAAAATGATTCGGATCCAATTTTAGGATCCATCCGAAACTTGCGGATCTTAAAATTTGGATCGGGTTGGATCTATGCAGGTCGGATCTCGGGTCAACCCGACCCATTTGCAATCTTAGTATTAACATATTTAGAGTGGCCAAATGAGGTGGCACTATCGAATTTGAAAACGCAAGAGCTAGACCGCCCGAAACCGCGACTATGAATGAACGTGACATGCTTACCCTAAAAATAAGCTACATAACTTAGTATTAACATATTTAGAGTGGTCCAACTATGAATGAATGTGACATGCTTACCCTAAAAATAAGCTACATAACTTAGTATTAACATATTTAGAGTGGTCCAACTATGAATGAACGTGACATACTTACCCTAAAAATAAGCCTGACATGCTTATCCTATTAGCAATCATAGCTGACATGCTTATCCTATGGAGTTGAATGTTTGATGCATCGAGATGGGCGTTTGATGAATGATGTCCGAAAAACGAGTGGATGTGGTGCACGTGATGTGGGATTATAATTTTTCGTTGCGATGTTCCCATGCTTAAAAGGAGAAGACGGTATGGGTTTGACTGCCGTGTGCGGTAACCTCCTTGTGCGAGCGTCATGCCCACCTCGTGTTCGGCGTGTGCTCGCCGCGTATCGTGTGCCGGTGGTGGTTGCCGATAACTCTCGTGAGTCATTCCCACCTCATGTTCTCTAACAATGCCTATAGTTTCCTTTTGTTTGGCTGGTCCTGTGCCATCTTAAATTAAAGCTGTCCTGTTCTTGCGCGTCGGAGGAGCATGAGCTGGATTCTAACTCGCTTGGATTGGGTTTTTTCTTCTTATATATATTGTTGGGGTAATACAAATCGCCCAAAGCACGTGAGCACATTGCGGAACACACGATCAAAGGCGCCCGACTTCGAGGGTGCCCGATCTCGGATACGTCCGACCTCAGATACGACCGACCTCCGAGTTCCCGACCCGGCACCTAACCAGGTGTCCGACCTCAGAGCTCGCCATTTCGGAAGTCCGACCTCGTCGTTCACCTACCGCGGTCACATCCTTCCATACCCCGATCGAAGACCATACCCTGCCACCACCTTCAGCATTTAATACGCGTGGCCCCTCCAGATCTCTAGCTTACTCCGCAATTAATGCACGACTCCAGCTTACTCAACCATCATCACGCATGGCCCCTCCAGACCTCCGACTTACTCAACAATTAATGCGTGTCACTTGTTATCTACGAATCTTCAGTTCTCCACGGCAAATCAGCTCGGCTGTGCCCAGTTAGCCGTGACAATTCCTTGACTCCGATCTCGCTCCTATGACAGCATTAATTCGTCTGATCGTGCGCCAATTCGTGCGGCATGCTCGAGTGTACGACGACCTTGTCCCATCACCTCACAGGTAACCCAACGCCCCTCTATAAAAGGAAAACAACTCCATTTTAGAGAGGCGGGAAGGCAAAAACTCTCGACATACACACTGTTTTCTCCTCGTATACACTTGCCCCCTCTGACTTAGGCATCGGAGGGGCCGACGCCGGAAAACTCGGCCACCGACTTCTTGCAGGTCCCCCGAAGGACGCCGCACACCGACGATCTGCCGCCCACCAGTTCTCGCCGGAGCTCCTCCTTCTCAGCCGACGGTCGCCCCCGGGTCCAAATTCCAGCAACATATATATGTTGCTGAGAAAGAGAGATCAATCTAGATGTGATTACACTCGAGTGGTCAAAAAATATATATATTATTTTATATTATTTAAATTATTTATTTTTTTGACTATTTGATACGCTGGCTAAGAGATTTCAAATTATGATTTTTAGTATATAAGTAATTTAAAGATGGTAGATCATAACGAACAACTTGATCCATCGAAATAGAACCTCTATCAAACAATTTAGATCTAATTGGATTTGAATATTGGTTTATAATTTATTCGAGTGTAGCCAAATTTACCTCTCTTTTTCTCTATACATATACATACATATATATCTATATGCTAATCATAATCAAAGGGTATATGATCAAACAGTGCGAGAGCTAGCTGCTTGGACTATATAATAAGGAGGAACAAAGATTTTTTTCAGAAGGATCCAGTAATATCTTTATAAACCAATACTTAAATCATCAGCAAAAAAACAATATTAGAGTAACCAAAAAAAAAACTCTTGAGAAAATAAGGAAGGGTGGAACACTCAGTGTATGCTCTAAAGGATCTAAAATTCAAGTTTTTATATGAAGGTGACTGTAAATACTTAGGTTCTCAGGGACAAATGAGAAGAAATTATGAACAATGAATCAATATAAAGAAAAGGTAGAACATATGGATTTGATCCTTTGTGGCATGATATCAATTTGTTTAAAAAAAGAAAAATGATAGAACAGGGAAAAGAAGTTGTACCAGCAGATTGATCAACATGCCAAGAAAAAAATTCACTGAAAAGATGTAATCCAAAGATGATTAAAAGATGGGACATCCTTATCATTCTACATATTTAATAGAGTCTCATTCTTAAAATGTTTCACAAAACCTTGAACGTGGTGACAAGAGGAGAGTGTGAAGAGCCAAAGAACTTATGTAATACTTACATTGTAACAACCAAGATCTCACCCAAAATGCTAGGCGAAATGCATTATTTAGGTTCCTTAATCTTATATAAGTACTCAAGATTTACATAATGAATAACCGATGTAGAATTAAACATACGCTCGTACGGATCCTCACATACTCTCCCCATTTAATTTCTGACATCATCATTAGCCTAAGGGTCAAAATCCATTTAAATCTAATCATAAGCACCATGATTGGCCTATAGTTAATTATGATGAGCTTGTGCTGCAGTGTTCCTTAGTCTACATGGGTAATAAGTTGGGTCCGCTATGGTATTCTAAATTGTCATTCCCCAAATCTGAAACATCATGTTATCGTGAGTTGTACTGAGAGTAGCCTGATGCCAAATATTTTATTTAACTTTCAAATTTATCTTAAACAAAATATAATAAATGAAAGTCAAATTTTATTATCTATTAAATACAACCAATATTGGTTCAGAGTATCTAGATCCAAATATAAATACCAAATCGATAATTCCCAAAATGTGGAAAATTATTAAGCTACAAATTCATAATCAACTGTAGAACTAAAGTTCTCCTATATAGGTCACCAAGCTTACTAGCACGAACTCCAAACCGGACCATCCTTCATCCCTATTGATCCTATTCATCTGGAGAGAGAAAAATAAAAATAGAGATATGTGAGTGACATAGCTTAATAAGTAAATCTTGCTCCACTCTACCGGATCAAGCATAAGTTTTTTTCCATATCAATGCATCATTTAAGAAAAATAACAGATATTATAAAATAAAGCATTTCATAGAATAATATATTAAAACAAACTATAAAGCCAATTATGCATGCATAAATCATGCAAGTCTGTATAGTTATAAGTGGAATTTAAAATATTCATAATCATTAAAAATTTATCATTTATCTATATTTTTAGTTAAAAAAGTGCTCATAGATTTGCACTATGATCATTATAACGTGTGATAGGGCTATCTTTGTAATCGATAAAATATTATAGTTCTTATTCATTATCAACCTTAACCGTTGGTAGAGGGTCGTTTTTGTTGGATGCTAGTTTTAGGTGTCGATTGGCCCCTATTTCTAAGGACGATCATAACAATCCAAGAGCCTTTAGAAAACTTATTTTTTTCTTAAAATATACACGTAAATAGATAAAAACACTAAATAGCTTGATCAAATTCATATTACACTGTTAATAGTCAAGCGAAAATTATAGAAGTCAAAACCATATAAATAGCAAACCACATAAGCAAACAAGTAAAACGTCAAGGCGTTGTTTAAATCAAAAAACTTGACTTAATTTAAAAGTTAGCCGAGTTAAGTCAATTTAAAATACTCGATCGAGTACCCAGTGATTCTTGAACATCAAAGTTCGGCAATATATACATATAATTCATTATTAAAATTCGTATTTCTTGTTGAAAAATGTAAATATACCAACACATAAAACTCTAAATCTATACTTTATTATTAAAATACCATCAATATATTAAATTAAGAGACATTAATGACTATTTGATATGAGATATTTGATTTTTGATTCGACTAAGTTTATTAACTGTGCTATGAGATAATAAGAACTGTAGGATAGCAATGCAAGTCCTCATCAAAGACAGACTGAAAGTTTGATTCTGCCACAAAGTGGATGAGATCGGAAGGATGAAGAGGGACAGTGCTAGCTTGCATATGTACAGTGCCCGGTTTCAATTTGATATTTATATTGAATTTTATGATAACACTTCTCAAAAGCTTTGTTTCAGAATACAAATTTGAATATCAAGTATGAACTCCACGGACATTATGAAGTTCCTAACCCAATAAGAAATTTTTTTTTTTAAAAAATAAAAATCAGATTTATTAAATCAATTTAGTTAAAATAGATCCATGTAAATCAGAAAAAATTAAAAGAATACTTAATACCTTAGTCTATAAAATAACAATTTTTTGCATATATACTTTCCTAAATATTAGAATTTGTATGAATATTCTTCCAAATTAATATTTGTATGTATACACTCATCAAATATTTATTTTATATGTATACATATTTTTTTTTGTATATATACCCATATCATCTAATGTCATTAAGAAGTTAACGATTTAAAATTGAAATGACGAAAATACCATTAATTGGTAAACATGCAAAAAGAAACATTTATAAGGGTATACATGCAAATAGCGATTTTGAAGGGTATTCATATCATTTTATATAGTTAGGAGGGTATACATGCAAATTCTTTTTTGAATTTTTGCATAAATACCTTTCTAAATATTAGATTTTTTCTCAAGCAATATTTTTATAAAATTTTTTTAAGGGGTAGGCACCAGACAAATCCAAGTGTTAAAATAAGTTGAAATAGAAAAGAATAAAATTATAATTTTTTGCATGTAAATCCTCCTAAATATATAAAATTGCATGAATATCCTCGCAAAAATGTTATTTGCATACATACCCTTATAAATATTTCTTTGGTGTATCTACCCATTTAGGGTATTCTAGCCGTTTTCAATTGTAAACTGCTAATTTCTTAATAGCGTTAGATGATGTGGGCATATATGAAAAAAATAAAAGTTATACGCACAAAATAAGTATTTCAAAAGGATATAT
>JAOXJJ010000481.1:19694811-19713516 GCA_025769935.1 Phoenix roebelenii
ATGTGTTAAATATCAATTTTGAAAAGATATTAAAGTAAATTTTAATATTTAGAAAGATGCGTGCCAAAATTTGTTTTTATAAGATAATAAATTTTGTATGATTGGTGGTATAAGTCCACGCTTTCTATAAATATGGGCAAAAGGCGCTCCTTTTCAAAATCTTCCGCTCCAATATTTCCTTCCCGCTTTGGCACTCCCCCACCACCCACTTAAACTAATCTTAACCGTCTATTCTCTTTCTCCAAAACATCAACGGTTCGGAACGTCGATCCGCGCGAACCAAGCCAAGCCAATCAGTGTCCACCTCCTCTTCCCTATAAGTGCCGACTCCCTCCTTCCCTCACCATCGCGCTCGTCGACCTCTCGAATCCCTTCCGCTTTCATTCTCTCCCTTCCATCCTCGATTGTTTGGTTCCCGCAGAATGGCTCCCAAGGCGGAGAAGAAGCCGGCGGAGAAGAAGCCCACATCCGCCGCCGCGACGGAGGAGAAGAAGGCGGAGAAGGCCCCGGCGGCGGCGGAGAAGAAGCCCAAGGCGGAGAAGCGTTTGCCGAAGGAGGGGGTGGCGTCGTCGACGGACAAGAAGAAGAAGAAGAAGTCGAAGAAGAGCAGCGAGACATACAAGATCTATATCTTCAAGGTGCTGAAGCAGGTCCACCCGGACATCGGCATCTCGAGCAAAGCGATGGGCATCATGAACTCCTTCATCAACGACATCTTCGAGAAGCTCGCCCAGGAGGCCTCCAGGCTCGCTCGCTACAACAAGAAGCCGACCATCACTTCTCGCGAGATCCAGACCTCGGTCAGACTCGTTCTCCCCGGGGAGCTTGCGAAACACGCTGTCTCAGAGGGGACCAAGGCGGTCACCAAGTTTACCAGCTCTTAGTTATGCCTTTTTTTTTCCCCTCTTTGAAGTAGTTTAAAGGAAGCTTTAGGTGGGTAATGGCTTGGGGTTTTGGAAGTATCGTGCAAAGGGGTGTCTTGTTTGTTTTGTAGTATAAAAAAAAAATCTAACTAATGAAATCATGGCTCTTCGGATACTGTTTGCGGTGTATATTTTTTTTCCCTATGGCTTCATGTTGCGTTTGGAAGTGGTTGAATGATGGCTTTCTTTCTATATACTATTTGTGCATTGGTCACAGAGCTCATATTGAAGGTTTTTCTTATCGTGTTTAGATTGGTAAACGTATTAGGTGGTGCTTAAATTAGATTGATAGTTCTACTGGCTGTTTGGCATGTTAATTTTTTTATTTTTTTCAGGGGGCTGCTTTCATGGTAGTTGGAGTTTGGTGAGTTTGGAATCCATTTGTGGGGTTTGTTTTTGTACACAATGGGGCTGTTCTTGTGGACAATGGCATTTTTGGTGAAAATTCTGGGGGAGAGAAACCTAGAGAGGCCCAAGTAACACACCATACTAGATTTCTATAGTGCTTCCTAGCGAACTTGGGAAGGTGAATCAAGAAATTGAGGTTTAACCTTGAGCAAGAAAGAATCATGACTTGTAAAACAACATTTTTATTGATGCATTAATGATCATAGCAAGAAAGACAGCAAGAAATAGTGGTGAATGGAGAAATCCTGAGAAGTTTAGTGACTGGGATGGCAAGAACCAGCAGCTAGCTAGCCAAACCAATGCAGAGATCTTCAAAGATGATCTGTTGTTTCCTTAATTGCTGCACCAATTTGAAGTTACAACAACAGTAACCCACTGAGGCAACAAGAAATTCCATAAAGGATTGGATTTCAATTGAATCCCTGATCAAGCTTCAATTACCAATACATGCTCTAAATCTTCCACCATCAAGACATGAGCTCCCATTGGCAGTACCCATTGGCCTTCTTCATTCACTGTGCTCAGATGCTTGCAGGGATTCACCATGATCCTAGCTTCAGTAGCTCTGCCAGCTGTTGTATGCACACGCTCGAATCCAATCAACTGTTTCTTCGGGAAGCCTTTGATGTTTGCGCTTGATCTTGCGAACAATAGGACAGTGTTGCTCCCATCCATATTGCCACCATTAATCACAGAAATCTGCACATAAAATGTTAAAGCCTTGCAAGATGAGATCTCATCAATGCGCAAGGAGTCTAATCCATCTCTCATGGCATCTTGGGGTTCCTTTCTGATATAAGCCTCAGTCGACGAACTTCGCACACTAATTTTCTCAGGCACTGAGAAGAACTTGTAGGAATAGTTTGAATAGCTCAAACCATATCCAAATCTGTAAACCACCTCTCCTGTATAGAATCGGTAAGTTCGTCCCGGGTACCCTCGCGACGGATCAGCTCTCATATGCATATCATTCATTGGCACCTTGGTGAAGGACTCCGGGTACCAAGTCACCGGCAACCGTCCCCCTGTTCCAAAACACAATAACATCAATTGCCACTGCAACAGGTTCATAGCATTCAGGAGTAGTCCCAATTACTTACCTGGATTGAATTCTCCAAACAGAGCTTCTGCAACTGCTTGGCCACCAACTTCACCTGGATATCCAATCCAGAGAATGCTTCCAATCCTTGGGTTGTCTTTTGCAAAGGAAACGTCGACAGGTCCGCCACCCATAAGGACCAGTACCAGTGGTTTCCTACTCACCTCGGCGATAGCATTGACAAGATACATCTGCTCTCCAGGCAGCAGTAAGCTAATCCGATCGTGGTCTTCGGTCTCTTCTGTTAGGTTCAGTCCAGCAACCACGATCACTACATCTGCTTTCCTAGCAACAGCCACAGCTGCTTTGAACCCGTCTTTCAAGTGACATGGTACATCAATGCATCCTGCAGCAAATGATGTTCCTGCGACGTAGGCCTGGAGACCCTCAAACAAGCTCGTCGGACGGCAAGGGACGCCTAAAGATTACAAGAACCATGTTAGCAAATTTCAGTCGAAACGGTCCGATGGAGATACAAACCAATTAACCAGCGCAGCTTACCAGTGTAATCACCACCTAATATGTTTGTGTCATTACCGGCAGGACCGATTATAGCCAAGGAGCCAACCTTATTCTTTCTTAGTGGCAAGAAACTTCTATCATTCTTCAGAAGTACAATGCCCTGCCTTGCAGCTTCCAGTGCCAGCTCCCTGTGCTCCTTGGTACAAATATTACTGGGTCCAAGCTCCCCAAACCGATTTTTAGCTGGGTTTCCATCAAACAGCCCAAGGCGTAGCTGAACGGAGAATAGATTGAGCAATGCGCGGTCAATGTCTTCTTCTCGAACAATTCCTAACTTAACTGCTTGACCAGTGTATCGAACCAGATATGTTCCACAGTTGACATCCATTCCTTCCCAAAGAGAGAAGCAAATTAGTCCACAAACTTCAAAGCATGTCACAAAATTCTCCCAGCCAAAGCAAGCAAGTAGCTCCTCGAGCATGCGCATCGATCCTCACCTGCTTTCAACACATCAGCAATGGAATCTTCAGGTGAATTCGTGTAGCCTTGGTCTTCATAAATTATGGCAACAGCATCACAATCAGAGGTTATATACCTGCATTCAGATTCGAATCCGATGCGCCCATGAGAAGACCATATAGAAATGAGGCAGGAATACTATCAAATAGGAGTGGTGCATTCTATTCTTTGAGAACAAATGGACTAATGAATATAGAAGCAAGAGATGAACACGTACCCCTCAAGCCCCCATTCTTTTCGAGCTTTCTGCAGGAGATCGCCCCGAGCGCAAGCAGGTACCCCGTTGACCTGATTGTAAGAGCACATCAAGCAGCTGGCATGGCCTTCCTCGATGCAGCTCCGAAATGGCGGCTGAAACGTGTCCTCCATATCTTGCTTCGTCACCTGATGATGCACCAGAATAGCTTCGAATCGATCACAAGAAAAAATCAAAAATTTGTAGCAATTCTAATTTTAAAGCAGCCTTCTTACCGCAGCATTGAAGGTATATCTGCTGAAATCCTCCCACTGGTCCAAATCATAAGCAGTGTAGTGCTTGCAGCAGGCTGAAACCATCATCTCGCCCGCGCCGCCGCCGCCGCCGCCGCGGCGGCGCGATCCCTCCGAAATTCTTGATTCTCCGATTCTATCTTCGAGATCGCCGTCGTCCTCCCCTTGAAACCCTCTGACGTATTCGACAGCGTAGGCGGAGGTCAGCATGGGGTCCTCGCCCGGGGTCTCCTGGCCGCGGCCCCACCGGGGGTCGCGGAAGATGTTGATGTTGGGCGCCCAAAAGGTGAGGCCGGCCTGGCCGACGTTGTACATAGCACGGGCCTCGACGGCGATGGCCTTGGAAATGGCGTGCCAGAGGGTGCGGTTGAAGGCGGCAGCGGAGAGGATGACCTGGGGGAAGACGGTGGCGGAGCGGACGGTGCCGTTGAAGAAGACGCCGGGGCCGTTGGGGGCGAGCCCGTGGAGGGACTCGGACCACCACTGGTAGGGTGGGAGGCCGAGGCGGGGGACGGCGGCGGCGGAGTTGGAGAGCTGCTGGATCTTCTCGTCGAGGTTGAGGAGGGAGACGAGGTAGCCGGCGCGGGTGGAGACGGAGAGGGAGGCGTTGCAGAAGGGGTACGAGTTGTGGGGGCGCCTGCACGGGTACTGGCGGCCGCCGCCGGCGGCGATCGGCGGGTGGGAGAGGGAGAAGAGGAGGAGGAGGAGGAGATGGAGACATCTTGGCGGCTGGGAGCGACGATCCCGGGAGAGCAGTGGCATTTCAGTGTGTTGCTTGGCTTGCAGGGTGCGGCCGGTGGCCGTGTGATTTAGAGATTGGATCGGATGAGTGTTGGATACTTCACTTTAGAAACTAAATCCAAGTGCTATCTTGTCAAGATCTACTCATAAAACTTATTGGGAAGGAGAAAACTTATGATTGGAGGGCACAAAATTCCCTTTGATACGCGATATCGTGATGATGATGAGAGATGGAATAGCCATCCAGGCATATATTCACGGAGGCCAATGGGGCAACCGATTGGATGGCTTCCTACGTGGCCCACCACTCGAGGTATGCCCTTTGATCGAAGAAGGGAGAGTTGTCATTGGCACTCCGTGAGTTATTGTATTTTGATATTATTGGATGTATTCATACACGTACTGTATGAAGCGTCTGTTTTCAGTTAAAAAAAAGAAAGAAAAAACTTATGATTCACTCCTCGAATTAATATCATTTTTATATATTTTATGAAAAAAAACCCTATCATTTTTTATATAAATTTTGATGACTAAAAGTTTTGCTTTTTTTTCTCTATTTTAAATTTTTAATGGTAATTTTCTGCATTTGTTACATCCAAAAGAGTATCTTGTTAGTGCATGTTGCAATATATACCAAGATGCTCACAATATTTCAAAATGCATTGGGGTCCAAATTTGGTGGGAAGGACAAGCCTAAGTCCATGTGTCAGAAGGGGATGGACTCTATAATTCTGCTATCCTACATTATGTAGAAAATACTTTAACAAGATAATTCAAGTTATAAGTACTCTTGCTAATACTAAGTATATAAGAGAAATCACTATACTTAGGTAAATAATTTTAGTAATCAAGAATATTCATGTTTCTTCTAGTAATGATATCTATATTTATTCTCATTCGTATTCGAATCCATAAGCATAGTTTAAAATATTGTAAGTCAACTCTACAACTTTACAAACTATGATCATACTTACACCATATGGTTGGGTTAGAGAATCACACCAATACTCTATGGAGCAGATAAGGATAATATATTTATTCCCTATGGCTAGGCTAGATAAAACAGTTTGCGTACTAATGCATAACCGGCAAAACATAGTTTGGCTGAGTCCAAAATCCCAAATATATCAAAGTTCTTTACATAATAACATATACCATATTCCAATCAAAATATCAGTAATCTATATAAAAGCTACAAACAATAACAACAATATTCCTTAGTGAAAAGATTACTTACAAATTACAAATTTATTTTTTGTTTAAAAAACAATTTCATAAAACTCATAAATCACATGTAAATCAATTTATAATTTATTTGATATCAAAGATTATATTATTTAATTAAAAATCTAGAAAAAGTAGGATCATTATTTTTTTATGAATATATATAGACAAATAAAAAAAATAGAGAACTTTTCCTTGAAGCTCAACTTAAGGATTATAATATAGTATCCTATTGCTAGACTTCTCTTTGTCCAGATGTAGAATCAAGCCCAATAATTTGAAAAGATACGAGCAATTACAAAAAAATAACAAGAAGAGTTGAAGGAAGGAAATAGGGCTAGCCAAGTGGCGGTGTTCGATAGCTCAAGTCGATCTAATCAAGTAAACCAACCAGTCAAATTATGAAACGAAAATCAGGTTAGGGTAATGATAATATAACGGGATTGATAATGGAGTCCAATTATACCCAACAATAGCTCAAGTAAACCATCCAAGCAATTCAAAACACCCTTTACCAAGGTTGAGCAAGATTACAGGGGGACCCTCTTCTGACGTCTACCCATCCCAAGAGAAAGAAAGTGAGAAAGAGAGTAGAGAGAAAAAGAAGAGAAGAGAGAGAGAGAAAAGAGGAGCAAGAGGGTTGGTGAAATAGGGCATTTAGCTGCCTCTCCTAGGAAGAGAGAAGAGAGGTTGGCTGCTGGTGGCGCCGATGGTCATGGCTGAACATCTGATGATAAGCTATAGTTGCTGTGGTTATAAAAGAGGATAAGAGGCGAGAAAATAGTGAAACAGGGTTTCAAACTGTGCCTTAGTCGTTGATTAAGAGGCTAGGGTTTCGTCATTGGCAATAGACCGTTAAGGTGTGATGGCCAAATAAAAAACAGGACAGCCGGCTTCAAAAAATAAAAGGAGGTCAACCAGTAACGAAAGGGTATTACAGCAAAATTCTAATGCATGATCGATGAAAATATATTAGCAATGATGGCTCTTGATAGGAAAACATAGAAAAAAAAAAGAAATCGGAGTGGTGGTGTACCTTTGCCTCATCTTTGATAAGGTTTGGACCGAAGTTCGGTGAAAATAAAGGGCTCGTTTGGTTCGTGGAAAAAGAAGGGGGGAAAGTGTGGTCAACGGAAAAGTAATGAGATGCCTCTTGTTTGATTGGAGTTTTCAAAGAAGAAAGATGAGAAAGTTGTATTCCCATTAGAATATGATTCGCATATTTCATGGGAAAACCTTTCCCATAAGAAACATGGAAAATTTACTTTTCCATTAGGTGGGAATCACTTTATTTTTATTTTTTTCCAAAAAGACCCTTCAGCATTAAAGAAGCATTAAAGACCTAATTTTTATTTAAGGGCATAATAGGAATTATACATAACTTTTCCAGGAAAGTGGATGACCAACCAAACATAAGTACTTTGGAAATTTATCATTTTCCCATAGTCAACCAAACATGCCCAAAGTACTTTCCTAGGCATCCTCTTCTTAGAAATTTGTTTTCCAGGAATCATATTCCTAGGAGGAAAAATGCTTCCCGCAAACCAAACAAGTCCAAAAAGGATGGCTATGAAAAGATTAAGAGAGAGAGAGAGAGAGAGAATTAGAAGAAGAGAGTGTGTGTGGAGTGTCACATCATAGGGTGGTGGGTAAGTTAAATAGCTACCTAGAGCTCTGCCTTGATTAAATTTAGGAACGGGATGTTCTAAGCCGTATTCCAGCACCAAGCAAAGCTTGGGTTGGTTGGTCGGTCAATTGATTGAGATGGACCTCACATTCATATTTTATATTCTCTGAATTCTACTTTCTATATACATTATATTTATCATCTCGATCTGTTTTAGTCTAGCATTCGATGATCCAAGGGTACATTTCATGAGGTATATTTAGTTTGATATATCACCGACTCATTCTCCAACAGTTTTTTATTTTTTGATTGAATTACTTCTTTTAACTATTTCTTTTATTATTTTTTCATAGTTCGATTAAATTTAGAAATTATATGTGCCACTATCCCAACTCTAATTCTAGACTGGCATAAGTTGCAAATTACTATTAGCAGAAGTTCAAAAATTTTGCACAAAGAGATTTTGGAAGTTATTTGGATTTTGTTTATAATTGCTATTTCATATATCTAAGGGATATATAAGAAATCTATCTAAGGCCTACACTTGGCAAATTGTTGTTAAAAGAAGAAGAAATAAAGGTCTTAGCTATTTGAAGCAGGGTCGCATTGCCTTCGGTTTTCTTGTTTGAATTTTATTTGGTTATATCCCAGTGGGCCTCAGTGTTTTAAGCCCACTAGGCCTCCTCAAGGCCCAAATATGTGGACGGAAAGAGATGCATCATTGGACGGCTTTTGATCAAGACACGTAGCAGAACTGCCGTGGTCATCAGGATACCATCAATACGCGTGTTCTAAATCTCGCGAACCTTCCGCGTTTAAATCCATGGAATAAACCGCTGTGATCGCCCCAACAACAACTCGAGCTCCCATTGGCGGAGACGCGTAAACCTTGAAACCCTATTGGTCCACGTCATTGCAATGACATGTACCCTTCTCCGGATTCGTGG
The DNA here is from genome assembly GCA_025769935.1 of Phoenix roebelenii. Classification (NCBI taxonomy): domain Eukaryota; kingdom Viridiplantae; phylum Streptophyta; class Magnoliopsida; order Arecales; family Arecaceae; genus Phoenix; species Phoenix roebelenii. The sequence continues at coordinate 19,703,251 of JAOXJJ010000481.1, forward strand.
AAGTGGATCCGGTTTACGTGTTGCAGTGTCGCTCGGACCCAAATCGGTCCATTAAATACCGCTGAAACCCTTCAATCTCGCAAGCTAAGCCTTCGCCAGCTTCCGGGAAGAAAGAGGGAGAGAGCGAGCGTGCGATTCCATCGGATCCGTCTCCATCGTAGGATTTTGGAGGAGGAGGAGAAGCTCGTGAAGCAGCCATGGATCGATCTATGCGAAATAGCGGCTCCGCGATCTTGTTAGGGATCTTGCTTTCAGGTATGAAGTGTTTGGATCCCTTAAGTTTTCTTTTGTTAGATCAAGTTTTGATGGTTTGATTACTGGGATCTGTTTTCCTATCGTGATGAGTATAGTTGTTTAGATCTGGTGCTTGGTTTTATTACGATAGATTGGAGTGTTTTTTTTTTCTTTCATTTCGACTTGTTTCTATGGGTTTATGTTGCTGATCTGCTTCGAGGGAATGATCTAGTTGCACGGTTTGGGGTTTGTCGTTGATCATTTGTCATTTTGTTAGAGAAGGAGAAACCGAGTTTGCTGTTCAGATTTTTCTTTACTGCCAAGTAAAATCACGGATTTTTTTATGCCCTTGTAGTGTGGCGTCGATCTCATAAATAATGACGAAATTTTGATATGCTTGATTTAGTGGAAGCCTTAACTTTTATCGGTTTATTGCTTAGATTGTACGTCAGAAATTATCTTAATCTTATTCAGAGCTGGTTGCGTGAAAGGGGCTTCGATACGTCCTAGGTTTGAATAATTGCTTGTGGAATGACTACCTCGTCTGGATTAGACATAGATTGTAATATCAGATGGGAAAACGTAAAGATCACTTTTTGGATAACTGTTCGATGGCTCTTAGTGATCATTTGTAGCTTGTGTCTGCATTAAAAGACGTAAATGAATTTCTGCTAACTAACTTTACCCAATTATTTCTTTTACCAAGAAACGTTAATGTTTCTATATTGTATGAAGTTGGATTTGGTCAGAGTTTGTATTCTTTGAAAGCTGATATAACCAAATACCTCCTTTGATTTTGTGGTTATGTATAATGATATTTATTTTTAACAACCTTTTGGAACAAAAAACATAGATCTAGAACAAATATTTAGTAACTTATGCATAAACACTTGGCAAAACATCATGATCATCAGAAGTTAGGGAAATCCTGTTGATGTAAACTAGGTTGTCATTTGTGTAATGGTTAAAATTATTTATGTGTACTAGTTTAGTGGATTTCTGTCGATGCAAACTAGCCAACTAGGTTGTCAATCGTGTGCTGGTTAACCTAATTTATGTGTACAGATGCACCATCTGGAGGACAAATTGAACTGATCAAAAAACTAATCCTTTTATTGGCCATTGGTGGTTATTATTGGAAGCACAAGTGTACTTGGGTTTCTTGGGTAATTATGAGACAGAGTTTAGAAAATAAATGGTGAAGGTCATTTTAGAAATATTATCTTCTATGCTTCCAATGGTAAATAATTTAATCATTTGTTGGAAGAAACATATGCAATCATCAGAGAAGGCTAGAAGGCCACAACAAACTTAGTAACACTATGTATGAACCATTTAAGCATATCATTTTACCAATTAAATTATAATTATTTTTTTATATTCTTATGAGATGTACATTGATAGGTGCCTCCCTATGCGTTTTCATTTATGCAACAAATATTTGTTCAGTCATTGTTTGATGACGCATGGTTTTTGATTTAGCCTTCTTTATTTTGTATCGTGAGATGTAGAAAATGCAAATAATATGTGGTAGGTTTCTTTCTTCTATAGGAGAAAAAAGATGATATATGCTTGTGCTTTTAGTTATGGTTGTGTGTAAAAGCAGTGAGGTATTAACTTTGGAGGATAATTTGGCAGGATGTCTCTTTGCATTTTCGATTGCAAAAGAAGAAGCTACCAAGTTGGGGACAGTTATTGGTATAGATTTGGGCACTACCTACTCATGTGTTGGTGTTTACAAGAATGGTCATGTAGAAATCATAGCCAATGACCAAGGGAACCGTATCACACCATCCTGGGTGGCCTTCACTGATAGTGAGAGATTAATTGGCGAGGCTGCAAAGAATCAGGCAGCTTTAAATGCGGAGAGGACCATTTTTGATGTTAAAAGGCTTATTGGAAGAAAGTAAGAATCTCTCTCTCTCTCTATATATACCCGAATTCTGTTAACCAGTGCAATGATATAATTTATGTGCTCTTGCAGGTTTGAGGACAAAGAGGTACAGAGGGACATCAAACTTGTGCCATATAAAATTGTGAACAAGGATGGCAAGCCTTACATCCAAGTCAAAATCAGGGATGGAGAGGTCAAGGTTTTTAGTCCTGAAGAGATTAGTGCCATGATTCTAACTAAGATGAAGGAGACAGCTGAAGCATACCTTGGGAAGAAAATTAAGGATGCTGTTGTCACTGTCCCAGGTAATAAAAATGGTCTGATTTAGAAATTACATTTTAGTTAAATTCTAATTGCAATCATCTTCTTACATCTTTTGTCCTTAATCTGTTCCAGCTTACTTCAATGATGCTCAGAGGCAGGCAACTAAGGACGCCGGCATAATAGCTGGTTTGAATGTTGCTAGGATAATAAACGAACCAACTGCTGCTGCTATTGCCTATGGTCTTGATAAGAAAGGTGGGGAGAAGAACATCCTTGTTTTTGATCTTGGTGGAGGGACATTTGATGTCAGTATCTTGACTATTGATAATGGAGTTTTTGAGGTTTTGGCAACAAATGGTGACACTCACCTTGGAGGTAAGACCTTAGGCTTCTGACAGTAGAGGTTCTTTACAACTTTTGTGATTATTTTTCAGCTTAAATTTTGGCATAATCAATGACCTGAGTTCTCTTTAGTAGTTGTGATTTCTAGTCCACCTATCAATTATGATCCAGTTCTGTGGTTTACATTCTAAGTTTTGGTTCACAAGCTTTCCCTGAAATACTGAGGTATCTTTGTAACATGAAAGGCCTAGAGTCCAGCATGTGCTGTTTCCCCTGTAGCCTTCTACATGAGGACAGCATGGATGGCTGGATCTCCAGGCATAGGGGTTCTATTCCAAGTAAAGAATTATCAGGATTCTTTGGTTTTACCAGGAAACAAACTAAGCAAATAATATTTGTAAGGGAAATTCACGTTCTAATAGGAAGTTTTGAATACTTAAATCAGCAGTAAGAATTGAGAGAAAGCAAGACATTAGATTCCAGAATCTATACATTGTGTGAGCCTCTGAATAATCACAGCCATCCTTAACTTCTTTGCATGTGCACCTCATGTACCAGTCCTAGTGGGAAATGTAGTTTCGATCATTATGAGTCAGCAACTTGGGATGCTGCAGTTGTTGAGTGGTTTTTTCTTGGTAGTATTGCTGATACAAGCTAAATTGTTTCTATCCCGCAGGTGAAGACTTTGATCAGAGAATCATGGAATACTTCATCAAATTGATCAAGAAAAAGCACGGAAAGGACATCAGCAAGGACAATAGGGCTCTTGGGAAGCTGAGGAGGGAGTGTGAGCGTGCCAAGAGAGCTTTGAGCAATCAGCACCAGGTCCGGGTGGAGATCGAGTCACTATACGAAGGCCTGGACTTCTCTGAGCCTCTGACCCGAGCCCGGTTTGAAGAGTTAAACAATGATCTCTTTAGGAAGACCATGGGACCTGTGAAGAAGGCTATGGAAGATGCTGGACTGGAGAAGCGCCAGATTGATGAAATTGTCCTTGTGGGAGGGAGCACCAGGATTCCAAAGGTTCAACAGCTTCTGAAGGACTATTTTGATGGGAAGGAACCAAGCAAGGGCGTGAACCCGGATGAGGCAGTTGCATATGGGGCAGCTGTCCAAGGAGGCATTTTGAGCGGGGAGGGTGGTGAAGAAACCAAAGGTAATTATCTTCTGCTATTATTTTTACCGTACGCTATTTATGCGCAGAGTTAGATAATTAAGAGCAATCTCATCATAACACTTATATTGCATCCCTGTAAGATGTAAAATCATAGATAATGCCAAAGTAAATTTATAGCCTGGTATCGTGGGTCACGGATTCAGCTGGCACTAATTTGAACTCTACTTTTATTCTTGATCTGTGTTTTCTAATGTGATCTGGTTGCAGATATTCTCTTGTTGGATGTGGCGCCTTTAACTCTTGGGATTGAGACGGTTGGTGGAGTGATGACCAAGCTGATTCCAAGAAACACTGTCATCCCAACCAAGAAATCTCAAGTTTTCACCACTTACCAGGATCAGCAGACTACTGTCTCTATTCAGGTATTGGAATTTTCCTCGAAGTCAATTGACATCCTATCTTTCTCCCCCAAATGATGTGCTGCTTTTGCGAATTTGTTGCTTGTGAATTATAGATTCATGCATCTTTAAATGCAGGTCTTTGAGGGTGAAAGAAGTCTTACAAAGGACAACAGGATGCTTGGGAAGTTTGATCTAACTGGAATTCCTCCAGCTCCCAGGTTTGTTTCCTCGCATCCATCTCTTCAAATGCGTTTCATCTTCAAGAAGAACAATTTTTTGTAGCAGTGTTCTTCAGCTATTAAAAACTTTTGTGGTTGGTGAAAAAACAGGGGCACACCTCAGATTGAAGTCACATTCGAGGTTGATGCCAACGGCATTCTGAATGTCAAAGCAGAAGATAAGGGAACCGGTAAGTCAGAAAAAATCACCATCACCAATGACAAGGGGCGTCTGAGTCAGGAAGAGATTGATCGCATGGTTAAGGAGGCAGAGGAGTTTGCCGAGGAAGACAAGAAAATAAAGGAGAAGATTGATGCCCGCAACCAGCTGGAGACATATGTCTACAACATGAAGAACACCATCAACGAGAAGGACAAGCTCGCCGACAAGCTCGAGAGCGAAGAGAAGGACAAGATCGATGCAGCTCTTAAGGATGCCCTTGAATGGCTTGATGACAACCAGAATGCTGAAAAAGAAGACTACGATGAGAAGCTCAAGGAGGTCGAGGCTGTATGCAACCCCATCATCTCTGCTGTCTATCAGAGATCCGGTGGTGCCCCTGGGGGAAGCTCCGACGATGACGACTCTCATGATGAGCTTTAAGCCCTCAACTTTTAAGGGTGGAGTAGTGTAGATGACGCGAGACTAAAAAGTATCTTGTAATTTTTTGTAGCAGTTGGATTTAAAATGGAAGAGTGTGGAGGAAGGGTGGCATGGCATGATTGCTCCTTATTAATTTGGATTTTTCTTCTATATGTGGGCTAGTCTGTCAATCTTAGGGATGCTGTGGAGATTTTGTTTGACAAATCCATTTGCCCAAAGTAAGATGGAAAAGCATACTGTTGCTATTGAAATGTGTCCTGTGGTGACACTTTTCCTAAGTTGTATGCTTCAGATTTTATTTCTTCCTGTTGAATGACAATTTTTGACACATTTAAATTCTCTTTATCCTACAGATTATATAGGGCAATATCAAGCTAGAATTGGCTTCCATAGGCTCTTGAACTATTGATCAAGCCCTGTTTCACTACAACAATTTGAAGCATAATAGATACGTCTTCAGAATTTTAAATCTTCTAAGTTGGTGTTATAAATATGCTCTACGAGCAAGGATGACTGTGTATAATGATTTTGGTCGTATAGGCTGTCAAAGGTTGCAAGAACGAGCATTAAACTGGCTAGAGAAACACTCTCGGTCAAAAATCTTCTGATTGGAAATGCAGCAAACTTGCATTAAGTGGCAAAACAGTGTGGTTTGCCAAATTCTGTGGGGACAGGAGGGAGGTTTGATCAGTTCTTCATGTCGACAGAACTACAACTCGGTGGCTGTGGCTCCAAATACGAAGTTTGAGCATTCATTTAAGTTCGGCCAATCCGCGTCAACAAGTCTCTTTGGGGCTCTCCATGCTTATGGTTTCTCCAAAAAAATTTCTATGAAATGTTCGACGGTGGTTCCATGATTAATCTTCAAAGGAAGTTCATTAGCTTTTTCATAGACAGTGATTGAAACCCGGAGATCGTCAATCTAAAAGTGGCTGCTGTAAGCTATGGGAAGGTCGGTAAAACCTGAGCAAAGGCTAGGCATTCTGCGGTTGCACCTGCATGCCAATCAATCAGCTCGCAGGTTGTACCCGCTAAACCCTAATAATGTCCTATCAAAAAGAAAAGCCCTAATATTTGTGGTTGAGCACTTTTTTTTTTGACCAAAAAAAAATATTTTTTTTTTTCGCCTACACTTTTAACTTTCAATCAATGAATCCCTATATATCTTAAATATTTCACTAGAGAACATATGGTTGGAGGTATCATGGACTATAGTTCCTAGCAAATGTATTAGGATGTTGCAATGTTTATCTAATAGTCTCTTCAATAAGTGTATACCCGGCCTTTTAGCACCATGCATGGCAAGTTGGGTTATTAGGGAGCGAAATTTTAATTTTGCCTCTTGAAAATTCAGAAAATGAAAGATTTCGGTAGACCATTTGGACATGAAAGGGTTCCTATGAGAAGCAATGAGTCGGTTTATAGATAACTAATAAACTCAAAAACTATTATAATTAATTTTTTGGTACAATAAAATTAGTTTTTTAAAAATTTTATTGTTAAGAAAAATCGATGGTGGTATTTGGCATTATTTTTATTTTTTCTATATTAAAGATAAAATAATTTTTTTTTAATTTTTTAACATATAAATATATTTTATAGATTTAATTATTTTAATAAATATATATATAGCGATGACATTGGCATAAGGGTAATGGTGCTATGGAGAGCAACGATGATGTTGTTTGCACAATATCAACAATAAATAATGGTGATGAATAAATTAGAAGTAATGACATTAATGATAATAATAATGGTGATGGCGATAACATAGCCGTGGAGGAGACGTAGATCATATGATAAATATAACCATAGTATAGTGGTGATGCTTCTTTATTTTAAAAGTATTTTTTAGAAAGAATAAAAATAAGTTTTAGAGATAAAATAAAAACATCAAATATATTCTTTTCCTCTTGGATTCTATTTTTTAAAAAAATAAAAAAATGATGCAAAATGAGATCTTACCTTTTTCTATCATGATTTCAAAAAAAAAAATGCAACATATTGCTTGCAACACTTTTTTTTTTTTGCCACTGAGGTGGTAGCTCAGTGGAATTGAGCCTTTACTTCCATCCGTGCGGTTCGAGTTTGAAACGCGCGGACGTCGATTAAATGAGGAGACTGAATACTCCCCACTCGGACACGTGGGGTGGGAGGGCTTATTGGTCCGCTGATAACCTCGACGGTGCTGGGCCTGGGTATGATGTACTCACACGAAGAAGTCGTGCTGGAGCTTAGAGGGATGACCGAGCCGGGTCCATATATGGGGAGGGTATGAGTAAAAACGGTCGGCGTGCCCAACACATGGTCAGTTCTGTTCGCATCGAACATTCTCCTAACGGGGTGGGGGTCCAATGAGGGCTGCTATGCGGGGTGGGCTTGTCCATTCTTTCTTCCCTTCCTCTTTTCGTAAGACAAAAAAAAAACATTTTTTTCCCTAAGTAAGAGACAAAATAATAATAATAATAATAATAATAATAATAATAATAATAAGTAATTGCCCAGCACCCGCGCACCACTATTTTTTGAAGTCCGGCAACCGAACGGCCAACGCAAACCAAAAAGTCGCTGCTCTCCCGTCTTGTTGACCGAAGTTTCTGCCACTCGATCCCCAACTCTCTCTCTCCCTCTTCTCTCTCCCTCTCTCTCTCTCTCTCTCTCTCACACACACACACACACACTCTCTCTCTCTAAACGCTTCCTCTCTCCTCCTCTCTCTCTCTCGCCCCATGCCATGACAGCTCACCTCTCCTCCTCTTTTCCCGTCTCCAAACCCCTTCCGACCCATCCCCATCAGCCGATCCCAAGAACACCGACGCCCCAAAAGCCTATCCAAGTCCGCAACTCCACCATCCGCCACCGGAGGCCCCACCACAAGAAGATCGGAAGCGCCGAGCCCCCATGGCTTGTCCTCCCTCCCCCCGCCCTTGCAAACCCCTTCTCCGGCGAAACGCCGCCGCTCTTCGACTTCCAGCTGAAGAGCCCCGCCACCGGCATCCCCTTCTCCCTCCGCCTCGTCCAGTTGAGGAAGAAACGCACGAGCTCCCCCCGGCCCCGCTCCTCCTCCTCCCCCCCCGCCCTCGGCTCCGTCGGCAACGCCGTCTGGTCCCTCGCTTCTCTCATGGAGGAAATCCAGAGATCCATCCTCTCCGAAGACGACGAGGCGGAGGACACCGCCGAGTGTGTTTCCAGAGATACCGGCGACTCCATCGTTTGGCTCTTCCGGAAAGTCTTCTCCTCCTCGCCCAATCTCGCCGTCGGCCTCCTTGTTCTCATGGCCAGATTCTTCGTCGCCTCGGTGGGGACGGAGAAGCCGAAGGTCCTCGCAGCCGTCGCGGAAGAAATGAACCTGGACGGCCCCGATGCTTCGAAACCCGGTCCGCCGGGGAGTTACGGGCGCCGCTGGTCCGACATCGGAATCCTCGACGGCGCCGAGAAGGCGGCATTCGACGATCGGTGCCCCGACTCCATGCGGCGGCGCATGGCTTACGAGAACATGATCGCCAACGAGAGGACCAATTCCCTGATCCTCTCGAACTACGCGCAGCTCCTTTATCAGTATGAGAAGGACTTCGATAGGTCTGAAACCCTATCAATTCGCTGATCCTTGATATCCATATTGGCTCTTACATTCTTTTGCTAATGTGATTTTTTTTTTTTTTTTGTTGGGGGGCAGAGCGAACCATTTCTTCCGTTGGGCGGCGAATGCGGAGCCGGCGGATGGGGAGGCGATGAGCAGGTACGCGTTGTTCCTGTGGCGCGGCCGCGGAGACCTCGAGGGGGCGGAGGAGATGTTCTTGGAGGCGATACAGGCCGACCCGGAGAACGACTACCACAGGAGTAATTATGCCTGGTTCTTATGGACGACCGGCGGACAGGATACTTGCTTCCCCTTGGAAGCTAATGAAGAAGGAGATTGCCGGGAATTGTGACTCCTACTCTTATGGTTCGAGGTTACGAAGGCAGGTAGGCTTTCTAATTCTTTGTTTTCAACTAAGCAGCTAGCTATTAGTCTGGCTCATGTTGGGGTTGCTGAAGAATTGGAAATCTTGTAGCCTGGATGTAGGGGATTTGTTTCATTCATTTATTTATTCGGTTCATATCTTTTTGCATCACTGCCTAAATATAGAACTAACTTTTGTTCTCTCATCTGATTTGCCACTCTAGAGCTCTCTAAGTCTACTAGCATGTGTGTTCGATTTTCAAATAATGTTTTGGTTTACAGTTTTCATCGAGCACAAAACAAGTTGCAAATCCTGTTGTTACTTCCTTTAAATTATTATTTGCATAAATCTTTTAATTATGATATGGTGTCGATGCGAAACAATGTGATGCAATATATGCGACAAAATCTTGTCTAAAATCACATAATAGACAGTTTACCTGCATCGCATGTAGTTGGATCATGTTGTTTCATATTCATTCATAATTAGGTGAACAAGGATTTAGTTAAGATGAAAAGAATCAATATTATGTTCTTGTGTTAAAAAAATGTTCTTTCTATTGATAGAGCTAGTCAACAGAGATGGCCGAGTTGGGTGGGTTTGGCTTTATGTTTCACTTGCAATCAGACAAAAACCAGTAGCAAAATGAAACCACCATCTTCATGGAAAGGTCAGATATGATTCAGAAAAATGATCAGTCGCCAGTGAAATGATGCTGCAGAAAATATTGAGCTGGTTATTTTTCTTGTTTGTTGTAGCCTCATGTTACTGATATAGCATTGCTAGGATGAAAGCCAAAAGATATGAAAGCTGTACAGAAATGAAAACATTAAAAGGAGTAAACATGAACCATCTTTCAAGTTTGAACATTTTCTGCAGACGCCGAGCTATAGTGATCTTTTTTAGCTTTGATATCTACAACTAGCTCTCATGCCAGTTTATGATGATTACCATATAACACATAGAAGAGCGGGTCATTCTGGCCATTCATGCGCTGATTAATTTTGTACCATATATTTGTAAAGATTTACTCATTTGGCGCAATTGGCTATATGTATTGACCATTGATGGTTATGATAAAAAAATGTATGCAACACACATGAACATAGAGATTGCGAAACATAGGGGAAAGGAGGCTTAATAGTTGCAGCAAATTATGAGTTAATGTAAGACAAATGCCTGTACCATATATGAGACAAACACTAACGATTTGCAGGGATAAAGTTAACATATAGGAGAAGGATGGTA
>JAOXJJ010000481.1:19713598-19725139 GCA_025769935.1 Phoenix roebelenii
CAGATGCAAGTAGAGATTCGAGTTTTGGAATGCATGAGTCAAGGAACGGTTTGCTTCTTTTCTAGCCAGTCTGCATGCCAGGGTCAAATCCATCACCTGAGATACAACATTTGTAGTTCGTTTTCTTTTCCCCAAGTTTAGAAACATGTTATTAAGTTCGAAGTTGCAAAGAATTTTAAATTGGCAAATAAAGAAAATAAGGGCTGGTTTCGTATTGCTTTCTTTTTTCTGTTTCTGTTTTCAGAAACCCAAGAAGAGAAAATTGTACTGGACCAGAGTCGGTACCATGAAACCCTTTTGCTTTTTAAAGTTGTTCGGTGAAAATCTCCAGAAGCTTTGGAAGGAAAGATTTATCGATTTCAGAAACAAGCAACAAGTAGCAGCAAGGAATAGTGGAACTTTGGTACAAATGCTGTTTTCCACATCCATCAGCATTTCAGATTTTGCTAATTTGTAGGAAAAAAAAAAACAGAAAGGGTGCCAAACAGATCCTAAGGAAGTCATTCAAACAAAGGAACAATTGATTAGTATGATACAATTAGGAAAGTGCTGAAAAGACGCCCAAAATGTATGAAAGAAATTAAACTACGATTTTGATGAAATTGAAGAGGCAAGCAAATCTTGGTTGAGGTTAAAAAAAAAATATTTAATGTAATTTAGAGGAATGCCAAATTCTGTTTGACAATAACAGTTCATGGATTCATAAGTGTGACCAAACTGGTGGCAAAAGGCTGCTAGTATTTATGCCATGACATAGTAAGAAGTCTAATTTTAACATATGATTCTCTATATATCTGTATACCTTCTTGCTCTTCGCGACATGTGAGCGCCATCCTCGGAAGCTAGTGCAAACAGTTGATTGCCTGTCTTTTAGAGCATGAAATGAACAAAGTGAATATTAATGAAGAATCTGATCTGCAAGAGGAAAAGGAAGTATAGATATGAATGCAAATATCTTGATGTTCTCTCCAGGAATTCAGACTTTGTAAAGCTCCAGATTGAAAGGCTGAGAAAAACATTAGGAGTCATAAATGGATGTGTTCTTGCCTTCAATCACAATCTCTATCAGATTCCATAAATTATGTTACATACTCTGTAAGACAGGATAACAGAATTGAATTCCCACTCTTCAAGTACCAAGTATTTGAAATTTTCATGAGCTTATGCATTCTGAAAGCCAAAAGTTGTTTCCCGGACTATGCAAAACCATTTTATTTGCTAAACAGCTCAGAAGATCTACAATTGCTTGTTACATTTACAGCAATAAAGTGTCACACTTGAGCTTAGGAGTAAGCTGCAACTTCTGTTTGTATTGTTTAGTCCTAAACTCCCAATCCTCAAGTTCATCATATCTTGATAAGCTGTTATAACGATCTAAGATCTTATCCAAAAAGACTAGCTAAAAGGTATTATTTGCATTTCTTGGCTCTGTATAAGTATAAAAGATCTGTCCAGTGTACAATCAATGTGGGACTAAACTCGATTTTATGGGTTCTCACACGCTCCCCTATTTAAGCATGGGTTCTTTCACCATACTAGGGATCCAGATCCATTCAAATCCAATCACATGGCTTACAATTCTAATCACAAACACCAAGATCAGCTCGTGGTTAGTTCAATGGGTTCAAGCTGCAATATCTTCTAGTTTATATGGATCGTAGGCTGGATCCACTATGATATAATTGACCTAGGACATCACTCAGTTAGAAATGTTATTTGGGTTTCTTGCTCCTGTATAAATATCCAAGATTTACCTAGTGTATAGCTGATTTGGAACAAACATATGTCCACATAGGTTGTCACATACTCTCTCCATTTAAGACTTGGCATCCTCGCCAGACTAAAGGTCCAAATTTATTCAGATCCAATCACAAACATCAAAATCAACTCATGGTTGACTGAAATAGGTCCGTGCTGCGATAATACCTAGTCCATATGGATTATGGATCGAGTCTGCTTTGATACAATTTTAACTACCTATATATATGTACACTTTTAATTGAAGCCCCTTTTCAAACTTTAAAGTAACAACTAGCAGAAAACACCCGTGATGAACAAAAGTGGACATGCATGATATGCGAGATAAGGGATAAAGACATACATGGACAGCCATAATCCTAAAAATAAAGTAAAAAGGCTGCTTAGTGGAGAGAGTCGTTCTCCCTCTTAAGTGAGTGGATGCCTCAATCTTTGAGAAGAGACTGAGATATCATGTAGGGCTTTGATCGAGAGAAGTAAGTAACATCATGGAAGGTGTATTATTGGGTGAGAGGTAGGTTACGTGGTTATAATAGTAAATGGGGAGGAAGAAAGCAAGAAGGGGATTCCACCTTTGATATAAGAAATTGTTTAGGGTCCGAGACAGAGGCAAAATGATAGCGAGCAAATATCAAAGCTCATCAAAAATTCCAAACTAAAGGTCTGACTTAACTTCTAAGCATTTTGAATTGACGTATCATCCACCTTGTACATTTTTTAAAATATGGAAGAATAGTATTCATCCTTTACTCCTTTAAGATTCAAAAGAAGCTGGTGAGATATGGTTTCACCTTAATTTATCTAACAGTTGAATCAATCACATCAAGGATCACAGTCAAAATTCCTTCAAACTCCTCTTTTTTTTTTTTTGAAGTTATATTTATCAAGCCTTCTCCTTGTTTAGAATCCGTCAAATTACTATTACTCCGAAACTTCCACTAGAATTTTCCCAAAAACTTTAGCCACAACTCTTTCTGTACTTCTTCTGATACCCATGCAATATCTTTCCCAAGGGAAGCAAACAAAGAAATGGTCACCCTCAGTGAACTAATCAATACCTACCAGCTAATTCGTAAGAGTATACATTACTTAAAATGGAGGACACAAACAGGGGCATCACAACAGCTATAGTGTCAGGTTGCTAATCAATCACCCAAAAGCCATGTTCAAGGACATCATCCACAGAATAGAGAAAAAGAAATTAGTAAAACAAGTTCATATTGATGCTCCAAATGCAGGTATACTCCAAATGCACTAAAGTCGCATGCTACAAAACAAGGAAAGGATAGAGGCCAGTTTGCCTTGGGTTACCTCTTAACACCACTTGCACCTTTTCCATCTCACCATAGCATGGCATTGGCTTTTCCTGCCAGAGTTGATGGCATAAAGAGGAGGAACCAAGTTAAACCAACTAATAAACAAGAGCAAATTGTTTAGGATAATCATAATTAGTAGATTAAAGCAATAATAAACTGCTTCTAAGAGGAGGAGGACAGACCGACACTTGGAGGAGAGGGAAACATGGTTGCATGATGGCATCCGAGCAACCAACTTGTGGGCCCTATTTCATTTTTTTAAATGGATTCTTTGATATTGGGCAAAAGCAAGGTATCGTGCCACATTTCACGGTCCATGAATCCGGTCCGGATAGCAAAATCTCGAAGCACGAAGTAAAAAAGTTACCTTTTACCGGCGATGACCGTGGTGGTGCCGTTAAATAGATGCCGCTTTTCTTAATTTGGAAAAACGTATCCAAATTCGGAACGGAACGGCGAGAGGGCCGATTCACAGTCCGGATTCATGCCTACCGTAACTTTATTTTTATGTATGATTATTACTTATTATATATATATATATATTATTTATTATATAATAACGGCAGGCCCTGCTTCCTTAATATTACTTGTCATATGTTTCACCGCCAATGTAATTTAAATTTACCCCGTACCGGCTCGCGAAAGCGACACCATTCCGTGTATCGGGTTTTGGCGAGTAGGCGTCAATTTCATCTCTTTTTCTTTACCTAAAAAAGAAAAACAAAAATAAAATTAGAATAAAGAGGAAACCCTTTTTTTAAAAAAAATAAAAAAATAAAGAAAAGACCTGAAAACCACGTTTTTTTTTCTAAATATGAAAATGTTAAAAAACGTCATGCCAGCCTGTCCACCTTCCAACCCCCTTCCATTATTATCGTTCTTCAATTCTGCTGTGCTTCCACCCAATCCCCAAACCGGGAGGTAGAGAAGACCTCGCGATGCTGTCACCGCCGGAGGTCCTCCGGTTCCTACTCGCGATAGTTCTGGTCACCGCTGGCAATGCAGCGGCGGCGGAGCTGCCAGAGTTCCGGGAGGCCCCGGCTTTCCGTAACGGCCGGGGGTGCAGCGGCGCCGCCGTCTCCCCCACCATCCACATCGCCATGACCCTTGACGCGACCTACCTCCGGGGATCCCTCGCCGGCGTGCACTCCGTCCTCCAGCACGCTTCCTGCCCGGAGAATGTCGTCTTTCACTTCCTCGCTACCGCCCCCCGCCGCCTCCGACGGGCCGTCGTCGCCGCCTTCCCGGGCCTCCCCTTCCGCATCTACCGCTTCGACGCCGGCCTCGTCCGCGGCAAGATCTCGACCTCCGTTCGCCGCGCCCTCGACCAGCCCCTCAACTACGCCCGCATCTACCTCGCCGACGTCCTCCCCCGCGCCGTCCGCCGCGTCATCTACTTCGACTCCGACCTCATCGTCGTCGACGACGTTGCCCGCCTCTGGGCCATCGACCTCGGTCCCCATGTCCTCGGCGCCCCAGAGTACCGCCACGCCAACTTCACCTCCTACTTCACCGACCGCTTCTGGTCCGACCCCTCGTACCCCCTCACCTTCTCCGCCCGCCGCCGCCCGCCGTGCTACTTCAACACCGGCGTCATGGTCATGGATCTCGAGCGGTGGCGCGCCGGCGACTACACCAAGAAGCTCGAGTCCTGGATGGAGATCCAGAAGAAGGAAACCCGGATCTACGAGCTGGGTTCGCTGCCGCCGTTCCTGCTGGTGTTCGCCGGCGAGGTCAAGGGGGTGGAGCACCGGTGGAACCAGCACGGCCTCGGCGGCGACAACGTGGAGGGGCTGTGCCGAGACCTCCATCCGGGGCCTGTGAGCCTCCTCCACTGGAGCGGCAAGGGAAAGCCCTGGCTCCGCCTTGACGCCGGCCGGCCGTGCCCCCTCGACAGCCTCTGGGCCCCGTACGACCTCCTCCGCCGCAAGGGCCGCGACCTCCTCGCCGAAGGTTGACCGGCCGGCGACCGCTGCCGCTGATCTCTCGCTGCTTTCCTGGGATCACCAATCTTCTCTTATTTTCTTTTCATCTCTACTACGGCGAGGAAATGGATGGATCGGCCAATGACCTGGCGAGACGGCGAATCGGAAAGCGATAAAAAAAGTATCGATCGGGCAGACAGCTGGCAGGCAAAAGCGACGGCAGGTATTCGATCGGGGGCGACGCGGGTCTGCGTCGGTGGAGCCGCGTCCGGATTTCTTTAGAAATATAAAAAAATGGATGGTTTCCTTTAAGAACAGGATTTATATGATTTTGGATCAACGTATAATGATGCGAGGATGATGTACATTTAGGCCTCGTGGATTAAAAGCTGGAGAGGTGGTAATTTATGCGGAAATAGACTTTGTGAGAGGAATATATAGTTATAGGCAGCGTGGGAGAAAACTATGTGACATAAAATTTATTATTTTATTCTTCCACAGGACAGCTGGTGGAAAAGATGGGAGTGTTTTGTTGTTCTCAAACGGATGAACTCTGTTTCTTTATTTAGATATGAATTTATTAATTCAGGTGCTAACTTTGATGAGACAGAAATGAATTCTTTTTGGTTTTGCCTGGATTGCCGAGAATTATTTCTTTGGATAGAGTTTGATTCCGTGGCTACGAAAATGGAGTGGATAGATGGCGGAGAAGGCTGCGTGATTCTGGACTCCAGGAATCATTTTTTGTTTGCTTAACCACTGTTGATTAAATTAAGTTCATTTTGATTGTTATTCAACTAAACTTAAGCCCACTCCTCGCATGACAGATAGGAATTTTTTTGTGCCAGCACTGGTAACACCAAACCACTAGAGCCAACATAGCGAAGATAGTTGGCATAACTATTATTGGTAGTTTGCATTAGGTTGGATCGCATTCATGTTGGGTCGAGTTTAGAGAATAGCATATAAAACATAAATTATCCAATCCAACCCCCTGCCCTGAAGCGAGACTATATCTAGATCTCAAAGAATAACGAGCTAGGCGGCCGGCGGGCAAAGAAAGGAGGCGGGCCGGCCGGGGCCTTAGCCTTCCATTCCCGTGCAGATGCCGGTATGCTTAACAATAAGTGAATTGAGATACCATTAATATTAGGTCAAGATCCCCCGATCCATATCTATCTATGTGTCAACATCTAGGTCACTCAAAAATGTTTTACCCAACATAGCTTGATCTAAATTGTTCCGTTCCACATAGAATTCCATCTTCGTGATCCTAAGGTCGAAGCTCTAACCATACACAATTTATTTAAAATTTAGGTTAGAAAATTTGATCCATATCCGAACTAAAAAACCCTTGACCATAATCCCACATAAACAACATCTGGCGTGGTTAGGTTTTGTATCGGGTCAATTTTTGCCATCCCTAACTACCGAACCACGATTTTGTCGGCCGAGCAATGAAATAGTTAGCAAACATGGTGTAGTTCCTCAGAAATAAAAGCTGAAGGAGAAAAATAGAGGCTCTTTCTACACTTCCACAACCACTACTTGCATGGTGACATACCAAGGAACCTTTCCTTGGTAACAAAGAAGACCCGACCTATGCGTGGAGCTCAAGACTAGAATATAACCTTTCCTCAAGGGAGGCAATACATCCTGCCCTCAATAGTTACTCACCAGAATCCATTCTAGCCTTGGGAGTGGAGCTGCTAATAACTCTGCAGTTATTAATTGAGAATTCAGAAGGAATTCAACATATTGATAAACATTTGAACCAAGTTATTTCTCAAAATCAAATGGCTTGAACTCGATCAAATGAAATAAACCTGAATGACCAAAAAAAGAGTCAACCAATTTGCTAATGTAGAATAGCATGTCATGTGCCCATGAGCTGCTAAATTGAACATAAGTAGAGCAGTTGTTAGGTCCAATAGAGATAAATAGAAATAAAATTTCAAAGACATCTACTATATTTTAAATGGATGGACAAACAAGACATATAAGGTAAAGATAAAAGAGATGGATCTCCAGCTTCATTAAGTCTATCCTCGAGTCCTCGACTATATCAACTTATTAACAGCTGTTGGAAAAAATTGACCATAATGCACAGCAGCCTCCTTGTGTAATTCCTTCAGAGTTTGTCCAAGTAACTTTATACACAGCAGAAATCCCTCACATCGAACAAAGGCTTGTCCATGTCCTTTCTTCATTTATTTTCCATTACCGAAACCTTTTGAGCCAATTAATAAAATATGACCTTTCAGTTAAAAGGAACAGAAACAATGCATGTTGAAGACAAGCCATAATTATAAGCACTAGACTTCCGGATTGTATGGCAAAGAAAATTCTTGCCCCTTACCATGAAAGGATACTTGAACAAAACCTTAGATCTTTTTTCATTAGTTCCTCTATGATAAGCTGGCCTATGGAAAGATGGGAAGGAACCGAGGATGTGGCTAGAAACAATGATGTGAAAAACATCACTATGGCATGGTTATCTACAACCCAACTCCACTCTTCCTTCCACATTGATCGTAGTATTTGTACAGAGCTTTTGAAGATCAATATAGCCAATTATGGTGTCCTCGAAAACAGCATCTTCCAGTTTAGCATCATTGAAGGTAGAGCCTGACAGCACAGCATTCTTAAAAACTGCTCCCTGAAGATTGGCCTGTTGAAAGTTGACCCGGTCTAGAACTGCATTTGAGAAGTTCACACCTGCAGCAATGAAGAAGAGAGATACAACAGAAATGGTAATTGCACTAGGTTGTTGCTGATGCCATAGAACTGTAGCTAGATTAGTTTCTAATAACTTAATTTTATCTCGAAAAGGCTGCCAATTGATTCGAGGTACTCCCTCTTCCATTCATGGATGGAAAGGGAGAGTTTTCTTCATTTCCTCCAAGCAAGTCAGAAACAGCCCAAGAAGAAGACCGACCTCACTCAGAATTTCTTGAGAGCTGAACCCTAAAAAATCGACCTAGGAGCTCAGGACAGAGGTTCATATGCAAATATCAATTCTCTTATAAGCAGGTAGATCCTTTAAAAGCTCATTACATGGTTCTTGTGGAGTAACGAAGATCCCTGTCTACTTCTCTCTTATTTTAATCAGGTAATTATCATGTGCCCTACATGAAGATGTGGCAACTTTACAAAGCATGAGCTAAAACCATCAGTTACGAAGGAAGTTTAGACATCATTAGGTCAAGGGCATTTCTAAATGAATGAAACCCGAACCAAGTGAAGTGGAATAGTGATATGTAATCAGCAAATGCCTTCAATACAAGGGAAAGTTTATAACATAGTTGTAAGAAAGATTTAAAGTCTCAGCGGGATGGGGGATGTCCGGCCATCCAGTCCAGTTTTTGTGAGAAAAACGGCACCGGGACAAAGTCGAGACTCTGAAACTCATCCATGCGACGAAAGAAGAAGATAAAAGGAAAGAAAGAAAGGAAGAAAAAAAGAAAAAGAATGAAAGGAAGGAAAGAAGGAAGAAAAGACTAAGAAGAAAAAGGAAAGACAAAAAGAAGCAAAAGAAAGGAAAAGAAAAAGAAAGAAGAAGAGATGAAAGAAAGGAATGTGAAAAAAAAAGGGACAAAAGAAGAAACAAAGCAGATATAGATGAAAAAGAAAATTATTATAGATATTAATTACAACTCAGAAAATACTAATGCAAGAGAAAATTTTCAGATTTGATTGTGGTTCAATGATAGCCCTGTGTACAAAACATCACTAATGTGCAAAAGAAGAGATGACATCAAAGCAAGCAATGGAAGTTGCGTTTCATGCACCTAAAACACTCAAAAGAGCACAGATCTGTAACATGCAGTCACATATATTTCAGTTTCTGAGATGTGCTAACTTAAAAAATGATTTAAACCAAGGATTGAAGTCTCAGTATCTTACCCGTCCTGGATTGATCCCTGGTAGGAGCACTACAAGAACAGGTAGGGGTAGAACAGAACAGGCTGGAATGACCACTAACAACAAGAGTCTGGGAGAAAAAATTACGAATATTGTTTCTCAGAATACCAGGCCATCCCTAGTGTTTGGATGCAAGCATCCCGGTCCATCCCGACCAGTACCAATAGGGAGAGTTGGGACATCCCAGCCCATGAGAGAACAGCACTCCAAAAAGTGTCTTGGGTACCATTTTGTCGTCAAAATGGAACAGAACTGGCAGGACATTCTAGGAAGTGAGTCCTTGATTTAGATTTAGGTTACTGAAATTTCGACTATGTTCAGAAATTTCATTTTGACAAGGAAAACCACCTGAATTTCACCATGTTTAATATTTCTAGATGTCAATGACTATAACCACTGAGTTAGTGATGCTGAAAGATGGAGGTGTTTTGTTACCTTTGAAACTTGCACCAACAGCATAAGCCTTGGACATCACAACTTCTGACATATCAGCGCCATCAAACTTTGCATCTGACATTAGGGCTGCTGCAAGTGATTTCCCTTTCAGGTTTGACTGGTCATTTGTGTAATCACAAAATCGAAGATCAATTGGTTTGTCGTATACACCATTTGCTTGACCAATCGTGTTCCCTACAAATGCACGTTCACATCGATCTGGTTCTGTTGAAAGTGGAGGCAGCCTCTACAAAACAAATTGAAAAGATATGAACAATAACATCGATAGATAGAAGTACTAGTTGCCTAACAGGCAGGAACATGATTAGATTAGCCTAGTTCTCAGTTTGATAGTTTGGAGTATCTGGAAAAGACTTATTTTGTTCATGACAAACACTTTTCGCTAGCCATTAATGATGACAGAACTACTCAGCAACGACTTAGCTTCCAAATTAACAACTTCGTAAATGAATATGAAGAAAAAGATTCTTGTTTTCAACTTAATGATAGGGCATAAATTTAGTAAGCATAGTCATGATTTCTTTCTCATGTGCAAGAACATGTAAGTACAACCTGTTTCCGGGCTAGCAACATAATACATGAAAGCAAATACACCATTTCATAGCAAGTGAGCATCTTTGACGTTGTCCATCTATGTGCTGCACCTGCCCCCTTGTTTTGACCTGACAAATGAAGGCTTCTGCCTCTGTATTACCCTCTTCCTATACTTAATAATTTTTAAGGATTAAAGAGGGTCAAACCCTTTACCATATTAGCATGTAGTCCACATATTATGATGGAGAAAGGCAAAGGTCCAAACCAGACTGAAGTTGTACAAGATAGTCAAAATTGGAGAAAATAGCAATGAGTGTATGCTCTGCAAAGAAATATTGGCATCTAATATACCAAATGGAACATTTCTGACCTGACTTGCAGCAGCAACAGGGGATGCAGTTGTAACTGCCCATGCAGCTAGCAAGCCGCAAGCAACATTTCTCATGCCTTTAAATGAGGAACAGTGTTCCATAGAACTAGAGCTTTCCTTAGTTGCTGCATAAAAATCAAAAAAGGAAGGGGAAAAATTATGCTTCATTAAATTTTACAGTGTTTGTAAAGACCTATGATAAAACATGACATATAACAGCATACGAGTGTCCATAGATTCAGTTCAGCACTTCCTCTATGATTGAGGTAGAATTGGAATTCATCTTCCATTGTTTAGGAAATTGTATGCATACTACTGTTATAAAGCATAGAATTCTTGTGCTATAGTTATGCACTAGAGGTCCACAGAACATTATGATGCAGACTTTGATGTTGCTAGCAAGGCCAAGCTAATGATGATTCCAGTTATGGGTGTTTTGCTAGGACAGAGACAGTAAATAGGATGAAATATTCACATATTAATCATCTCAGATAAAAACCAAAGACGTAGATGGACTACTTATCATCGGAATTGAATTATGCCATTTTGTGCCCATGAGAAAATTCAAGGACTAGCACGATACAAATAGCACACCATATTGTGTCAATATTTGCCAAGCACTAGCACTGGGTAGTTACCTGACACCACCAAGAGGTACAAAACTATTATGCTAGGAAAAAACCAACTTCATGTTAAGGCTGCTCTCACTGCCTTTTAGTGAAGAGGAGACATCATTCAAGCATCTCTAGCTTTCTAATACAAAGGCCCCGTACATGTACAGATTACTATCTAAATAAGTCTAACAGATGATATTAACTAGCATTGCATCAGAACAATCAAACAAAAAGGGTCACAAATTATAACACTAGAAGAATAGGAACCATATGATAACTTATAGATACTAAATTACAATAAGGGAGCAATCTACATGTATAAATAACAAAACCAATGAACAGACGGTAGAAGTTGAGAACACGGTACACTTATACCATTATCTCTTGCCTCATACCTTGGTTTATGACATTAATACATTACAGCATCTGCTGATACCATGTCATATGCATTCACAGTGGCAGCAGAAGATATGGACCTTTTGTATTATGTGAACAAGAATAGGGTTGAACACATAACAAGATTACGAAGAAAGTTGTTGCAGGACATACGTCCAAAAGTTAATAATATTGTAACAACCCAGGACCTCACCCAAAATGGCTAGCCGGAAGGTATTATTTGGGTTCCTTGATCCTGTATAAGTACC
>JAOXJJ010000481.1:19725239-19757139 GCA_025769935.1 Phoenix roebelenii
CTATATTAAAATTTTATTTTTTGGTTTCTAACCGCATATCATATACTTTATTTGAAGGTAAGAAAAACGAAATATCATCCATTTTTGATTGATTGTTGAAACATAATATGGCTATATATTATTTTTTTTTCTTTTATTTTGTTAGGATAGGTTTGGTTGATAAGTACTCTCTCTTACAATTTATATCGTGTATATTTATTTATTTAATGTACAGGTTCTTAAATGGAGCAACAACTATTCAAATTAAAGGTAAAATTTGGAGGATATTTTAAGAATATCCTTATAAAGTTACTATTTGCTTGTATACCCTTATATAAATTTTTATTTGTATGCCTACCCATTAAGGGTATTTCAGTCATTTTAATTTGAAACCGTCAATTTTTTAACAGCGTTAAATGGTATAGATATATATACAAAAATAAGAATAAAAAAAGGTAGAATAGCAAAATAAGTATTTTATGAAGGTATACATGCAAATATCAATTTTAAAAAGATATTCATGTAAAATATGATATTTAGAAGAATATCCATACAAAAAATCCTACTTAAATCCATGTGTCTACTTCAGCCCGTAGAATAGGTGGACGGGACCATACTCAAATCCATGTGTCTGCTTAAGTTCGCGGAATAAGCGGACGGGACCATACTCAAATACATGAGTCTACTCAAGTCCGCGGAATAAGCGGATGGGTCGAAATCCATGGTCTACTCAAGTCCGCAGAATAAGGGGACGAGACCCATTCTGAAATCCATGGATCTGTTTTGGGAGAAAAACAGAGAGATGAGAGAGAAAGAGAGCTCTCTTCTTCCCTTCTTTTTCTCTCCTTTCTTTCTTCTTCTTTCTCGGCAAAACAGAGAAAGTAGGAGGCGTACTGGTGGCCGACCATGGTGGTCCGTCGAGGCGGCAGCCAGCGGTGGCGGTGGCAGCAGAGAGCGGCCGGCAACGACCGGTGGGAACGGTCGTGCTCGGCCAAAACAGAGAATGGGAAGAGAGGAGGGCCAACGCCCCTAGCTGCCTTGGTGG
Organism: Phoenix roebelenii; assembly: GCA_025769935.1. Classification (NCBI taxonomy): domain Eukaryota; kingdom Viridiplantae; phylum Streptophyta; class Magnoliopsida; order Arecales; family Arecaceae; genus Phoenix; species Phoenix roebelenii. Next base: position 19,726,264 of record JAOXJJ010000481.1, read on the forward strand.
TAGCAATCTCGGCCCAAGGGAGCGGCGAAAGGGCTGGGGAACTATCCGGCGAGCGGCGTGGACGGCGGATCTCGGTCGGTAGTGGCGATTTCCGATGGATCCCGTCGAGAAGATGAGCGAGATGGCTCTCGGAACAGGGTACTCGAAACTAGAGGGAAAGTGGTGTTTCGACCGGCAGTGCTTGGCCTAGGTGGCGGCACGCCGGCAACCGGAGAAGGGGGAGGAAGGAGGAGTAGGTGGGGAGGTGTGCGGTGATGGGTAAATCGAAGGGGAGAAGGGTTTATATAGAGGCCCTGGGGAGAGGGGATCAACACGGCTCAACGGCAGCACAGGTCGGCTGTTCGCCGGTTGCAACAGCCACCGGCCATTCGCACCGGCCCCGGGAATTCGCGCCGGTCGCGTTTCCCCCGGCCGCGCCTCAACGGCGGCCATTCGGGCAAAGGATGGCGATCTCCTGTTCCGAATCGCCCCTTTTTTTTTTCCTTTGATAGGAGCTTGGCTGGGCCAAGCTTGGGTCAGGCCGGTCAAGCGGACCGGGTCGTGACAGGACCAGCACACCTGCACTTGAAATATCTAAAGCCCTTCTTAAGATACTTTCCAATGCTTTATGACTAATTTCATGATGGGAAAAGACCAGCTATGTCATTTCTTGAAGCCATGTTAGCCCTAAATTTATCTACACTAGTATTGAGAGTAAATATGTTTTGTCATAGGGTTCCTCCATACGCAGAATTTTACGGGTAGTAAGGAGATTAATAAGAAGAATTTTTAAAATGATGGTCCATCATTGCATTTGTGAGGACTTGTGTGTGTGTTTAATTCCATATCGGTTAATTACGGGATAGATATTGGGTACTTATATAGAATCAATGAACCTAAAATATTTTCCAGCTAATAGTCATTTTTGGTATGAAATCCTGAATTGTAATAAATGATATCAGAGCAAACTCGGCCTATAGCCTGTGTAGACTAGATGATACTATAGTACAGGTGTATGGAGGCTGACCACGGGCCGATCGTATTGCTTGTAATTACATTTGAATAGATTTGAATCCTTACCCTAACAAGGATGTCAGGGTTTGAATGGAAGAAGTATGCGGGGACCTGCGCGGGCATGTGTTTAGCTCCACATCGGTCCTCGTCAAAGCTTAAACAACGAAAGGAATATGTAAGGAACCGCGCGGGCGTGTGTTAAATTCTATATCGGTTAAACGTCAAGGCTTAAACGGGGCATGTGTTTAGCCCCACATTAGTCCTCGTCAAGGCTTGAACGGGGCATGTGTTTAGCCTCACATTAGTCCTCGTCAAAGTTTAAACAACGGAGGGAGTATGTGAGGAACTATACGGGCATGTGTTTAGTTCTATATTGGTTATTTTCTGAATTATTACAACATTAGTCATGGCAATGCAATCTAAGATTATTTATTATCAAAGACCTACTGCAATCTAAAGCCTTATAGTTGGAACATGGATCGCACGAGTCATTGCGTGCTGTTTCGGTTTTCGGTTTTATCCTCTCTCTGATTTTCCGAGAGCCTCTAATACTCTCCTCTGTTCTGTCTTCCTGAGCGGTTCTGGGCTGTTTGATAGAATCACTGCATCTGCGAGTGTACGCTTTGAGTGATCCAGTTGTTGTATCCTCGAGGATAGGCCGCCATTACCTGCTACACCGAGATTCATTCTCCGAGGGGCGCGATCTATTCTTAAGGACAGTGAAATCACGCCTCAATTGATAAGTTCTTCCTTCTTTCCTCTATTATTTTTTACAACAGACCATTCTTCCAAGAAAATGAGTACATGAGACCAAATCCTCAACCGCTCAGCCAGCCACGAGCAGTGGATCCCACATTTCAATTCCTCCACCTAACCTATTCGACCACATCTTTTTCCCCCACCCAACCATCCAAAGACAAGCCAACGACCACCTTCTTCTTGCTTTCCCCTTCTCACTCTCCTTTCCTTTCCACAGCAATCCAGCATCATGGCTTTTGGATTCTATTACTTCTCACTGCCAAGGCCCTTTGTCCGTCTCCTCGAACTTATAGGCCTCATGAGGTTCATGATCTTTATGGCCTCCAGGCATCTTGGCCGCTACTTGAGCTCAAGCTCACCAGCTTCCTCTGGAGAAAACAACAACTCTTCCTCAGAGTTGGATCTCATATCGTCTCAAGAATCGCAGCTGATGACGCCGGAGTCGGTGAAGGAGAGGCTTCCGGTGGTAGAATTCGGCAGTCTGGTTGAAAGATGGGGACTAGGTAAAGAAGTAGAGCATGTGTGCGCCATTTGTATGCGATGCTTGGATGGAGTTCATGAGGTCAGGGAACTCAGCAACTGTGTTCATTTCTTCCATAGGGCCTGCCTCGACTTGTGGGTCGATGAGGGCCGTCGGACGTGTCCGATGTGTAGATCAAAGCTTACCTCGGAGGGGACGTCAATGGGGCCCTGGTAGTTACGAAACTTTGGAGGATTTGCATAGAAATTAGTTTGGATATTGGATGGTATTGAATGCTTATGATTCTTCCCCTTGTAGTTCATAGCATCTCATGGGTATGAATTATATATGGTGGGCTATCACCTACCTTTTCTCTCACTCAAATTACCATATATATGGTGGGCTATCACCTACCTTTTCTCTCACTCAAATTACCGAAAAAAAAAAAGATGCTTATGATTCTTTTACTTTTGTTGGTCATATTAAGGTTTTAAACCATCGTGCATATTATATGAATGTCATCTTTTGTATTTTAGCCCTTCCAAGGTCAACCTAGATCTCATTAATTGTTGGCCTTTTTCTGACTTCAAATAAATCATGTAAAACTATAGCGGTTAAGGGTAATTTTATAATATTAGTAAAATCAAGAGAATATAAAAATGATAAAACAAGAGTATGTCAATTTTTTTGTTAGAATTTTGTTATCACGCAAATGCTTACAACTGTACTAGAATAGTATTAAGTCACATCTAAGCCCGAACCCAAGCCCGACTTAATGCGGTTGAGATTGGCGAGCAAGAGAGCAGGGCCATGAGGCTCCAATGGGGCCTGGTCTAGGTCTCACACCGATCGCCTCTTAATATTTTCACAAAATTTGAAAATTTTTTAGGTGATCCAATAATAAAAACCTTAGCTGGTTCCAAAATCTTCAAACTCCCCTAGGAGAAATTCCATTATGTTGAAACCAACCAAAACAAATTCTTCTATTGAACCTGGAAATCGTGCCTCCAAATGTCCTAAACCTCGTACCTCATCCATTGCTGAAAATTGTAGAAAATTGCTGCTAAAATTGGGTAGAATAAGCGCCTTGGACCAACCACCTTCACAATGTTTCCCCAGCACAGAAAGAGATCCAGGGAACACCCAACCTATCTCCAGAGAGGTCATCATCATCTAGAAGCCTCGACCACCTACAAGTCTCTCTGATCTTTTTGACCTCAAAATCTCATTGGGATTTATCTATAAATAATTTATTGCTCCATTTCACTAAGCATAGTCCCTTATTGTAGACACATTACCCCACAAGGATAAGTACTATAAACACTGGTCCCATCTCTAAGCACCCCGCTCAACGGTCAAAAAACAAAAGGCATAAAACCAGAGGAAGTGAGGCCCACCATGATGTAACTCCGACCAGCCATGGCTTTTGGCACCTTTCTTCCCTTGGAAGAGCTCGAAGGTTCAAACTCTAGGGGCATCTCCACCAGACTTTCTCATAAGAAACGACACGGAAGTGAGGAATCTTCCACCAGGAGACGGCTCTTTCCAGTTTCCAAAGCAGAGGTTAGTGGAGTCCAATCAGGTTCCTAAGTTTACAAGTGAGGTGCAATGGTGAATCCTTGGTACGTCAGAGGGAATCTAGCCACTTTACAACCGAGAAACGATGGTCAGAACATTACAAGATGAATTTTCCGGACTCCATGGAATTCTTCAAAAATGGTCCAAAAGAAGCCTCTTTATGGAAGCTCCAAGCAAGATTTTTGTCACTTATGGGTAATTAATCTTCATTAATTCTATATTGAAGCTCAATGCTGCGAAGGTAGAGTTTCAATTTAACCAAGCCTACTTGGACAAAGAAAAATGGGGCCATCTCCATACTGAAAGTTGTGGAGGTCCTCCTTGCTGGTTTAGCACCAGCTTGAGTCCACCATCAACTGTGCTGCCCAGCATTGACCCCCAACTGGGAGAAGAGGACAGAGCGGACCCAAAGAAGAATTAGAAAATTCAGGCCTCTCTGGATGAATAGGTTGAAAATTTTATATGATTCGTGTGTATTAGGCCGGTACAACCAATAAAATTATAGAATTATGGGGATCAATAGTGGGCCGGCCCGAACCCTCTAGAGAGAAAAAAAATAAACATTTGCTGAGATTTTGTACAATTTGGGCTGGCCCATTGCAAAGTTGTTCTTAAATATTTATAAATATAGGCATAGCTCAGTATATAATTCAGGTGTACTTGGCCTGTCAATGAATTATATAGGATTTTGAGCCTAAAAGAAAAGAGCAACTGACAGTAAACTTTGCATATTTTCAGCCAGTTGGTCTTCTAAAGCACCAGCCAGTAACAACATCAATTCATATAGTGCATCCCTGTTACCACCAGTCTCATCATCATATGATTGAGGACAGAAAGTTGGTAAAATATAGCAGTATTATGATTTTAATTACTTCAAATGGTTGGAAGAGTTAAAAATGAACTGAACTGCTCATTTGCAGCTTGGCTCGTCTCACAAATTACTCGTTTGAGCTCTGATCAGCTAAAAAACAAGCCGAGCCTAAACATTGTTTATAGCTCGGCTCCATAAACAAGCTAAGCCTGAACATCCGCTCGAAAATAGTGAAAAAACTCAGCTCGGAGCTCAGTCGAGCCGAGTTTAAGCTCTTCATGAGAAACTCGACTCAAGCTCGAGCAGCTGTTCTGATATATCGAGCCAAGCTGAGCCGAGCAGCCGCTTAGCTTGTTTGCACCCCTAATGAATGGTTGGTTCCAATCACCATTTCCCCCAAGAGGGGAAATCAGACTATACATATTGCTTCCATTCATAATTTAACCTGCTGGATCAAAAAATTTATCAAAGTCCAACTCCTGTCAAACATCGCGATGACATAGATATAGTAGGAATCCATCTCCAATCAGAAATAATGCAAGAAAAAAATTGCATCCATATCCCGAGCTAGAAGCACCTTCAATTACCATGCCAGCATAATTTGATTAATATCATTACTGTCACAGAACTTATACATGCACAAGAAACTGATGACATTTAAGTTTAATGCCAACATGAAACGCAGATGCTTATGAGTGGTCCAGAAAAAAACCAGTTAAGGTTCAGCAGCAGCAGTGCACAGGTACTAAAATAGGAATACATTATAGCAAGCATACAAGCACCATTCTATATAATTATACAAACCACAAGTCTTTTTGCATTCAGATAGTTCAAAGAGCCCAGCCTAGCATAAAATTGTTCTCTCCACCTGGGTTCCTTGGCATGGCTGCTTCTGGAGGAACAAACTGGTGATACCTGTTTGAAAACAGAGCTGTTAATACAGTATTGTGTGCATTTTATGAGTCAATATTAACCAGAAACTGCAAAGATCGACAAGAATGATTTAGTTATAGATATCGGCACCCTCCACAATCGAGTAGCTCATGATGACCTAATCCTGCTGCCAACATAAGAAAAGAAAAGTAGTACCCGATTTGTAGAGTGGGTTCCAAATCCATGCTGCTGGATTGAGATGGCTGCATGGAGAATGCATTGCTGGCCGCTACTGCATCAGAAGCCCATGATCCTTGAATGGCTCTGAATGTGGTGGCACCTTCCGCCTCAAGCTGGAAGATCGACATGAGCAAGATAAAATGACTGCTGAAAGAGGAATATATGATAATTACTTGTAGTTGATGGAAGGAGACCTTGTTCCTGAGCTGCTTATTTATTTCTCCCAGATGACGCTCCTGCCAGGGTGACAAAATAACAATTTTCTCACAACACCATGTGAAAATAAATTTGAGAATCATAAATCTGTAGAAATTACCAATCATGGTGATGGTTTACAAATATTATTATGGGCAATGGAAGGTGATCCACTTTAAAGATCCATATCTAGATATTTAAACAATTGAAAGAACACTGGTGCTAAAAGATTAGCTAATTTGTGTTAATGAAAAATAAAAAGTTTTCATTTTTATGTTATGTGTAGATGATATTAAATCATCTATATTTTCCTTCCATTTTGTTCAATTCTCCATTTCTTTCAATTGCCATGAAAAATTTTAATTCTTCCAGTTAGTTTTCGACAATGTTATAGAAGGCAAGATAGTAACATATCGATACACGGTACAGAAGGACCTGTAAAAATGAATCGACTAATAGACATTAAAACTGAGCACATATCATCACATATTACGCATTCAAAGTAAGATGTCTTCAATATGGAATCGGGATGCCAAACAAGTAACAAACAGATCTACAAAATTGCTTACTTTTTTCCGAAGTTCTTCTATCTGGTCCAGCATTATCTGAGTCTGCAAAATAGATAAGTAAAATACAAAATTGGATAAGCACAAGTCTATCATAAGCAATGTTACAAAGGGCAGCATAGCATGTTCTGCCAGAAACCACTAAAACTATAAACTAAAAGGTTCTAGAACAATTGGTTCTCTAAATTAACCTTCAACAAGTTTTCATAGCTTGTTTATTTTTATTTTATTTTTTCCTGATTATTTTTGATTCTATATATACTCTGGAAAGTTTCCATGCTTGATAACAAGAGAACGATTAGCGGAGCAGCTAACGAGTTCATATGCTATGATTAATCTATTTGAACTTATCAAACCATGCTTTTGGTGACCATTGAAGACTGCAGTTGACCTTTTACAACATTAAAGCCGGCAATTTAGAGTAGCAAGCAGCAACCATGAAGATAACTCATAATGAGAGAAGTTTTGCACAGAGGTATCTATAAATCTTTATTACCCTTTGCTTAAAAATATAGTTCTTAGTATCTTTGTTATACTATCAAGTGCAGACCCATCTACATCCAACAACCATGTTACCTTGATGCTCTGTTTTAGCTTAAGTACCTACATTTGATACTTGGACATATGTATTAGTGTGTTGCTTAGATACGGGTCCATTAGAAGAAATTCATTGAATGCAAAACCTGAACAAGTAGTTGAGTCCAAGTGACAAAAGCCAATGACACATTGGAGCGCAAACAAGCTGAGCTAAGCTGATTAGTAAGCTTAGACTTGGCAAGTTATAGGCAAGAGGCAATCAAGCTCAATAGAGCATGAGAGTACATGTTCAAGCTTAGGTTTGTTTGTGACCTAACCGAGTTTGAATGAGCTTATTATTTAGCTGAAACAAACTTATATTTATTTTCGCATGCCCAAAGTGTTCACACTTAGCTAGCTTATCAACAGGACTCTGAGAGGTATGTGGGCTCGACCCATTTCCTAGCTGAACAAGCTTCCATGAGCATCTTACAAATCCGAGATGTTCATGAACAGCTCATTCATTTGAAGTTCGATACATTTTCTTAAAGTGAAAGAAGGAAGACTGGTGATTAGAATGGCCTCACGCTAGTGGATTTGAGTGATCTAAACTAAGCATGAGTTTCCTTGCCACCCGAGGAAAGGACAATTTTTACACTGACATTCTAGTTTGTTGCTTCAAATAGGAGCACAATGTTTGCTGAACTATGCCAATAGACTAAACAGACTTGTAACTGAAAAGAAATCTTTCCAGTCATATTGTCAAATGTAATGATCAAAGTTCAGACCAAAAAACACTACGATCATTCATAATGTATACCCATAGCATTCTACAGCCAAAAATATTATTCAAAGAATGCATTATCCTGCTGCTTAATCTTTCTAATTACCTTGTTAAAGCATTTTTTAACCTCATGTTCTCATAGAGATCAATGAGAGAAGGTAGAATTTTATCAGGCACTAAAATATCAACAATCAACATAGTTTAAAGCTAGCTTGATTTATATGCAACTAATGTAACCTACAACAAGTAAGAGGAAAGGAAATGACCATCTACTTTCACTTACGAAATTGTTACAGAAGTGATTAAGAATTGATGAAAATGCATTGCTATTACATTACAGAATTCAAGCATTTCAAACTTGCACACTCCACAGTCATAGTTATGAAACCAACATTATGGAGTCAATTCATACTTTGAGAGCATTGGATTCTGCTTGCATTTAAACATATGTTGCATTTACCTAATATTAGAGCAAATCATCAAAAGGGAAAGTACCTTTCTTTGCCTGGCTTGTGACAGAGCAGATTCAAGTTGTCGTTCAAGTTGTTGCAGCTCTTTCACACTCAATGGTCCAAGGTCTTCCCCCAGCAAATGCCTTAACATAAATTACATATTAGTGTCTTCAAAATAATAATAATAATAATTGTAATGCAAGTACATGTTTCATTATATCAGAATTGGTAGCAGTCAACGCTCTTATAAATCGATAATGTCAAATATTTGTGTAATGCTAGAAGATGATTGATCAATATCCTAATATTCTTCATGTTATTACAAAAAAAAGATTGAAAAGAAAAAAAAACCTCTGGGAGCGCTGCAGAGACTCTACTTTTGCCTTCAACATCGACATCTCCTGGTACCAGCTCTGCTTTATGATAAACAGGTAGATGTAAATAGATAAATCTCATGTTTTTTAGTATGAACAAAGCTAGTATTTATTGTTAGGATGGAAAAAAATCTTTGGAAAAAATCACTAGCATAATGTTATGCTTTGTCATAGAATGTGTAAAATCATTCTTGTTGAAATAATAAAAGAGAAGAATGCTTCAATAGCAAGAAAATTTCAATACACTGAATTATACCATGGACTCCCAGTTATATACTGTTGCTTTTTTCCCCCTAAGAAACAAGCATTTTGCCAAATTAGAAGGCAATCTTGCAACAAGTACAGAATATCCAGCTGAAGTGAAAAAGAAGATCTTCTAATTAAACTGATAGGGCTTGTATTTCCATGTTGATAATATGACATAAATAAAGCATGCATTTATTTGATTCAGAATCGGTTCTCCCTCAAACCTCCATTTTTGCTTCTTCTTTATGGATTCAGCCTTGATATTCTCCTCAACCACCTTTAACAAATGTACGAAGGATGCAATTTCTTTTTATGAAATACTAAGGACCACTTCCACAAGTTGATGAATTGTGTTTTATCTGAGTCCTAGTTTTATAATTAGATCATATAAAGATGTATTCCTCAAATTTTATAAAAGTGAGTCCCACATATTTTTTTTCTAATCGGGAAGGAAATCATTAGTATATCTATCCATACTTCATATCTCATAGTGCTCATTCACATCCTTAGAAACATAAGCCTAAGACAATCAAAATCTATTCATCCAAACTATGCTTCAAGTGGCTCCATTTGTAATACGGAGGAGTATTGAGTATTGTTGTAACAACCTAGGACCTCACCTAAAATGGCTAGCCGGAAGGTATTATTTGAGTTCCTTGATCCTGTATAAGTACCCAAGATCTACCCAGCGAATAACCGATGTGGGACTAAACACACGCCCGCACGGATCCTCACAAATATGGACTACAATTTTAGTAGAGCTACTAATGAGGATATCAAGATTGATGGCCATAAGATAACCCAATCTCGTCATTTAGCTTGGATCTACCATATGAGATAATGGACCAACATGCTAAAACTGATTGCATAGAATTAGAATGGAGGTGGACGAACCAGATAAGCACTCACGAATATCAAACTTAGAGGAACGAATCACAGCACAAGGCTGTAAATAGGGTTAAGCATATAAACCATTGACTAATTAAACTTGAAGGTCATTCTTGTTTGTTGTGTTCAGTTACTAAAATACCTTCTAAGAATTGGAACTTGACTTAATTTTTGTTGGTCTTATTTCTTGGATAATTCCATGACTCCCCAAAAATATTATATCGATCAGTAACTAGATCTACAAATCGATCATGTTCTTGGGATTCTGGATTCATACAATCTGGTTTTTAAAACATTATACTTCCCCTACATTAACAGTTGAAGATAAGTGCAAAATTCCGACACATTTATATATTGCTCCCCTTCATCCTCTCTATTTCAGTGTACAAAACTAATTTCACTCAAAACCCTTTTGCATAAAAGCAATGTGATCATCGTAAGACATAGCTCCTACCAATTACATTACTCAGCGGCAAATACAGAACTCCTTCGATACCAAAAACTAGATAAAGAGGAGTGTTTAAATAAGTAAATGATTAGGTTTTGAATACCATCAATGGCAGGAGTTCCAGTCCCCTCGAACAAATCGATTGTCTTCCTAATTACTTTTCCTTTTTCTTGTCAACGTTACTAAAGATACAAGGATTGCATCACAAGATCTCTTCCTCTAGAAAGTTCCAGGTTGGTCACCATTTCTCAAATATCTACTCGTAGGTCTCCAGTTTTGAATTTTTGAAAGGAAATCGAAACGAGGATTCAAATTTGGCATCATCAAACACATACTAAAGCACAAAAAGAGGAGGAAAAAGGTGCTAAATTTCCACTATGCGCTGCTTAGCGTAATTATTCCTACCAGAGCACTGGATTCGAGTCCGAGACCAAGATCTGGGGGGCGGAGGGCGAAGGCTTTCGGTGGAGGCGGGATGGAGGCCGGAGCCGGCGCCGGGGAGACAGACGGTGGCCATGCTGTTCGAGTATTTTTCTTCTTCTTTTTCTGCTTCGATTCCAAGCGCGCAGGGATTTGGTTGCCTCCGTCGCCCGCGCTTCGTTCCATCTTATCGCTCCCCTCCATCCATCTAATCCACATCAATCCTACGTGGCGAGATCAAACATAAGCGGGGCCCACAGGGGCCTTCCAAGCCTTTCATCTGGCAGCAGGAGAGAGGAAGGAATGAACCGCTTATGGGGTCAGGATTATTTAAAATAATAATAATAATAATAAACGAGATGTTTTGTTATTTTTTTTTCATATATATGATTTTTTTAAAAAAAATTAAATTTGTATGTATACCCTCTTCAAATTTATATTTATTTTTATATCTTTATAAAAACACTATTTTTACATAAATGCTCCTAATATAACTGTTTTTCTAACGTCGTTAATAAAAACCATATTTATTTTAATTAAAAATAAAATATAATTTTGAAATTACTTTTTTGTTTTCTATTGTGACCATCTTATAATTATTTTTTTTACACATCTACCCATTAAGGATATTTTAGTCATTTTAATTTGAAACTGTTAGTTTTTTAACGATGTTAGATGGTGTGGGTACATATGAAAAGATAAGAATAAAAAAAGAAGCAAAATAGTAAAACAAGTGTTTTATAATGGTATATATGCAAATATCATTTTTGGAAGGGTATTCATGCAAAAAAAATTTCTTAAAAAAATTGTCATTATTAAAATTTGCAAAAAGTATTATTTAAAAAAGATCAAATTAATTTTTCTCCTAGAATATTTTACAGTTGCTATCAAATTTAAAATCATATGATCATTTCATACTTTAACTTGTACCAGTTATACATGCATCGAGTAGGATAAATGTACACCTTCAGACGAAGGTATGGATATAAATCTATAACATATTACCATTTCATATAAATGCGAAAGTAAGATGAATTTTTTTTTCACATGACAAATGCATCTACAAATTTAACTGCAAGGTTTCTTTTTTTCTAAGAAAAAGAGAAGGAAGAAAAGAGCCAAGAGTACTTAAATGAATTTAGTAAAAAAATCCATAATTTAAAAAGTACCTATAAAGTATTGAGATGATTACACTCGTACAAAATACTTTATGTACATGAGATAAATACATATTTTACACATGCACATAGTTATCATCATTTATATAAAAGTAGGTGCATGGGTGGCAAATCAACATTGGGCTTTGATATAATGCAAACCCTTGAGCATGATTGATTCTGAGCCAACTAGTTTTGTAAATTTTGATAAAGTGGAAGGTTTTGAAGGTTCAATAATAGTTGGTTAATAACAAAGTAATGCTAAAGTATAACTCCATCATGTAAGGCCTTTATTTACCTTCCCACACTTACTAATAGTTGTGGTAATAAAGTTGAAAAGTTTCCTGCCGCATCATCAAACATAAACAGCTGCACTCGCTTAGAGTTACACAGTTTAACTAGTGGATAAATTCTAAAATAGTGGAGCAAGCTTATATGGGACTCATGAAAAAGGGTGTGCCATCATATATTCATCGGCCGTGCCTAATTATGTCGCAATTTAAATGCACTCAAGGAGAAGTAAGATGATTGCTTGCATACTATTCATGAGGACAACTATCAATGCTTAACTGTTTAATCTGTTTAACTTAATTCAATCTATTATAGGTAGGGTATAGCTTATTTAATAAAATAACTAGGTTTTTATTTGGATTTTTGACCCGTTTAATTAACAAATTTGGTGCATATTAATAAATTTTAGTGAATCATGCATCCACTTAGACCCAATCATGTCTACAACCTACCTAAGAATAAGATCAAGGGAAGGAGAAGATCACACAGATTTCTGGTGTGAGTTACTGATCTCGTAAACAATATCGGGTTGCATCTTTTGCATGAAATAATAATTTATCTTCTTTCGCAATGCCAACCATTGGATTGGATCTCATCTTGCATAACTGTCAATGCATTCCGAACTCTTCCTTTCATCCAACGGTACAGATCTTTAAGTGGCCACGATCCAAAGAAAGGTGAATCGTTCTTTTGCGCGAAAGATACAACCTGAACCCCTCGTAAACAGTTAATGAAACCCGAACCCCACGAATGGTGGATCATTCTTGTTTCTTGCCTGCCTGTTTGTGTACGTGACGATGAATACTCCTTGTTTCTGGGGACTGCAATTCTGTGCTTGTTTAGGGATGATGGATCTGAATTTGGATTAGAAGTTTCTTGTTTGATTATTTCTCTTAGATCCACCATATTTAGTTAGTGATATTTCCCAATGATTGAATTGTTGGAGTGCCTGTGTTGATTTGTTGGGTGGGGATTATGAAAAAAGTTGAAAAAAAATTTTCCTGTTAAAAAAACAGTTTGGGGATTATGATCAGTTTGGTCATCAGGTTCTCATGCAACACTGTGCATGTTGATTCAGGAATTGCTGGATGTTCAAAAACAACTCTTTGCATTCAGGTCTCAATACAAAATCGCTGTTTTATTTGGCCTACTACAGCCACTTGTGCAGCTGGTATTATCTAGCAAATTGGATAAGCTGAGTGGCTTATTTATTTTCCTAGTTTTCAGATGTAGATTGTGTGCTGCCTTTGTGTTTGTAGTTATATTGTATGTTCCATGTCAGGAGTTGCTTTGAGTTCATCTTTACAGACTCTGTAATACCTTATTTTATAACTGAGCTGCTCCTCCTCTTTCTACCAAAAAGAAAAAAGAAAAATAGGCTTCTAGTTTATGAGCAAGTGCCTTGAACATGGTTATTTTTATTACACTAGTGTCGCACGTGCAATGTACGAAAGAGGAAGATGGATGACTTCGGTCATTCTTGGGGAAATTTAGAGTCAAAAAATAGATAAATATTGTCTGCCCAAAACTGAAATTTTAGGAAAAGCAAAAGTAAGAATAATTATATGACATGAGCTTTGTCAAACTGTGTTGGAGCTAGCTAATCGATGATAAAAATGTAACCTATATGATTTGTCAGCTTTAGATTAAGATGTTGCCAATCCTAGGTTAGGTCATGATCTTTGTTAGTCCAAATGCCATGAAATTAACATTGTCAGATCCAAAATATTTGAACTAAAATTATTGTTGAATGAACTGCTAAATTGGTGATAAATGATATGCATATCAGAGCTGTTATTTTTGTGATATGTTGCATGAATTGAACTCTTATACTAGTAATATGTGATACACATGTTTGGTGTTGCTACTCGATACTGGTTGTTAACTGTTGGCACAAAAATTTAATGGAATCAGTATTTTACTATCATTTCATGCATACGTGCATACTATCATTTCATACCATGAGCATATGTGGAGATTCTCATGGAGCTGTTAGTTCATGCTGTCATTTTATCTCTCTTTTCAGAGCCGCACGGCAATTAGCTTCATGGAGTGATCTGGGATTTTAGTTGGAGAGTTAGCCATACTATATTGGACCCCTATTTATGAATGAAATATTTTCCTTTAAGCCTTGCATACACTCTAGGATTATACCAAAAGGGATATGCAGCCATGTCATAAAGCCTGACCCGAGAGGCAGGTTCGAGGTATGACAAACATAATCCACCTCACCATCATACCAAGCTACTGAACTTTCTGCACCTCACCATCATACTGAGCAATTCTCTTTGTACATACAGGCACTCTGGTTTAGAGAGCAATTCTCTCTTTGTTTAGTAGGAAAATAAGGAAACTAGCAACCAAAGGAGAGCATTTGTCATCCATCACATCTAACATCTAAAATAATAAGCTTCAAAATCAGAAAAAAAAAATATTAGAGCACAGCCATCCATCATGCTCTTATCATGCATTTGTTGCACTGCACTTGGTGCTGTTCTTAATTATATGAGTATGTTCGTGGTTACAATCGACAATCAGAAAGCCTCTTATTTAATTAGGGACATCTCCAGGTAATCTTCCCTACACCATGTACACACCAAGGAATAATTGCTTCGCTTACACTTCAGAAATAACATAGAGTAGTTTCTTATCCCTCTGATGTGCCTATAACAATATTTAAAAAGAATACCATAGTGCAGCTTGCAGCTTGCAGCTCAGCATGGATTAAGCCTGAAAGGCTGGTAGATTTCTTTTTGGTAACTAAGCTGAGACAGAATTTCGAAAAGGGGGAAGCTAAAACAATTAAATTAAATGTAAGACAACGTGAAGGCATGAAGAAAATTATAAAATGAGCCGAACAAAGTTTCTATGAGAGGCACAGGAGATGTTTATTCTTGTGAGTGCCCTTTGAATATGTCAGGGGCAAGGTGAGCATACAGCTAAGCCAATGGTGCTAGAATTGGAGCTGAAGTCGTAAGAGAGAAAGAATATCTGGTTTTTCACTATATTTGTGGCTAAAATAAATGAGCTTTCTTTTAGTTTTGGCACCGATGAAAACAAAAATCTTTTGTGGAGATGCAAATGGGATGCAAAATTAAATTACCAAATGGCTCTACCAATTGAACTGTCACAATCACATACTAACCTCTGAACAAACTGAATTATTTCTACTAATTTACTCCAAAATGTTGGTGGGCTAAATGTCTAAATGGTAACAAAAAGAAAAAGAAAATTTGGGATTTGATAACCAATACATATAAACCAACATACATTGAGACTTTTTTGTCCCAAAACATTACCTATTTTGTTGATTCAAAAAACATTAACTAATGTCATAATGTGTAGGAATAAATCTGAAGATAAAAAATGCAATGGGCACAGGCCTTTCAGGTGGTGGATGCCAAGAGAGATTGCAAAGTGCTTCCCGATTAATTGGAGTCATGAGACAACTTTTGGCACACGAGAAGAGTACCTTCTTCAGTATTGTCTTCCATCTGTGAGAAAGCATGTATTCCTACAACAGGAAATCAGAAAGTAATCAATGTTAGGTGTTTCAGCACAGGATATGCAGATTGCACCATATATATGTACATCAGAAGGTAAAAATGCCACACATTTCGAAGATGCATTTCATTGGCATGACCCTGGATTGGAAGATAAATAATCAAGATATTTGCATTAGCAACTGGGAGAAAACCACATAAAGTGGAAGCGAAGCAAAAGCAGAACCAAGCCTCAAAGAAATAGCACGAACCTGTCAAAAGGACAGAGATATGGACCATAGTCTACAAAAATATATGGATTTAGTTCCTGGAAGTGTTAAAGTGATACTCTTCTTTTTATGGGGCTATAAATCAGTACTACTATCTGTTAGCCTAATCCTATAAAAAACTTCATTATATGAATGATGCAATTAATACAGACACGTCCAATAAATAACATGAAGCAAAGTACGTCATTTCAAACAATCTTAGTTAATTAGTTTTATGAATGACAAGGTTTTCAAAACTAAGTTGCAGCCTAAACTTAGGATCTAGCCTGTATCAAAAGTTTAGTGGCATCCATGCTCTCAATTGTAGTTCTATTGGTTCTAATTTAAACTTTTTTTCTTTAATTCAAAAAATAAAACATTTTTTGAAAAAAATATAAATGACTTTCTAAACTAAAAAAAATAATTAAAAGGGGAGAAATTTTAATGTAATCAGATAACTTCAGGAAAAGACAGACTTTTATGCAGCATTTGATACTTGATAGGATAGTTTATTGTCTGGTCCTTGTGTTTAAGTTTCCCGCTATTTTCTCATTTATTCTATTAAAGACCCATGTGATAATGTTGACTAATGTAATACATAATGATATAAAAATTTGACTCAAATAGGTTATACTACTTGTCTTGTCATCTGTAAAAAGTATTGTGCTAACTTGGTGGAAGTTTTAGCATTTCCTGTTGTCCATAGGCATACCTCTCCAAGAAAATCTGTCACAGGCATATCATTATGTTTCAAGAGACTCTAAACATATGGACACTTTCTTCTAAAGGGTTTTCAGTAGAATAGCCTTAAATAGGTAAATGAAGAGGCAAAAGATGTCTTACAAGGATATTTCTAGAACTTGTGAAAAAGAATATACTTAAACTAGCACACTAATGATGTGCTGCTACCGTAGAAACATTCAAGTGAAGTTTTTTGCACCTAATGTATAAGAAGTGTTCTCTACTTGAACTAAAACTTCTGCATGTCCTAGTTTAAGTCGTCGGAGCTCTGTCATTCATGTTTTTTGATAGCTTCTTGTTTCCTTAGTGTCTACACTTCTTTGAGATTTTGGCTGGGCAAGCAACAAAACATCTAATTTAAGTGGCCTTTGAAAAAGAATATACTTAAACTAGCACATATAATGATGTGCTGCTACCTAGAAACATTCCAGTGAACTTTTTTGCACCTAACGTATAAGAACTGGTTCTCTACTTGAACTAAACTTCTGCATGTCCTAGTTTAAGTCATAAGATCTCTGTCATTCATGTTTCTGATAGCTTCTTGTTTCCCTAGTATCTATATTTGTTTGAGATTTCAGCTGGGCAAGCAACAAAGCATCTAAACTTACTGATGTCGCCTTACTATCTGCATGTTATCAAAGCTAACTTAGAAGGCTTGATGGCAGAGATTTGGTGACCACATGGTATAATAAAAAGACAAGGAGCATCAACTTCTGAAAATTAGAATGTGTTACCAAAAACACTCTCCATGAACTAAAGATTTAGGCATCGACACTGAACTCCTCCTACATCTGTTAAGGAAGTCTGCTTAAAAATGTATTCAAAGGCAAAACCTGTAGAGGACCATTGATGAACAGTTGTCGAGACACATGCCAATGCATTATTGCACCAATGAACATCAATGCAAGGAAGAAATCAAATACGCATTTCAGAAAAGCATTATCTGCAATGTAATGTTGAGAATTGAAACATAAGACATGCCAAAGGGAACACATCTAATGAAAAATATATACTAAGGAAAAAATTGATAGCATCATATGTAAATGTGCTTTTGGAATAAATCTATAGTAATATCTTACTCTGTCAGTTGCTGTTGCAGCTGAACCTTGTGTAAAAAAAACATAATTCACAATGACAGACCATACTCTGCATTGAACTCTTCTTCTAGCCTCTTTTCTACAGACTTCGTGGCAGCAGAATCTTCATGTTTCAAAAAATTATGAGAGGAGCAAAGCTGGTCACCACTCAGACAAACAGGTCTGTTGAAATTCACTTGGTTGTTGCTTCCTATCTGATGCGCATATTCAGACTCCAAATCATCCTTAAAATTTTCAGCCCTCCACTGAAAATTGCTAATGCCAGAAGGACATTTTCCATCAACAGTTTCCAACTCCAATTTTTCTAGAAGCAATGGCTTAGAACTATTGCGTCCTCTTTTTCTCATAATAGAAGGAGTTTTTTTAAAACCCTTTGCTGCACTTCTTAAAATAGACTCTGGGCTGCTTGGTATACAAGCAAGACTTAAAGAAAGGTCTGGTGGTGTAGAACAATGAATGGGGCTCAGTGTAGGTTGAATATGATTATTAGATATAGACAACTTTTCACTTGAAAAGCAACCATCTACATTCATCAACTGCAAAGGTGCATAACACGAGGAACCAAGATTTCCATCCTCACAATGTAGAGGTGTAGTAAGAATTCTGTTAATATCAGCAGTCCTGTCACTGCCAGTTAGTTCGCATGCTGGCAAACTTGAAATACTGGTATCTTTATTTTTCTTGTTCATATCACCAAGTGCCAACTCACCAGAACTTGACAAGATCCACTGCGATCTTTTTGAAGATTTGGAATCAGTTTCCCCTGATGTCGTGTGCTTAGAATCATCTTCTGTATTTGGTTCCAACTCTATGCTTGAATGTTTGGAATTTTCTGGCAGTATAGGTATGCTCCCAGCTCTTAAACACTTGGAATCTCCTCTAGAAGTGGACTGCAACTCCAAACACTGCTTTTTTGGGCTGGTATTTCGATAACCTGAACCCACATTGGAAGTAATAAGCCTATCTGCATTTAGTTTCCCATCATGTGATATAAAACCATTAGCAAATCTCTTCAGAGGATCAGCTTCGGGACATTCTGCATTTTGTGCATGATTGTTCAAATGAAGGGCAGCAGCCCCAAGAGGCTGTTCTGTAAAGCCTAATGCTAGATATGAATCCAATCTCTTCTTGACGGAACAGTTCCAGTGATTTTTTATGGAGTTATCCGTCCTGGTAATAAAAACAATAAAAATAAGTCATAGATACACAAGAGGGTAAAGATAATTATGTGCAACATGCTAAATTCTGACAAAAGTAAATTGACATGCATCTCACAGAAAAATGCATGTCACTGCATCTCTTCAAAAATATTCCAATTCATGATTATATATTTAAATGATTTCTAAATACTGAAACAATTTTGAACTATCAACACATCTAAGAAAAAATAAGCTACCTAATCAGCTAAAGTATCCAGGGATTATAAGCCGCCATACTACAAATTAAAATTGACCAGTCATATGCTATCAATAATCACCTGCTCTCCATTTAACATAAACTTGTTTAAATAGTAGAAGCTGTTGATAGGTTGTTTTAATAAGTTCGACATGGATTGTGAGCCACAATAAACAAGTTCGATCCCATATTATTGGATATTAATCCATTGGAACTTTCCTGTTAAAATGATAGAGAAGAGGACAAATAACCACGAAATAACATGAGAGAGAGAAAGATTGTGGTGGCTTATCTCCTCCTCCTCCTCCCTCTCTCTCTCTCTCTCTCTCCCCCCCCCTCCCTCTGAGAGAGAGAAGACACCAAAGGAGATATTTCTCTGGCAGCAATAAAATCAAAAGAAATGTGAGATGGAGAATAATAAATCTATCAATAGCTTTGAATTTTCTTATTTGGTCGGGTTTTCCCTCCCTTCATCACCACCTCCCGCACCACCCCCACCAGAAAAAAGGAAAAAAATGGCTTTTCATAATAGTGTTATTATCATATCAATTATACTTGGAACTCAACACCTAAATGCTTTTACACTAAGACTAGTTTAAGATACGAATTATTCAAGAAAAGTGATCATTATTTTTGTAATAAAGATGATGTTTTGTCAAACCTTAACAATAGATTGAGAACATCTTCAGTAATATCAAAAGAAATCAGTATAATACATATGAATAATGAGAATAGCGGGCCTTACAAAATAGCAACAGGTATAGCAGTACCTTCCAGGTAAATACTTGGCTATTTCTGCCCATTTATTTCCATGTATTCGATGGGCACGAACTAGAACCTCCACTTCCTCTCTTGTCCATGCACCCTTTTTTATTGCCGGGTTCAAGTGGTTGTGCCACCTAACAATGAAATAGTTATTCTCTAGTCTTGAGAAGATGTGTAGCACATCAACACATGACTTTATTTTTTGAAATTGATATACAACAGCATAACTAACCCTACAACAAACAAAATCTAAATTTCAACACAACTTTTGGTTAATGATGATATCATGAAAGTAAAAAAATCTGAGGAATTGCAACACTGATTGGTTTATGTTTTAGATTGTGTCTCAAGATGAATTTTGCCAATTATGTTGCATTTACAATGAGCATGCCAAAGTGAATTATAAGAAGTTTTCAAGACAGAAGTTATAGACCAACTGAACTATAAAATAGTATATGGATTACCGTTCAAATGGAGATACAAGCACAAAGTGAATTCCTTATCAAAACTGATTACCAAGAGATATGGGTAAGATTGATTCATTAATGTGGATCTACTATACAAATAATTTGGGACACAAATAAAGACATCAAACAGATATCCAAATGTTTGACACATAGGTCTTGAAACTTGAAAGAAAAATTTAACACAAGATGGCAAAAGCCCATATTGTCGTGCTTTTCAGATTGTTAGGCAATTAAAAGATTCAAGCACATGAAATGAGCATGGTTGGGATAATAACACTGATGTGAACGTGTGAAAACTAAAACTATACGATGATGATGAGTATAGCAAGGAAGATTAGAAGACGACACATCAGTAAACTAAATGAGATAATATAGACATGAAATGAAGGTGGGGGACTACATATCAGTAAACTAAATGAGATCATAAAGATGTGAAATGAAGGTGGCCAAAGCAGTAAACCAAATGAGATCATATAGGCACATAAAGATTTGAGGGAAGGATTGAAGTACCAAACTCCATACTGGCCACATGCCCTGTATAACTCAATATGTACCTTACCACTCTTCTTCTTCTTACACTAACTGACCCAGTATCAGATGGTGCCAACTCCACACTGCATTGGCCAGTGACTGATATGGGTCCATACCTTAATTTTCAAAACCCTTTTGAGAAGGGTTTCCAATCCTGTTATTAGATTAAACTAGCTTCCAGTTCTGCTATTAGATTAAACTATGTATCTAGGAAGAGCTGAGAAAACAAACAGGACAGTTTTGAGAAAAAAATTTGGAACAGCTTGTCTTGGCAAAACATAGAGCCCATAACAGAAATAGTCATAGCAAAAATAATTGGGTCATTTTCCAAAAAGTGCAAAAACTTATTCTCCACTATATACAAGTCCTGTAAACTTGCAGATGTCTTAACAAACTTTGGTTTCATCATGTCCAAATTATTTTCTTATATCTGAACTTGTGCTAAACACAGTGATTATTTAAATCATACGCTAGCAAGATCATCAAGTATTTCCTTCTTTTGTTAAATTGAAGACAAGCCCCAATGTGATAAATTAACATAACAGATCTGGTAATAGCAGTATTATAGAATTGGTCAGCACCAAACTTTTCAAACCATCTGCTATAATTACTAGGGTATGATTTGCAAGCAGTAACTTTGAATCATTACACTCATATGAGAGAGCAACGACCAAAACTTGTAATACAAGTAAAACTTCATGGAAAAAAGGAAAAATAAAGAATCAAAAACCAAAACTAATTGGGTGAAATCAAAGCAAAAGGAAAGGTAGTTTTAGGGTATCAAACTCATTGCTTTATAAGGTCTTCATGAGAATTACTACACCAGTTTTAACAGAAAATGTGTGACAAACATGAGAATTATCAGTTCCATGGAGCAAAATATTCCAAAATTTTATTTCTTTAATTAAAATCATGCTGGAACTGTTATCATGCTACCTCTCCCTACATTGCTTGCCTATACGACCTGGCAAGGACTTTGCAATGACCGACCACTTCTTGCATCCATGCTTTTCAACTAGTTGAATAATAAGGTTATCTTCCTGCATATTAAATAGCAGTCGATCAACCAACTTACAAACATAGTGCAGTGACATTATACACAGAACAAAAAGAAGACGGATTCTACCTCCTTGGTCCAGGTTCCTTTAACTAGCTCAGGGTTGAGAACCTTTTGCCAGCGGTGGAGACACTGAACGTCTGTTCGATCTGGAAATAGTTCAGCTGGGAAAGCACAACCATTGTCAGATAAGATACACATAATTTTGAACATTTTCAATAGAGAGGTGTCTGATGGTTATAATTCAAATGTTCTTTCACAAAAGTGAATCACAATTCCATCACATATTGGATAGTCAAGAAGGTCATGTTGAAATATAACATTCAACTGGAAGATAGGGTTAAATTTTGAAATTTATCCTTTAACATCTTTCATATTCATGTTCTTATTAAGAAAGAAAAAAGAAGTAAAAATTTATTTTAACAAGCAACAGAGAAAGAATTGACTCACCAAAAGATCAAGTTTTTCTAAGTGAAACTCTCAGAAAAGCTCAGTAACAATTTTAAGAAATAAGTAGTAATGATGGCAATACTAGATTACTTTCCAGGTGAAACTTTAAGGAAAAAAAACAGTTAAAAAAATGGTGGTGATAATCGAGTTACCGGATTATGCTGTTTATCATACTAGAGCATGATAATGGAGGCAAAAAAAAAAAAAATGAATTCATTGGTCATAACTGTTTCTGACTTCCCACTGCATTTAAGTATCATGGGCCACATATTTTGGCACGAGCAATGACTATAAACTGGAGGGTATAATACCTTATGTGCTGCATCTATGATGTAAAAGGGACTATGGATATCTGTAGTGTGACAGGGACCATGTTTGTTTGGTAGTGAATGCTGGACCAGTACTCACAGCTAAAGCTAAACCAAAAAATATGCGATGAAACTTGTTAAACACAGTACGGGAATTAAAAATGGGAAATCCTGAGCCAAATCTTTATTTTGAGAAAACAAATATGAAACAAGGAATTAACTGAACAATGGGTTTTATATAAATAAATAAGGATACCATTCATTTAGAATACCAGAAACTGCAGTTTATTTTCATGAAAATCACAGTAGAATGATTAATTTAAAATTCGATCATCACATTAAATCACATTAATTTCTAAAAAATAGGATCCTCAAAAAAGAAAAAGAGCTCAGATCAGGTAAGATTCGGGTAACCAAGCAGGAGAAAAATGTTAATACATATAAACACATTATAAAGAAACTTAAAAACGAATCAGGAAAACACTTATTGGATAGAATAGAATTACCTATTTTCTTCCAGTTTTTCCCTTTGAATTGTCTTACAGCTTTGATCAGCATATCATCCTGTGCCAAAATAATAAAAATTATATAGAAGTCAGTGTCCATTCTTAAAATCAAAATATTCTCAAAATAAAGCATGTTTTTTGCTTGAAATTCTTGTCCCTAAGAGCTGTCTTTTTTCTCTCAAACAGGGTCTACTTAATATGACAGTATTGTCTGTAGGTTGTTCATAATAAATATTTTAACTGGACAACATGTCAGATTAATTTCTTCTGAAAATTTACTGCCAAAGCCAAAACAGAATAATTTACATGCGCATTTGAATCATAACAATCTAAACAAAACACAACCATATAAATGTAGTCACCTCCTCATCTGTCCATCCTCCCTTTGTTGATCTTCTGGTTGGACCACTTGTTCTTCTGAAACAAGAAAAGCTGCCGTCACTAAGATATAAAAGAACTATGTGCAAATCAGCGCCATGGGACGTAATGAAAAGTTGCGCATGTATAGCCAGAAGATAATCTGATACATGATACGAGGTGTCCAACACCAACAACACAGAATATAAAAGGATATCCACTAACAAGTATGTATTTTTTATGTCTAGGAAAAAGAAGAATGTTACTTAATAAGCTGATGCAGCTATATCTGTCAAAGTCACTGATTAAATTCCTCAGTTCTTGTTTGGTTCAACAAGAAAAGTTATGATCCATCAAAGTAACACAGTAACAGCAATATTAGTCCTTAGGAAATATAACAGCAACAGAAAACTAAAATGATACCTTGCAAACCCATAATAGATTTCACATTCAAAGGAAAACCAATAGCTATCACTTTCCCATCAACACAACCAATGAAAAAAATGAAATAAAAAAAAAACAATTAGATAAACCCCGAGACCTCTATAATTTTCCTTCCCGCTACCGAGCAAAACAGAGGAAGAGAACCAATATACTGAATCAGAATAAATTAAAACTCAAAATCTTTTGGTTGATCAGATTCCTGCAATATGAGTATATTATAGCAAAAATCAATAACCCAACAAAGAGAACACCCTAAAACCGTTAGATATGTTCTCCTTTCATCGGTAAAGATGCAAACTTTGCTATTGTGAAGTAAAAAGGAGGTACACAGAGTCACAAAAAACTAAACTAGAATCCAAAGGCGTGTTCTCCATCGAATTCTCGTAATCTAATAAACATACAGAGAAGTAACGAGTTAGAGTAGAAAACAATACCCAGGAATAGTCATAGGCTTTGTTTCCAAACCAATATCCGAAGTCGGAGCAGCTTCCTGAATCCCCTCACCCTTCTCGTCCTCCTGCTTCACTTCCGACACCATCTATACCCCTCTTCTTATCCCAATCCCAATAAAACGTAAACAAGATCAAAAACCCTAAAGATACCTTTTTTTCCCCGCTTGAACTCAAGAACCAGTAAAAACGATCGAAGAAAACCAACAAACAATCATAGGGCTCCTCCAATCGCTCGCTTTCGTAGACACCTCTCCAAGTAACCGCCTTTGGCGGCTCTCAGATAGAGGCAAAAGGAGAGACGGCAAAGAAGAGTGGGAGAGGAGATCGAGAATTCTATTCCATTAGGAACAAGGGAGGGATTCCAAACGCCAAGAGAGGGATTTGGAGAAGACGCCGAGGTCGAGACGACGACGCCGCGGGAAGAAAACGAGAGAGAGCTGAGAGGGCGAGAGAGAGAGAGAGAGAGAGAGCTATAAACGGTAACAAATATTTAATAATATTTTGTCAGTTTTTTCGTTCCGATTCGTTTCCTGATTTCAAAGGGAGTCTCCAAGGAAGAGAGATTTCTAACGGTTCAAAAAAGGTAGATCGCGCCTCCACGTCCGCAACTACCGCTACTACCCTTGTAGATGCTTCATGGACAACCGTCCGATTGGTCTCCTGAAATATGGACCGTTGGATTAGCGACGATGGGTTGATGCCCTTCCTAATGGAACAACTCAGCTTGTAACTTGTTTTGATTCGAGAAACAAGCCTAGATTTGTTCAAGTTGGATCCAAAGGCTTAAAGAAGTGGGATACATGTCATGGCAGTTACTCCCTTCTAATCTCATAAAAAAGATAAATAGATGCCAAAAAATATAGAATGGCTAAGGCTTGTTTGGTTACAACTTACAACTAAATGTAAGTTGGGTTCCTAAGTAATTGATTTGTGCAACTTAAATTGTATGGTTGATTAGTAAATATTTCTCCAATAATGCAACTAGCCTCAAGAAAATTTCAATTGCTTCATTGGCTTCTTAAGAAAGTTTCAGCACGCACGATTGAGTAGGAGCCAAAATCGAATACCTTGTTACATAGCTAAATTAAGATTTTAAATAAATGTTAAGATAAAATTGTTATTAATTGTTATAATTATTAAATGACTATTATTTATTTTCAAAAAAATAATATTTTAAAATTTACATAATAAAATAAGAAATGTTATAATGATTGTTGCAATGGTGTTATAAAAAAAATAAAAAGCAATAATGATTCACTTTTTTATTGGATAAAATATTATTTATTTTTGGACCATATAATAACTTTCCAAGGGAAATTTAACAAAAATAGATTTTAAAACAAAAAATGATTTAAAACAGGTACAAGTAAATATAACAATATTTAGTTATGTTATAATGAACTTTTTAATGCTAAATAACATAAAATAATGGCTATTGTCTTTTCACCTATTATATATTATAACATAATAGGGTTGGCCGAAATTGTTATAATCGCGAAAGTTAAAACCATAGACTAAGACAAACATTGGCAATGTAAATCCAGCTAGAATTATATATATATATATATATATTATATTGTGTAAATTTAATTAATATTTGGAAACCCGCATGATTTGTGCCGTGCTGTATGGTTCAAATTGAACCAAGATGGTATTGATTTGCAGGGATGAAGAATCACTAGAGCTGAGTATGAACCACACTTAGAACTTCTCGAGTGTATGTAGAATAAGCAATTTAAGACGAACATACTAGTAGCAAGATGTATAGAGATTGCTCGAAACTTTTTTTTTTTCTTTCACACCACTTATTCCAGCAGGCATAAATGCAAGGAGAGGGAGAGAGAGATTGGAAGCTTGGGATCGCTATTTTTTTTGCACTTAAATCCATAGATTTAAGATAGAAAAACCATGCCACCAAGGTAAGAACCATGCTCCCTCTCTCTTCATTATTTTTTTTTTTCAAAATCCAAGTCTAAGTCCCCCAAAATCACTAAATCTAAGAAATATGCTATAAAAATTTTGTGAAATCAATCTGTAATGCTTGGATTCACATTGGAGATAATGGATCAAAACTAAAATACTTCAATTTTGACTAGTTTATATCTAGCCCCTAAATTTACACCCAAAAAATTATTTAATCCAATATTAAATTCATCAAATGAAATTTGTTTGGGATGAACTTTGGATATGTGTTGAGAATGGTTTACTTAAGATCCATACCAAATATTTTTAGCTACTAATTATTTTTTAAAATTATTTCTCTAGCAAATAATATAAAAAAATTAAATATGTAAAATCCACGAATAAAATTCAGTATCATGCTTTTGATTATGGCACCTACATGCTACCAAATTTTCATATATTATTTGGAAATGCTCGAGATCCACTTGATCCTAAGCCTGAAAATTAGAAAACTTTGAAATTAACTCAACAAATATACATCCATTTAGGTATTTTTTTTTACATGATATACATTCAGCACCCATCTACAAAAGCTCTCACTTAAAATTAATTTTATCATTATTTAGAATTTTTAAATATGATTATCTGAAAATTATTATTAAAACATAAAACTTTTAAAAATTTCTTATGATGTGAAAACTGTTAGCTAGACTACATTATGAGATAAAAGCTTATTTTGCTTCCAAAAATAAAATTTCATTAATTTTCTAAACCTTTAGAAGCAATTTTTGAAATAATATACAAAAATTAGAAATACTACAGCTTAAAAAAAACAGAAGTATTAGGTCTTTATAAATTACTATATGAGATAAGTAGTTCATTTTTTCAAGCAAAATTATTTTTTTATTAAGTTTAATATATATTAATTAAAATGCATATGCTTGAAAATAGGTATTAAATATCTAAAAGAGAAAAATAAATAAATTGATTCGCCGATACATGAAATGTGACTACAAGAGTACAAGGGTTAGATGCTAATGGCAAACTTAAACTTCTACCCTATCTATATAAAACTTTTAAAATTTAAAAATGATAAAAATATATGTTTTAAGAAGTTATTGCCTACAATCCATTGGTGACAAATGCTGATTATTTGCACTTATTCATGCTTTCAGATTATGTGATGGCGGATGAGAGCAATCATACACAGAGGGATTTTGGATGGGTACATGGGAGAATGTTGGGTGCCAATCACAGGTTGCAGTAAACCTACCATGAAAATATAGGTAATGGTGGTGGGGTCAGTAGATTGAAGAAACAATTTGCATGATGTTGTGGTGAAGTGACAAAATGAATACCCAAATTCTAACTTCATCACACATGAAACCATAACTAGTGTTATCACCTCAATAATGACACCTTCCTTGGAAAAACATAGTATTTACATAATAAAATGTTATAGGAAACTCGAAACCAAAATTCAGGGACCAGAAATAGTTGCAGCACCCTTTGATTCCCTTCATCCGCTCAATCCCTAATTCAGTTTTTTTTTTTCTTTTTGCTAACTTATGACTCATTAAATTTCTTTTTTTTTTTCCTTTTTTTCTTCGCTTCCTTTTTCTTTTCTGTTTATTCACTTTTGCAACCTTTCATCATTTTTTTTTGGGTAGAGGGTTTTATTTTCTCTAGTTAATTTTATCAATTTCAGAACTAGCACACATGGACCAGATATAACCATAAAGAAACAACAGTTCTCCTTGAATTATAGCCAGCTATGAGCTATCCTATGTTGGTTCGGATTGTCGAAATGTCCCTAAAATTCAAGCAACCACATCCTAAATTCTCTTCTGAAGTTCAGAGAAAACTATAACTAATCAAAATCAATACAGGGACATTTAGATGTGAATTCACAAGAGATAGCAGAACAATGCTGCCACAACAGTCACACCTAAACAGTTACCCCGAGGACCCTACTAAATTTCTGGCAAGATTCCACAAAGCAGTCTGTCAATCCAATTGTCTTGCTAAATTAGCAATGCACTAATTGATAACCAGAAAACACCATTTCCATGTCCATTCCCCTCCCTGAATTGAACTAGTAACGTTAGGAATGATGCTAGCATTCTACATTCCTAATCAAACACCTTGCATATTACCCAAACCTTCCATTCCCATAATCCTTTGAACTAGTAATGTTGGACAACGAATGGACCTCAAAGTTTATACTGAATAGGGCCATATTTTGGGTAAGGCATGAAGTGGGTGTAAAGCTTGGAATAAGTTTTATGCCTTTCTAACAACATTTGGAAAAGAGGCATAACTAAAGAACAGTTATAGCAAGCATGACTATTTCAAAGGAAAGTTGTCATAACATATTTCTTGGCATAAATACCTCTTTCATATCTACTTCTTTTCTTTTTTTTATGAGCAAAAAAGTTATTCTCAAAGAGCTAATCCAAGAAGGTGCCTTTTATTTAAAAGTGGAGCCAAAATGAAGTTGGCATAACTAATGTGACAGCTATTCTTATGAAGGTAACTTTTCTCTTGTTCTTGAACCAAATGCCGCCTTGCAATTTGCTTGCATCTACTCCCCTTTGCTCTATGATGGTTCATGACATGATAGTAAACTAATTATTTTTGAGATGTTTTTTTTTTCTTGCAGATGACTATACCACTTTTTTTTCTTTATTTTTGAGATTAGGAAGGCTTCTAATCCAATCCCCTTTCCCTATACACCCCCCACCCCCACTCCTTGCCTCAAGTGTCATGCAGTCATAACATTTGAACTAAAGTTAGGTGGTGACTTTGCCCAACATCAATGACAATATGGAACATTTCTTTGGTTATCATATTTAAAGGAGGTTGCCATTTGCCAATCTCACTGTAATGACTTATATGTGCCATATTGGTAGGATGAAGTGAAGTGACAATTAGATTTACCATGATGTAGGGAAAAAAAGTAAAAACTATATCTTACTCACAAGTACAGATAAAGACATCTATTGATGAAAACATGGTCACATTGAATTTGTCCACACATCCATCACCCTCTTTGAAAAACTTCCATAGTTCAAAAGCATTGAGTTCAGGCAATAGAAGATCTTCTCCTTAGGCATATGCATTCAGTCACTATGAGATTTTCTTTTCTTTTGTTTGTGGCCCTGCAAAAAAATAATTTCAAAATGCATGAGAAATCATATAAAATTGGAACTTCCTAAAAAGCTTAGCATCCATGATCAATTGAACCGCATATTCCATCAATGCTTCTTATCCCATCGCAGTTTACCAAAATAAAAAGACAGATTTTCTTTTTTTTATTCTTTTGACAACCAAGCGAATATGCTCGTTCTGAAATTAAGGGGCAGGGAGATTGCTTACTTGAAATCAAGGCTTTGGGCCTGCTCTTGAAGAGTATCTTGTGGCGAATAATTCCAATGGCTTCCAATTGCACCACCGACGAGCCTCCCACTTCCGGCTCCTCTCTACCCGCTGCATTCCTTTTCTTCAGCACCAACAGTGGCTTCTTCAGTGCCACTTTCGACCCGGTCAATTCATGGTAGCCGACGGTGAAGGTGTAGCTTCCCTTAAGTCCACCGAGAGAACAAAAAAAAACCAAAAAAAAACCAAAAAAAAGACGCACTGATAAGTAACAGCCAGGGGATCTCGATCGAACGGTGAATAGAATCGATGGAGGAGTGCCGGAGAGTATGCTGCTGACCGGAGAGGAAGAAGAGGATGAGGTGCAGCAGAGGCGTCCGATCTCGAGACCCTGGATCTGATCACCGATCGACGGCTGCGGCTCGACGACGCCCTGGAGCTCGACGACGGCCCACTCGGCGCAGGTCCCTTCGCCGCAGCCGCAGCGGATCCTGATCTGCATCCCGGCGTTTCCTTTCCCTGCTCTGCCTCCCAAGACTTAGTCGGGGAGGTTGTAAATGAGAAGTCCCGATGGCGCGCGGGAGTTTTGAACTTTCCCGCCAAGCAAAAATGGCGCGAGAATCCGAGCGCATGCCACTGCCAACTTTTCCTATAAATGACCTCATGCGCTGGGCTCGGTTTGGGCTGGCAATTCATGAGTCTATGAGGCCCATAACCATGACCCAAGGCCTGATTCAGGTGTTATTCACAAGGGTTTAGGTTGTACCTAGGATAAAAGCCCTTAGAGCTTTTGACAGGTTAGAAAACACTCTAATCCTTCAAAAATACTTTTGAATGGTACATTCATATTTGGTAAAAAAGTTGAAAAGCTGTTTTAGCTTTGCTAGGAAGCTGAAAACGTCTACTTACTTCATCGAAAAAGTACTTTCAGAAAAGTTGTTTTAGATTTATACTTTTTTTAAGACCAAAGTACCCATGATAAAATCATATAATTAATTATAGTAAGTATCCCATTATATAGTAATACACGAAAAAAAAATCCGCAGAAGCCCCAACAATTATTAGTTTCTAAAAATATTATATTAATAAAATATTAATATAAATGATAATAATTATAATACATTGATATGTTATGTTATATAATTTCAAATTATATTAAATTATTATGCCATAGCATACAATATTATATTAACTATATTAAAATAATATTACATTACATTACAG
>JAOXJJ010000481.1:19757184-19779704 GCA_025769935.1 Phoenix roebelenii
TTTTATTATATTTATATTATATAATACTATCCAATATTTTTTATGGTCATCTTATCGTATTAAAAATATTTTTTTTTAATTTATAGCTTTTATTTTTTATAAAAAGCTATACTTCAAAAAGTTTTACGCCTAATCAGCATCTTTAGCAAACGGGGTTGAATAATTTCATTTGAAATGAATCCATCTATAATTTTATCTTAGGTACATCTGGACCTGATCCATTTAATATATTTTTTTATATTATTTTTATGCGTGTTGGTTCGGACCGCTGAGATGGTGGATCCGATGGCCGAATACCTCGCAACCGGATCGTCCGCCCATTCTTTATTTGTTCTCGCATTCAGTGCACACGGCACTCTATAATTACCCATCGCAAAGAAAGAAGAGAACCAATCGAGATCATAGCGAGAAGAGAAGCGAGAGCGAAGCGAGAGAGAGAGAGAGACGATGGTCCAAGGAACGCTGGAAGTGCTTCTCGTCGGTGCCAAGGGCCTCGAGAACACCGATTTCCTCTGTACGTTCAACCATCTCGAAATTTCTCCTGGATCTCTTTTCTTGATTCCACAGATCGTTAAATGACAGCTTTTCCACCGGCTTTTTTGGGATGAAATTCCAGTATCTTTGCACGAAACTTCGATCTCTGGTTTTTTCTTGTGACAGATCTAGATTTACTTTTGGCCGTGGTCTGGATTCTCCGATACGTACGCTTTTGCGATGAAGCCAGCAGTTTGTTAGTTATATTGATTAGATATAGTCTGCTGGATCTCCGGATTTACTCTTTTCGCCAAAAACATTATTTTTATTTTGTTTGCCATGTTTTGTACCGAATTTGTTCTCTTTTCTAGATTTGACCGTGGAATAGTTTTGTGCAAGGCCAAGATGTAGGTTTGTATTGGAATCCGGGACCTCCCCATATGATGCATATATAAAATCTCAGCCCTATTATCCCGGCTGATGTAAATGGATAAAATCCAGCATATCGAGGTCAATATTTTTTTAAAAAATATTTCTTATTTCAGTTTTTTTGGCTAATAAATCTCGAAATTAATGCTTAAATATAGTTGATAATCTTGGATTTACAGTACTGGTTGAGATATGATGTCTCAGTCCTAGTTTATCGGCTGAGATCCTGAAAAATCTCAGTTCCCTCCAAATTTCCTCATTTACTGTACATGGGCCGAGATAAACCAAGATTTTAATTCATCTCAGTTTTGGTAGCTGACATAGGTAATTGTTATCATGTGATGAGAAACATTGGTTTTATGTGTTCGGAGTAAACTGCCAGTATAACATATTGCAAATCGTGGAGCAGGTAACATGGATCCATATGCTATCCTAGTATGTCGTACGCAGGAGCAGAAAAGTAGTGTTGCATCAGGTAACTTTATCAATAATTTGTAAACTTTGCGCATTCTAGATTTCTTTTAATACATAGCAGAAATATTCCCATATGGATCATAATGTTTTTTTTTTCCTGAATGAAAGAGAGAACAGATGGGAAATATAAAGGAAATCAGCTGGACAATTAAACTTAGCTTCATTGTTGAGGAGCTCTAGATGGTTCTAATTTTGATGTCTCAACTCCATGACAGTTTACCTGTATTTTGACAGAAAGGATTTGGCATGACAAAGTTAATATATATATATATATATATATATGACATCAGTCACCCGTTGAAGTGAGAATAACAAGTAAAATATCTAGGTACTGGTGCAAAGTGATGAGATGAACTAAAAACTTGGGTAATTTAACATTTGTTGAAGGATATAGGAAGTGGAAAGGGAAGACCTAACATAACATGAACAGGGTTGCAAGAAAAGAATACAGATATGTATTGAAATTCTTGATACGTTAAAAAAAAAATGCTAGGCACTTGAGGACTCGAAAAGTCTAACACACCATAATTATGTTGAAGGTGACCTTTTTCCTTTTTAGATATTGTTGTCAAGGGTGTAGATATTACGATCACTTTGCAAAATATCCTTTTTATAAGTTATTGAGAAACAAATATTGTTGAAGACCTTAACAAAAGAATATCATCTAATTTTGTATTTCAAACAATATTTAAAAGATAAATATATAATTTAATTAAAATTATCTTTTTCTATGGATCCCTGTATCCTTTTTTTTACTTCTTTGGCCGAGTTAAATACTTGGACATGTGTCCGAAACCAGTTCTTGTAATTGTATCCATGCTGCAAAATATAATATCTCATCTTAGATATTAACTCGAGCATGTAACTTGTAGAGAAGTGTGAGGTGGATGATGAATGTGCTGTGCTTGCTTTTATGAGAAGGCAGGTACTACATTTGCTTGTTACATGTGATTTTGCAATTTCATTCAGGATAAAGGTGGTTTCATCTCTCTGTACCAATTTGAAGATATCATTATGGAAGTAGGAAAGATAAGATTGGACAATTAGAATTAAAGTATAAAGATATGATATCACTCTTATTAGAGCAATAGATGAAATTCATGAGAAAAACCGGTAAACTAGTCTAACAGAAACATAAACTAGAACAGAATACCAGTCACCCAAAAACAGAACACAAGTACACCTTGACATTAAAATAAAATCTTAGTCTAAAAATAACTAGTGAACAAGGATATCACAGAGAGGTCTATTGAATGAAAGGGAAAGATAATGTTAGGAATTCATAATTTGCATTTTCAATAATAACTAAGATTGAAAGGTGACTAATGTCAAACTTTCTATTTCATTTCCTTGAACTAATGCTAGATTTGCTTCTAAGTCATCAGTTCAAAATGGAGTCATCCAAGTCATCCAATTATAGATAATGATGGTTTTACTCCACTTTTATATAGCAATAATAGAGTTCCAAGCTATCTAGAAAAGATCTTCATGCTAGTAATCTGCAGTAACTGACTTAGTTGTAATTTGCTTAAATGATCATCAAAATTTACTCCGATATATAGTTGCGACATTATCTTGTCATGATATTGGCCACTATCCTAACACCAGGGAATCCTAATAAAATATGACAGGGATGGAAAGGGAAAAAATTGTGAGAGATATGAACCTTTGGAGAGGTAACCATAACAATGAGAATATTTGATTCACCATATAGGATTCTTAAGTTCAAGGGGGCCAAAATGTCCTGAAAAGGCTGGGAATTCATGGCAAGGGGGATATTAATCAGGGAACTAAAGAGATGGGCCTTTGTCACTAAAGAGAAAAATATATAGAGTGAAGTAGAAAGAAAGAATAAATGAGCAAAGGGCATAAGAAGAAGAGAAACTAGTAAGCATAATGCAGTAAGAATGGAGAGGATGAAGCATGAAAAGGGGACTATTGGACAAATGGACTAAAGGGATAACAGAAATATGGGGGACAAGATGTTCTTTAGGAGATTTCAACATTCTGGAGTACAGAGTATGGAAAGGGCAATAGAGGAAACTCAACAATTTTAACTATATAATATAAAAAGAGAAAGGAGTACTCTTAGCAGCAGTAAATGGTAAAAGCAATGGTGGTGTCAGCTGAGAAATATACAATACATATTTCTTACAGATTGAAATATGTTTATAGATTTATATTGGTGTTCAAATATTGAGAGTGGAAGCATCTAAAGCAAAATAATATAGGTCACCATGCAATGGAAGAAATGGATTCTAAGATACTATTCGTTTATGTTTTAACCATAATGCTGCTGATTAATATATAGCAACGGTATTATTCATTCTCATAAGGAGTAGAATGGCCATTCTCCCCATGTAAAGTGGAATCACAATTCCTTAATTTAAGGGAATGGTGATTCCAATGAAAACTTGATTCCATTACTCATTGGGCAAATCAAATGGTAACATGGACCAAGGATGGAATTTGAATCACATTTCATCCCTCATGCTATGAACCAAACATAGAATTAATGTTATATATGACAGAACAGTATAGGAAAAAGATGTGTTACTACTCCACACTCCAAATGTCAGAGAAGTGTTCAGATATGTGTTTAGATTGTTACAGTTTTTGCAATGTTATGTAGTTGCTAGGCAAAGCAATCGGAGGCTTTTCTGATATGAGTTTTTGGAAGTGATATGAGTTTTTGGAAGTGAAAAGTTAGATATGTCTCCTGTAACAGGTAAATAGTGGAAATAACGGGCAACACAATATTATTTCATCTATCACTTAACGTTTGCAAAATGAAACATCAAACTAATAGTATGCACACACATACACAGTCATTACATCCATATGCTTATATTAAGGTGTTCTCAGGCTTGAAGTGCATGGTTATAAAATATATATTAATTTGGCACCAGTGAACTACTTAGCTTTATGGTTCATATATTAACAGAGAAAGTGTGTTTTAAGATTGACATGGAATGGACTTATGTGTTAGAAATATCGTTAAGATCCTACATACTGATGGCTTTACATACTGATGGCTTTTATTTCCTCAATTGTTTATTGTGTTTAACTTGATCAACCAGACTTGTTTTGTATAGTATCAAAAATTCATGACCTGTTATTAGTATGCAATATTTTATTGTACTTTATTAAGAGGGTTTTAACTTGGGTTCATCATACCTGGTTTCTGTTTCTACTTGTTGATGTTCCAGTGCATGTCTTGATGCAGGAAAGGGAAGTGATCCTGAATGGAATGAGAGCTTTGTGTTCACTATCTCTGACAATGCCACAGAGCTCTGTATCAAGCTGATGGACAGTGATGCTGGTAGTGGCGATGATTTTGTGGGAGAGGCAGAGTGAGTATTTTATGTCATCTGTGATCTCTAAGTATTGATGTGAAGTGATGGCCTTTATTACTGCACAACATACTGAAAGTGCATGTTATGCAAATTAGTCCTAAAACTTCTATATATATTCCAGTCTTATGTTTTGCTGAAGGGGTGTTTAAATTAATCACAAAACTATAATGAGACTTCGGCATCATATTCACCCAATTTGACTGTTTTTAGTTTCTTATGATGACAAAAATTTTTTTCCTGTGACACTCTTTCCTTTTCTGTTTTTATTTCCAGGATCCCTTTAGAACCAGTATTCGCTGAGGGTAGCCTTCCTCCAACCGTTTACAATGTTGTCAAGGACCAAGAATATCGTGGAGAAATCAAAGTTGGCCTCACCTTCACTCCACAGGTATTCTCTCTAAAAAATTTGTCCTGCTTCATGATACTTCAAGTGCACAATACTATCACAGAATAGATTGTGCATGTTACTTGGTAGAATGTAAAGTATTTTCATGTATAATTGAAGAACTAGATAAATGTAGCTTAACTATACTTCGATATTTAAATTGCCTATAGACATGCATATACATAAATATGAATATATTTGCCACATAAGTGCATATAGCTGTATATGCACTCGCCCCTGTGTTCAATTATCTTCTTTTAAGGAATTGTCATATCTAAAATCTGAATATACGTCATGTGACTTACATGTATGTGTCCACCATATCATAGCAGAAGGGTGACTTCTAAAATTCTCCAGGCTGAATCTTGTATATTGATATTTCATTCTTGTTTGTAGTATGTGCTTAAGCAGTCAAGTATTTTAGTTAATTCAAATGATGCTCAAATTCCCATCAAACAGTGAAGCTTTTTATTGAAAAATTTTGAAGTATAAAAGAACCTAGAGATTCACTGGTATGGTAAGACATTTCACTTGTGGTCACCTGCTTGGCCATGATGATTGTTGCAGTTTCCAACTTACCCACTTAGTTTAGATTCTTGCTTAAGCAAAATCACCGATGTGAATAAGGACTCTTGGGCAGAATTAGCTATCATGGGCGATCAGAGAGTTTAGATTTTATTTTCTTGAAAATAGTACATGCAACCAGAAAATGCATTACCATAACCTGTACTGATCGCTTGGACCATGCCAACGTAAGCTGTCCGTCAGATATAGCTTGTCAAAAATTATTGAGTGCTTTGATCACAATGGACAAATTTTTGCAATTAGACTAACTGTACCTTATATTCCTATGGAGCCTCCTACCTGACAAATAATATATTGTAGAAAGAACTAGGCTTTTCCAAGTTCTTAGAAAAGGAACCAGCTTTTTCTCATGATCAATAAAATTCTCTGAAGAGTACATTGGAACATGCTAAAGAGAGAAGGGAAGGTGAGGTGATGTTTTAGTATGTACACCTAGATGTCAAGGAAATATCAAGCTCTAGTTACTAGACTATTTGCCTCCTCAATCACTAGAAATGCTTGGCATTTATATAGAGGACAGAGTCTTTTTTTAGAGATACGTGTAAATGAGAATAACCCTGCTATGGGTGTTCCTTTTCTTTTAGTGAATAGCATTAAACTGTCAGGGCTTTTGCCAATTCTAAGTTGCATTACTAAAAACGAAAGCAAACAGCTTTGGTTTTCATTGAACTAGAATTCCAGTGAAGGTGATATACATCATCTCTTGATCTAATCCTAATTATATTGAAAGGCTTTAGCATGCAATTAACATCATAATTTTCTTTGTAGGAAAATCGCCAACAAGGCTTTGTTGAAGAGAACTTTGGTGGATGGAGGGCATCTAACTAAGATGGGAGAAACCTCTGAAATCCATTTTTTGCTACAGGAATTTTAGCTAACTTGGAGCTATGGATGCTTTTCGATCCGACCTTCTTAATTCCACTTTGACAAGCTATTGTTTCAGAGTGAAGTTAACGTTTCATGTTCCTAGATTTACGAGTTCTATTAACTTCTATATCATTCAACTTACTTTGGGCCTGTCTTGTATTGCCTTTTATTTTCTGTTTTTCATTTTTTCAAAATCTAATAAGTACATTGAACTAGACTGAACTGATGTGTGTGATGAAACCTTTTTCGAGGAAAACGATGAAGCCCTTTCTTTTTTAAATTATTTGTAAAACCTTTTTGACAGCAAGCTTTTAAATAAAGTGAATATAAAAGCAAGGAAAGACAGAAGCTGTGTGCAAATACTTCCTCCAGCATCAAACTCCACTTAATTTGCAGGGAAAGGGAGACAAACACAACTAACGATGACATTTGAGCTCCATACAGTGCAACAATGGCGTATTCTCAAACAAGATAGCTCATTTATCATTTGCAGCCCAAAATATCATCTTAGTGAAAGGTATGTTTGATGTCCCATGGAGCCTCAAATCCAAGTGTCCTGCGGCGCCGAACCGTCCGCCACACCTGCCGAACCTGAATGCATCCCAAACAACCAACTCCTTTAAGCAGTTGAAATGAAAACTCCGGCAACAAATGATCCACATATGTTACTAAACCAGGCGCCTGAAAAGCTCTGATCATTTCATGAACCTTTGAATTCCAAGCAGCTAGAGCCCCTGCTCACGGGCGCAAATTCACTCAACTACGGTTATCATAGTTGAAGAACCTAAAAAGAGATCTTGAGCTGCACCCCCTGAATATTTATGGTGTCACAAGCCAGACTGCACCCAGAACCAAAGGGTGCAAAGACCATGAGATATCATCAATCTACTAAGGCTTACAGAGCGTTCTACAACATGGCCTTATCAAAGGCACCAAAATGTAGAGTCATAGTTCAAGACACCTCAAATCTGGGTTCCTATATACATGGTTAATTTCACCTTAGGTTGAATAATTTACCGGTTTAGCTTTGGCAGCCAGTGCCTTTCCTCGTTCCCCTTCTGGCTGGACTGCAGCCCATTCTCGAAGGAGCATGGCGACAGGTGATTGTCCGGTGGCTGCAGCTGGACACAAAACTCGCCCTGGCTGAAACTTTTGTGGTTGCTGAAAGTTAACGAAGCTGAACCTTGCTGGCCTGGGCTCTTGCTCGTGCCCAGGTGCCGATGGAAATATTCTTCGATGGCTGCAGTATCCTCCAGCACCGGAATATCACCTGTAAGGGTCTTGAAAGCAAACTCAATGCAAGGATCCGGCCAGGAATCTCCAAATGGTAATCTGAGAGGGGATCCTGATTTATCTTCATTCAATTCTCCCAGATAAACCTGCTTCACGGGAGCAGCTTGTTCACCCAGACGCTCCCTGCTTTTTGGCTCTTCCAGAATTTCCAAGTCTATAATGGGTATCTCCTTTTGCTGATTGTTTTTCTTGGTAGCCGTTGGATGAGCTTGGAGTTGATCAGATAACTTTGCCATTGCACCACTGGAGTGGCTAACAGTTCCAGAACTGGCCATGCGATCCGCTCTTAGTGCAGCCAAACGTTTGGAAGCCCGGAGTGGCATGGTTAGTGCTTTCAGAGCTTTAGCTTTCGTTGAGCCAGGCCTACGTCCCCTACGGCGCTTATTGGGCTGCATCTGTTCCTCGTTCTTTGGATCCAGTTTTCTTTCCTCCACCAGCTTACCTTCTACAGCTGGCAGGCTCATATTCTCTTGCTGGTGAGGCCTCATGATTTCAAGCTCTATTAGTATTTTATCTGCTGCTTCGTCTGGCTCTCTGTCTTGCATTTCAGAGAGATTCTCACGTACCAGGTCCAGCTTCCTTGGTGACAGTTCATCAAGGGTTTTGTTCAATGACTCTGATGTAGTATCGCTCAACAGGTCCAGCTTCCTCGGTGACAGTTCAAGGGTTTTGTTCAATGCCTCTGACATAGCATCGCTCAAAGGTTCTGGTAACTTATTGATTGCTGGTTCTGAAACATTAACTGTTTCTGACTCCAATGTCTGTCTTGAAACTCCCACTGCATTACATCTTGGATCGAGCTTTCTATCGTCCGGAGCATCCTCTGAATTCCTCGAGTCCTTGACAGTTGACAAAGTCTTGCAACTAGAGTCAGCTCCACACATATCTGCAATAAAGATGCATGAATTAGAAGCATGAGCATGGCCTGTAAAATTGCTGATAGAAGTGAAAATCTTGTATCGTCCATCCATTCAACGTATCAAACATGCCACAAAAAGAATTTAGGGCTAAAAGATAGATCCACCAGGATAGAGATCCAATCTAGTATGGCATCAGATTCCTTACACAGGTCTAGTACAAGGTTGGGTTGTATCTAAATTTTAAATTTATACAGGTTATTCTTGCATATCCCCAAGCCTGACAAGCATTCAGAAGCTGGTCTGGGTCTAAGATTTTGTCCTAGCCAAAACCAACAAGTATGTGCCAAGCATTGGCACATTCGATATTCAGGAATTTAATTGCATCACCTTCAGCTCCTTCTCATCTTTCCTCAAGTTTATTGAGGGTTAGCCTGGTTTATTTGCACCAAAATCTCAACAAAATGGATGAAAATTCATTGTGGAAAAATCAACAAGTTTTCCAGTTTATTGCTGTGATGGTGAAGGACTTTACTCTGTGCTGAAGGATATTCCAGAAGTGGCAAGGACAATCTTTCAGGCAACTGATTGATCTCTGTCACTATCTTCACATTTGGGTCAGGTGTTCCTTCCGAAAAGAGGCATCGCTTTACTGCAGTTCCTCGTGATTTTATTCTTCCTGCTGCAGGAGAAGGCTATGACAAAATTCTACATAAGAAACATGGATGGAAGAATCTAAACACACTCAAAAAAAGGCTAAACTTGGAAATTTGAAGATAGCACCTAACAATACAATGAGAAATATCATGGTTCTGCTGTCAAAACTTAAGTATGGATCTCTTTGATGGTTCAGAAAACTCATGGAAGGGAAATATTGCATGGGATTTGCAGATACATGAAGAGAGTGAGAATAAACCAACACAGACAGTGCTAAAAGCAAGAGTAATAATCAGAGTAAATAAGAATAACCCCTAATAACTAGCATAAAAGAATGAAAGATGATAATTTTGATGGAAATCATGGAATGACTTCCAAGTTAACTATTGGCAAGCAAAAATTTCCTTTGCTCTATTTAACACATATATAATGCACATTACAGTTTAGTTAGAAATGTCTTCAACTGACACTACTGATAGCAAACTACTAAAAATTTCTTCCTGTCTCATGGAAATTCATTCCTTTTCATAGCTTGGCAAGCTTTTTAAGATATATTCTGTCAACACAATGTCAACCTTCCACCTCTTTCATCTATCAGAACAGAAAAATTGTATGAAATATTTCAACCGCTTTGGAATTAAACTTATAGGACACTACGAAGCTACCAAATAAGGTGATAGAAGTAGGAAAAATGGTGAAAATTTTAGAAAACCAATTTGGTTCATACCAGAAGATGAACAAGGACTATATACATATAAAGTTCAATTGATAAAAATAAATGGAAACTTTGTGAGCATTTTACCAGAAATACTCAAATACAATGGACAAGCACGACAATGAACAGATATGCAAGTATACCAAATCAAGGGTGTGTAACAATTAGGTGCTATATTGTAAAGACTTTCAGATAGGAATAGAATTTTCAAATTCTGGAACAGCATAAATTTTGCATAATAATAGTTTTTCTTAGTGCAATGCGTCTATCTGCAGAAGTTATCTCATCAACCTCGGTGACATAAGTTATGGAAATCACTATGGCTACACATGCACAAGGCACTCGCACTCCATGCATTGCTGCGGCAGCACATGCAATAAAGCAAGCATGGTATAGCGGCACTCTATAATTTGTATGCCTCATAGACTATTTTTTGTCAGAAATAAATTGAAATTCAGGAATTAAAAATGGCCCATGTTATTTTGCTAACTATTAATGGTAAGATAAAATTTCAAATCTCACCAAAAGCCACCAAAAAATCTTTAATTGAAAAAGATTTTTAGGATGGAGTTCAAAAATTGTTTAAAACTACACTATTACAGATGCATTAAAAATATAATCAAGATCCTTATCTGAGACTCTATTCTGAATAGAGAATCAAACTACCTCATTTAATCTAGCCCCTCTCTATGTCTATTTGCAACAACAATAAGCAAAAAAGACAAGTACATTTACTTTTCTGTTTTTTTTTTTCAAAAGAATCTGCTATTCTCCCTCTAAACCTGGCATCACCTTTCATGTTATCATGAATCTCCCTCTACGTCTCACTAATTTTATGTGAGAAGTGTGTCTGTGTGTGTGAGAGAGAGTTTGCAGCATGCATCATTGTGTGATGGGTGAGGAAAAAAAGGGGAGGGCATTACATGAAGAGACTCTAATTTGCTAAAATCAAAATTTAGCTAGTTTCATTCATTCGATACCCTACGTGTGACAAGGTTCGAGGTATAAAGTAATTTCTTTTTTCATTTGAACCTACAACTTCGAAGGCTGCTTGGAAACAGAGGGCTCGCAAGACAATTGCTCATAGAAAGGAGCCATCATGAAAGCAAGTGGGGCAGTGCATGTCACCTACAGATAAGTCTCCAATGAATTTAAGATCAAATCTTTTAACAATAATCTTAGATGAGCTTTTATGACAAATATTTAGGAAATTGTGCTACAGCGCTTGCAATGTGCAGATAATTAAGTATTACTTGACAAGACTAAATGCTGAAGTACACCTACGGAGGAAAAGCTCATAGGTGGATGGCTTAAAATTCAAGAGAACAAAAATACAGTATATGGAACAGAACAAAAAATCAAAATGAAGATCCTAAATAAGATTGATGTAAAAGTGATATCACTGAGCAATTACTTTCAATATTAAGGGTGTTCTTTTAAGCAAATTATCTATATATCAGTATTGATTAGGTACCAGGTTGGTGAGTAACAGTATAATATCGTATTGGCACATGATGTGTTGCAACATCTCGGTTGATATCGATAAATGAAACCTTCTTTCTGTTTTCCTTTTTTTCTTTTTGTAGTTTCATGAGGTGGACATAATTTTTTTCTAATTTTTATATTTTTTTAAAATTTTTTAGGTCCTTAAGAAATCAACTGACTTTAGTGATACTAGTTTTAAAGAAAATAAGATTAAGTTTAAACAAACACATGAATGATTGACCATAAAATGAACAATAAAGTTATAAATACTTCAATTATAGCAATTAAACAGTATGTAACTCATTTTTAGTTCCACATAGAGTGCCTATGGGCCTCATAAACATTTGGATCAACTTCATAATCACGGCCTTGATTTTCTAGCCTGGATACTGTCTCCAATACTGCTGCTCATATTGTGGCTGGTGCTGCCCTAATCCTCGTAATAATGTATGATACCCGCCTAGTCATCCTAACTCAAGAAAATAGGCGGCAACAATATACTCACCCCCCCTTCTCCCCCCCAAAAAAAAAACAAAAAATAAAAGGAAGTAGTGCCTCTGTAGCCAAAATTTTCTACTTCATGTAACAATATCTCCAAATCCGGGAAGAATTAGGTGGGGCAGTTGAAGCAAAGTCGATGTAAAGTCGAGACCCACCTCCTGTAGAATTTTAGTTTTTTCATATTTATTTCCACTAACCATACGTATTTTGGAAAGTTGAGTTCTATTCGAACCAGAAGAAGAATCCAACTCAAATAATGCAAGGACAAACCTCACTAGTATAAATAGATGTTGTGTATCTCTCTTTATTATGGGGATCAATGAAAGAAAAAGAAACCTAGACCCTACTTTTGCCAAAATTTTCTACTATTTTTTTTTGAGATTCGAGTAGAGCGGGTTGAGGAAATTCTTCCTTCTCCCCAATCGGATCAATGAACATAGACAACTGTATTCTTAGTACTTGCAATCTATGATAACCACTTGCCAAATCTACCCATGCATGCCTCTCTTGCAGAATTGATTTATAACTCCAAATCCTAGCGGTTGATTGGATCTTCCAAATAGTTTTCATGTTTACCTATTACCAATGAACAATCTTTTGTACTGAACACCGTATCACATTTGGTTTCATTATTTAATTATCTTCCTCTTCCTATTTTGTACAGAATCCCCAAAACACATGAGAAATCACAATTAGCCTTCCAGTTGCAGAGCTATATAGTTCCTCATCCCTTACCCTTACAGTCATTTTGCATCATCATCCTTGTGTTTCAGAGTTGATATTGTGGAATATTGGTCACCAAACAATAAAATTATGTCATTGTCAAGCATATCACAAAGCTACAAATAATAGAAAATAAAATGAAGTTGGAAATAACAGTGCAAGTGCTCAAAGATGTAGAAAATAATGTAAGTAGACGATTCACACTTACATGGGATTCCTTTTTGGAAGTATACAAGCCACTGGTATTTCTATTCTTTGGTTTAATTGCATATTTACTAACTTCTCCTGTTTCAATATACTGAATGGCATCCTTTCGGGACCGGAATACGTATCCATTTACTGGATCAGTGTAGTACTGTACCAATGAAGTCAATAAAATACATATAACTTAGTTCAGGCGAACCATCTAGTATAAATATAAAAATAAAACCTAAGGAGTAACGACCAAATTAAAAGTCATCTAGGAAAACAAGTTGCATTGAACCAAATCATCCGAAAAAAAGTCAATAAATTACTAGGACATGACAAATGGAACTGGTTACATGGAAGACAGTAATAAATGATGTTTCAAGTAGCTATCAACATTTAAAGTGAAAGAAGAATGTGAGCACCAGCATGTTCATCCTTGGAACTTGGAAGGTTAATGTTATTCAATAGAACAGGATACACATCAGGATATGATGCATCACAATATATTGTAAATACCAGCACTTTTAGCTTTAAGAAGTATGCAATAAAGAAATGACTAGATCTTCAATATTGTTTACTTATTCTATGTGAGAGTAAAAGTTATTATGACACCGTACGTGCTAGGCTATCACCTTCTGCAGTGAATTGCTGCACCATGTAACTCTTAAAAACTTAGCCATAAATTTGCTTGGAGCAGAGCAAGGGATCAGGTTCCTCAATCCCCAATCATCTTTAGAGACAATCATACGTGAGGCCTGAACATTTGTTCTAGATATCTATTGTTGGGTTGAATCACCATGTATAATGGTATGTGATTGTGGTACTGCCTGTATCTTAACTGACCAAACTAAAGGCCACAGAAACCAAGAGAGACAAAGAGCACTACTATGACACATATATGTAGCTAATGACTACATAGCAGCCACACCCAAGAAACTGGAAAACTATCCGAAA
Organism: Phoenix roebelenii; assembly: GCA_025769935.1. Lineage (NCBI taxonomy): Eukaryota > Viridiplantae > Streptophyta > Magnoliopsida > Arecales > Arecaceae > Phoenix > Phoenix roebelenii. The sequence goes on from JAOXJJ010000481.1 coordinate 19,771,129, forward strand.
ATTATCTAAGATTAAGTGACTTATGTCATGTGATCATTAGTTTCTTTGTTTTTGCATGTTTAATTTAAATATAAAACTTACTCCAATAGTTTATGGTCTAATTACCCTGATCAGGGTTTTTTTGTGCATATCTTCTCCCCAAATAGTAAAACTTGCATATCATTATAAAGTTGATATTCACATACATACACTTTTGAAGCGATATTTTTTGGTCTTTGAACCACTGGTGTTGCAATGCCATTGCTAAGCATCTATGATTTACCATGTAAATTTCAAAGACAAAAATGCCCTTCCAGATTCTTGCACCTATACCCTTTAAAAATCTCTACTATTGCATAGCAAATTTTTCCAAGGATATTTATACAAAAGCCCAAACATTTGCACATACATATCCAAAAGTCTCCAACAAATAGTTAGTGGGTGATCTGTATCAGATTTTGACAAAAGTTAAAGCTGTATGTATGAATTGTTCAGATGGACTATCTAGCTGTTTAAGACAATACAAACACTTTACAAGATTGGGCCTCTAGAAGCCAACCAGTCATCTCAAGAACCTTGCTACGACCACTTCCACTGTGATCACCTTTACCACATAGAATCTGTGTTACATGGACTCATGTCCAGCATCAAACATCCATTTCAGATATGTATCCGAGTTGGATAAGTACCAGATACGTGGATATACATGGACTTATTTGGTTTCCACTTTTAATAGTTGTCAAGAGTTGAGGTCTTCCAACAATGAGTTTAACCCCTCTGTTTTGATGTTCGGAGTGAACATTTATTAATTTAGAAATCGGTCAAGGACGTAGGTATAATAATAACTTTGCAAAATATTATTTTTATGATCTCCTTAGATAAATTGGAAGTTAGAACGAGAAGCATGTATAAAGAAAGACATTAACAAACAATTTCATTTTTTAAAGCTTTCTAATTATTTTTAACAAACAATACTTAAAGGTGTAAATATAAAATTTATTTAAAATTATATCCTTTCCAACATATCCCCAATCTGCCTTTCTTCCTCTTGCATAGTTGAACACTTGGATAAGCATTCGAATCTGATTCTTGTATCTGTGTCCATGCAACAATGTATAGAATCCTTCTTAGCTAGAAGAAATGACTAGGGCAGAAGGATCATTGACACTGTAAGAAGATCCAAATATCAAAAAAAAAAAAATAAGCAAAGTGACAACATAATATTCGTGCAAAAAATACACATAGCAATATGATTCAGGAGTTACATCTCCCAATAAATGTGATACAAAAGGCACATGTACATGTTCAATTTTAGTAAGGGGTTTTACCATCCTATATTCCCCTTTCTATATTCTGTGTAGCCCAATAAATTTAGAAGGGTAATAGGTATAATATTCTTGTTCCAGAAGGGAGATCAGATTAAGAAATAGTTGAACTTGAAACATTATGCCAAGATTGTCGCATGATAATGAAATGCAATGCCAATTTAACTTAACTCAATGACCTCAGGTTAAACCAATATGGTATTGAGTAGATACTGCTATTAACTCTCAATCATTCATCATAACAAGTATACATCCATGAAAATAATCAACATGGCAGAAACAAAAGCTGATGCTACATCAGGTAGCACCTGGTCTCTTTTTGCTCCACATCTCGAGCTAGTCTTTCGGTATCTAATTTCTTTTATCCAGCCACTAGGCAACCCATCTGGAGTATATTCAATCTGAGATCTAACCTGCTAATTAACAGAAAGTTCAGAATTTCCATCTGATGCAGAGAGGATTCAGATGATTGAATAACAATAAGACAATAAAGGAAAAGGAGGAAGTTTTAATCAAGAGCAAACATTTTCCATGGTGCTTCTCTTGATGCCTTTTCTCTGACTGGTTGAAGAGCAAGCATTTTCAGTAACTTTTGTAACTACACTTCTTTTCCGTTTGGCTCTGGGATTACACGACATTCCATCCTTGATATACCGAAGTACTTCATTCTTGGAATAGAATCTAAAACCAGTAACTGGATCGATGTAGCACTGCAGAAACAAAAGAAACAAAATTGTCATTCTCATATTTTAGGCATTCTATTATAAAAGGATATTCTTAAATACCAGAGGACATTCATTAAACAAATATTACTTGTTTTTTCCTATAAGTTGTTGCTCCCTTTTTTCCGTGACATATTCTGATACTTCATTATGTCAGACAATGAATTTTATGTTGATACTACACCAGGCAACCAGCCGTAAGCACAGGATTAATGAGATTACTGAATTGATATGCTTTTCCCAAGTCAGATGCAAAAGTTTGGAACATTTAATGTAGATATGAAGAAATCTTATGTGCAGCTTGCAGCTTATGTCCTGAAGCTATCATGAAGAAGCGTACATATGGCTAAAGCCAATCAGATCATGTTTCTTCAAACTCTATGTACAGTCATACCCAACCAATAGACACACTCATTCACACTAGCCAGTTGTTGGTGTACCAATTATGCCGTCCATTTATATTGCTTAGGTTATATATTACATGATCCAGTGCTGTGCATAGAGTACATAAGGTAAGTAATATAATGAGTGGTACCGCTATTTCATATCACTTCAGTAGTAGTTAGATTATACCTACCAACCCCATAATGAAAATTAGATACCTAAGGTGAACATCTACAAACCCTCTAGGGACTCGATGTGGGATGAGGTAATGTCCATGCGTTATTAGTGTTATCTAAAAGATGTCATATTAGTGTACTTTATTTAACAATGTGTTGGCAAGTCGTCATGATTTATATTAGTTGAACAAGATTCTGATTAATGAATCTATCTTTATTGCTTTGACATTAAATTTATCTGAGTGAATTATTAGGATGTCAAAAACTTACTTAACATATTTCACAGTAATCCCCATGCATATATAGTTTTTCAGTTGGATGACATTAGGTAGAGGATAAAATAATGTTTTAATGCACGCTAATATGTGTTGCATGTCGAAACAGCTCACAGCAAGCTGCACATTTTCGATGCCAGCTAGTGGCTGGCACCCTGGGTGCTACTGGCACTTAAAACTTTGTATAAGACAAAGATAGGGACCGATACTAAGAGCCCATGGAAAGGATTTAATGGGTCCAAACAGGAACACAAGAAACAACTAAACTCTATCCTGAATAAAAGAAAAAAGATGTTGAAATTACCTTGAACCCTTTGAAAAACTCATCCAATTTGAAGGAGAGCTATAAGTGGTAGAAGAAAGATTGAAAATAATTTGATCAAAGTAGCCACTAGAATGAGGTGTATGTATGTTAATTTGGTGCATACAACACTTGTTCGAATTTCGAAATAAGGGCATGATTGAAAGATCGTGAAGAGTGAACTTCTAATGCCAAAACTAATAACCAAAAACCACGGACCAGCCAAGAAAAGAAATAAAGCAAAATCCATTGTTCGCCATGGCAAAATAAGGCATTTAACAGCTAAATTCTATATTGAATACTCAAATTCTTGTCGTCCAATTGCATTCCAGTGAGGTAGATATTTGGTAGATGAAGGCAAAGGTCAATTTCCGGTGTCAGTTTGTTTAATGCTACTTAAATAAAGTACCATTATCTAGATTTTAGTTCAGAGACTAATTGCAATAATGAAGGTGGAGTTTGGGCTATATATCTCCATGCTCTTCAAGATGAACCTAGAAAGGTAATTTCAAGGTTTAAATGCGATGACCTTGACAAGCAAGGCCAGAAAAGTTGTACAATTTACAAGGAATTCGCTTTTAGGGGTAATTTTTCTTAATATATATTGACATATATATGGTTGGCTTTATGACCAAGCTTCTAAATTGGTGCCTAATTTCCAACCAAGGCAAACTTAGGTGCCTGCAGTGAAACATAATCGCTTAGTTGGAAAGTAGGGAGACCTGACATACCACTTGTTTAGTTTAAGATTATCCAATCCTCAGGCAAAGAGGAAAGATAGTACAAGATTAAATAGGGCATCATTTTGATTAATGAGGTATAATTTACAAGCTGTATAGCCAAATTGAAATGCAAATATCATTCACTTTCATGTAATATATAGGTATAATATACATGCAAAAATGTGTAACCACATACATGCAAGGTATAAGTATGTCTAGCAAAGAATAGGAAATGCTGGCAAAACACTTGGTAATGATTGGAAATCAGAGGTGTAAGGTGCTATAATACTATATGCTAGTATTGAGAAAATATGATACCTTTACTCCATCGAGATATGAACTAAGTAACTTCAGTTTTAAATATGGAACCATGAATTAAATCACTGATCATGCAAATAGGCAATTTTGTAAAATCAGTTCTTACCATACCTTGTAATGATACTATGCCATTGATTCAAGCTGGCATGCCAACTAAAACATGCTCTACGTTATAATAAATTTGCACAAATTCAGAAAATACAGCTGCTTACCACATGACATATTAGATAATATGGACCAGCATGTTGCCTATACAGAATAATTCCCAATAGTGACACAACAAATGGCTCATAGATCAATTTGGCTGTAAGGCATCAATGTGAAGTACAAATTGGGCTTTTATGAATAACTAACGAAGCATATGTTTTAATTTCACTACCTTGTACTGTCGCCCTGCATGTGTGCCACTCTTTCGAGTTTTAAACTCCAAAACCCAACCAGCAGGCAGCCAATCAGGAAAATCTTTCATTTGTTCTGCAAGCTAATTATTTATTGAAAAATTAGTATATCAGGACAAACTGTCCATTACTCCACGTAGCATGTCAATAAATAGATCCATAATAGAAGCAAACTTACTGGATGCACGTTATCTCCAAAACAAGATGTTGGTTTGGATATGTAACCATCTACCCTTTCATAATTGAGATAGTGCATAATCTCCTCTTTCGAATGGAATGTACGGGAAGATGTTGGACATGTGTAACACTAAAAATTACATAAACAATTCACAGTAGTATAAGTTGCAACCTGTGTAAGATGGTTGTGACATACCAAATGACTTTCATGAACTATAATGTATCTTTTATTCTACCTTTTCACCTATGACCTCCCTATTTAATTTATTAGGCAGAATTGACTTTCTATTTAATCTTCATTTATAAGAAAAAGACAATTAATCACATTAAATCACCTTCTACAATTAATGAATTGACCAATAAATCACATTGTGTACAAGAAAAGTCAGCATCTGGCAATACAGCCCAAATGAAATGAAAAGCTGGCAATAATGATTTAGAGTGAGATACTCTATTGCATCTAATTTTTCCATTTCATATAAGTGAAGACACTGCATTTTTTTTGTTAAAAAACTTTAATTTGACACAAGGTTCTTGAACAAAAGGAGTTTAGATACAAAACCATGCTACATACTTTTGCTTCTAATACTAACTTCTTTGTAAAATTAAGAAAAAGGAATTAAGAAAAAAGAATATGCAACTATGCCATTTAGCAAATATTGAACAACAGAGAATTTTAAAAATGAAGCTAATTTGGAATTCTCCAACTGACATTATAATCAGTTCAAACTTGAAAGATGTATGAGCACTTCCACAAACACAAAATACAGCTTAAGTGCTGGAGGTATTGGGCATCCTGATGTGGCAAATGCTATGTAATGTTGTGCCAATAGATCTGCTGACTGATGCCTATTAATTAACCACTAGGTCTCAAAAGCTTGAGAAGAGAGAAAGGATCAACTGAATGTATTAGGCCTAACATCCCCCCCCCCTCCCAAACCCAAAACCACACGTGCCGCTCGGATTATACATGCGGAGACTACACCAAGGACTAGATGACAACAGGAAATTAAATAAATAAATGATATGGAGGTGATTTGAACTTGCGACCTCCAGAAATCTGAGCTCTAATACCATTCTAACCACTGGACCTTAAGGCTTTACAAGCTTAAGTTGATAGTGAACAGGCAAACAATCAATATCAGGCTTAATAATGACAAAACACAAAACAATTAAATGATGACTTATGATCCCCTTTTAAGTAGAAATCGAAAAAAATAATGGACTCAATACCAAGTGCTGGTGGCCCAGTACTAGATAGTCTCAAGTAATGATAGTGGTCCCTGTCAAAGAAGGATTATAACAGATAAAAAAAAATTCTCTTTAAAGCGAGAACGGTACCACAATAGTTGAGGAAATTTTCTTGCTTCTTTATTGCTAAACTCTGGTTTCTTAAATAGGCTAAAGCCCAGCAAAACCAACGAGTACATGATCGAAACTTAAGCTACTAAACTTTACTTAGTAAACAACAACGGGAAGTAACTGAAATGGAAAAACAGACTCCTGAACTAGCTCCAACGGCTAGTTGACTGGGCAACGCTGCATGTAAACGTTTGAAGCTGTTTTATTCCCCGCATAATCCATGCAACAACTTTGACAGCTTCTTCTTGACCTCCGCAAGCCATGCAGCTCCTTTCTCACGTGCAATCTTCACCCTTGATACTTGAGGTTCGGTTTTAGGCCCCTCTCTGCCCGACGTGGCCTATCAATCCTTCCCCCATGAGGTGGATCCTTGTCCTCAAGGTCCATGGTTGGGAATCTCTCTCGCAGCATCTTAGACCGCTCCCAGGTTGCCTTCTCAATCGATAGATGCTTCCATTGCACTAAGCTTTCTTCAACAAGTTGGGCTCCGTGTTTAATCCAATGAGTGTCCAGGATGGCCAAAGGTTCCAAAATAATCACCCCCTCATCGGTGAATGGTGGTACTTCCACATGCAGTGCTTCCGTATTTTTGCCCTGATATTCATACCGCCTAAGTAGCGATACGTGAAAAACTAGGTGAATACGCGCCCCTTCAGGTAGTTGTAACTTGTAGGCGACGAGGCCAAGCTTTTCTAAAATTTGGTACAGCCCATAAAAACGGCGGGCTAATTTCTGGTGAACTCGTTTGAAGGCCGTCTGCTGGCGATAAGGGTGAAGCTTAAGAAGGACCATTTCGCCGACGTTGAACGAGATATCCCTCCGCTTTTGATATGCCATCTGTTTCATCCAATTAACAGACCGCTCCAAATTGGCCTTTAGTTGCTGAAGGAGTTCATCTCGATTCAAAAGATGCTGATCAACTTCGTGTACAAGTGAGAGACCATCTTTGTACGAAGGAATGGAAGGTGGGAGTCTGCCATATAGTGCCTGAAAGGGAGTCATCCCGGTAGAAATATGGTACGTAGTGTTGTACCAGTATTCCACCCAAGGTAAGAAGTAACTCCATTTGCGTGGCCATTGGTGAACGAAACACTGAAGATACTATTCAATGCAGCGGTTGACAACTTCCGTTTGTCCGTCGGTCTGCGGATGGTATGCGGAGCTGAGCTGCAGCTTGGTGCCCGACATCTTGAAGAACTCTTGCCAGAATTTGCTAATAAAGATTGGGTCTCGGTCACTCACAATGGTCTTGGGCATCCCGTGGAGCTTGATGACCCCTTCCACAAACTTTTCTGCAACAGTCTTTGCAGTAAATGGATGGGTTAAAGTAAGAAAGTGAGCTGATTTACTTAACCTGTCTACTACCACCAAGATAGTATCCTTGCTCTGCGAGGTTGGTCCCTCAATGAAATCCAAGGTGATGTCATCCCAGACTTGGCATGGAATTGGTAGCGGCTGTAGGAGTGCTGCGGGAGCCAAAGTTTCTGCCTTAGTCTTTTGGCATACCTCGCATCCTTTGACATATTCTTGGACTGCCTTGTGCATCGCAGGCCAGTAGAATTGTTGACTCAATTTCTTAAATGTGCGTAGCACACCCGAGTGGCCGCCCACTTTAGTGTCGGGCATCTCATGGAGTAGCTTGGCTCATAGTGGTGGGTTCGTTGGTACGATCATGCGACCCTTGTAAAGGAGTAGGCCATTGTGCCATTTGAATGAGCCTTCAGGTTGGACTTCGGCCTCATGCCCCATGGATTTGATGTATGGGTCATCTTTTGCGGCTTGTTTAATCTCCTCCCATAAATTAACCTGCAGAATAAAAATATGATGAAGAATGGGACTACCTCGTTTACGTGATAGGGCATCGGCTGCAGAATTTTCACAGCTCGAGCAGTATATGATCTCGTAGTCGTAGCCTAAGAGCTTGGCCACCCATTTCTGTTGCTCCGATGTTGCCACTCTTTGCTCCAAAAAATACTTAAGGCTTCTCTGATCGGTTTGTATGTAAAATTTTCTGCCCAGTAAATAAGGCCGCCATACACGTATTGCCTCTACGATGGCCAGCATCTCCTTGGCATAAGTGGACCATCATTTCTTGGTCACTCCTAGGGCCCGACTCATGAACGCCACTGGCTTGCCTTGTTGAGTCAATACCGCACCAATTCCATCACCGGATGCATCTGTCTCAATAGTGGAGTCGTTGAAATTTGGCATTGCCAAGGTGGGCGTGGTTGTCATGGCCTTCTTGAGGACAAGGAAGGCCACTTCAACTTCATCATGCCATCCAAATTGTCCCTTTTTGAGAAGGTTGGTGAGAGGTCGCGCGATCATGCCATAGTTTTGGACAAACTTCCTGTAATATCCTGTCAACCCTAAAAATCCACGCAACTCAGAAATGTTAATAGGCCGTGGCCATGCTACCATGGCTGCAATCTTGCTT
>JAOXJJ010000481.1:19779804-19865864 GCA_025769935.1 Phoenix roebelenii
CCCCAAGTACTCCAATTCTTGTTGTCCAAAGTCACATTTGCTAGACTTGACAAAGAATTTGTGCTGCCTCAATATCTTCAAAGTCTGTCTTACATATGTCAAATGCTTGTCCCAAGTAGGACTATAAACCAATATATCATCAAAGAAAACTAATATAAATTTTCTAAGATGGGGACGAAATATAGAGTTCATAATTGCTTGAAATGCAGAAGGCGCATTACAGAGACCAAATGGCATGACCAAGTATTCATAATGTCCATTATGAGTACGAAATGCAGTTTTAGGGATATCAGGAGGATTAACTCTTACTTGGTGGTACCCGACCCTCAAGTCCAATTTAGTAAAGTAAGAAGCACCGTATAGCTCGTCCAACATGTCGTCCACCGTAGGAATTGGAAAGTGGTCTTTGATGGTGACGGCGTTGAGCGCGCGGTAGTCCGTGCAAAAGCGCCAACTTCCCTCCTTTACTAATAGTACTGGCGAGGAGAATGGGCTGGTGCTAGGGCGGATAAGCCCCGAATCTAGCATCTCTCGGACTTGCTTCTCAATTTCTGCCTTTTGAAAATGGGTATATCGGTACGACCGGACGTTAATAGCCTCGGTATCTTCCTTAAGCTGAATGCAGTGGTCTACATCATGGGTGGGTGGCAAATTGGTGGGCTCTTTAAAGACTTCCTCATATTCTCGCAACACCTTCTGCATGTCCTGCTGCCTCTCAACTTGTGACTCGTCCCTAGCTACTGTCCCCCTGGTTGGTTGGAAACAAACCGCAAATAATGCATGGCCCTGGCGAAAATCCTTCATAATCTCCTTCAAAGAAGCCCCCTGAATAGCTTGCGCCTCCACTCCTTGTAGCTTTCGGGCTTGGTTCTCCCAAATAAATTCTATGGTTAACTGTTTCCAGTTACAAACCACAGAATCCAGCATTTCGAGCCACTGGACTCCCAATACAAGGTCTAAGCCTGACAATGGTAGAGAGTAAAGGGTGAGTGAAAACTCAATGCCTTGTAAGTTAACCCGTACCTTTTCAAACCTCCCCTGGCATTGTAATCTTTCACCATTTGCTACTTTGACAGTGAATGCTTCGGTTGGAACAACTGGTAAACGAAGCAAGCTCGCCAAGCGGTCATTAACAAAGTTGTGCGTTGATCCACTGTTGATCAACAAAACAGCTTCATGGGGACCAATCTTGGCCGTGATGCGCATGGTTCTGGGTATAGACCATCCCTTCAAAGCATGTAAGGTGATTTCTGGCTCTGGTTCTTGCTCGGGTTGCACCCCTAGGTCCTCTTCCAGTGGTTGTTGCTCCGTAACGTCCTCACAAATGATATCGCCTGCGTTGGTGTGCCCCTCCAGAAGTAGCAGCTGCGGTCGTTGACACCTATGCCCCGCCGTGAAACGTTCGTTGCAGTGGAAGCATAGACCTTGAGCTCTTCTACGTTGCATTTCATCCCAAGTCAGCCGTCTGACCGATAATGTAAAAGCAGTAGGTGCTGCACGATTTGCTTGTGGGAGAGCCAGTGGAGCCCGCGCCGGTGGTGGAGGTGGTCGCAGGAATCGCCTTTGTCTTGTGAGTTAGTCATCTCGCATTTTTGCCAAGCTGATGGCATCTTTCAAAGTTTGCGGTTTAAACATGCGAATGCCGTCGGCTATCTCCACCTTCAAACCTTCCATAAACGTCCCTACAAGCGCCTTTTGAGTCCAGCTCCGAACACGGTTGCCGAGCCTCTCGAATTCGCGTTGATAATCTCTAAATGAGCCAGCTTGCCTGACCCGTGAAAGAGCCTCATCGAAATCTTCACACTCGGATGGTCCAAAATGAGCCCAAAGCTCGTCTTCAAAAACTTCCCATGAAATCAACCTTCCTTCTTGCCGGAAAGTCCTCTTGAGCCACTGCCACCATTGATTTGCCTCGCGTTCAAGGTGGAACGAAGCTAGCGGCACCGTTTGTGCATCGAAAATGTCCTGAAAGTCAAAAAACTGGTTCACTCAATTGAACCATTTGGTGGGGTCTTCCCCAGAATACCGAGGAAATTCCAACTTTGCCATTTTTGATGAACAGACGAGTCGTCCTCCTCCTGCTTCCGCCCGGTTGTTTTCAGTGCGGTTCCGAGAATTTTCTCCTCGTTCGATGTTGTGACTGGTGTTGTCCTCCTTGAATGATCGCAATATGTCGGACAAGTGGCTGAAACTCTCCTCCAAGTGATGTAACTTGTCGGCAATTCCCAGCTCCATACGGCTCATGCCTTCTTGAAGGCCACTAAGCCCAGCTTCCAATCTTTCAATCCCCTCCTTGTTAGTCGCCATTAAAACCCCGCTCTGATACCACTGATAGTGGTCCCAGTCAAAGAAGGATATAACAGATAAAAAAAAATTCTTTTTAAGGCGAGAACGGTACCACAATAGTTGAGGAAATTTTCTTGCTTCTTTATTGCTAAGCTCTGGTTTCTTAAATAGGCTAAAGCCCAGCGAAACCAACGAGTACATGACCAAAACTTAAGTTACTAAACTTTACTCAGTAAACAACAATGGGAAGTAACTGAAATGGAAAAACAGACTCCTGAACTAGCTCCAACGGCTAGTTGACTAGGCAACGCTGCATGTAAACGTTTGAAGCTGTTTTATTCCCTGCGTAATCCATGCAACAACTTTGACAGCTTTTGACCTCCGCAAGCCATGCAGCTCCTTTCTCACGTGCAATCTTCACCCTTGATACTTGAGGTTTGGTTTTAGGCCCCTCTCTGACCGACGTGGCCTATCAAGTAACCCCATAAAACGATCTTGTCCAGGCTGCATTCCATGCATATCTCCCCTTCACATATAGGAACAGCCCACAAGACGAACATCCACTATGCATTCAGACAATCCTTAAAAATCATGTAATTTTCTTATAACTTCATGTTACATATGAAGTAATTTATGCTTTCTTTGGTTTAAGAAAAGAAAAGGAAAGGATAATTAATTAATGCGAGAAGAAGAAAAGAAAGAAAAGAAAATCTGAAAAGAAAACTTTAGCTAAACAAATAAATCGTGGAGCAAGTTGTTAATAAAGCAGTGATAATTTCATCTAGCTATCTTGATTGACTTATCTTTTTTTTACCTCTCGAAATCTTATCCAAAACTGAAGGGTGGCAAATCAGACCTTAGAATCATTTAAAAAGAAAATCCTTATTTCCCTCTTCAAATACTCATCTCAAAGTGGAAAGATCAGCAAAACATTGGAAAAGATAACACTTTACAACTTATTTAGAAAAACTCACCTACATGCATCATTTTATACCATATAACAGCCCAGCTGCTTAGCAAATCCTACACCGACTCACCAATGGGGCTTAAGCATCAAAGAGTGGCACGTGCCAATTCATCGCCACTAGAAATGATTCCCCAATTCCTTTTTACTCGTACTTCTTTCCCAGTAAGAACACCTCAGAATGCTGATCGTTATTTCCAGCAGTGTCGGACAAGGCCAATTTGGTAATTTTGGAATGCCAAAGTTCAAAAAAAAAAAGGTGTCAGCTAACATGCGCCCCACCCCCCGTTTCTATCCCTTCTAACCTGCACCAGTTGAGAAGCCTAAAGAACTCAGGAGCCGCCGACACTTCAGCTGTAAGAATCACAAGAACCTAAATAACCCACCCTTCCTTTCCCTTATCATTTTACTGTCTATCAAATGTTTTCCGCTTCATTCTTCTAAAACTTCCACAAAATCCCAAAACAGAAATCCAACTCCATATTTCCGATATAAAATGGCAATAACATGAAGCACAAAAAAGAGAAAAAGAAAGAAAAAGAGAAATAAACAAAATTAGTACACTTCTTTCATCATCAAAACCCTAAATCCATGCACAAATTGCAAGTTGACAGCAAAAGGAGAGGAATAATGACACAAAAAAGAAAAAAAACGGAGAACGGAGCTAAAGAGGAGACGAATCCACTTTACCACATCTTTATCTCCGGTCATGCTCGTCTTGACCACCATCTTCCACCCCTCCGGCAGCCATTCCGGCCGCTCCGCCGCCAACATTCCCAAAACCCTCCCCCTTTTCCGGCGATCTCTCGCCGGATTCCTCCCTTTCCCTATTCCCTTCCCCCCCTCTTATCTCCGTTCGCTTCTCGGCGAAAAAAGCCGTGATTATAAGAGTCCTCAGGACACCGAAACCCACCTGTTGGTGCTACCCCTCCTAGAGATCCGAGCACGAGCGAGCGGCTTCGGTGTCGGGGAGATCAAATCAGACGGTTGGAATTATTCATAATTTGACTTGATTTTTATTTTTATATAATTTTCTCGCTCTGTCGTGGTAGAGAGAGAGAGAGCGCGTTCGGGGGATTGTGTCCGTGCGATCAAGATGCTCGCCTTTTCTCTCTCTATCCGGTTCCCACTTCCTCCTGTTGGTAGTGGGACGAATTTAATACAGGAGAAGACGATATGTTTTCTTGCGCCCTTTAGGCACTCGGGAACACGTGGACGCTGTTGCGGTGAAAGCGGCGTGCCAGCGGAGCACGTGAGCGAGCGAAATCCGGTTGGGGGTTGTGATGTGACCGTTATGCCCCCGGGGTCCGTGGCGGAGTATAGGAATGGGTTGTGGGGGATCGAGACACGTGGGGGTAGAAGTCCGCGTTTCTTCCTCCTCCTCCTCCTCCTCCTCCTCATCATTATTATTATTATTTTATTTTTATTGTTTTTTGGCGCTATGGCGGGTATATGATGCAGTAGGTCCAAGGATATGCCTAATAAAATAACGATCGCGGAGTGCGCAAGGGAGCTCCCCTTTTTCAGCCTACATGGTACTTCTAGTATGATTGGCCACATAAGCGATCACCCAGCCCGCAGTTCTATTGGTCTCTCTAAAGACATACTTGGCCACTTAATAAAATAAAGATCGCAGAATGTCCAAGAGAGCTCTTCCTTAGTTCTTTTCAGCCTATAAGATGCTTCCAGCATAACTGGCCACATAAGCGACCATTCAGTGTGCATCCCATTGGTCTCTCTAAAAACATGCTTGGCCACCCAATAAAGTAAGGAGAGTGCTCGAGGGAGCTCTCCTTCTTCAGCCCATAAAGTGCTTTCAGTAGAACTAGCCACATAAGCAACAACTAAGTCCGTAATCTTATTGGTCCCTCTAAAGAAATGTTTGGTTTGGAAGGCGCAGAGAGCAGTCAAGCTAATAGGGTAGATATTCTAGGCCCCACCCTGCCAACCTGGTTGCCGCTTGGGGCTTGGGAGGACAATAGCCGTGGTGGTGAAAAATGCTTTGGGACAAACGTCGGTGCAGACCTTTCTTTCTTTCTTTCTTTTTTTTCTCTTATCTCTCTCACCTACTTGATGCTGATTTGGCGGTAAGCTTTTTCTTTTTCTGTCACAAGATAGATTAAACTTGCTGTGTGCATCACTCATAAATGATTTGATTATTGAGAATAATGATAAAGTTACCTGTCAACTCAGAATTCTTTTTCTTGCCTATCAAATGAACAAAATGTTGTTGCTGCATGGGTAATTTAACAGAGATTAAATTAAAAAAATTAAAAGATTTTCTTGTTAGATCAACCCACAGTCAGCATAAGCAAGAAAAATATTCTACCATTCAGCTAGTTAAAGAGCGAGTTATAGTAACTATTTGTTGACATGCTTATACATGCATCTAGGCACACTTTTAAGAGTTTGTTGGACACATTCTATACTTTGAAGTATGTAGATTTTTGTTCTGTGTTTATAACATATTAATGCATATGTCATGACATTAAAGTATAAGTTAGAGTTATATTTAATAATTTTTCAACTAAGATGCCCTGCAAATAAATAACTCCTTCCAAGACACTTGAAACAGGATTGCTAGGCTACTACTAAACATCCGCAATATTTATGGCCAAATTCTCATAAAGAAATATATCAATAATGATGATTTCAAATCATTCAATATTGCATCAATCAACCAAAATCTTGTCTATTATATGTTTTTTTTTTTTTTACTATAATAGATGGTTTATATCGTTCTAGACTTCTAGTATGGATAGATTTAAAAAATAACAAATGCGCTTTCTTTTCGGACTTTCGAAGTTACTGGCCATGTACGACCTCTGAGGGTTCTTCGTAGCCGTTACAATTTCACATGGACCGTTCAGTCCCTATACCATGTCCAATTTCCTAACTCCTTGAACCGAAACCCTTCTCCAATTCTTCTCAAAACCGGGTCTTTTCGGTAATTTCATACCACCTCGGCGACTCCCTTCCTCCCCTCCACCCGTTGCCCTTCCGCATCCCCTCGCTCTCCTCCTCCTCCTCAGAAAAATCGCATAAAAAACAGAGCAGTGAGAAGCGAAGTGGAACAAGAAAATTTAGGAGAAGAAGCAGAGAAACTATTTTCCCGAAATACCCACCCCCTTTCCCAGAATGCCCCTTTGTATCCAAACCGTCCCCGTTCCCGCGTTCCATCAAACCCTAGCTCCGACTTCTCCCAAAGGCTTCGTCGTCTGTAATCCCAAAAGACCGCTCCATGGTGATTTAGCTCAGCTCTCTCATTAATTTGGTGCTCTTTTACCAGAAATTTTTTGCGTGCCTTTTACTATGTTTTCCTTGAAATCTTATCAAGTGAATGAGCAGAAAAATTCTCCTGAATTTTCTTGTCTGATTATCATTTTAGATTTGGAAATTCTTACAGTTTTGAGATAAAAAATAGGAGGAAGTATTCATTTGAGGCGGAAAAAACATGGAACAAAGATTTTCTTAGGTTGCAATGGGTTGGTGTCCGCTAATGATGCATTGGCAGATGATCGTGTGAAGAAAAGGTGCAATCTTTAATTTGACACTTCTTATTTTATGTCCATAGGTATCTTGATTTATGATTCTAATTATATATGATAGATAAGCAAGAAAGTGAATATTTTATTCTTTTTGGGATATGAGGCTTGCTATAATCCGCTTTCACTGAGATGTTAAATGGATCCCTTATGTGAGCCTTTTCCCATCAAATATGCGGCCGATTATAGATCACAACTCTATGTGAACAAGACCATGGGAAAACTGCGCAGAGTTTAGGATGGCTTGAATATTTTTGTGCTTAAGTCATTAGTCCAAAGTTCTTTATATGCAGATTGTTGATGGGAGCTTGTGCTGGTTGCTTTTTATATGAACAACAATATGCAATGTTTATTTCCTTCTTATAATGGATAGTGATTGCATTTATTGTTGTCTATGTTATCCTAAAATTTGTAGGAAGAACAAAACTTTTGTCATTTGGATCACTCTCATTTCACCTCAATCATCTAAAAGTTTATTTTGTATTAAAAAAAACCAACAGTATAGAAGGAAAATGATCTGGTGGTAGCATCATATGCATTTATTTAGTTTCAAAAAAATGCAGACATAGTCAATGGACATCAACAAGAATAGCATAACGTTCGCTATTTGGAAGCTAACAAATAGGGAAACTAGTGTTTGAACAATCAAGTTCTAGGCTAGAAGTTACAATTTTGTTGTAATTTTAAGAAATATATTTAATGCTGATATCTATGATTAACAATTTAATAATTTGTTATGTATGTTTTTTTTTTAATATAAATTAAAGACGATTCCTAGAAAATTACTTAAGAAGACAAAAGCTAACTGATGGCATTGGCCAAACAAGTAGTGGACATTGACATCCTATAAAATGATGCTTGGGTGACTAATGATAGATTTGGTTTGACACAGGGCAAGATAGATTGTTGAGATTCTCTTGTTGAATTCCTAAAGCAAAAATACTTATCTTCCTGAAGATCCTTCATACCAATTGATGTTGGCCTATAAAATAAGTGTACCTGAATTTTTTGTGAAGTAATTGGGACATGAATTCTTTTAGCATGGAACAAGGAATATCATGCATCATCATAGGTGCTCTTAACATGACAAGAGTACATACATTGCATTGAAATTCGTAAGCAGAGGCCGTTATTTACTGATACAAGTGACGGATGATCACTATAGCTTAAGTTGAAGTTTTGGTTGCATTGGAAGATATATCGGAGCAAGGCTAAAACTGATATGCATGCCAAATTGGATATGTGGATTTGAATGTACCCTAAGTAACCTCTAGACCAAACTTTGCTGTACCGGGCATATTATATCATATCGGTACCGGACCGGTATGCAGTCTCGTATTGTATTGACACTTGGTATTTCTTGCTGCCGACATTGTAATAGGATAGTACCGGTATGGGGTTCGGTACCGAGACGGTGAACCTTGCTCCAAACCATATTAACACTTATTGGTGGAAGAAGAAGTTGTATCACTAGATTCTTAGGTGTCCGATAGGTTCAAAACTTTTGCAATGATAGTTATAGGAGAGTGTCGTAGGTAGCTTCCACATTAAAGCCTTGCTAAAGTTTGTCCATGTGGAGTTTTGGGATGGAATTTTTTTTATTTAATTAAGCGTAAAGTTATTTTGTTAATTCATCTTGAATCACATTATTTGGAGACTGGATGACTGAGATATTACCGGAATACCAAAGATGTATCAGTGCTGCCAAAGATGCAGACTTTGATGGCTTCTATGGTGTCATCAGACGCTTCTGATGGTTCAAAATCTTTCATCATATCCAGATATGCTGCTGATTAGACCTCATCAAGATAGAAAACACGTCCTTTGGCTCCATGTAGTTGTCTGATGAATCTGATGGTGCTATCAGTGTTATTAGATGTTCTATAAGTTGTACAACCGGCTTAGAGAATTCTAGAGGCATGATGTTAGGGTTCGTAGAATCTATATTCACTTTACATATAAGATAGTGAATCTTTAGATTTTCATGTAATCCTTTTGATTGTTCTTTAGTGGCATGATCTCATCTCACTGTAGTGCGACTTCCATAGCAACACTAAGTGCAACCCCAAGGCTTTTTATGTAGTGCAACTCCATAGCCCAGAGGAGTTACTCTTTGAAGCCAGTGTGATATCGATGGAGGTGAAGGAAGCCCTAGTGAAGATCGGTGCTAGTTTGCCACTCCAATTGGATCAGGCAATTGCTAGTTATCATAGTTAAGAGCCCTTTTTTCATTGCATCAAATTCTTAAAAGATTAATTTTTTAATTAAAATATTGATGTGATTTTTATGCTTGATCTGACAACCCAAATTGCCTTTCTAGATAGAAGAGGGCTTCATGATTCTCGTTTGTGATCAGGACTGGTCTTATCCTCTACTTTCAGCGAATCCAAATTGTTATGGTTCTGTAACCCCAGAATCAAAACCCTTGCTTTTGGTTGCACTCATCTTGACCTTGAGTGACCATGTCTGATATCTGGGGAAATGAAAAGCTAGCTGTTATAGAAAGTTCAATTCATATAATATGCTTTAAGTTCTCCATTCTTTCTACGTATAGTAGATTCCTTCTTTTATACAGTCACAGTTGCTATTGGATGGTGACACTGACACTTGTATATAAACTGAATACAATATGGGAGACTGACCCCATGTTTATGCTATGATCTTATTATCTGGATAAGAATAACAAATTCTAGTTTATATAACAAGATAAAAGACTTCCCTTGTATCCTAGCTATAGTTATCAAAGCCCCATCTCCCCAAAGCCATTCATTGTAGTTAATCTCCTGTCTCATGGTTCCTTTCTTGTTTTATGTACCATTTATTAATTAGAGGTTTATGAAATGGTCTTTCCCCCATTTCCGCCTCTCATATCACCTTAGTTCTTTTTTTTTTCTTCTTGGTATTAAATCTTTACTCATTATCATATCCAAGGTACGCCATTTTGGTACTGAGCTTTGTACCGGTGTCATGCTATCACTGTATCGGTATAGTTTGGTATGGGGCTGGTTTAACATACCGAGTGTCAGTATGCCCTTCGTACTGTATATCAGTACCGAACTGGTACTGTATACTAGTACTGAACCGGTACTGTATACCATCCGGTACGGTACGGCATACCATGATCATATCCACAAAAACTATGCCCGCTGTTGATGCATGAAAAGAAGAAGCAAATGATTCCCAAGATTTGATAACTGATCCCCTGTTTGCAAGGAATTCTAGCGTCTATCCTTAATATTTGAGCATGTGAATGCCATCTTATTTTCTTGAAAGTTGACTCTTTTTGTACATCATAATTTATCACAAATCATTGCTTGTCTTTTGGTATATGATTCAAAAGCATTTAGATCTATTGCAGTATAAAATACATATTCAACTGGGATTATAGAAGTTCTAGCTAATGATCTTTTACAGAAATATTGTGGAGCATATTTTTCTTCTCAGAGCAAAGTCAGATTTATCTGATGTTGAAGAAAAAGACATGCTTGATCACCTTTATACATCACAATATCAGATGAGTGGAATTATTGCAATATCATTGGGTAAGATTTTATATTCTCACATTGTCAAACATTTCTTGAAACCATGTATCCTGAATTTCAGTTGGTACTATATTCAATCAAGTGGTTTAGTTTTAGAAGCCAATTTCTTTCTTTCTTGATTTGACCTGGTTCACTGTATCACATAGCATGGTTATGTTTTAGCCTTCTCTGTTATATTTAACATGACCTTTTGGTTATTTTATCAAGGATGATATTTTGTGAAATAAACAATTGCAGCAATCTGGGTTCTGTGTGGAGTCTTTTAGTGATTGAAGGATATTTAGGTTTATGATTAATAGTTTAAGAAATGTAAGAAGGAAACAAAGATCAAAAACACTTATTGTCATATTTATTGCCTAGAACATAAATTGCTTTGAGCTAGAACACCATAAATGCATGATATCTTTCCCTCATTAGTCTTGAAAATAAGGGCAGAGGTACATAGTTCAATCACTGTTGTTTTTTCTGTTCATACTTTCTAGGTTCTTTCTTAAACAGTGACCTTGCCTACTTATTCTTTATCCAATAAGATGTATGTTATTGACCTGGGGACCTGCACTTCAGCAGAGAATACAGTGAACCACTTCATGATCCACGGTTCTCTTTGCCAAATATTGTCAATGACAATCTCAAACTATTTGTTGTTGCTTTGATATGTCATTGACAATTTTTCTACCCGTAGCATTTGTAACTATTTTTACAACATCATCATTCATGATCTATCCTTAGAAACCTCTTCATTTGGCCTTTAAAACAACTATTGTGATTTTGGCTAACCCAGTGAAAGTTCAGTGTTGTAATGAGCTCTGAAGATAGTGAAAAATGTAAAAGGACTGCAACGTTAGTGATTGCATATGAAGCAGCAATAATAGTTTGACTAAGCAATGGCAAGGATCAGAAAGTAATATGCTATGATTCTCTTTGATGAAGTGCAGGCCAGAAGGTCCATAGTATGCCCCTTGTTAGAGAATTGATACCATAGGACTCAAAGCTACATTAAGGACTCCAAAATTAAAAAGGACTTGGACTTTCTTCTGAAGACTGGATGTGCTTATTAATAGACTTATGACAGTGTAATCTCCTAAAAAGATTATGTACTTATTAATAGACTATATACGACTGTGTAATCTCTTAAAATGATTATATTCTTTACATATCTGAATCTATCTACTATATATAGTGCCAAGCCTTAGAGTCCAGTCACGTGGCTAGATTCTGAGACCTTTAACTAATGTTTTCCTATATATTGTATTTTCATATCTAGAGTAGCTATAGAATATGGGCTTTACCCAGTATTATGGTTAATATTAGAGTAGATGCTTCTTCACTGAAGATGGGGCCCACATATCTAAGAGATCACAACTTCATTTGCATCACATTAAAGTATATCATGGCAAAAGTTTTGCATTTGGTTGGGCACGTGATATAGGACAACGAGGGTTAAAACAATTTAAAGCTAATTCCAATATAGATCTGATTTAATATTCTGCTAAAATCAATCTGTAATGCCAACAATCCAGTGCAGAAGAAGAATAGCAGCAGAATTAAGAGAGAATAATAAAAAGAAGGGAAGAAATAAGCTAAGTAATTAGAGGAGGAGGAGAAGAAGAAAGAAATAGAGAATATAATAGAGATAAAGAGAAACGATAAGAAAGACCAAATCTGGCCTAAAGTAATCCTTTTGTTCATTCAAAACAAATCGCATAAAATGCTTTTTCATTTGATCCTAATAGATCCTTTTATAAGCTTTACATGACTTGCTTTCCAAGCCAAATATGATTCTTGATATAGGCAAGTATTAATCCCCAAAATATTTCCGAAAAAGAAAAAAAAATCGAAATAGCACATAACCCTATATAGAAAGACATGTAAAAGAACCAAAAATCAAATCCTAATAATTTTATGATTTCTCCAGCTTAGCAATGAAGGCGGGAGTTGAATCCCAATCTACAACATGTTTGAGTTGAGTCTCACGTAAGAACAAATATTCTCCTCCACATGGTATGCCAGTCATGAATTTGGTCGATCCTTCCATGGAACCTTCACCTTTTTGAGTTTTTCTTTTTTGCTAATCCCATAATCAATGGGAAAAGGCTCGAATAATGATAACGGTGATGAGGATTGCTAATGAATTACCTATATTAATTTGATTTGCTTGATTCTTTTCTTATATACCTTTTTCCAAGAATCGTCGAACCGATACCATGTGTCGTACAGGTCTGTGACCGGTACAATATGTTACCGATATGTACCGTACCGACACACGATGTCTGGCCTACCAGTTTGGTACCTGTAAACATTTTTTTTTGTTTTTTCAATGGTTTTTTTATTTTTCCAACTATTTTTGTTTTGAGGGATTATTTTAATGATTTTTGTTATTTGAAATTTTGGATTATAAGTTGAATGCCACTTTGATGTTTTTTGTCTTATTAATTTCAATAGATAGGATCATTGATTAATGAATGCGATTGTAATATAATTGACAGCGAGAATGTATGAGCACATATAATTAAAATTGCATATATCAAATGATTTGAAATATAAAATATATATTGACATCTAGTTCCTCGTAGAATGTTTATGTTGCTCGTATATATCGGGATCCTAATCATAGTCTGGACTTGAGATCTGACGCTGACCAAGATAATGTGCCTATCTTTACATCCCATAATCTAATCCTCCTCGATAGCCACCCTAATTTTGATTCGATGTCTAATACTGGGTTGGCCATCCCATTTGAGAAAAGATCATGGCAGTGAAATCTGTCCCATAAATTGCTAAAACCATGGAGGATAGTAGTTGCTCGAATACAATATCTGAGAGATGGGATATCCATATAGGTCATATCCAAATGTGTGGAATAAGATCCGGTTTACAATTCGGATCCAGATAATCCAGGGACCCCACTTTGCATGCAAGATCATCTGTAGCAGCAATGTCGTGTCTCAAACCACCTCGCGGAGGGCATCTCCTATTTGTAATTGTATCCCTGCAGACTCTAGGTCATGTTCCATGATCCGTTTCCTGTGTGGCATAAGTGAACTACGACTCACTGGTGAATTGACCAAGATCATAGGACTATGAGTCATGCACCTGCACTATGTCTGTTACTACCTCTTTGGTGGCCAAATGCATCATTGCCCGAAATGCCATTATCATCATTGCTCATATAGTGAGATAATCTGGGCAAGATCCTAAAATTTGAATGGATAAGCTTCTCCAATAGATCATCAGTTCTCTTTTCTTTTCTTTGTTGTTCATCTGAGAGATTGCTTTCTTTTTCTAGATGCCCTTGCTTGTCTGGATCTGCTGGGTAGCTCTACTAGGCCTACCACCTTGACTGGTCCTACCTTCCTGACTAAACTAGGTACCATGATGGCCTCTTCTAAGAATCTTTCTGTCAAATCTCCAAGAAGATGTCTCAGACATAGAGCCTTACGATGATGATTAGCTTCTCCCATACCTCTGTTGTTGCTTGGTTGGTTATGACCATGTTATGTGTTCTTCTATCCATTGTTCTATGTTCACCCCAGCCTCCCTTGCAATGAAACCAATTGGTCAAGGAGGTGATTCTGGCTCATCAAGATCTGGCTTTTGTTGTTGGCCCTCAAGACAACCAATCATCAAATCCTCATTATATACAAAATCATTGCGAAGTGGATCGTCATACTTCGGCTCCACCCCCTCTTAGATGCACTTCAATCTGAGCCTTAGATTGCAGTAGGCATATACCAAGTCGTTCAACCACTATTATGATAGTTTGTTCCTTTGATTGCTGTGAATTAGGACAGAAGTTGACCAATTATGCTCATAGGCATTGGAGAAGGCCATCTGTGAGAGGATCAAAATCGCCAACCTTTTTAAGTGTTTCGACTTTTTATGCTAGCCCAAAAAGAAACCACTTCAGCTGCAAATACAATAAGTAAATTGCATATCAGATATTACTTATCATAAATGTTAAATTACTTATAGTTGGTGTCTAACAAGACCTAGATTCATGTTATCTTTGCTTTCCATAGCTACCCTCTCACAAAAGCTATGGGAACCCTCCCTAAAAGCTTTAGTTTGTGAAAAATATACAATAGATAATGTCAATTCTGCTTGAACTGATAAAGTAAAGGTCCTTTATCCTAAAAAATAATTTACCTTCTCCAAACATTGGGTAACAATGATTGGATCTGGCTCCCTCTTATAAATGACATTGTACAAGTGGTCAATAGTTCCCTGTCCATGTCCATTCCTAGGACACTGTATTGGAGCTTTGAGTTCAGGTAGTAGGCTGCAAGACATATCGTACTTGTTTTAATTAACACTCAAATAGTTGTACTTGGATTTAATTTTATAAGAATAAACAAGTTTTGAGGATCACACTTGAATTACATGCTAGATATAAATTCTTGCCTATCTGGTAATTCTATCTTTTCTCAATGATGTCAATATACTAATCAAGGTCCGCCGTGCCTACCACATCGACATACCAGTGGACGTCGATAACGGTTCGGTACCGGTTCGGACCGGACCGGTACCGAACCGGTACCACTGGTTTGGTTTGGTTCATGTATCCAAAAGTCTCCAAAAAAATTTGAAACCGGTATGGGCCGATACTGACCGGTACGGGCTGGTACCGATTTTTAACACCGAATCGGACCGATCAGAGCCGGTACTGGTTCGGTACGGGCCTGTTCAGCATACGTTGATACTAATCAACATGCTTTGGATTGCTTGCCTGATCTCAACCTTAGCAGTCATCATTAATAAGAAGCCCATTTGAGGGTATCTCCCACGATCCATGGTCCTAAGCACTTGATATAATGGTGCGATTGTCTTAACTATTCTCTCGACCCGTTTCCAAAACTGCCAGTTTCGATAGGTATAATCATATCCAAACAAAATAAATTGCTATCAAATTGAAGATAGCAAGTAACATGTATATCTTTAGACATTCTATTGATTTTACAAAAAAAAAATTGAACATCATTTTATTTATTATTATCTTCAATCCAAAGTTAGTTTTTGAATCTAAAAAATTACATGATGGACAAAAAATTATGATTTCTTCAGTGTTGTGTAGATTAACCTTAAATCAAGCAGCTAATCATACTAAATTTTGGAACAATCTCGCCTTATTTTCTCTATTATTTGCCATTTTTTTGCATGCAAAAGAAAAAAAAAAAGAGGAGGTTGAGAAGGGTGGAGGAGATTATACCTTAAGAAGCAAATTTTTTTATCTTAATTGGAATTTCTTCTTTTCTTCTCCCTAAAAATCAAAAAACAAGAGTGAGGGGGGGAGAGGAAGGAGGCAGGGAAGGCCTCTCTGCCTCCATACTTATGATTAGGGTGGTGTGGGCCTATATTGCTCCGAACCGAACGGAATTTGGCGGTTCTGCTTGGCTTAGGTCGGTTTAGGCTGATTCAAGGCATGTACTGAGTCGACCAGACAAACCGACCTAATAACTAACCAATATAGGTCGGTACATCCCGAACCTAGCAATTCAGGATGATTCAGCCTTGCCTGCTTTTTTTCCATATGTTAGTTCTATTTGCTCTCTCTCTCTTTTACTATATTTCATCCATTTGAGTCCATATTATGTGACGATGCATAATCTTATGTGTGAGGATATGAAAGACTAAGTCTATTCATAAATACCACGTTATATTCAAATATCAGATTTTGATTCTCTTATATTTTAAATGAATTTCTTCTCTTGCAGGTTGCATAGCAGATCCAAATGTTGATAATTTTACCCATGCAGTATATATGCGTTTTCAAAAAAAGGAAGACATTGCAAGGTTCTATGTTAACTCTTACTACTCTCGAGTTCTTAAGGAACACGTCACACCATATTGCTATGTATGCCCCAACATGTAATTACCTTTCCAGTCCCTTACTCTTCCTTTCTCTTGTATTCCTTATTCATTTTTTTCAAAAGATTCTGTCGAATTTTATTTTTTCTAAAAGATGTTATGTGTGATTATAATTTGTTGGATCTCTTAGGGATCAGTTTCTGTGGATTATGAATCTGAAGTAGAGGATGATATTCTTTCCATATTCCGGAGAGGAGAGGTAGGTGATCACATAGTTGTTAAACCCTTAGATACTTTTATTTTTTTATATATATGTCAATGCTGTTCTTTTGATTGATAGGAAATCAAGACAAGTTACGTTTTATTGCCATATAGCTGTTCACAAACTCTGTTGATATCCTTAAGCCATATAAAAGCTGCTTGATTTCCCAATTTTTCGATTCCCAAAATAACCCTCGGCTGTACTTTCTATAAGGGAATTCTAATTTTGCTGGACTTTGAAACTTTTTTACTTTTATGCTTATAATATAATATAATTATAATAGAATATAAACTCTATCAAAGTGGCTTGATTTCTCAATTTTTCAATTCCAAAAATAACTCTCAGCTATATTTTTCTAAAAAGGAAGTCTAATATTGTTGGACTTTAAAACTTTTTAATCTTATGCATAATAAGAGCTCCAAATTCAAAATAGTTTGTTGATTGCAGCAAAATTTTAAATTGTATTCAGATGAAAAAAATAATATACTTAAATAATTTCATGAAGTGATATAGTGCAATATTTAAAATTTATCCTTAGTCCTTAATCCCTAATATATATAAAAGTGTCTTGACTTCCTTGTGCAATTCCAAAAGAAATTGCTATCAAAGTGTCAATGGTGTAGAAACTTACCTTAAATCACTTAATTCCAAAATCATAGACTCGCCTTACAAACCTCTTGATCCCAATTGCAAGGTCTGCTATTATCGGTGGAGCACGACGCCATCATCACCGTAAGTACGATGTAGTCTAGGACTCTAGGCTATGACCACTTTGGCTGGAGCCATATTTCCACCCCTCAAATTCCGAGCTCGAGGTATGGTGAGCCTTCATGTAGCACGAATATGGAAGGAAGGAAAGGAAGAGAAGTGGGTATTGAATTATTGAAGTGGGTATTGAACCAGTTCAAACACGTCTAGGTTTATTATCAAGGTACGTTGTACCGGTAGGCATACCAGTCGCCTACCAAACCAGTACGGTTCCGGCTCAGACCGGTTTGAACTGTTACCGAACCGGCCAATGAGCAGCGCGTGCGGACGCACACCTGCCGTATTAAATGCCACTATGTAGCATTAAATGCGCTCGCGCGAGCACACTGTCTCGAAGAATCGCACTTGGAACCGCGCACTGACGCGGTTCCCAGCTCACGCCCGCGTGAGTGCACTGCCTCGGGGATCTCTCCCGAAACTGTGCGCAGGCACGGCTCCCCGCTCGCGCCAGCACGGGCGCTCATCTCTGCACGCTGCCCCGAGGGCGAGTACCGGTGCGAACCGATCCGGTTCGCACCGGTACTGGGCTTGTACCGCTCGGTTCCGGCCCCTTTCCACGCTTGAACTGGTTCGCACCGGTACCGAGCTTGTACCGCCCGGTTACGGCCCCTTTCCATGCTTGGACCAGACCGGACCGGTCAGGGACCAG
Organism: Phoenix roebelenii; assembly: GCA_025769935.1. NCBI lineage: Eukaryota > Viridiplantae > Streptophyta > Magnoliopsida > Arecales > Arecaceae > Phoenix > Phoenix roebelenii. The sequence continues at coordinate 19,797,626 of JAOXJJ010000481.1, forward strand.
ACCGATCCGGTACAGGCCGGTTCAGTATACCATGGTTTATATAGAGTTAAGCCAATGATGAGATACGCCTCTATGAGATCTATTCAGAATTTTTTAAAACAAATAAGAAGCCGAAGAACCTTTTTTCATCTCATGATCATCATGATAGCGACACATCAAAATTTTTATAATTTGAAGTTCATGATTTGAGAGAATAAAGCAATATCCAACACTGACAAGAATGCATAGAATCAAATTTCCATAAAAACTCTTTGATTATCGCTTTGGAAGACAAAACAAATCTCTATATGAAATAATCAAACATGATAAGATCATAACCAACGTCTGTTGTACCGGTACTGAGCCTCGTACTAGTTACTCGGCAGCATGGGTAGGTACGGCCCCTCGCTGTGCCATGCCGATCCAGTATTGACACAGTAGAGGCGGGGGAGAGGGAGAACGGAAGAGAAAAAGAGAGAGAGCGGGGGAGGGAGGGAGAGGGGGAGAAAGGAAGAGAGAGGCCGGCTAGCGAAAGTCGGGGAGCCTCCATGGGGAGGAGGCCTGGGAGACGCGGAGGCAGGGCTTCGCCTTTGGTCTCCTGTTTTGTTCGAAACAGGGGCGCAGAGGGGTCTCCTTTTATTTTTGCAGATTTTAAGTTGAAGTCAGTAAACCCATTGCTGACTTTAATTAATTTTTTTTATTTCAAAAAAAACTCTGCAAAAATAAAGGCGGCCACCTTTGGGCCTCTGTTTCGAACGAAACAGGGCACCAGAGGCGGAGCACCGCCTCCGCATCTCCCCGGCCTCCGCCTACCACCCCAACCGGCCTCTCTCTTCCTTCCTCTCCCTCTCTCCCCCGCTCTCTCTGTTTCTCTTTTTCCTCCTCCTCCGGCGACGGAGTCTCGATTTTGATGACGAATCGTCCCGGTGTACCGCTGGTACGGCTCAAGACACCCCGAACTAGGCAGTTCGGGACGTTTCCGCCAATCCTGATCATAACTTAAGATGTTAATCACATAATTTTCATGTAATTCACAGCATAATACATGATTTCTAATGTTTAAATAATTCATGTTCAATCCTATCATGATTATTTATCCACCAAATGAAACATGAAGGATGTGAAAATGCATTGAACAACATGCTAAATTACAGTCCCATAACCATTGTTACAAAACAGTCCCTGTCTGTCCTTAAACATAATTTCAAAAAGTTGCAAAAATTTACTTTCAGCCCTCTCATCTGTTCTCAGAATTTAACAGCAGTCCCTGCTATGCATTTCTGTCTCAGGTCAGTCCAGACTGAAAATTAAATGAACCAGATCAGACCTGGTTTACCCGAACCAAGCCTGATTTAACTTAATTTGGCTTTGTTTGGGTAAAACAGATGAATTTCGAGAGAGGGGCACACCCAAAAAGAGTTTAGTCCTGATAAATTGAAAAAAACAATAATCTATTCGAGGTAGAATATTGTTTGTTTTGGTCTCTATGTAATAGATCCCGGCGCAACTCAACTGGTTCAAGGTGATTTGGTTCATGCAAATCTAGAATGGGTTAATGATTTCAAATCCAATATCATAAAGAGTTTATAACTTAAAAAATATCAACAAATTAGATTTAATCATGCATGATGATGGATTCAGATTAGTTTGCAGGATGCAATGAGAAACCAGTCGTGATCCATTAAGAAATATAACAATGATCCACTAAAGAAAATTATGATCTACAAAATGAAAACATCATATCTCCTTTTCTTTCTTCTTCTCTCATCCGTACGGCTGGATGGGGCCGGCCATTGTCCCTGCTTCCCTATCAAGAGGGCGGATGGCCATGGCCGCCAAATTGGGGCTAGGCCAACTACAAAGATAGCATGGTGGCCCCTTTCTCTGTCAATCCATCATCACAATGTTTTTTAATGGGCAACAAGGAAGAAAGAATAGAGGGGCAAAGGCAAGCACAGGTGCTCTGATGCCAGTGTTATCTCAGTATAGATGGGACAGAAACCTACCTTGAATCAATTGATCCCAAGATCTTTGACTCGCCTTGTAAGCATCTTGATCCCGATCGCAAGTTTTGTGGTCATCGTGGAGCACAATGACATCACCATTGTAGGTCCGACAGGGTCTAGACTACGACCACTTTGATTGGAGCCATGTTTTAACCCCTCTAATCCCAAGTTCGAGGTGATGGAGAGCCTTCATGCAGCACCAGTATGGGAGGAAGAAGAGGAAAAGAGGGTATTGACTGAGTCTTCTCGATAACCCCTCTAGGTTTATATAGAGTTCAGCCAACAATGAGATAGGCCTCTACGAGATCCATTCTTTTTTTTTTTTTAAAAAATAAATAAATGACAACCTGAAAAGCCACTTCTTATCTCCTTGTAACAGAAATCTGGTTTTATTTTCTTCTCAGTCTCAATTTGGGGATAGTAAATTTCTGTTTTGATTCTTATCCCTCCATAAATTAATAGGTGTAAGATACTTTTAGTTGGTGACACTAAAATGCCCCTACTTAAGTGCATATTCCAACAAAAATAACCCTTGGCTGTAGTTTCTAAAAAAGAATTCTAATATTGTTGGACTCTGAAACTCCTAAATTTGTGCATAGCCCCATGTCTTCTATAGTCCAAGTTCAAATAATTTGTTGGTCTTGGAAAAATTTTAAATTTTATTCAGATAAAAATATTATGCTTAAATAATTTCATGAAACATATATTAATGCAAAATTTTAAATTTTATTTAGATTAAGATATAATATAGCAAACAAGGTATGCGGTACTGGTACCAGATCCTGTACCGAAATCCATTCCGGTTGGCCGGCGGTATGATATGGTATGGTATTGTGTTTTACAAAATAAAAAAAGAATCCTCTCGAGGCCCCTGTTTCGTTCGACATAGGGAAACCGAGGGTGAAAGTCGTCTTCCGGCCATCCTCCCCCTCCCTCTCCCTCCCTTCCTCTCTCTCTCTCTATTTTTCTCCCTCTCCCCTTCCTTTGAACTGAGGGGTGGAACTGTGTCGGTCCCCCTTGGTATGGCTCGATACACCCTGAACTGGGCAATTTGAGACGGTACAACATTCTATGATAGCAAATAAATATTAAAAAATTTCATGAATAAATCTTAATCCGAACTAAATATTTAATGGCTATGTGCATCTACATGTGTATTGATATAGCTATAAAATACTAGCAACAGTATGAGGAGTTTTTGTGAAATATCTAAATGTAGTGTCACTAGGTTTGCTTTGCAATCAATTCTCAAATATGTTTTTGCTTTCTAAATCTTGTAACTCAAAGTTTGGTGGGCAAATTGGTATGCTAATATAGTTGGTACTTCTTGAATCTTTTATCCAAATTTGGTGAACTGTGATGTCTGTTTCTAGAGAAATCCACTTTCACTTTGTATTGTTTTTTTAATTAAATTTTGTTTTCATTGTTTGAAATTAAACTTGTTGTTTATCTTTGAACAGGAGTTCAACCATGGCGTGGAGTGTATACTTTTGATATCTATCTTTGATACTGCACCTGGAGATGCTATTGAAGATGCATTAGCTACTCTTCAGAACTTGACTTTACAATTTCGTCCCTTTATTGTACAGGCAACACAAGGTATACAAAATAAGGACCGGTCACTTTACAGTTGTTGTTTTTGTGGTGCACGTGCACACATAATATTGCTTGTGTTATTAAAGGTATTTGTGCTCCTTTTCTATAAAATTTTGCACTCCTTAAGCTATCATTTTAGTGATTGGGTTCTATTATTGGGTTGTCTTACCACATGCCTCACTATTAAATTCAAATTATTAGTTGATTATTTTACAAGGACCATTATCATAATTTTCTTTTGGAAGAACTAGACAATCTTCATCAAGGTTTGTTGTTCTGGTCGGTATTGGTGCGTACTGACCGGACCGTACCAGTACATGGTATAAGGGGTGTACTGACACCCACTATGCCGAATTGGCCTCCATATCGGACATACTGACACTGTTATAGGATGGTATGGGGTCCGGTATTGAGATGGGTTGAAACTTGCTTCATCCACATATTTGTAGGTTTGAGTGTCATATTGTGGGTTTAGTGATAGAAATGAGAGCCCATGCAGATCATATAAATTATCCTAGTCAATGTGCACTGATTTCTTAAGTACAACTATGTCCATGGAACAGGAAGTCTTCAGTTTTCTAAAAAAAAAAATCATTTTGTCTAGGTTGATTCTTTATCTGAAGACATTGTTGGTAAGGTTACAAAACTGGATATCCCATTTGTCTACTGGTTTATGCATACATATCCTGATGCTGGAGTGAATACATATCTTTATAATTTTGATAGCTAAAAATACATAAAATCGAATTAAATTTGTCCATCCAATGAATGCATTGCTCCATGAACACAAATAACTTCAGGTTAGAAATTTTCTTCTTAGCTGAAATGTTAAAAAGCTTTTGAGGAATAAGAGGAAAAGAGGAGATAGAAAGCAAGAGGTTGCCTACATTCATCTACATGCACCATATCTTTGTATTTTTGACGGAGAAAAGTACATAAAATCAAATTCAATTTGTTCATCCAATGAATGCATGGCTTCATGAACAGAAATAACTCTGAGTTAGGAATTTTCTTCTTAGCTGTAAATTTCAAAAAGCTTTTGAGTGTTAAGAGGAAAAGAGGGGGTTAAAATGAAAGAGGTTGCCTACATTCCTCTACATGTGCCATGCCTAGGATGTTTTTTTCACTTCCTGGATGAGGGAGAGTTTGGAGCTTCATAGCTCTTCCTGTGGCCATATGGATCTCAGGTTTAAGTGCATGGTACCCTCTATTTCCTCATGGGATGTCTGCTTGTAAATATCTGATTTCTGCAGTCACAGTGTTGTAAGATGTTCAGTTCTCCTCTGTTCTCTCTGTTCTCTCTCCGAAGTAACTCATTTCTTATGCTAAATAAATGATTTATTAATGACTAATGATGTTAAAAAATATGTTCATGCTCTCCATCAATATGATATTCCATGCACTATATGCAACATTAAGTTCATCAGATCTCAAAAGAGGTAATTGCATTTCATTTAGGGGATTCAGATTTCAGACATTATGTTCGGGATGAAGCTTGCTAAAATTCATAATGACCGGCAGTGAGGTACATGGGAGTAATTTCTGTTCTGCTCTGCTGCAAATTAGAATCCATTAACAAACCAAGACACTGATTAAATTATTATGATCTCTATGTTGATCTATATGCCTGGTCAAGAAGTTTTCTTCTTGCCTCTGCTGACCAGCAGCCATGGAATCACCAGGCCCCTTATTATTGCCCAGTCATGAAGTGCAGTAGTAGGTCTCTTCCATTTCTGTCCACAGCTTCGAGGTCAACTTCACCTTCATGTTTGCTTCCTTGCTCCTTTCCATTGCAAATTTTCATGGCCCATGTCTTCATCTACTTGCTCCTCTTCAGGGTCTTTTACATTTCCAATTTAATCACGGTATCACCTTCCTTTTCCTGCACATAATCTCTGGCCAGCCTTTTTTTTTGGATCAGATGCTTATTCTTCTTCCATGAAATAACTTCAATGTTAGAGAATACTTGAATTTTGGGGAATAGTTTAGTCTTTTAGTTTCACTGTGTACGGAAATCTTGCTAAAAAAGCTAATAAGGCATATCTCTGGTGGAAAGGTGGGTTTCTCTTCATCCTGTGACCTTTTGGCAGTTTTGGTGGTGAATTTGGATGGACCAAGTAAGAGTTGAATTTAGACTTTTACTGAATCTGTTTTTGGAGTTTTAATTGATAAGGAACTGATCTTGGCTTTGAATGTTAATGCACTGATTTAAGTATCTATTTGAGACTTCAACTAGGTTGATGGATTTTTTAGAATTACAAGGAAGAACCACATTTAGATTTCTTCTATCTAGGATTATATTGGCTCATTTGATTTTTAAGCGAGAAAAATTAAATTGTCGATCAGACCCAAGCAATCATTCTTCCTGTTATTTTTATAGTGTTTGCATTTGTGGGTTGAAGCAAGGTAGTTGGAAAGGGATATGAATGGTTTTAGTATTCAGAATTTAAGAAATGTATTACAAGAGAATAAAATGGAGATTGTAAATTTTTTGGTCATGTAACTTGACTTTGAAGGAGTACTCAATGGAGGACTAATGAAATGCTTCTGATTAGGTTCATTCTTGGATGATAATGTTTGGCTTGGCATATTTGGTGTAGTTCACCAATGGATGGTTGTTGTCATATCATGTGGTGCATGAGACTAATCGAGTGGAAGGAGTATGTTATGACCTTGTGATCCTATAGACTGATGAATTCCTTCAGGAATCTATCTTTTGCCATCAACTTTTTCTTTTCTTAAAATTTGAATTATCCATGCAAATGCACATGAGTGCCAGCTATGATATGTTAGTAAGTTAATATTGTTTATTGGCACAATGAAACTTTGATATGTTGTATTAAAATACTGATCAAGGTAATAAGTAGATTAACTTCATGCACGTGCACAACATCTTCTAACCAACTAGGGTGATATAAATTGAAGCATGCCTTCAAACCGTGGGTTTTCATGATGACAATTGTGAACATATTATTATATTTTTATTATAGAAATGCAAGTGGGCATCTGTATACCTGCAATCTATCTTGCCAGCTGAAGCTATGGTAATATACGGCACATATTTTCATGAACATATCTTACTTTTGGATCGTGCATGTGGAAGTTTCATAGAGAGTTTTGAATACTCTTTCCGGTTTGTATCTACATGCTGTTACTTATTTTAATTAATGGCCTAAAGAACTTGAGTGAAATTAAATTATTTGATAGACTTGTGCATGAAAACCATAGACATTTGAAAGTTTTTCATGGACTTGTATCACCTATTTGATCGGATATGTCCAGTAAGATCTTCCCAGCTGTCATTTTTTTAAAATTCTAACTTGGCTAGGGGAGCAAACCAACAAGGTGTAGCTGCCAGTGAGCGCTGATTATACCTGTTTTTCAGGGTTAAGTTAAAACACGCTGGAGAAGGAACTAATTATCCTTAAAACAGAGATTAGGTTGTGCTTGCGACAGCTCCGTCTCTTTGAAATGCTTCTCTTCCGCTGTAAATTTAAAAAAGAAGTCATTTCTAGGAAGATCTTATCAGGATGATACTTCCAGCATCCAAAACACCCCCTTCCTGTGATGGACAACCTAGGCAGAAGGACAAACTATGAGATTTGGAAGGAAGAAGTCAGACAGTGGAGTAGGATTGATGGAGAATGGGGATGGTTAGTTTAGAAAGCCAAAGATTGAACACAAAGATCAGCGGGAAGAAAGAATTACTGATAGGTTTCAGATCTGCAAATATAGTCATTCCTGCAGATTAAACTTTTGACTGGAGTAGGACCCAAGGGTAATAGGTCCATCATATATGTACCATAAGAAAATGATGTTCTGGTTCTTTTATGTCTCTGGAATTTGTTTAGAATGGTTGGATCTAATCGGTGACCAGATTCAATCTGGAAGCAAGCTGATTGCACCAACATGAAAGTCTATTGTTATCTAGAAGCAGTGGAAGAGGGAAAAGGGACAGCGGTTGGTATTTCATGACAGCAAAAAGAAGACTAAAAGAAAGATCTAAAAGAGGAAACAGTAAGAGGAAAATAAACCAAAACTAAATATGGAAGAATGGAAAATTAGAAGATCAAAGCACAAAACTTAATAAAGGGAATGGTATCTATAACATGCCAGACTTACTTTGGGACCTAGGAATCAGGCCAAGGGTTTGAAGGCCTCACACCTATATTGTGAAATCATACCAGAAAATAAATAAATAAATAAAAATCAAAGGGTTCATCTATTCATTCATATTCTGCATAAAAGTAAAAGAAACCCTAAATATACTTTGACTGCCTATGTACCCTTCATAATGCACTATGTACCCTTCATAATGCACCAGTTAGTGCTTCCACGTCTGTAGTGTGAATAGCGGCATGAATAGTAACTGCTATACTATTTATCTTCTGCCATCTTGTTAGTGGCTGTTTTGGGTTTTATTATTAAGTCATGCCACATTATTGCCTCATCTTTGAGATCATTTAATCTCAACAGTACTCCACTTCTTTTCTTTGCTAGCATCTTTTTGATAATCAAGTTGAATAAGCCTTCAAAAAAAGGGGCCATTTGAAGACTTATTAAGACCCACTTAAGCTAAAGCTAAGTAGAAACAAAAGAAAAACACATCAAATTGTCAACCAAAAATAACTCTAATAAAAGTCCCCAATTCTGGTAGCATGCCACTGTACCATGACATGATCTGGGATATAAAAGATCCCACATCGGCTAGACTTGTTTTAGAGCCTGGGCATATGAGGCTGGTGTCTCCCAATCTTGCAGATGTATTTTGGGTGAAAAACAAAATAGGAGAGGGGTCTGAGCGACGCGCGTGCGGGCTCCAGATTCAGACAATATCTGGCAGGGGAGCTCCGTGTTTCTCTTTTATGTCCCCCCACGTGGGCACTGGGTGCCTCATGTGCCCCGTGCAGGCGGGGGCGTAACATTTGGTATCAGAGCCGAGGACAGTTCTAGTCCGAAGATGGGTGAATGAAAGATCCCACATCGACTAGACTCGTTTCAGAGCCTGGGTATATGAGGTGGGTGTCTTCAAATCCTGTAGACATGTTTTGGGTGAAAAACAAAACAGAAAAGGGGTTTGAGCGGCGCATGTGCGTGCGTGCGGGCCTCGGAACCGGATAATATCTAGTAGGGGAGCCCCATGTTCCCCCCTCATGAGGCCGCCACGTAGGCACTGGGTGCTTCATGTGCCCTGCGCAGGTGGGGGAATGACAGGATATCCATTAATAGCTTCTGCAAAGTTGTCTCACATTCTGAAGCCTTTTTTGTACATAAATATGATCTAGTGGTTGGGACTCATTCAACTTTATGGTTCGGCACTTCATTCTCCTGGCTTAATAAGTATATTAGGAAAATGTCATGGAAGCTTTGATTATGCTTGAAGTTGGCTACTTATTTATAAAAATAATTTTGGAACCTTTCTGGTTAGTAGGTTTATTTTTTTTTTGCATGTCAAAGCGCTATTTTCAAAGATCAACGTAGTCACCTGGTTTGCTGCATTAATGAAATATGGTCAAAGCTGTGATTTGCCTCCAAGTTGACTAGAATGAATCCAAAATAACATATTTTAAACACCCTTAGTTTAATGGGATTTTGCAGACTATACAAGAGAAAAGTACAACAATTACTGATAACGTAATTTAAGCTACTGCTATGCAAACCCACTTCTTAGTGCAAACTGCAAAGTCTTGGTTTGGTGGTCTAAAGCAAACACTAACAATTAATAAGTGTTCATCGTGGATGCTGCATAAGAGTGGTGGCTAACCTTATCCAGAGCTATGATAATTATGTATGGAGTTGGAAGACCGACTCTATTTGATGACATCTCATGTTAGATGTTGAAATGCACTTATCACACACATACATGCATATGTACATGTACATTTATTTACGTGCATGTGCATATAAAATGCATGTACATATGTGTTATTGTCCCTCAGGAAACAGAGTTTAGATTTCATAAACTTTCTATATAAGGTTTGTCTGATGGATCAAAATATGATCCAATGGAGTTTGAGAACTTTGTATGACCAAGCATTGCTTAGTGTCAATCCTATATGAATTGGTTTTGGATCCCCAAGGAAGGCAAAATGGCAGTTGATAGGAATTCCATGAAACCTAGAAGGCTATTTTATTTGCAGTTTTGCAGCCAAGAAGTATCTCTGATTTATATTTATGAACTCTGAGAGTTTAGCAGAAGAGGGATTTTGTTGATTCTTCTGCACTTCAATAAAAACAACTTGCTATCAATCTCTCAATTTTATGGTAATATGTGGATTTTAGAGTAGATTAAATAATTTCTATAGCATGAGCAGCACCAGCAACAACAAGAATATTCTTAGTGGTAATAACATTACATTGCTCGACATTTATATTGCCATACAAACGCATGAAGGTGGATATGTATGCTTTTGTATGTATCTTATACCTTTTTAACATTTTGTTAGTCTCTATGACCTTCACGTTTCAAAACTGGATCAGAATATACTGAGTAGGACAATAGAGGTTTTAATGTAAATAATTGGTATTCAGTTGCTTGATGACTATTTCAGTTTATTTTTCCTTTTCTTTGGGGCAAGGTGTAATTGTATGATAAGACAGTGGGTCAAATCAATTTGGCTTGTTCAGCCTGACAAGTCATGTTAGAACTGATATGCTAGCCATTTAATAATACTACAAATTTTGCATAATTCTCTTTCTTTATATTTTCCTACTTACGGAATTGTGTTCATATTGCTCTTAAGTAGACGTACTTACATTTCTTGTATATGATAAATTATCAGGTTATAATCTCAAACTCACAGATAGCGAGTACACACATGGTGCAGTCATACGCTTTCCATCATGTAAGCACGATGTTGTGGTTTGGTGTATTTTTTTCCTGCATTTCTTAATAGTTGCTGGCTGTGATGTTGGACAGCTCTTTATAGGAAGTGTCAGCCAACCTTTTTAAGTTTTATACCATATAGATGAAGCGAGGGTTGTTGTAAATGGTTATTGACATGCTGTTTCCTTCTTTGATTTTTTCTTCTGCAGTTGAGGCTTTGGAGGCATTCAGGGAAAGCACAGAATACAAGGATGTAAGGGCCATAAACCTTTCGATTAGGCATCTTGCTCCCTTAGTTATTATCATTTCATCTATTTGGTGTGTTCATTCAGTAAACAGTTTTTAGTAAATTTTTTTCATGGCCTAATGTTGGAAACCTATGCTTGTAAACTAACCTGAGATGTCAGCTTTGGCCAATTTCGTCTGATCTTGTTCCATTTTACTTGAGTTGAGATGTCTCCCAGTTGTCCAAGTATTCATTATGTCCTTCCTAAGTCGCAGATGTGCAGTTGTTTGCTGGATTCTTATGCTTCATGCATGTGTATGCATCAGTTCTCCAAGCTCAGGTGTATATATGCACAATAAACTGTGCGCTTCGTCAGGGCATATGCTTAAACTATACAATATTGTGGCTAAAATCAACATTCTTGTACCGTATTGCATCAATGCAAGCTTGATCCCATGGTCAAACCTGGGCTAGATGTTTCAACACCGGTATCCGGCTATACCTTAACCCTAATTTTTATCAACTAACATATGGTATAGCCACATAGGCACAACTGTAATGGTATGCAGAAGCATTTAGGCATGGTACAGATTTTTATAGGCTAATGTCTACCTAACTTGATTTTTTTATTATAGTAAGGGACCATCAGTACAACCTGCCACAATTATCACAATGACTGCTTGATGAAGGCAATCACTTCCTCACCTACCCTGACAACTGAATTGAGTGATTGACGTTGTTACACGTAACTTCCTTTGTTGCAGCATCCTGATCACTGATTGTTTTATCCTTTAAATTTCTTACCTTACTCATCATTCAAATACTTTCCGTCTTTTTCATGTTCCAGTTGCACAGAACAGGCCTGTTCAGGGCAAAAAATTATCCTACTGAGATCTTCTGTAATTTTTCCTGCATTATGAAATGCAGATGTGGAGGTTGAAGTTCCGTCCAATCATCAGAAAAGCTGTTCTGACACATTTTTCGGTTGATCCTGTGGGCACTGAATTAATGTAGTATAGCTCAACAGTTTGGTTTTTCTGATCTTCTGGATCAGGTAATTTATACATCAGAAAGTATACTGAATAATATTATTTAGAAAATTATTTTTCAGTAGGATGTTCGAATTTACATTTGCTTGCAGTTTTTTGGTCCTCGTGAAAGCCCTGTGTGTAAAAACAGATATTACACTCTTGGAACAGCATGAAAGAACCAACATGCTTCATAAGACAATCATTAATTTTTTTACCTGTCTTCTAAACAAGTCACTACATCATCAACTTATATGATGGTGCAAGTTCTGTTTATGGTATTAGATGAGTACCACATAGAAAATTGCAAGTATGTCTCTCCTCCCTAAAGAAAAGGCAAAATGTTGGATGTGTTCTGTTAAATTTTTTTTCTGAAATTTTCCAATTCATCACCTAATATGATGAGCTAGTGTTTTAAAATCCATCAACCTGAAAAAGGCCAAGTTAAAGTTTTGTTGGTTTTTGAATCCACTCGACCTTTGACCCAGAGTGCATCAAATTTCATTCAAGGATCGGTACATGACAGGGCTGCAAACGAACCAAGGTGTTGATGCATATCTTGGGATTCGCTCAACTATGGGCTTGTGCAAGCTTGGCTGTCCTAAAAAAATATAGATCAGGCTCCTCTTTTAGGCTTGGCTTGTTAAAGAGCTGAGCTTGAATATCAATTGGCTTACATAGACGAATAAAAGCTCAGCCTCAGCTTCAAAGTACTTATTTATGTAGATTACAAACCGAGCTTGAATAATTCTGATTGACTTAAGCTTGAGATGGGCTTCAACACCTTGCTTATACGATCGAGCCATACGCAAAGAGCATAAAACTACCCAGGTTTCTTCTCATCCGCTGCTTACCAGCCAAGTCAATTCAGAAACCCAGCAACCTTGGATCAACTTGGCTGACTGTTGAGCCAAGTTTTGATATAAATATTCATCTTACTCACTTCATTTATAAAACTATAACCTTTGCTATATCTTAAAGATACATAATAAGATATGATTAAGATATTTATGGGTTTTAATATTCCAACTGAAAGTTATAGATTATTGTACTCTTCTCTTTTCTCCTGGTTGTTGCTCTTGCCACCTTCACTTTCTGCCGAAGCCCCCAACATTTGTTCTGCTGGGCACCTTCTGCACCCACCTTGTCTCGCTAACTCAATGGTGTCTCTCTTTATAGTTCTGCTGTATCTTTTATTCTCTAAATCCGCCTGGGGTTTCTGCAGCTCGAGCTAATACATGGATAGCTCATCTGAATCTTCCCTTGCAATTAGTGCTCTCAGCTTTGCTAGCTTCAAAAGTATCTTTTGTTACTTAGCAATTTAGTTAAAAACTTGGCCATTAAGTTTAAGCCCAAATCCACGGTTTGGCTGACAAATTGAACTGTGGCATAGTTTTTATAAATGTATCTAGGTGAAATGCTTATTGTTTCCATTTAAATACTTTCAACATATGCCCTTCCTTGTATTATGTAGTTTTAATTCTTTTATATTTTCCTGGTCATTTTTTTATTTTCGAAAAAAAAAACATAGAATTTCCAATGTGACTCAGTTTTACATATATTTAGTTTCTAGACATGCACTTGCATTTCAATACATGATGAGGTAATGTGGTTGGCAGATGCTTTTATCTAGTGAGTATCTTGGGATTTTTTGTTTTATTGCAATATGTGATGCCTCCTTTGCTATGCTTGTCTATACCAGTCGTAAGGTAGGAACAGCTGAAAATATAATTTCCTGTAAATGAGGTCATACATAACACATGCAATATAAGTGTGTGTGTGTGTGTGTATGTTTATCATTTGGTGGCCTAGCATTCATGACAACAATTGATTCTCTTTTCTTCCCCATGCATAATAGCTCACACAAATACCCTTACTTTCACTAGTCTTGGTGTGTGTTAGTTCTGGAGCCATTAGCCCAATATTGAAGCAACCATCAAATGTCAACTAGTTTCTCTATTGTCTCAGTTTTGGCAAGCCATATCGTCGTCATGCTATCGGCACACCTGTGGTGACTTTAATATGTATTTGTGCTCATCTTCAGGGGATCACTGTTCATTCAAGTTTTTCTATGATGACTCACCCAAATAAATTTAGGAAAATGCATTTTAAAAAGACATAGTAGCTTCAACAATTTCTCTGTCATTTTTCCCCTGTATTTCATTCTTTTTCAGCGGTATCTATTTCTCTTTTTCCTCTCTTTATTAATTTCTTTTTCAAATGAAGCTTCAGAATAGGGACATATATGCCATGGAAGTTGAAAGTTAAGAGTGGACTGATGTCAGATCAACTCATAAAAGGAGAAATAGTTGGATAATCCCTCAAAAGTCTAATGCTTACAGTCAACCTTGTACACCTTTCAATGCTTTGGGTTACCAGAATTTGCTCTCTGACACCTTGGTACTGAGTCAGACACTGGATACTTGTGCTTGGATGCAAGCTCATTTCTGATTTGTTAGTTCAAGGGTGTATGCATATTCGTACTGTGTGACTCATATTCATCTCAAATTCACCCATGTTCATGCATCAATGATCATCTTCTGCGTGAACTTAATGCTTGCTGTTTATTCAGACCAAAGATGTGTTATAACTTTCATCCCAGTGTGGTTTTGTATCTTCATTCTCAAACATCATTTGTGTCCTATGATTTTAGGATTAGTTCTCTGTCAAAAAGTCAGGATTGTTCACAGGAAACATAACATGAGGACTCTGCGAAGACAAATCCTTACCATTTAATCTGGCTGATTATTTTATTTCAAGTCCAGTTCTATATGTTTTTTAGGCATATTTTTCTATACAGTTTTTCATGGTTATCCAAATTCTACTTTGCTAGTTTGTGTTCTTTGTTTGAATGGTAAATCATTTTTTTTCCTTCTACAACTGACGGCAATGGCTTACTCACATGTTGATGTTACCTCATTTGCATTAGTATGCACTTTGCATGTAATTTTTCCATGATTTAACATATGATATGTCCATAAATTGCAGAACATGCGATTATGGTAGAATTGACTTTCATTTTGACAACTTTTTGGAAAGAAGACAAAGGATTCTAAAAGTATTTAAGGGAAAACAAATTCTATTGTTTCTTTCTGTATTATATAATTCAATAGAAACTGGACAAGGTTTTCAATTTTCTTCACCTCTCACAGTAGTGGAATAAAATAAGCAGGAAGTTCAGATGCACTCTGATACAGGAACAAAAAACCAGTCTTCTGTGTTTGAGACTTCACACCAGAAACCTTATTTGTCTTTATCTCATTACTATACCCAACAGAAATTGCCGACTAAAACCCGCTTCCATCATCTGCTTTTCTCAAACATGACATTTTTTTATTAGAAAATAAATAAAGAAATAAGAGAAGCCATCTTCCCCCCTTTGCTTTTTTCTCTGCTACTGTCTTGACATCTATTATGCTTCAATTCTCAGACAATGAATTTACTGCTGCAGGTGCTGTCAGACCATTGCTGAATGCATCGGCGCAAACTATCCAGTGAGGAAAGCTCTAATCTCTTATGCTTGCTGCCTGAGTTGTTACTAACTGTCTTGTCCTAATTTCTGTATCCAGTTATGCAAATACTTCTATAATTTCTTTATATAGGAAAAAAAAGAAGAAATTCTAAAAAAATTGCACTCCTTTCAACTGTAGTATACTTGTCTTACAGAAAGCAATAATAACAAGAAGTTCAATTGTATAAACTGCAAAGAAACCGTGTCTCTTGACCTCTAGAGGGGGAGGACTTGGAACACAGGTTGAACCTTATCAGTTGTGCAGTGGGTTTGGTCCCTGAGGCACCAATCTCTTGGACACCCCATATATGGGGCTGAAATCATCATCATCGTCGGGCTCTTGCGAAGGAGATATGTTGGAGAAATAACCCATGCTTGGTGCGGAGTGCTCACGTCCCCACCTCTGTACCTCTCTGTTCATAATTCTGCGGCCATGACTGAAACTATCGAGCGGCACAATGAGCAGAAGTAGGAGGAGGAAGAGGAACATCGGTGGCAGAGTAGAACTTTGGGTTCTCATTCTTGTAATATGAGAGGTACAAGAAGCTGCAGACAGGAAGAGGGAGAGAGGGAAGGAGAGCAAGATTGAATTGAGCTCAGGAGGGCTATAGACAGGTGGGGAAGTCTATTAATATAGAACCTGCTCCTGTGGTGGGGAGAACACAGCCAAGTAGGCAAAATAAGCTACTAGGAACTGTACCAAAATATCCTTCCATAGTTTTCAAATTGCCTTCATCTTGCTTAATAGCTTCTTCTAAAGTTCAGGGGTCAATTTTGGCAGCCTCAAATAAATGTAATGACCTAGTGATTGAAGGTGGGGAAAGTCTATGTGTCATAGACTATTGGTGTTTGACTAACATGTAGAGGGGAAGATCCTCTATTTCCCATTTGGCTTTATTCAGGTTATGGGCTGAATATTAAAATCTATAGTAGTACAGATAATTGTCATAATCCTTATAAAATTATCTTCTTAGCTAGATCCATGTCACCTTATTGATGTGTGCATTGGAATTGAATACTTTGCATTATATAATCAGCTATCAGACCATTGTATTGAACACATATGGCCATTATGTGAGATCACAGTCTACTGTATAAGGTGGACTCTTTTGAAATTATTGTAATCGACGGTAAGTCCGATACCAAGATAAGCTAAATGCGTCGATCATCACGTCATGAAGTGCCCGTATGGAGTAACTTGTTTAGCTGTTCGTTTGGTCGGCTTGGGACCATTGTGGTACCTCGATCATTAATCTAGATGGATGATCGGGTTATACACGATTCCTGTGGGTCAACTATATTTATCACCACCATCATCTGATTGGTGGACCCCTTCAAAATCCTCTCACGAAACAGCTTAGAGTGGTGGTGATTGATAAAGGCATTTAGAAGGATGGAATTGATGCTGGCCATTGGGTTGGTTATGAGGTTATTAGGGTTATTATAAGCTATTGATGAAATCACTGATTGCAGAGAATAGACAGAGGGTCTGCCGGCTTTGGTGGGCTCCAGCTGGGAGAGCCCCACGTAATCTTTATAAGCATTATGGGCTGGCAACTCATTGTCAAAGGGTTCTAGGTGACCTAAAAAAAATAAATGTCTCCAACCAAAAAAACAAAAGGAAAATTAAGTGGCCTCAGGCCGACATTTGTTTATATATAAATTATCATGCATGGTACTTATCCTAACCCTAATGATATTTTCAAGCATGCTTTGATGAGGCATATACTTTTTATTTGATTAGCTTAGCTCGCGGCATAATATATATTATATTTTGAGCTAACAAATTGACTTTGTATTATTATTTCTTTTTTCGGATAAAAAAAGCTCAAAACATAAACATAATCTAGTATGATGACTCCGACTATTCAATATTAGTTATCAGAGCTCCATCCCCGACCGGTGTTAGCTTTCTTCTAGAGCTCTTGTAACAAATATCATTGGTCGTTTGAGTTGCTCTCTTTACCATGAACTCAATTCATATCGCACATTTTTACCACTTTGTTCTCAAAACTCAAAACAATTAGAGCGTTTCCACGAATACTGTGTATATATTGTTGTTCGTTTAAAAAATAAACAAAAATCTTCAAGTCCAAAAGATATGGGATGATTTTCTTATACTTCAACATAAAAAAGAAAGAAAAGCACAATCAATACTTTCACCCTTCTTCCTTCTAAATAATAATATTGAGGTTGTTGAAGGGTCAAAACATGGAATCTTTCACTTTTCAAATGTCAATATTTGTCTCTAGCTGGTCTTCTTTTTTTTTTTTTTGGTGCAGCGGCGTTTCACTACATGTGGCCGTGAGTACATCCAGGATAGCCACAATACAAAACACGCTCTAGTGCCAGTGGCATATGCTCCAAGACCTCCTATGAGACGGCTTCAGAGTGGTGCGCTGCAAAAGAAGCGATTCAGTCCGTCTTCTAAAATACGTGCAAAACTCGGAAAGACTCAAACTCCTCCATAAAGAAGAAAGCAAAATGAAGGTTAGATAACAAGTAAAAAGAAAAAGAAAAAAGAAGCTAATTTTAGCCAAAGTTGAGAACCCAATCATCACATCAATGCAAGCCTCCGTAGCCAGCGGCCCATGGATTTCACTGTGTGGATCATTGTGCTGCAGTCTGTGGTGGGCCTGATGAAGGCGATTGCTGAGGCACCAACAACCATCCTATAAAGGTGGATTTAATTGCAGTGTCTGATGCCATGACTGCCTTCACACTCGATAGGCGTTCATTTGATTTGAAGCCAAATCCACCGGCTTCCATAATTGCAAAAAGAATGATAAGATCCCATCCCGAATCTTACAGGAGGGGAGGAGATGTGGCGATTTTGGGACTGCGTACGCCCACCCAACCCAAGCAAGCGGTTAATGTGATGGGACGTTGCTCCGTGCGTCCACGTGTCCATGATTACAACCATCTGATCTTGATAGAAGACTTCGTCGTCGCAGGTAGACAGCCATATAGGATGGTAGCGTTGCTACAGCTGTGAAATTAGTTGTTAACATTTGTGCGGATGATGACCGCCATCATGTGTGTTATGTGATAATTATAACGTTACAATTATATGACAATTCTCCGATCTAAAGACTACGATTGCTGGATCCAGAGAGGATATGGTGACACGGATAGGCGTCACCTCCTACTCCAAAATATTCGAGTCATGATGAAGAATGTTGCTGAGTTCCAGACTGGCACATTTATAGAAAAGCTAACGGGGCTTGAGACTGGATGGCCTCGTATGTGGCTAATCATTCTGAAAGCATTCTGTGGGTCGGAGAAAGAGAGTTGTCTAGCGCACTTTATGATTTGTTGTTTTTTGACTTTTCTGGATGTAGGGCCATCTTAGGAAGCGGATCTCTTTGCTGAAGAAGGTCATATCCTAAGAAGCACTGAATTAGACTCCTTGAGAAAGCCCTAAAGGCAGAAGGGGCCCTTGCTTCAAAAAAGCACTAGAGGTGGATGAGCCATCCACTATAGCAAAAAAAAAAACAAACAAACAAAAAAACAACTCTACAAGTATTATATCTAGTTAAAAGCTAATTACAGCAACCTACTACAATGATAGTGCATTAATATATTTTAAAATATGCCTCACTCTTGAATATTTTGATATCCATTTTATACCGGCGAGCTTACATAGACGAAGCTTTACAATAATTCAGATGGATTTTATCTGTAAAAAAAAGAATAAATTTTTTGATTGACTGCGAAGATTATCAATCCTGATGAGAAATATATATATATAAGGCTTATACAAACGCGCATTGTTACAATGATAAAATCCTTCTGTTCGATATCTATGGAATCATTCTATTTCTGAACTAGAAAAGCGTTACGGTCATATTGGTTACCATACAACAAACGATAGGTATTTTATTCTAATTCAGTAGTTATAACCAAAAGTTATGTTATTCTTATCCAATATTTTATGATGTTTTTATCCAATACTTGATGATGAAGATGATGGTCGAGGTTATCTGCGAGACCGTAGTTGAATGCCAGTATGGTACAGTATTTTCAATGAGAATTCTACAACATGTACACGGTAAATGAAGTTAATACATGCTTCCCATTTTCACTTCTTCATAATACCTTGACATCTTGAGAAATCATAACAGTGACAGCAAAGAGCTTAAAAAAAAAGATAACCAGAAGTTATAAAGACTTGGAGACGTAACTTAGGCAATTGGCATGCATGATTCGCTGCAACTGCAATTAAGAAGGGATGCAGGTTTCTACTTGCCACCTGTCACCACAACTTCCTACTGCTCCCCCACCATTAAGGGGTCTCTCTCTTGCTCTTTGCCTCTGCAAATAATAATGGTATCTTTTTCTCCTTTGCATGCTTTTGCGTGCATGCAAAGGCAATGAAGACTGAATAATGCATGCATTTTAGTGCCTGTGACAACTTGTATTAATGCTTTTGTGACAAACTGTTAATGGTTTTGCTAGCCTTTATGATGTGCCTTCTTCTAGTGTTTGAAGAAGATGGAGAACTAATCATGATACTCTTAAGCACAAGGGATGTGATGTGTTATGGTGCTATAATACCTGAAAAGTTATATGGATCGAAGAGTTGAGAAAATAAACATAATGAGTCACGATATATATAGAGAGTAATGAAAAGTGATGACTGATTAGATCCTTTCTCGTCAATTGCTATATATGTCTATGCACCTAGTACTCCATCTATCACAAGTGATGCATAAAAAATCCAAGATCCATAACACAGGAGTCATACTGTATTGCTCGTACCAACGTTAGAGGTCTCTCTATGATGACTCGTGCGGGCGTGTGTTTAATCCCACATCGTTTATTTGCTAGGTAGATCTTGCGTACTTATGTAGGATCAAGCAATCCAAATAATACCTTCCGGCTAGCCTTTTTGAATAACATCCTGAGTTGTTACAAACGGTATCAAAGCGAATCCGGCTTATGATCTATATAGACTAGGGACGTTGATGAGGACGCTAGAGCTTAAACGAGAAGAGTATATAATAATCGGTGAGGATGTGTGTTTAGTCTCATATTGTTTATTTGCCAGATAAATTTTAGGTATTTATATAAATAGCAAGCCATATTTACAACCACTGAGTCCCATTACGTAAGGTCGGTTGTGATAGGTGTTTGGCATTTAACGTTATGTACGTGTGGGCGACTATCTAGTTCCCTGCAGGGAAGAACTTGTGCATGGTTGTTTCCAATGCGAATTAAATGGCAAAGGATGCTCCTCTGAAGTTGATATAACAGGAATTCTTTTGGTCTTTATGCCCAATAACTCTATGTAATTTCTGTGGGTGAGAGTTTCAATGTTCTGATTAACAAATTAGACCTCCATATTTCTTTAATATTGCTCTTTCATAAGTCATATTTCTTTTGCTTATTTTCTTTATTTTATAATAATCTATGGAAAAATATATCAATGAGCGATCCTCTCCTACTTTCCTATACCATTCGATCTTCACAAATTACAAGCATTCACCATGATCATGAGTTATCAGTTAACTGTTTTGCAAATGATATGCCTTGTTCATAAATATCTACCATTATGCTTATATAAATTTATATATTATCAGTTAATGATGGCATGAGTTGCTTGGTCATTGTTGATAGTTGTCACATGCATCTCAAGTGGATACAAGAATACTTTGAAGTACCTGAAATAACTTCACCTAGGTAAATTTGCACTATATAATCGCTTTTAACATTCAGTTATCTCACAATAATTTTCTATTTTAATTTTAAGAACTAGACTCTTTCATCTACATATATCTAGTCTCATTCAAGTTCTTTGTTCCAAATGTCAAAGTTTTTTTTTTGGTCTAGAAAGCAACCTGACCGACTAATCCACAAGCATGCCATTGTCAACAGTTCGGCGTAAATTAAAGCAGATAAGCTGGCCAAGCAAAGTCTTCGACGATGAAAAATTTTAATAAATTTTAATGCCTAGTGTAACATTATCATTGGGCTCAATTTTTTGGTGTCCAGAAGAAGATCCTCCATGTATCCATGATTCCATGAAGAAGTCCCATTCCAAGGTAATTCAGTCTAAAGATAAGGCAAGCTATGATGAAGGATTACAGAGTCCATTCCTCTGGAAGCAGAGCATTGACCCAGTGGTTGGAGTTGGTGATTTATGGGCCCACACAGCAATTTGAGGTGAACATCAGTTTTCCTGAACGTGGTATCTGGATCACAACGCAATAAAACCCACTACTATATATCAGAAATGGCTGGCTCCATTAACACTATGATATGACCAGGAGTGCAGTGCTGTGCTTTGAGTGGAGGTGTGATTCAGAGATCATTGGATTGCATGATGGTTTTGGGAATTGAATAGTAGGTGGTGCCTTTGGGACTGCTCCCATCCGTAATGGTTGTTTCAAGCCCTCTGACTTTGACTCCATTTCACTCCCTTGGCTTGCTAGAAAGAAACTCAAAGGTATATCCATCCATCCATCCATCTATCTATAGATACACATATAGATATAGATATAGATATACTTTATGGCAGCTCAGTGGCTTTCTAGGTCTTATCTTAGACTACGTATAGTTTAAAATTTAGCTATCTAGAAGTTGCACGAAAGACCGATATCAGGACTAGAGCCAATTTTAGGAGTTGCGTAACTTCCATGGATTGGTCATTAGAAATTCTTAGAGATTTGATAATTTGTACTTAAGAATCGGTTAAGCATCGTATTCGTGGGATAAAGGTAGGTAGGATATAACTTGATTTTGTTTCTAGATTGTGTCGCTAGCCATGTAAACTTGGTCAGAAGCCCACCGACGTGTCGGCAACCGTTGTTTGCTCCAACTTTTAGATTTTGTCTCGAGTTATTAAATAACTCAAATTAATATGATTAGTAGACTTTTAAGTCCATTGCTTGTGTGAAATCTATGAGTCCACATCCTCTTAAGTTCACCAACTAGACTTGGGAGTCAAGTTGGGCAATTGCAAGCTGCCTGTGTTTGGTGCAATTGGGATGTTATAGCAAGATCCGTGCTCTACATGGGACAGTGGTTCATGCAGTACACGGTCTCATTGAATCACAGCCGTTGTGCAAAACATGGATGGCTATGGTTGCCCAATTTGACTTTCAAGTTCATTGAGGATTTGAACTCGAAATCTATATCCTTGCATCAATTATTGGGTGGATCACTCATCATTTCTATACCAAATTTGCAAGCATGAAGCCAACTAGGTGCAATATGAGCATTGTTGGCTTCAATAATTCCAAGAGAAGGGTTTTTATTTATTTATTTATTTACATACTTGCTACAGCATCCTCTTCCTCTCAAAATCTATAAATGAGCAAAAAATATCATTTTTCCTACGACCGTCAATTTGGTTGGTTTTTTGCGCCCAGTTTTGGCGTAGCAGCTATATTTCGATTCATTCTCTTCTTCCAAGAAGTTCGTAATTGGATATTGAGCCCATTTCATACGATGGAAATTGCCGGAGTATTAGGTGCAGCTCTATCATGCGCTATTCATGGTGCTATCATAGAAAATACTTTATTCGAAGATGTTAATTCTCATTAAAATGGCTAATAATAACTATTATAATAGTCAATATTTTTTTGTTAAATAAACTTAGTCTAGGCAAAATTAGGCAAGCAACAGACATTATTTTTGTTATAACGGAAATAATAATATTCGAGGATGACCATTATTTGGGATTTTGGTGCTATCCTTTTTTTCTCCCTTGTTGAGCCTATAAAGCTATGAAGTCTTCTTTAAATATTTATCTGTACCATTTTTCAACTCCATGGGCTTTATTTCCTCTATCGCTTTTGTGACCCACCAAGGCCTGTTAAGTTGATTTTAGTGTGATGGCATGTTCCTTCTGCACCTGTCTCCCTTTCTGCGCTAGCAAGAAATGGGACCAGGATTTGTCTTCCCCCCCCCCCCCCCAAAGTCAAAAAAATAAAGAAGCTGGCGAAGAGAGTATGGAACATCCGCTTGGTTTCCCTAGAGGAACCCACCAGAGTGATACGCCACATAGAAGGTTACTCAATCAGCTGTATTGTTCGCTTTCCGATAAATATGGATGGCCTGAAAGGAGCTACAGCCCCCCGCGAGCCTCTGAATGTCGTGGAGCAAAAGCTTCCCGTTCAACGCAGTATGCCGACCTCTAATTCTCCTTTGAGGGCTGTGGGATACAAAACTTGTTAGTATGAATAAGAATTGCTTGAGTTTTCGGTACATAAAAGCATGATCTTCCAACCAAGCCATATTCACGGCATGTTTCACCAGTGTCATGTCATGTCCCCCTGAGGATACATCAAGAAATCCAAATTTATTCATGTCTAGGTAATGCCACTTTCACATGCACTATGTGGGTTTTGAAGATTGTTACATTATGTTGCTTCTGCTGCTATTTCTATTTGTTGTGCTTCATCGTTCTTTTTAAACATCTATCAACTTGGTTAGTGTAGGCTTTACTTGTTTTCAATAGTATTTGCCTTCTGTTAACATAAAATATGCTGCATTTTCCCCCTAGATGTAACTTGGAAGATGAAAGATGTTATTTTGTTGACTTATCATATGAAAATTTAGCTTCTAAGCAGGACTTAATTTGTTGACTGAGTTCGGTATATGCAGCTAAGCATTAATAATTTCTCGTGTAGTTCTCCACCGAGATATAGTCTTTTGATGCTTGTAGGCCCCCTGCAATCTGTTTGTGGAATCCATGCATGTTGGATTGAAGGTATATCTCATGGCAAAACTGCACCACTAGATGAACTACAATTTCAAGGTGTTTCCAACCCAGGACTCCTAAGGAAGGTAAACTACAACTCCCAGCAATTTTGCTACAACCCAGGACTTCTGAAATAAAAATTCAGAAGAAAAGATATAGGTCAAGAGAACATGATAGCCGGAGCAGAAGACCAAGTGCAGAAGAGTGAATTAGGTTCAGAACAAATTTTCCAAAACCTGTTTAAGTTGCATACACCTGGGATGAGTTAGTAACCTAGCTTACAGCAGGAACATGTATGGATGGGTTCCAGAAGATGAGGGATTTAGAATAGTCTTGAGCAAATAAGTTCAAGTCATGCCCTTTAGCATGGAGCACATTTTCTGGCAGCTACGGCCTTCCAAATTGGTATCAAACTGCTCATTAGAAAACTTGGGAAGCCCTACAATAACTCAAGGTCTGGGCTCCTGCAATTCACAACATAAGTTGATGTTGGTCTGTTCCTACAGATGAGAAGAATAGGCAAACTAATATAGTTTGTATTTTTTTGTTTTTTTGTTGTTGTCATCTTCTCTTTTTATCTGACAATTTTACTGTTATTGGGTGATAGATACCAAAATTGTAGAAACAGTAGCATACTTGCATTAGGTAATGTGTTACTTCTTGTAGATACAAAAGAAATCTTTAAGTAGTTCAAGGAATTGAAGTTTTTTTTTTCAAAACTACACTCAAGCTTTAAATAGATTGGAGCAAGATCTTTTTTTTTAAAATTAAGAACATAATAGATATTTTCCCAAATTTTTCAAAAATTTATATACTTTCAAAAAAAATATTTTAATTAAAAAAATTCTCCCGACAAATCAAACAATTCCAAAATGTTACTGGGGAAACAAGTCCAAAATGTTACTGGGGAAACTCCCTCAACTGATTGCGGATCAATCAAGTATGAGACTTCTCAGTTCAAAATCCACTATGAAAAAAGCATTGAGATTCCTTGTTTTCATAGATCACGGACCTCTTTTAAAATGTCAACAAATATTTGGCAAACGTTATTATGGTAAAATTCACATCCTAGATTATAGCAGAAATCTAAATTCACATCCTAGATTATAGCAGAAATCTATGGAGCAAGACACCTGAGACCATTCTCCAATTTCTGCCCCAGGAAACTTTAGAAGTCAAGAAAGCAAGATTTCAACAGCATCATTTCCCTCCCCACACGAGCTCAACCATTTTCAACTACAACACAGTGAACTCATACACTGACAACCATCAGGAAGATTACTCCATATAGCAATTCTCTCTGCAATAAAACAGTTAATAAACAGAAATTATAGGACATTACAGGATATCAGAAAAGGCAACAAGATAACTATTTTAAGTCTCACCGAGCTACACTTATTAACCTGTCATACAAACATAAAGGGAAAGAACGCCCCTCCCCTGCCTCTGAGAAGAGAACTTTATTCAAGTTCTTTGTATCATATATGTTTGTGTACAAGCAAAGCCCCTCTCAGCTCTTTTATATATCCAAGGTCTATTGAACTACTCTTTGGTTCCTTCACCTGCACCAACTTCCTTTGGATCTGCACCATGGTCAACAGCATCACCTTCACCATCATGTTCTGCTGGAGCATCGACCTTACATTCTGCCTTACGCTCTCCGTCGCTACCATGACCAGCTGGACCATCATCCTCCTTTGATTCTGCTATATGCTCTGATTTAGCACTTTGATCTGCTTGACCAGTCTCCTTGGATTCTGCGGCATGGCATACTTCGCTCTCTGTACGGCCGCTGTCAGTGGCATCGGCAGCTCTCTCCATTGTTTCAGAGGCACTGCCTACGGACGCATCTTCCACAGGCACAGTTTTCGTAATTGTCCCCACCTTCACATATTTGCTCATGAACTTGTATTCCCAGTCCTGCAACGCCTCAAGCTCAAAAGGGCCAAGACCAGAAATGTCACCAGTCAAATCCTTTGGTTCAAAGGACATTTTTGCCAATGCCCTACTAGCATCTTTACCAGCAAATAAGGCGTATGGGCCACCAGGTCCATAAAACATCCTGTATAGAGAAACATAAAAATGTGAAGAAGATTTCAAATACTATGGATCTCCAAGTAATGAGTACAACATCATAAAAAATTTGAATTCTAGTGTACAGGACAAGAAGTTGGCATTTAGTAGCACAGCAACATGCAAGAAATTTAATTGCTTACGTTTAGAAGTCAATCAAAAGCCGGTAGAGAAGAAAGACTGAACAAACTTGACAAAGATCTTTATAAAATTGTTAGAACATCCCAAAGTTTGAAAGTTGAATTTACCAAGCCAAGACTGGGTATCAAATGCCTATAAAATGAAATGTATATTATAGTGCATGCCTCGCCAAACCAGGTTTATCCGTTAGACCAAATAAGAAACCATATCATCCCATAGTTTTCCACTTTGCGTGGAGACCATAACACAGTTAATTTAGTACTTAATTGTCCTCAAGAGTCTCAAATTCTTCATACCAACTTCCTTTCCAATTTCATCTGCCTCTACATACGATTGAATGGTTGCAAGTGATCGTTCCTCTCTTCAGCTTGTTCAGCAGCTTGTTATCCATGGCGTGCAGCAGACACATTACGCCCTTATTTACATAAATTTGACTTGTTCATATCCAATCCTATTGTTGATCATTATGTGGTGCACATTAATGCTTCTATATCTACATTGATCACTGTTCTATGCACTTAGTTTGATCATAATTATTCTTGCATGTTGCAATCCAACTGCACTGCATACACCTAATTCTCCACTACCATTGTCAGATCAACAGCTACTAGCAAGTCTGTGCAAGCTGTCTATTCCTCTCTTTCTAGAGAATCATACTTATCCATAACAGATGGTTTATAAGCACCCACTGTTTTCTCTGCACTTGATCTCATCGATCCATGTTCTTCAATTTAGGATTCAAAAACCCTATGCAATAATACCTAATATGTTTTTCTGCACTTGAACAAAAACACCTTTGCAAGGCATGTGTCACCCTTACGGACAAGCTATTTAGCACAAGTTCAAAACCAAGCAATCCTAGGCAAGCACTCATCAACCATATATCAAAAATAAGAATGAAGCATCAAGTTACCATATCAAATCTGATACAAAAATTAAGTAAGACTAACGGCGTAAATACACTAACTGAATATGATTATCCATAGGTCTTGTAACAATTTTCTCAGCATATAATATAACAGCCGAAAAGAGCAAGCACAAAGTCAAAGGCCTTACACATGAGAGAAACTAGAGGACAACAAGAAATAATATCATAGTGTTAATAAAGCTAAACTATTTAACAGACTAGCAGGAGGGGTGTAGGGGAGAAAATGAAAACTAAATATTATGCCAAATGAAAGATCATATTTTGCAAAATAATCCAGGAACTAAACTAGTAAATGAAGAATCAAGAAAATATTTAAGCAAACCACATAAATCACTAAAACCTCAATTGTACAACCCCAAAAAAAAAAAATATAAAATTGTGTAACATGACCGAGAAAAAAGCGTATGGAGTTGCATTCACACTTTCCTTTCTGTTGGAAAACTTATAATAACACATCATCACGATCAAGATTTTGTCATAAAACTCAAATCATTGAGATCAGAAAAAGATGAATGTTCTAGCAACTGAGAGCCACATGAAGAATTGTTAGATAACCATAACAAAGATTGAGGGATCACAAGAGAGAGAGAGAGAGAGAGAGAAGTATGCAAGATACGTTGACCAGCTCCATATAGCTTAGCCATCTCTGGCTCTTAAACAAAAACTAAGAGAAACAAAATCAAATAAACTACAGGTATATAACAGAATTGGAAAGCCAAAGAGAATGGTTGCACCATCAGCAGCCAATCAACTTGGACAAAGAAAAAAAACATACATGGCAATGAAAACAATTGTTTTCCATCATGTTTGAGCTATTATTTGCATAAATCTATATAGTTGATATGCACCCTTAAACTAAGAAGTGCAATCAGCATTCTGGTTTCCATTTAAAAGTACCAGTTAGTGGTGTGTCCCAATGCACATAAACAATGCAGGGCGGATAAAAGATAAATAAGACACTTATGAAGGCTTAACCAACAGTTAAGTAGGGCTCGTGCACTTCATGGCCCGATAAAAATAAAATAAGAAATTACACGTCGCAAGCATTTTTGAGAGACATGATGTGGGCAATGTGGCACTGCTTCAAATGAAGCAGAGAGACATGTTATGATTCCAGATTTCCAACAACATTTCAAGGGTACCTTTGGAATAAAAAAATGGAGACACAAGAGCCTTTCAAATGGAAGCTTCCAACCGAGGAGTTTCAATTTAGTCGTAGTATAGATGCAACTAATTAAAGCTACATAAAATTAATGACTATTATACAAGTTCCTTTAAAGCAGATTGTTGACCAACCTAATTAAAACAGAATGAGTACTACATAGAAAATCTTGAAATATTTCCTAACAGAGACGAAGTAGGCATAGAAGGTTTGTTATACCATAACTTTGATGGATCCTAAATTAAGAAATCTGGATTGTAATCAGCAGGATTAGGCTGCCTAAACCAGTTGGTGAAAACAGTCACAAGTTCAGCAATCAGGAATTAGCAGAGTTAGATATTTGAAATTCGAAAAAAAAAAAGGGCAATTTCATCAAAAATAAAAAAAAAATATGGCAATTTCATCAAAAATATGGAAAGAGTTCCAAGAACTAAAAATTTGAAATATTTAAAAAGTTCTATTTGTTTACTTAAAATAGATATAGGAAAAGCAAAATAAGAATTGGCAGCAGAAAACAATACAACAAACAAAAATACATCGTATCAATAGGTTTTAACGCATAGAAATTTCTTAAATTAGTTTGTGAATATGTCATGAATGAATCAAAGAATCCATGTAGAATTTAAAAATAATTGAAAAGTTCTGGATTGTTAGTTGATGGAGAATAAATCATAGAATTAGTTGGCCATGAGAAAAATCGAGAATAATTCAAGAATTTTTTTAATAATTCACAGAATAGCATTACTGCAAGTGCAAATTATAAAAGTCATGACTTGAGTAGTCTCATCAAGATAGAAGTAGTTTGCTCAAATCAAACAAGTAAACAAGAGATATCTTAGAAGCATCAATATGCACTACCTTCTAGTAAATCTGTTCAAAAAATATAATGAAATGGTATGTTGAAGTCAAGATTCCAAAATGCTGACATATTGGTCATCTTGGTGGGTCACCAAGACTGAGATGGACCAAGATCTCAGTTACTTTCGGTGGACATGGGAGGTGGAAAATTTTGGAAATCCAAGATTTTCTGAGAAACTAGCTGGTATATCAGAATCGAGAAATGGAAATACCACCAATATGGTAAATCCAGAATCAGCAACTATTTTTAGGTCTTGCTTTTGAGATTTATTAATCATAATGTCTATTTAAAGAAGTAATAAAATGTGATTAGAAAATATAGACAGACATATTGTTATCGCATCAATCAATATCTCGGATATATATATTTTATAATAGCCAAGCTAATAAAAGCCCAAGATTTTTTATCTCACATATCAAAGGTTGCTCAGTATCAATACAAACAAAGATCTCAGCCAGATGAGAGCCTTGGTTGAAGAAGATCTGAAGCATATTAAATGAGAATAGTTTTTAAGAATTACAAAAATGAAAGTACAGACACTGCAACACTAAATGATCCAGATACGATAATACTGCATTGCGCAATCGAGCCAATTGTGTGCTATATACATGTCCCAAAAATCAGTGTCCAACCATATGTTCATATTTAATATTATTTGGTCCCATATCATCGGAAAAAAAAATATAAAGATCTAAAGGATGGAACCCTGTTAGCAAGCAACAATTACTAAAACCATTCACATAACGATTGGACAGCCAAATGGTCAACAAGTGGCAGCAGATATTGAGAGGAAGCATAGGACAGAGTAAACAAATGGCTCAGATAAACATCAGCTATGGATCAGATCATCCAATTTTTCAGGACCACTACTGCTAATAAAACCAACAGTAACCAAAGATTCTGGCACTACAGATTATATAAGATAAGCACCACATCCATGAACCCATAACCTAACCCTCTTATCAGTTCTGAGGGGACGGAAACGGAAGCAATAACATAATCTTAAGTGATTCAAATTAAGGACCATCACATGGAAAAATCAAACCCTCAAAATCATTAACTCCACAGCATAAATACCAGAACAACTAGCAAATCATGCTGTAATGTCACTAATCTTTCGGAACCCACAGGACAGAACAGAAGCATGAAAGTCTATTAAATTGTAAGCAGCAACCATGAAGCATCTTACCAAATAGAAATTCTTACAAATTCATAAAAAATCTGAAAAAACATGCATAAAAGCATCATATAATGAGAAACAAAATGGGCAAACACATCGAAACAAATCACCCACGACTACTTAAAAGAAAACACATGTAGCTCGAGGTAAACACATGGAAACTCATATCTCAACATGACGTGACCGACAGCTATTGCCTGCTATTATCTTCGCGATCCCATAAGACTGAATAGAAGGAGATATAACTTTGCCGATCGAAACCAAACCAAGATGAAGCCATATCTTCAAGAAAGCCAACACGAATTACAGGGCTAGAGGCAACTAGAATTAGAGAGAATTAGTACAAAACCCTAAAACCCCTAAAATCTAAAACCCAAAACGTTACTGAAAAAGATAAGATTTTTTTGTAAGTCAAAAAACACGCATCAGCACCAGATTCCAAACCCTAAAGCAAAAGAGAGCCGATCAAACCATCAAATCGTATAAAAAGAAAAGAACGAAGAGAAAAAGAGGGATAAAGAGAGTTGGGGATCGACCTGCTCTGCGTGACGTCGTAGATCTGGCCCTTGATGGCCATGAGAAGGGGTTTCTTAAGATCGGAGCCATCGTAGGCCTTGAGCTCCTCCTCGGTGACCTCACCAAGCTGGACGGGGGGCGGGAGCGGCTCCACCGCCTCGAACTCGACCTCGCGCTTCATCGGGGCAACAGGAGGCCGCAGGAAGCCGGAGACGACATGGTAGAAGGCGGCAGCCAGGGCCAGCACAGTGAAGAAGGTCGCCGGGGACAGCCCCGTGTAGGCTTCGATCGCATGCTTCAAAGTCTCCCACAGCTCCGCCACCGCCATGCTCTCTTTCTTTCTCTCGCACCCCTTTTTTGGGGAGTCTTCTCCTTTTTCTCCTCTTTCCTTCTCTTTTACGAGATAAGCAGCGAAAAGTATTCAGAAAAGGAGCAGGTGGCCTTTGTCCTTATATTCCACTATGCATTCGTGTGAGGCCTGAATCCGGACGGGTAGGTAGGCCAATAAAATCTTACTAAATAGGCGACCGAGGAAATAAAATACTTGGCACGTGAGAGGAAGAAAAAAAAAACCATGGGTTGAGATTTTTTTTACCGCTCTCGTGAGAGATCTTTTGAACATGTTATGTAGTTGTGCCCTCCATTTTTACGTAATTTTTTTTCTTTCGTTTTGCTGGTTATACTCATATTAGAACTGTATAAACTATCGTTATATCAAAATAAATTAATTATTTTTTTATTATTAGTATCCGTAGATATGGGCACAACTGAGTTGTGCATGAAAATAAAATTCAATTATTAAAATTTTTATTTTAAATATTATCTTGAAAAATTTTATTGATAAATAAAAATAATAGAAAATAAATAAAAATAGATATTTTCCTCGGCTATGGCAACGCTTGTTTAGGTTTCCTCTATTTTCTAAATATTATAAAATAATTTTTTTATCTTATTTTAATCTAAATATATAAAATAAATATAATTGTTTAAATTTAAGAATGAAGAAAAGAATCAAGTTGAGACTGTATTACTACTACATATGTTTCTTGTAGCATAGACTTTGAGATATGGTCTCATGCCAAAAACAAATGTAAAAATAATTATAAAAAAGAAAAAAAAGAGTAGAATAAAAATAGATAATATAATATCAACTCATCCTCTTTTTTTTTCTATGAACATTTAAAGAGAGTGAATAAGAAGATTAAAGTGGAGAAAGGGTGTTAAATAGGAAGGGGAAGGGGGCATTAGAGAATTAAGATGATGAGAGAGGATGAGGTGGGAGAGACACACGAGGAGAACTATAAAGAGAGAATAGAAATTTTCATTTCACTGCAGCCAAATTTATAAATACCGTATAATAAAATTTTTATAGCTTTATTTGTGGACAAACTTGACTAAATTAAATATCGTACACTTTCTTTTTTTGATATGTATAGATTTATATTAACAACTAAAAAATATGCTCTTTTTTATATTTTTAGTTATTTATTAAGGAAAAGTAATATATGAATTGAAAAGAATGGCATTAGTATTTGGTAATTAAGGATTTCATCGGTTACTTGAGTAGTAACTCATAGTGGGACATATTAATCTCCTTAGTCACATATCGTTTTGTGTGCCTAAAGGAATGTTGTTGACATTACTCAAAAATCCAACATGTTATTTGACTTGGGTGTAAATTTGAGGTTACCAAAGAATTGAAAATTCTTCATTAGACTTGTATTTGGTTAGAGGTGAAAAGGAAGTGCCAACAACTCCTATACAAGATTTTGGAAAAGTTATCAGTAATTTCATTTTAATATTTCTACTCTAAAATTTGCAATGGAATTTTTTTGTTTAGTCCAGCCTTTGTAAGTGATACCCAAGCTGATCTCCTTCGAAGTTAAAAATTACAGTTGAGTTGTTTTTTAAGTTTAATTTCTTATTTTTGCTCGATAAATTCATGAATGCACTTCTTTTTGTAAGAATATGACATGTCATGTGTCTTTTTTTATTTTTAAAATCAAATAATAATTACTACTAATTACTAAAAAAAATAATTTAGTAATAAAAATATGATGCTATCTAACACAAGATAAATATCTTTGGTTAATTATACTGGTATTTCAGTTTTAATATGTTATTGCCACTAAAACCAACACCAGAAAAGTTATAAAAATATAAATTTTATATGTTACCATATATAAAGCTAAAGTTTGGATGCTGGTACAAAGCTTAGGGCCTCACCTCCCCTCACTATCCCCAAACCAAAATATAAATAATAAACAAATAAATAAAGGTATTCATCTGCCATGGTGTTTTAGTCTATCTTTTCCTCCTCACCTAAAAAAAGAAAATGTATAATTTTTCTTTTTTCCTTTTCTTTTCACAATGAGCTTCATAAGAGATTAGGATTAAAAGATAGTTGCCATCAATCATCCTTTGAATATTTTTATAAAAAAAAATCTTAAAAAAAAAGATTCAGAGCATGGAGAAAATTAGGACTAAAAGGATCCAGAAAATTAGAGCATCCTTTTCTAAAATCCCTATGACAATTCTCTAGTCAAGGAAGCTTGGGTTTCCTCCCTCTGGAATTAATTTGCAAAGCTGGCCCTGAGAATATTGAGCACCTTCTGCTTCTGCCCCTTTGCCAAAAACATCTGGAACCTCATCAAATCTGGCAACCAACTAAACTGGAGAAGACAGCACTCAATCTAAGATTTCCTGTCATCTCCTAAATCCAATAGGCATCTATCATCCATTCTTCAGGCTTGGTTCTTTCCATTCATTGCCATCTACTGGTCTCTCTCACAAAAGCTGTTCATCTCTTGGAAGATTTATTCTTGAGAAATCATCTTCCTCTTTTCATAAATCTGTACTGCTACTAGATAACTGCAACTCCTTTTGACCTCTTCTTCCATTGCTTTGTGGAAGTAGTTGTATCCATATTGTACCTCTCTGCATTTCTTATGAAGCGGGTGGAGTTCATCTCCTCCCTTTCATAAAAAAGAACGGGGGATAGGAATTTATTTTTTTGAACTTAACAGTGCAAAGATTTGGGAACAACAATGACCTACAGCCACAGTGGTGATTACAATGGTGTCCGCATCCTTTGTGCAGCCAAAACATTATTAGAAGTCCAAGAAATCGCCAATAAATTTTGCCACATTTAAAGAATTCCGGTGCACTGATTTAATGTTAGAAATCATGAAAATAATTTATATAGATAAAAAAATGAAGATATTAGATCTGTGCACATGGTCATATGTTTCATAGCAATAAGAAACAGATGTTTGTTTCCCTTACATCTCTAATTTGTTCTTAGGCATTTTACCTGTCATCAGGCATTATATATCTTTGACAAATGGTGTGCTTATCTGATTTGTGTTGCATGGAAATCAACATTCTGGAACAAGAATTATTTCTTAAATTCCGTGAGGATCATTAAAGCATAAAAAGACTGAATCAAAAAATAGCAGGATTTATAAGACTGCTTTAAAAAATATGAAATATGTTCGATCAGATTATAAAATTTACTACCTTCCTCCATAAATCTAGTTCATATAAAACAATATATCATATAATACCTAAATACATGCAACAAAATTTTATCTCTACCAAAAATAAATAAATAAATAAAAGTCCATTTGAGAAACTATGTACAACCCCATCTTGCTTTCCTTATATAATGAATATAAGCCAAAATAAAGAATCTCATATACAAAAAGTATAATTATTCTATGAATTATAAGCTTTGAATCATAAGGTTCCAAAATATGAGACTCAAATAGTAATGGTCAGCATATTTGTCTCGAAAACCAAATAGTACGTGCCCATAAAATCATTTTGGACTCCAACCCGTTAGCGTTATGATTTACACCGCCACCCGCACAGCAGAAAAAATAAGTTCCAAGTGAGAAGTCTGTAACAGCTCTAATAGTGTCAAATCCTGCAAGATTTGCCACTCCACATTTTCCATTTCATGTCAGTTAAAAATTTGGTCTTTGCAGAAACAGCGACGCTAATTTGGTATGGTATTTCAGAAATGACGTAAGCAAATAGCACGCAAGCTCTTCACCCATACCCACTTGCTCAAGTATACCAAACACCATCAAAATCATGCTCCTACTTGAATATAAGAAAGCCCAAAACAACTCTAGATATGAGTTTTAAAGCTGTTATTATTGCATGGTTATTAGGAAAAGTTACATAGAAACTCTCCTAAGGAAGGTTGGCATCCCTAAAATATTTTCTATGTTATCACTGAAAATCAGTCTCGAAACCCTTTGCTGACGTCCTCATCAAACAACCTACCATAATCTCCCAAATCAAGAGAGCTCACCTCATCCTGGCGCCAAAACCAGGTTTCATACTGGTACCACCTCATAAGACCTTCATCCTTGATCATCCTCTGACACGTAGTGCATAAGCTGCTCTGACATTGGAAGAATTCACGTAGCCTTGAAGCTTTTTCAAGGATGGTGTGGTCTAGCTCCCTGAAAACCTGTTTACGTCCTGCAGCTGAAAGGCCCTCCAGAAGAAGGCAGTGCGATATATTGAGCACCTCCAGATTATCCATGAAGTTCAAAATAAGCAGCAGGGCTTCCCTTGTAACTATAGAGCACCGCACGCTCAACACTTTCAGCTTTGGAAGATGGGAAGCAATAGCTGATGCAAAGTGCACATCAAAAGTACCCATGATCTTAAGTTGCGAGAAGTTCTTGCAGCTTCTGCTTATTTCTTCCATGATATAGGGGGGATGAGCGATTGTCGGCATTGTCAGTGATTCCAGCTTTTCCCACCTCTGGATAGCTTGGCAGATTCCAGTTTTAGTGATGCGGTTCCAAGCTGGCATAACTAGCCGTTTGAGATGAGGAGATCTGTTTTGAAGACATAAGTATCAATTTTAGTGATGCACATTCAATATCAATTTTAGTGATGCACATTCAATCACAATCAAACCTATGATAACATCATAACAAATAAAGTACATCTGACAAGAAAACCACTCAAGCATCTGACAAGAAAATTTTTTACAACTGGTGCAACCGATGCAAGTATTTTCGAACAGAGATTATGTGCTTATCTATAGTATGTGCACTTTCCATTTGATCATAAATTGGTCATAGTTAGGAGCACATAAAACCACTCAAGCATCTTGATGCATGTCCCAGACAAATACTGTTTCTCAATAAGTGTGTTTCCTGAAGTCAAGCTCTTCTTCACAGGTTCAAAAATTGGGGGCAACTTACACCGTTATACATAATCATCTTTCGGACACGATACAAAATTTTGCTAAGAATAATTTAATGAAACAGAGAAATAAAAACTAATTGTTTAAATATGATAATTACATAACATCAAAACTATGTTTCAATGCAGATAAGTCAAAAAGGAAAAGGCTAGCTTCATATAAGGAAAATTTTGTGGTCATAGTAGCGACATACAACTCTGCTAGGATGTAATTTAAAAACAATATTTATGCAAAAGCTTATGACCTTATATTGATGTCTCTCTTTTACCAGAGATTATGAACCAAAAAAATGTTCACTATGGTAAAAATACATCATTATTAGGACCATTACCTCTCAGAAATGTAACTCAGATGCTCATCCTTCATATACAGATTATAGTGGAATATCATGCAAGCCACGTTTCCTCGACTCAGTGCCATTGCAATCCACAGCACTTGTGTCAGCCTTCTGTCAGACCTTTCGTTCACCCAGATGTACGGTGATGCCCTGGTTTGAATAAAATTGGATTTCAAAAGCCCAAGATCAAGAGTATTCCATATCAATGGATCTGAGCAAGCCAAGCGCCATGACCGACAAACTTGAGAAACTGGAGCCAGCTCAATCATGTTTAATTCCTTGAATATCTTTACTAGGACATCAATTTCCATGTCTTCCCATCTCTTACCAATAGATTTAGTGTCTGCCATCCTTGACAACTCAAGATTCTGGGACCAAAGTAAAGAATTAGTATAATTCACAGATCATCAATTCTTGAAGTAAAAAAAAACCAATGCTCAGAGAGAACATAAATTAACATTTCACATCAACAACACAAATTAACAACATGCCGAAGTATAATTCAGCACAATGATTTACATGTAGTCAACATGTGTAAGGCTATTGCAGTGAATACAGTATTAAGTGCATAGGTCAAAACTGCCAATTATAAAGAAGAAATGAATGATATAGTCATACCAAACTATAACCATGTTAATCAAAACCAGTTTTAAACAGATCTAGTTAAAATTAAATATACATTAGTTTACATGCTGAAAATATAAACCTAGATCTTAAAATTTTATTCTTATTTAGATATGTATTAATGTATTAATGGATAAAAATTAGAATAGTTACTAAGGAGTTATGGTTAGTTTAAAATGCCAAAAGATAAGGAGTTGAGATTTTACTTGTTTGGAAATTTAAATTTATGGGTAAGAAGATTTTAGTGTCGTCTGGAAACTAATTTGGGTAGTTCAGGTCATTATATATAGGCTCGATAAAGCTCCAGGTTTTAACAAGTATAGGAACTACTTAGCAACAGTGGCATGGATAAAACTCTCCCGACACCCCCTGCTTCTCCCCTCTATATCCATCCATGTGGTGTATCTATCTATCTAATTGATGTCTTCCATATTCTTTACCTTCTTTTTCCCCTTCTAATTCTTCTCTTTCTAATGCTTCTTATTCACACCATTGTTTTGTATCCACCATCTAATTTTAAAGAGGTCAATAACCATTACCCATTTATGTTCTCGATAATCCGAGGTTTTGGGAGGGGCAAATTGGGGACAAACCTAGCATTTGGCCCTTTTTATACACAATTTGCATCCGTCAGCCCAAGCCTTTACCATTGTACCAAGCAATGCCCCCTACTTTTAAAGAGGTCGATGAATGTTCCATATATTACTTTGTTCTTATGAATACAAATAGACGAGCTTTTTCTTCATGTCATATCATGTCTAAATGGAAACACGATACAGTGATATCTATTAGGGCTCCTATGATACCCTTTTTCTTTACTCAAGCATTGATCAGTATACCTTCTAGACTTTTCTTCCTATCAAAAACTATTTATTTTAACCAAAACCAATTTGGTATTAGATGAAGTTCCTAATCAATTAGGAAGAGCTTATGCTAGTGGTGCAGATCATCTACATAAAAATTCATATCAAAACAAATAAGGCTTCAAGTATCTGTACCAATGGGCACTAGCATAGTTAATACCATTGCCATTCTGAAACAAAAACAAAAAAATAAAAAATAAAAAAAAAATATTTTTTTAACATTAAAATAATGAAAAAGACTTCATAGTGTAGCATCAATTCATGTCGGGTGCTAATACAGACCTGGCATGTTATGTGCTTACCGGCACAACCAGCACTTGCAATCTTGAAAACAAGTATATTTTGGTATTTACTTTAACTAGCCCTTGACTTTGATTTGTTTTAGATTAAAACTATTTTGTTCCACATTCACCGAACTGGTATCGTGTTCTATGCTAGTTAGCTACTGATGCAGTATGATACGAGTCCATATCATGCCGTGCCAGAACATACCAAGACAAGGAGAGGGGGAGAGAGGATAGGGAGGAAGAGAGAGAGGGAATGAAGGAGGTGGGGGGGGGAGAGAGAGAGAGAGAGGAAAGCTGGAGGCAGAAGCACCACGCCACCATCGCCGCCAGTTGAGGCAAAGGGGGGTCGGTGCGAGAAGAAAGAGAGAAAGAGGAAGTTAGAGGGGTAAACAGGGGATTCGGGAGCTCCCCATGCTTGGCTTAGCCACCGATTAAGCAATGAGATATCGAGGTCTCGATGGAGGGAGGAAGAGAGAGA
The DNA here is from genome assembly GCA_025769935.1 of Phoenix roebelenii. Lineage (NCBI taxonomy): Eukaryota > Viridiplantae > Streptophyta > Magnoliopsida > Arecales > Arecaceae > Phoenix > Phoenix roebelenii. The sequence continues at coordinate 19,836,186 of JAOXJJ010000481.1, forward strand.
GGGAGGACAGAAGAGAAGCTTACCTATCAGTCAAGGGTGGAGAGGGCAAAATAACCACGACGCTCAAGCAAATAGGAGGGCGAGACGAAAACCCTCGATTAACGAAGCAACAAAGTGATGAAGACTTGTCCCTGTTTTGATTTTATGTGCTAAACCGTGCCAGTAACTGATTGGTAAGGTTCGTCAACGTTCAACAATCCACGATTTCATTGGTTTTCCTACTAATAAATACATAAAAAAAAATTGCTTATTGGCAAGGTTAACAAAAGCCAATTTTGATGACCTAGGGTTCAGTGAAGGATTAATTAACATCTAAATTAGTTACAAGGTTTTTGTGTGTTCATGTACTTTGATAGATGTGTTTTGGATGGTGGCAGGAGGGGTGGAGTGGTTTTGTGATCAGAAGCCCGAACTCTAGAGTGGTGGTGGCCGAAGGGAGCCTGATTTTCGACATCTTGGTTCCAAGGGCAAAGCTGAAGGCAACATAGGCTGGTTTTAGTCATGCTCGACGTGTGCTGCGGGCCAATGCTATTTTGCCCGAAGATGACTCGGCCACTGTGATTGGCTGGATCCGAGGATATCCTGGCGACATGATGGAAGCCCCTCTTTTGGTATATAGAAAAACTAAGTATAATTGGTGTGTTGGGTGGTTGGTGATTCAAGGACTACCTCAAGGCATCACCTAAAATCAAGAGAAAATGATAGGTAGAGCTAGGGCAAACTTGGGTTAGCACTTAAACTCTTTCAAGACAAAGTTTGAGCAAAATGCTCCAAGTTTTTTCATTGATCCAAAAACATGAATACAAAATACAAAAGGCAAATATTTAAAGGCCCCTAAAGACCTCAACAACTTCTTAAATTAAAGAACAATTCAAATTTCAAAAACAATTCAAATTTCAAATTCAAATTTCCTAAATTAAAGACGAGTGATCCTCCTTAAATCAAGGAGTATACCAAAACCAAACTTCCTAAAATAAAAGACTACATAAGCAAGTAAACTTTCTAAACTAATTTCTACACCAACAATCAAAGAATTTCCTTCTAAAGCCCCACTCCTAAAAAATAGGAATGTGCCTCCTTAGTTTTTCCTTCTTCCAGGCACTTTCCTTCTTTTCAGCCACCAAGAATTGCGCCTAGCTCCCATCCATGCGTGCCATGCATGCCACCTTGCTTGTCAACCGTGCCTTGCATGCACTCTTCCCTTCCAACCGAGCCATGCATACAACCAATTGCCCCTTGCCTTGCCTTCCTAGCCTTGGCTCGCCTTGCCCTCCTTGTGGCATTTCTTATGACCTTCCTCGTGTCTCCATCAGTCCTCCCCCTTCAAGACTGACCTTGTCCTCAAGGTCTAGCTTGAAAAATTGCTCCTTGAGAACTTGGACACTCTCCCATGTAGCATCCTCAGCTGCAAGTCCTCTCCATTGAACCCAAGCTTCGGTTCTAACTTGGTAACCTTTCCTCACTTGCCCAATACTCCAATATCTTCTTTGGTTGAACATCAACCATTCCTTCCTCATCCACCATCGGCAAGTCATTGATAACCTTGCTTGGATCTACAACTTTCCTCCTAAGCCATGAAATATGAAAAACCGGGTGAACGTGAACCCCGGTTGGCAAATCTAACTTGTAAGCAAGTTGTCCACACTTCTCCAAGATTTGATAAGGACTAAAATACTTAGCCCTCAATTTGCTAAGACCTGCCTTTGACAAAGCCTTGTGCTTCCTTAGTAGGTACTTGAGATAGACCCACTCACCCGATTCAAAGAACTCCATGCTCCTCCCTTTGTCAAAGTGCTTCTTCATTTGCTCTTGAGCCCTTACCAAGTTCTTCCTGAGCTCCTTCAAGACTTCATCTCTTTCTCTACGCTCCATGTCCACCAAGTCATTAGGTGAGCTCCCCACTTTATAGGCCACAAGTGTAGGGGGCGGCCTTCCATAGAGAGCCTCAAACGGTGACATATTGATTGAACGGTTATATGAGGTATTAAACGAAAATTCTGTCCAAGAGAGATGCTCCTCCCACTTCTTAGGATATTGGTGCACATAACACCTAAGATATACCTCAAGAGTCTGGTTAGTTACCTCGCTTTGCCCATCGATTTGGGGGTGGTAAGTGGAGCTTCTTCCACTCCATGCCATGCATCTTGAAGAACTCTCTTTGACCGAATGCACACTTAGACAACTTAATGAAGAATGAGTTGTCTAGTAGCACCCGGATCACCTCCTCCAAGTGTCTCAAATGATCACTCCAACTTCTTGAATATACAAGAATATCATCGAAAAAGACCAAAACATACCTCCTCAAGTAGGGCTTGAAGATTTGGTTCATGCATGTTTGAAAGGTTGATGGGGCGTTGCAAAGCCCAAATGGCATGACCAAGTACTCGAAGTGGCCATTGTGAGTACGAAAGGCAGTCTTATGAATGTCCCCCTTGTACACCCTTATTTGGCGATAGCCGGCTCTAAGATTTAGCTTAGAGAAGAACATAGATCTTTCAAGCCTATCCAACATATCATCAATCGTTGGGATATGAAACCAATCTTTGATGGTAGCCTCATTTAAGGCCCTATAATCCGTGCAAAAGCACCATGTGCCATCCTTCTTCTTCACAAGTAGGATCGGACTAGAAAATGGGCTAGTGCTTGGTTGAATCAACCCATTGGCCAACATCTCATTTACTTGCTTCTTAATCTCCGCCTTTTGAAAGTATGCATACCGGTATGGGGCTACATTCACCGGTTTGGCTTCCTCCTTTAATGGAATTCGATGATCAAACTCCCTCAAAGATGGCAAAATCTTAGGTTCCTCCATCACCTTAAAATATCTCATCAACACCTCTCTCAAATCCCTCGGTATATCAGCCTCCAACTCCACACCCGTAGCTCCACTCTCAACTCCCTCACTCTCACTCAAAGCCCTTGGTTAAGAGGCAATGGTAATAGCAAAGCATTGCCCCCCATGCCTCATGATCTTCTCTATCTCATTTAGCCCGATAACTTTACCTCCACCTCTACCATTCATTCTCAAAGTAACCCATTTTCCGCTCAACATAAATCCCATAATCATTTTTTTGTAATCTGACACCACCTTTCCTAGCTCTTCTAACCATTGCACACCCAACACTACATCCAACCCCACAATCGGCAAGAAGTACAAATCCACCACAACCTCAATCCCTTGCATCCTCAAACTCACTCCCTTATACATCTCTTTACATACCAACCTATCTCCACTTGACACCTTGACCTCAAAAGGGTCAATACTAGTCAAGGATAACTTCAAACATTCGGCCACCTTAGAGTTAATGAAGTTCAAAGAAGAACCAGTATCAATAAGAACCGTTACCTCCATCTTACCAATGTGAGCTTGTGTCCTCATGGTTCTTAGACCCACAACCCCGGCCAAGGCATGTATGGAGATATAAGGCTCACCATGCTCGGCCTCATCATGCTCCTCCTCACAAGCTTCACTGTGGCCCTCCTCCTCTAGGCTTCTCTCCTCCTCTAGGACCGGCTTAATGAGATAAACATGCTTCACCTTGCACTTATGCCTCGGTGTGAACCTCTCATTGCAATTGAAGCAAAGTCCCTTCTCTCTACTTTGTTGCATCTCCTCCCATATCAACTTCTTTATTTCCTCGATTGGTGGCTTGCCTCCACCGGTTGTACCCCCACTAGGACCTCCTAGAGAGAAGCCCTTGCTAAAATTCTTATTAGCCCCAAATTTTGAAGCAATAGGGGTTGTTTTCTTCACCTCAAACCGGCTGCTCCTCCTCAAGTCTTGAAGTTGATCATCCTTCTTTCTTGCAATCTCCAAGGCTTGCATTAGTGTCTTAAGCTTCTTAAGCTTTACCTCAGCAGCCAATTCTCCCTTCAAACCGCCCACAAAAGACCCAATAAAAGCCTTCTCCGATCAGCCATGCGCCCTAGTAGATAGTAGATAGGTGCTCGAATTTCTTTGGATAGTCCCTCAAGAAACTCGATTGCTTGACCTTCGAAAGAGCCTCATGGTAATCAACATAACCGGTTGGACCGAACCTCCTCATGAGCTCTTTGACAAACTTCTTCCATTTCAACTCTTTCCTTTGAGCTCTATAGGTCTTCCTCATCCATTGCCACCATTGATTAGCCTCTCCTTCTAGGAAGTAAGCGGCATAGCATACCCTTGCCTGACCTTTCATGGGATTGTGCTCAAAGTATTGCTCGGCCCTACTCACCCATGTGCTTGGGTCATCTCCATTGAACTTAGAAAAGTCCATCTTAAGCTTACCTGTCCCTCCCCTTGGCCTTCTTTCCTATCCTTCTTTTCTCTCTCTTCAGTCTTCTTCCTCCTCTTCACTCCCTTTGGTTGAATTATCCTCTTGGCCTGAAGATGCTTCACTAGAAGAACTCGAATCCTCTATCCTCTCGAGGCGCAACTCCCTCTAGAACCAACAGAACCTCTAAGGCTTTGGTCCACTTCGGCACTTCTTCTATTCCCCCTTGGTTCTCCACGTCTTGACCCTCTTCCTCCTTGTTGATTCACGGTCATAACAAGTTGATGCAACACCTCTTCTAACCGGCCAAGTCTCTCATTGGCAGCAGTGTTTTAAGCCTCTAAGGTTGCTTCCAAGGCCTCACTCCGCTCCCTATGAGTTGGTTGTCTTTCAGCCATGATCTCTCCTCCTCGGCTTTAATGGCTTCCTCTTCCACGGGTTGGATGCAATCTCAATGAAAGCACCAATGATGGAAACCCCTATTTTGGTATATAGAAAAACTAAGTATAATTGGTGTGTTCAGTGGTTGGTGATTCAAGGACTACCTCAAGGCATCACCTAAAATCAAGAGAAAATGATAGGTAGAGCTAGGACTACCTCGGATTAGTACCTAGACTCTTTCAAGATAAAGTTTGAGCAAAGTGCTCCAAGTTTTTTCATTGATCCACAAACATGAATACAAAATACAAGAGGCAAATATTTAAAGGCCCCTCTAAAGATCTCAACAACTTCCTAAATTAAAGAACAATTCAAATTTCAAAAAGAAATCAAATTTCAAATTCAAATTGCCTAAATTTAAGATGAGTGATCCTCCTTAAATCAAGGAGTATACCAAAACCAAACTTCCTAAAATAAAAAAACTCTATAAGCAAGTAAACTTTCTAAACCAATTTTCACGCCAACAATCAAGGAATTTCCTTCTAAAGCCCCACTCCTAAAAAATAGGAATGTGCCTCCTTAGTCTCTCCTTCTTTCAACCACTTTCCTTCTTTTCAGCCACCAAGAACTGTGCCTAGCTCCCATCCATGCGTGCCATGCATGCCACCTTGCTTGTCAACCGTGCCTTGCATACACTCTTCCTTTCCAACCGAGCCATGCATGCAACCAATTGATCCTTGCCTTGCCTTCCTAGCTTTGGCTCGCCTTGCCCTTCTTGTGGCATTCCTTATGACCTTCCTTATGTTTCCATCACAACGCTAGGGGATGCCACCCCTGCTTGAAGACATCTAGGGCATGGCTAGCGGTAATATTATCTTCAGGGCAAAGCATGTCTATAGGGAGGCTAATGGATCTACGGATTAAGTGGTTTTCTTTGTAGCAAATCACTCTAGATAGGTTCTTTGGACTAGTGAAGGAGAGCTGACTTTTTTGGATGCATTCATGCTAGATCTGTATGAGTCAAGGAGAAAGAGGAATTGTTGTCTGTCTTCTCGTTTGTTTGCATGCTATACTAGAATTCTTAGGTGTAATTCTTATGTACCATTTTGAACTTTGAGTGCATGCTTGCCATCTCTGGATTATTAAAGTTGTTTTTCCTATGATTATATCTTTATATGGGTGTTTGCTTGCTCACAAATTTAATTAAGCTTAGTTCCCATCCTAACATTCCTGGGATTGCTTATGTATTTTCATCTACCAGGAGTTGTATGTACTTGCCTAGAATCATAAGAGTGTTGTTTGTCGTGATAATAATTTTAGGGGTTCAGCTTACATTCCCAACAACCTCTCACTCTAACTGCATGCTCAACTCTTTGAATTGGTAATAGTCCTTGACATCTTCCAACTAAGGATTGCTGTCATTCCCCAGGACCAAGTTAGCGAGCCTTTAAGTCAGCACATGCCACTGAAATTGGAACATGTCTCGGATTACGCCAAACACAAACCAGATTTCGATTGAAAAAACCAGCAAGATGCATCTCTGTGACAGCAAGGCATGCTGCCATATTCCTTCAAATGCATGATCAAATGGATAAGCTTGCTCATATGGTAGCAATGTTGCAGATTGCTATGAGAAAACCATAAAAATAAAAAAATAAAAATAGCCTAAAAGGGTCATGAGATGAGCAACCATGGAGTTACACCTTCAGGAAAAGTCAGGAAGACAAGCTATACAGGATTATTGATGAGACTTGAAACCAGGAAATTCAGATAGAATAGGTGATTCTGAGGGGTTTTCAAGTCTATGTCACTTAGACACTTCAATTTTTTTGACCAAGCTAGAGTGCTGACACTTCTCAGATCTTCGATGCAACACAATTGGCATAAGTGGCACTCCAAAAATGGAGTGTAAACTTCTGGAGTGTCCTTAAAAATAATTGTACTGCAATTACTGACCTTTGAATTTTAATTATGTTACTACTACAATTACCCAAAAAAAATATGTTACCACTACAGAAAATTTATTAAGGTGTACAGGCTTACTACTACAGAAAATTATGAGGTATCTTCTCGATTTAATTTCACTGCAAGCATGCCACATTCCATAAGTTTAGGGTTGAAGAATACAAAATGATGCAGGGAAAACAGCAGCACCATCTTTAAGGACAATATTCAAATAACTTTGCATCCTCGAAAGAATGAATCCTCTTAATATGAAGATGGGGGAAACTCTTGTACAAAGTAAACTGAAGAAAAAGTCAAAGATTTGAGTAATGGTGATTTTTAAATAAACTCAAGGTATTTGAGCTGGTGTAGCACTTGTATGAAAAGAAGCTAAAAAAGTTTAGCATAGCAAATTCCTGAGGGAGTTAAACATTTGCTTAAAGAATTCGTCACCTTGCTCAAGAAGACCATCCATGACAGATATTGATAATTATTTCAAAGTGAATGTAAATTTACCTCATTTGACTCGATTATGAAAATGATTAATAGAGCATAAGCAATTGGAGTCAGAGTTGAATAAAGAACTTATTTTGGCCAAAATTTCTGGTTACAGCCTATTTTGTTAGCAGCAATAAATTTTTCTGTTTGACTCACTTTTCTCTTGATATCTTCTTCTTTCACCAAATCTATTCAACTTTTTTTACTTAACCAACTTCCTTTCTTACCTACTTGTTTTAACTTCTTGTCAACTTTCAAAGGCATGCATGGTTAGCTACGGCAACAAAGGTGACACCATAGTTATAAAAAGGATCATATTAGGCAAGACTACTTTCAAACACATAAGATGGCCCTGTTTCCTCATTTTCTTTTTCATACATAGAATATACATTGTTCCCCTTGAATTCAATTATGTACCTATAAATTTTACATAAGTCTCAGATCTAACTTTTGCTTTTCAAACAGTAATAAAACTTAACAATGCTTTTCTCCAAAGCCTGTCCAGTCACCAAAGCATGTAATGTTAATGTATAAGTTATGATTTTGGAAAAACAATCATATATTGTTTTAAATTAAGTACATTGAAACTCAAAAGAGCAACCTCCATTCCCCAAGAAAAAAAAAGGGAATGTATTTATCTCAGCTTAGATTATAAGATATCCCTCACATTCAACCAACCCTATTTAGGTCCCTTAACACACCTAACCACTGGACGTAGGAATGTCAACAAACCAGTTTGCAGGCCTATTTGTCTATCATTTTAGGCTGGATCATCAGGTCAAATCTATTCAAAAGTTCGGATACGTGTGGCCTAGACCTATCCCATTGACACTCGTACTGTAAGATAATGTATCAACAGCCCTTCTCCACCAGCAGCCTGACAACTCACCTAAATGCTCACCAACCACAGACAGCCCTTCTGAACAAGAGCATTTGATTGTTAGAGGAAGGAGGATGAAAATTCAAAGTCAGATATCATGAGAAATATGGTCATAGCTGTGCAATCTCGTCCAATATGAAATATTCACAAAAGAGGCAGTTGTGGATGAGCATCTTAACATCGGAGGTTAATCAAATTGATTGAGCGGGATTTCACCCCTTTTTTGTAATATACCGTGTGAGACCTGCCAATAAGAAACAATATTTTATTAATCCTAAAACAGCAATCTGTTAGTGGTTAATTATAATAAGAATGGCTATGAAGTTAATTTTATTGCAAGGTACAGGGACACAATGGGGCCAGCATGGTGTTTATGAGGAACCTCATGAGAAGTGCTGCTCTCTTTTGACTTGAGTGAGAAAAGGAGGGAGAGACAGAGAGAGAGAGAGGGGGAGGGAGAAAGAGAGAAAGAGGAGAAGGAGAGAAGAGGAGTGGATGAGAAGATGCAGTAGATCAGCAAGGGAGGGCCATCAAAACAAGTGAGACCCTCCTTCCCTTTTTTGCCAAAGGTTGGGAAAAAGAAAAAATTAGGGAATCCATGTCATTTTTATTTTACATAAATTTCAGATATGTTTGAGAGAGGACAACACCCTACAACATAGTGATTATTTTACAAAAAATATATATATATATATATATATAAGTTATTAACATTTTTGGATTAGAATATTGATATAAATAAAATAAATGAACTTGAGTTTGAAAAAGAGTAATGTGCTTGAATTTGTAATGTGCTCATGCTAAAATTTTTTTGGCTCGGATTAGATGATCTGGAGGTGCAATTTGTAGCACCAAGCCTAAGCTTGAATTTCTGATCGATATGGAGTTATCCCATGAAAATGGCATCAAACCAGCCACTGAAAATATATATAGCACCAACAGGGGTGCATATGAAAACCCCAAAAGAAATCTATTATTCAAAATAATTATTATTATTTAATTAATTTTTTCATCAAAATATAAAAATATGGAGATTCTGAAAAATCTAAAAAGATATGCATATATGTACTAAAATCTAAATCTAATTTATAAACGTTGTTGTTATGCATTTCAGCTGATAACCGATTTTTTTGTGACTTTTAAACTATTTTTAAGGGAGAAAACATTTAAAATAAAAAATTTTATTAAATGAAAAAATATGGAGCATGCATTGATGACTAATAAGATAAATTTTAAAATGGCTATCTTGTTTTTTTATCAATTGGCATATTTATTGCGACTTCTGAGTTTTTTTTACTGAAAATTTTATTAAAAATCTTATAAAATCTGATTAAATGTCAAAACATGGAACATCAAAAGTAAATAAGATATAGCATATTGAAATCTGATTATTTATTGTTGAATATACAAGGAGTGTCGGCTTTTAAATGGTACAACAAATTACATAGCTAAAAACTGATGGTGGCAGGGAAGGCGCAGCAACATTCGCCTGTCCAAACTAAAACGAAATTGAAAAACTGTAGGAAAAAAGTTTGGGGAAAAAAATTACCCTCATCATCATTAGTTCATCATCTTTCTTCCACTCATATCAGAAAAGGGGTTCACATAGAAAGAAGTTATTATACAGCTGAATGCATATAGATGATTGATACATACGAAACATTCCATGTGAAATCTTTAAGTCACATTTAATGTTTCCCACATGTCAATCATCTATTTGCATTCAACCGCACTTAATAATTTCTTTTTGTGTAAACCTTTTTTCTGATATAATTGGAAGGAGAGGTGGTCAAATTTATGATGATGAGGGCATATTTCGTCTATGAACTCTTTTAAATAAGCCTTTCAATTTCATTCGAGTCTAGACAAGAGAATGCCACTCCACCTCCTCTACCACCACTCATTTTTAGCATGGACAAATCTAAAATTTTCTATTTTCTTTTTAGAAATTTGAAAGTAACTCATTATTGATAATATTATGACTTTTTGTCATGTTTCGTTTGCCATGCTTCACTTCTAGTTGTTGCTAGTTTCTACACCTTATTGAAAGCAGAAGTGTTGGTAACCATATGGGTACTCTAACATCACATACCCCATTGAAAATCACCAAAACATTGAAAAACATTAAAAAAATCAGTTACTTTTCATATCGCGCACTAAAAAGTCCAAAAAAATTGGAAAAACAAAAAAGAAAAAAAATACATCTCAGTACAAAGCCAAGAAGCAGTCCTATACCCTATGTCGGTACAAGATGGACCAGTACCATACCACTCTGATAGATAACCAATACCACTCCCAGCAATGGCATTTAAAACCTTGAATTGTTTCATATAATTATGCCTTTATAAATTAAATTCGTAAGATAATGACTAAGAATACAATTATATAAAAGGGAATTTGACAATTACACACAAATATATAAATTATAGCTAGGTTCCTTAAGAATCCATTAATTAATGAAGAAATAAAAGAAAAGCATGCTCTTATCTCCATGCACCATTCATTTGGATGAAAAAAACTCTTATGATTCTTAATTGTTTTATCCAAGGAATGCGGAACCATCCTGAACCGCCCGGTTCAGCCATACAGAGCCATGCCAGCAACGAACCGGAACGGTTTCGGCATTCAAAATAGTAAACTGGCAAGTGGGGGGAGAGGGAGAAGGAAAGAGAGAAAAAGAGATAGAAAGAGGGGGGAGGAAGGAAGAGGGAGAGGGAGGGAGGACATCTGGAGGGCGCCGGAGCGGCCCCAAAGGGCTAGCTCCCTCTTCCTTCCTCCCCCTCTCTCCCTCTTTTCCTCTCTCCCATTCTCCCTTTTCCACTCTCTCGACCTCTCTGCTATGTCGATATAGGCCGGCATAGAACAGCACGGCGGCGTGCCGAACTGTGCTGCCGGCCAATCGGTACGAACTCCGGTATCGGCATGGCAAACTTTGGTTTTACTATAGTTGGTTACATCGAGTACTAATCAAAAAATGGACTTTGTTTTACTCCCATCCCATTTGTTCCATTCCCACAGAGTAATGACAAGAAAAGTTAAAAGATTGGCCAAGACTCCAAACTCTTCATGCTTTTCTTGCAAACCCATTATAAAGCTTATGCCTATTTATCCAACTCCTAGACAATCTAAGTGGACCCCTTCAATGCATGGACACCCTACCCCAAGAACCATGTTGTCCTCTATTGGTTGAATGATGCATCCACCAATAAAAGTTTCTAACAGTCTTTAATCATGCAACATGTTGCCATATGAACTCCAATTGATCTCACTAGGCCCTTAATTCAAGGTAAACCAATCCATTCCACATCTTCCCCACTTTCCATTCCATCTATCTACCTTTAAGTTGAAGAATATTTTATTGAAGTGTTTATCCCATCGAAGATATCTAGTCCATATTTGAGCTTTCCCAAGAAAATTACAAAAAAGTTTAGTTTTCCTTTTAAATATGGAGGTGTAGTTTTTTCCTTTTCCTGCTTCCGTTAAAAATGTTCCCCATACAAGAAATTAATGCTGACATTATTGTTGGATATGATGAAATGTTTTTGTGGGGCAGCCCAACTTGAGGCTTTTTCTCTATGTATCGAAGATTTTGGTTGCTTCATAGCCACCACAAACTCTATTCTTTGATTTTAAGATATAATTTGACATTATAATTCTAAATGCAACAGGTTGGAAACTAATTTGTTACTTTACACTTCTATGAAAGAAAAAGCAAAAGACTAGTGATTACCGATCATAAACATAATTCGTCTAACCTACAATCTTTATTCACATGATACCAAGCTAGCCCATCTATGCGCTCCACTATAAAGCTAGAAATTCCGTCAAAAATCGTATTGGCTTTAAGGTTTCTCAATCAGGAATATCTAAAGGTACAATCAACTTCAACTGAAAAAATAGCTCTTTGGTGGTCAATCTTATTGGGCAACTATTTCAGGCAACGAAGCATGTGGGCCCCATTCAATAATAGTTGAATAGATATACTGAGATCTCGCTATCTTTTATTACAGGAATTTTGCCTATTTAGAGGAGGCCATTAGCTATAATCTTCTTCTACAAATTTATTGGGTAACCATATCGAAGTCAAATGGAGACTAGTAAAGTTCTATAAAGTAGCCAGACTTTCTTTGCTTATCAATCATATTGCATAAACTTAATTTGAAGCTCATTAATACTACCTCTAAAAGGAAAAAAATAATTCTTTTACTTTTATCTTGTCCATCTCTATAATGTTCAATTTTCTCATCCTTCCACAAAAAAGATGACTCGTGTTAGGAAAACCACAAGTATAGTGGCAATCAAAGTTATTAAAACTAGAAAATCATTGCTTCTGTTAAGGGGATCGTCAAGGTATATGGAGTTCTATTACACATTTACGTGAATGTTTTGCTTGATTTTTTTTTCGAAAAAATTCAGGTGCAACTACGGGTTATTGTTTTGATCAAAATAAATAATCTTTTCTTTGTTCAAGCTTCAAAAATATGATGAAAATTATGAATTTTGCAAATACTATATGTTCAATAAAAGTCACCTCTACATATTTTTTAAGCATGACTTGTCAATCCATCTTAATTACCTATGTGCTGTAGCTTAATATTTAATACTTCATCGATCACGGACTGCAAAAGCCTGATGACAACAATTTATGACTTGTTAACATTACCTTTGATTAAGACTATGCTAGCAATCATGCAAGGGGATAAGACTATACAGGTCATGCAACTCGTAAAGAATTAAAATCAGTAAACCTAAATTCTGGTCCAAATTATATAAGGAGGTTTAGTAACATATGTCAGACACCACCTAAAGGATCATAATCAGTATACCGATTTCTGCAGGTAAATTCTTTATTGTAAAATACGTAGCTTTAAGTGCTAGATATCTTGATATTCATCATAACTACATTGCCAAATACATCTCACAATTCTAAGATATCCATGCTGTGTGTAACAAGAGTACTAACACACCACCATATATGAATAGTTAATAACAGAAATGAGAACTGATTCATGGGAAGTTGAGAACATGTTTTTCCGCAAATTTTTGAATGTGGCCTGACACAAGTCTGCTTTACATGCTGATTTATAACTATTGGTGGGGGGTGGGGGTGTTGTACAACGGGAGAAACATGCATTTATTCTCATGAAATATTCCTTTCATTTGGAATATTCCTTCATTCTGATCATCATGTGACAGCAATAACACCTTTTATTGCAGTATAGATATCGAAACCCTGTCTAATCTACTTGAATTATGCCTTCCTACTAATTCTCAAACGTATTACAGCAAAGAAGGCAAATCGCTCGTACGCCCTGCTCGATTTACAGTTAGGGAATAAAAGGAAAAAAACAATCTCAATCATCAAAAGCACGCATAATTAAGAATGTAAATCTAGAAATTCACAAATGGAACGATTAGCTAATGCCATAATGCAAGCAAGATTACTCACACATCAAGAAAGGGGTAAAAATCTCCCAGATTATTCACTAAGAAACTTTGCGTCGGATTATTGCAAGATAATTGGGGAAAAATTCCCAATTTCTGCAAAAGATTGACATTTCGGAGGAAAACTATGTACCTTCTCTCCGCCCTTTCCACCTCCAAGAACTCAAATTGCCTGAAATCTCAAACAGAAAAATCTTTTATCATACCCCAAAAAAACGTATTTAAAAAATAAAAACACGAGTTTATCCCAAAAAATGTCACCTTTTCTTCTCCCCTCCTCTCAAATCCTCTTCCCCAACCATCCAATCATTCTAAACCATCGCCAAGAACATTAATCAACAATACCATACCACTAAAAACCAAAATTCATCAAAGAGAATAGATTTGTATACACTGAAATTGGAATAAAAAGGCAAGAAACCTCTACTCGGTCTTCTTCGGTCTCCTTCGCCGTCCCCTTTCGATGGTTTCCGTTCGGCCGCTCCGACCGGAGAGAGGAAATCCCTCGGATTTTTTTTATTTTTCTTTAAAAAACGTGACTCAGCTGAGTCGTCTCTTTCGCAATTACCGTAATGCCCTTTGCTCCACGCCGGTTACGACTTAGGACGCGTCGGTCCGTTCATTTCTACTACCAAAATACCCTTCAGCCGTTAGGCTTCAACCGCGTTAGACTAAAGTGGCAGTCGGCGGTTTGGAGGTATTTTGGTAAATTACGATCTCCGCCGAACGTGACAGTGGATGCTGTCGAGGGTTTTTTGCCTGGCGTTTCGGCTATCTTCCACGTGGCGTGAAGTCGTACGGACAGATGGGAGTTTGTGGAGGCCGGTCGGGCCATTTGAGGTAGAAAGATTGGGGCCGTCAGATGGACGTATCACTACGGACTTCTCCATCAAAGATTTCCGTTTGCGTTCAAATTTTTCATCTCAGCCGATATTTTCTCCTCCTCCTCCTCCTCCTCCTCCTCCTCCTCCTTCTTCTTCTTCTTCTTCTTTCTTTTTTTTTTTTTTTTTCGAGAAAGGGGAGGAAGGGATAAACCCACCCCCGCATAGTAGTCCTCACTGGGTCCCCACCCCGCCAGAAGAGTATTCGATGCAGGCAAAAATGACCGTATGTTGGGCACTCCGACCGGTTTTACTCATACTCTCTCCACCTATGGATCCGATTCGGCTACCCCTATAGGCTCCGGCTCAAATACCATGTGTGAGTACGTCACATCTGGCACCATCCAAGCTACCAGCAGAGCGATACGTCCGATCTCCATAATTTAATTAACGTCCGCGCATTTCGAACTCAGAACCATGAGAATGGAAGTGAGGCCTCGCTGCCACTGGGCTACCACCTTGGTGGCTCTCAGCTGATATTATCTCCCCCCGATATAAGCTACGTTATTCTGAAATATCGACCAATTAAATGTAATTTTAGATTAGTTGGAACTAATTTTATTGTTGTAATCAGTAATGTTTGATCAGATCTATTAGATAATTTATATTAGGTTAAAATATGAGTTTTAAAATTATAGAATTAATTTAAATTTCAAATGTCCTTTTTTTCGAAATGCTTATTTACTTCACTCTAAAGTATTTTTACTTGTCATCTCTAATCCATTCAATGAAATTTTTCTAATTAAGAAATCTCTTGCTTGCTCCTAAATCGAGTCTATCATCTTCCTAATCTGTTTCAACAACATGTACTTAATAAGAAAATATTTAGGTAAGAGTTCTCTTTCTCACTATTTTATTTTTAATTAAAAGGGCTCCGTATAAAAAAGAGATAGCGCATAACCCTCAAACGCCAGTGAAACTAGAATCTAATTCCAATGCATGTGGTACAACTAATCAAAAATTTTACTAGATTTGTAAGCTAGCATGGTCTCTCTCTTTCTTACTTTCAACATAAAATTTTGACCTTTCTAATATCTAGCAAAAAGATATATCTAATTAGAAAAGAGTAATATTCTGCCATTGTGGACCGTAAAAGAGGATTTTGCACAACTTGCAATATTTATTGCCGAACACAAGGTTGGCTAATTATGGAGCTATCAAATCCATGGTTGTGGGCTCGATGAGCTTTTCATATGCACATAACTAAGGCCCTAGAATGTTTTCTTTCTTATCTCTATATCAATCTTATTTTCTTTTGATGTATATTCTCTATCAACAATCTCTTTTACAAGAAATTTCTTCTAAAAGAGATTGAGAGAAGAAGTCTAGGTTAGAACCTACATGAATTTTATAAGTTTTAGTGGAAGACCGCAAGTCTAGATCAATTAATTAACTAGACTAGAAAAGATAATGAAGATAAGATTAAGAAATTAAATATGAGTTTCAATTAGTAGCTTTCGTATCTTGCTGCCAAGAGGGCTTTGAAGGCTACTACAAACAAGGATTCCACCAACTAACGTAATCATCATCTCCATTGCTACCACCAAGATCCGGTCCGACCACGAGGCTCTCATCTATTGCCACCAAAATCCAACTTGATCATGAGATGCCTTATAACTAGTGTTAATGAGGTCGGCAAAGATTCAAGTCGGACCTGTAAGGCCGGTCCAAAATCTCTACTAGTTAAGCTTTGAGCTAAAGGTGAAGTGGTCAGCTATAGCGGTGCTCGAGCTAAGGATGCCTATACTTGTTCTCTAACCTAAAATAAGAACGAAAGTTCACTTGCCAAGTTTGTCAGATGGAGGACCCTTCGAAACCTAAGTCAGGTAGGAATTTTGGAAAAACAACAAAAACTTGAAAAAGAGAAATGATAGCATGTGTAGAAAATGTTAGAAGAATGTACGTGAAGATCCTTCGGATGCTGGCGCTGCTTATATAGGCAAGGGGGGTCAGCATCTATTACTGAGTAAGGCGGTCATGCTCCCTAATCGCTTAGTATATACCCACGCATTATATGCCCATAGTTGTGCCCACACGTTGCGATGGCACAATGCACAAACGGGGGGTAATTGCATGCGATCATTGGCCAAGATGTAACAACGGACTATTGGAGAGAATTTAAATAGCATCATTATGATTTTTAATGAGGGCCATACGACAAACTTCTATTAGTCAACATGTCTACGTCAATAGAGGTCGGCTCCAAAGTATATCATCCAGAATCCAATAGAGTTGCACAAAATCCACTACATAGAAGAGAGATGCATGAAGTGCACTTTGAAAAAAAAAAGAAGCTTTATTCAGTGTTCAATAATCAAAATTGAAAACGTTGGGAATGGGTTCTTAACATCCATAGAAATCATCAATCTAAATGGATATAGTTTTTTCTTCTAAAAAAAGATAATAACATAAATAATTTTTAGGTTCCATAAGACTTTCAAATCAGATAATAAGTGTTTCTAGAATAGAAAAGTAATCAAAAATCAAAATATAATAATCAATTCATCAAACCACACAAGGACTTTTTTGTGATTAAGTAGAACTTTGCCAATAACATGTTAACACCATAAGGTTTAAATAAAATAGTCATCATTTCCTCATCTAGGCTCCGATTAAGATGGTTCAAAATATGTTGGAAAGCTAACTCGATACTAGACATTCTAGAAGTAGTTTCAACTAGCACCGACTACAATAATATTATTTTTGATCCATCATTAACTCGTCTATAGATTTAAGTTCACTGGACAATACATGAAGCCCAAGCTCTTGTAGAACAAGATTTAAAAGCACAAAGCAACAAAATTTTATGAGTTTTTACGAATCACACTTTCCATATTTGTTTATCACACAAGAGTTTTGGCATGGTCAACATCCCCTACAATTTTTAACCCTAGTCAACGCCAAGCTACTTGAGATAATAAAATGACCAAATTACCCTTCGGTTCAGGTTAGGCAACCACGCCACCCTCGTCTTCTTTTCGCTGTTCTCCTAACCTCGCCAACCTCGCTGGCCGGCAACCCATCCCTGGTCGACCCCCCTGCGTCGGTGCTTCCCCGTCGCTAGCTCTCCTTCCTGGGCGATGGCTCGTCGAGGAGCTTTCAACAAGGACCTCTCTTCTTCCCTCTCTCTCCTTTAGAGGTTTGATGTCCTCCGACTTTGATCTTTGTTGGTTTTTTTTTTTTTTTTGGGTCCTTTCCGATGATCAGGTGGAGATGAGCCCGCCGTGGTTGGTGTTGTTGGTAGGTCAGTCCCTTCCCAGAATCTTCTTCTCGGTATAAAACCTACGAATGTGGTCGAGTACTTTTTATGTGTCAACTCATTTTATGAGCTGCACCCCTTCCTTACATGGATCCTTTATTAGGCTGGAATATATTGTTCTTTCACCAACATCTACTATGAGACCCTACAGAGTTTCTTCTCAAAAGGATGGTTTTTCTGAAAACTTCTTTGATATTTCCTCTCAAAAAAAAAAAAATCTTTGCATATACAGATATACTCCATCCTTTGTCTTTTTATGTTACCTTGGGTGATCTCTAGGACATCTCAACAGGAGAAGTGTCTAAAGCAGAGAAGGAAATTAGAGAGGTAAGATGTTTGGAAACTCAAAACATAAGACACAAGCAGCTAACCCTTGATATGCAGGGTTTCTGTTTGAATCCTCTTCGAAATCCAACCGTAGCTAAAATAATTATTATGTTCTATTAAGGCACTAAAATCTAGATCCTCATAGATCATCATATAGAAAGATAGCTAGACTAATATACAACACATTTCTGATGGCTTTATAACTTGAGCAACTCAAGCTATAAGTAAATTAAAACCTTCTTCCCTGACATACAGTAGGTAAGCACCTAATTATCTGATTTGATAGTGATCCTATATTTACATTTGAATAATATGTGATTTTGTTCTCTTGTGAGTTTAATCCCATGTCACTTATATGTGGCTGTTTCCTTCACATTGTGCATGAAGTAATCAGCAAGGAGCAGCTTGCAAGGGACTGTGACAGGTTGCAATTTTTTTCGATGGATGTGATCTTATACTTGGATGTGGGCTTTGATCCCTTGAAAGTTATGTGAACAATTGGATCTTTTGGCTATGGTACTGTAGCTGGATGCAGGGCTTTGATCTTTCGAAACTCATGTGAACAATTGGTTGTTAAGATAATCTTTTTATCTAAACAGTCAGAGTCATTTGTCGTGTGCAATTTACTAGAGTGTAGTTCGTGGTGTGAACACCTTGTTATGTTGAATGTGCTTGTGAGTGGTTTGGAATTAGTTTGTATTTGTAACTATAATGTCAATGGTTGCGAACAATTTATTACAATGTGAGTGGCTGCGATCGACTCACATTGCACGAGTTTGCGAACAGGTTGGACGTTGCATGAGTTTATTAGAATGTAACCAAAATACATTGCATGAATGGAGGGGCTATTCCTTCTCTTGTTTTGATTGTTCTACTAACTCCTCTTTGGACAGGCCTCAGAAAGGAACCAGGTAAGCAACACCTCTTGCTATATGTCACCACTTCCTATTAACGATACCAGATTCAATTGGTTCAATAACAATATTGAAATGGCCGTAACACTCTCTCACCCCGGTATCACTCAATGTGGTCCACTCAGCTAAGGCCTATCTCCAAAAGGTCTCTAGGTGACCTACATCCACATAGCATCAATCGATCGGTTGTCCATGCAAACCAAGCTTTGAAACTGGTTATATTTGAACAATTGGTGATTTAGTTTTACCTGGAAAGGGCTTTGAAACTAGTTGTATTTGAGTTGCTTTGAAGCTATGTTATGCATTGAATTCGAACAGGGTTTGGAACTGGTTGTATTTTAATTACTTCGAAACTCTGTTATAGGCTATGCTTGAACAGGGCTTTGAAATAAGTTGTATTTAAATTGCTTTGAAACTGTGTTACAGATTCTATCCAAAAAGGCTTCTGAAGCTTGCTTGAAATTGGAATGAAGTACGCTTTGGACTTACTTTCATGGAAGTTGAATGCTGTTTGGTGAATCACCTCCAAACATATGACTTGTTTTGTTATATGTTCCACAAAATAGGTGCTTGGAAGGCATTTTGCTGAATTATTATGCACTCAATAAATGCACCCCTGGATTCAACTAGCTTGGAAGGCATTTTCTTCAAGCTAGTTAACCACTTGCCACATTTCTAGAAGAAATGCAGTTTTAATTACTCCAGATGAACAATATATGACCAGATTGGAGAACTTAGAGAATGCTCCATTGTCCTTTTTTATCTTTTCATAAAGAGTTTACAGCAGAATACCCAAATCTCTAAAACAGAAATTTGTACATATGCTCATGGTATGCAGCTTATAATTTGGCATATTTCTTCAGAGCAACTACTTTTTGGCATTCTCTGGCACAGGTAAATTTACTAAAGGAATGTGGATGAGGAGGAGATTTGATTTAACTTCCACAAGCAAACCTCCCTTTCCTGTTCGCAGAGGACAACAAGTGTAAAGCCAAACCTTCCAGACTTTAGGCCAGCATCCATTTGACTCTAAAGCATTTGAATTGGGCCATCACAATTTTTATCTCTACTCAGCTACTTGGACTTAATTCAAAAGAGAATGAGAAGAAAATACTTGCTAATACTCAAATCATGATGAATCCAATTGATTCTAGTGAGATTTTTAGGGCTACATAACAGAAGACCAAAAGGCAAGATTAATTAATTAACTAAACTAAAAGAAGGCAATAAAGAAATCTAGGATTAGAAAAGCAAATAAGAATTTTAAAATCTAAACGAGGGCTGGAATTGAGATATCTAAGGATAACTAGGAGCTTTCTCATCTCACTACTCTTATCATCATCAAGGACTTTATCAAATGTTGCCTTCGAAGTGTACCACAATCAAGAATTCCATCAATTGACCTTGTCATTGTCTTCAATATCTGCCAAGATTGGACAAAATCCACCATGTAGAAAAGACATAAGAAGTGCATGTAGAAAAAAGAAGCTTTATTCAATGGTCAATAATCAAAGCTAAATAAATGGGAGTATTTACAGAGATGGGTTCAAAATACCCATAGAAATCCGAGTTCTATACAGATGCAGTTTTTCTAGAAAGAAAATAAAAGATAATAATAACACAATAATTTCTAGGTCTTGTAGTACTTGTAATTAATTTAATGTGTTTTTAGAATAGGAAAGCAAGAAAAGTTGATCAAAAATCGCAAAAAACCTTTAAATTTGTCAAACCATGGAATGCCATTTTTGTAATTAAGTTCAACTTCATTAGCATAATAGGTCTTCAATAAAATATTCGCAACTTCCTCGTTCAAGCTCCAATTGTGATGATCCAAGATGTGAGAAAACTAACCCGATGCTAGATATTTTTAGAAGTGATATCAACTGGAAATTCAATTTGTATGGGCTAAATGATATCATTTCTGACCTATTATTGGTTCATTTATAAACTTAAACTCATTAGACACTTGTGAGTCAAGTGTCATCTTATGTTTTTCTTCATTGAGTCTTAAAGAGAACAGTCTCTTCTCCTTCTTAACACAGTTTTTTTAGAATATGGTGCTTAAATTTTAATCAGTAATATTTCCTCAAAGGGTAATCAGGTGCACCAAATTATATGATATTGAAGCTAAATAAGGGATTTAATTAAAAAATGTATGTATTCGCATACTTTTAATAGCTTATAAAAGTTATGAATGGAAATGATTTAAGTGGTTAGTCTTCTTGCTGTTTGATATGCAACTCGCATCTATATACAAGCAAAACTTTTTCAAATTTAATCAAATTTTAAGAAGGATGGCCCTATCAGTATTAATCCCTTGATGACCAAAAGTAATGAGGAAGGGTGCAAATTTTTCACTAACTACTGAAAAGAATGTAAAATCTAGATTTCAGAAGGTGCAATTGCCCCCCTCGCTTTGCGAGTGATAACTTATATTGATATATAGGCAAAGCTTTTTTCAAAAGTTAACATAAATAATTTAAAATTTAATGAGGATGAAGTTATTGAGATTTGTTGTTGGAAATTGGACTCGGAGGTGAACATGGATTGAGAATGAGGAGCTCCGGCTGGTGATGCGGTGGCGGACGGCTGTTTCCGACGGACTTGCAAGAAGCCTTTGGCTGGGAGTTCCAACGAAGGCCCTCCGATGCTCAAGTCAGAGAGGGATTTGGAAGAATTTAATGGAGATAATGGAGAGATGATTTTTGCGGGGAGAAAAGGGGTCCCCTCTTTAGAGCTTCCCCCCTCTTTTTATAGGAGGGGGTGTAGTGATTACCTGTGATCAGATCTAATTGTGCGAATCAAGGAGTTACCATAAATGGCCTGAGATTTTGGGCTAGTTGGCAATCGGTCGAGATCGTGTGAATTCAAACGTTGACAGCCGTTGAGGCGGAGATTGTGGGATTTGATCTCGGATACGTAGGACTTTGATTTGTCATCTGATAAAAAATACCACAACTCAGTTAGATATTTTTTAACTTGGCGCCTCTCATTAACTGATCTGAACCCACTCACCTTAGTAGCCGGTTTTCCTACTTTGGGCGAAAGGGTTTTCCCTCCCAGGCAGTGGTTACGCCAAATCTTCAGGCGATTACAATGCAATCTCAAGCAGTTAGCACACAAATTCAACTTGGTGAGTCCCAATTCATAGGAAATTTGAGATCCTGCGACTATATGAGATCCTGCGACTATAAATAAACTCGGAGACCCTTTACAAAAGGTTAGAATAATAAGCAATCATCCAACCCTTTACAACAACTAAATCTCAATTAAAATGATACTCTGCTTTTCTTCTTCCTTATCTCTCACAAAAAAGCTTTATCTAACTTAGCACTAGAGAGCCCAATTGAAGCCAATCTGGTAAGCTCTCCAATCTAGTTCGTTGCCTTGCATATTCACACCAGTATAACCCACATCACCGATACAGGGGATTGGCGGCAATATAACCCAACTCCTCTAGAGCAAGTTCACTTATACACATAAACAGGTCATTTAAAATAGTAAAGGTACTATCATTGATAAATAGCAAGTTGATCTCCTAGCATTCTTTGTAAACTCAAACAAAAATATCACTTTCAAAATTTCTGATAAGAAGATTAATTCTTTGATACCTAGCACATGGAGAAGGTGGAAAGAAATTCCCCTTGTCGACCTTCCCCAGATATAGGCTGATGCAAAGAGAATCTGGTTCTCCTTTTCCGTGCACGTGCGGTCTGGAGTCCA
Source organism: Phoenix roebelenii (assembly GCA_025769935.1). Lineage (NCBI taxonomy): Eukaryota > Viridiplantae > Streptophyta > Magnoliopsida > Arecales > Arecaceae > Phoenix > Phoenix roebelenii. The sequence continues at coordinate 19,858,691 of JAOXJJ010000481.1, forward strand.
ACGCTCAAAAGCATCATCGTGCACATATCTTGATGGCGTGATGCTCGGAAGTCGGAACGGCCAATCCCACCGTCCAATCTGTACACGTTTCATACATCCGTTATGACGTACACGTACTCACCCTCATTATGAGGTCCTGATCAGTACTGCAGTCTTGCACCGCATCAGTTCCCGTACACGGGAACCATACAACCAATGGGATCTCTCCACGTGTCCGTCCCATCCTGACCGCTTCTTCGCGTGCCTGTCTGAACTCTGAAGTCCGCTCAAAAATGTTCCGCACTTATTCCGCTCCAAAATTGTCTCGCGTCTCGGCTGAGAGCTCTAATCCGCACCTTCCGATGTCTTGCGCGCGAATCTTGATCTCGCAAACGATCATGATCCGTCCAATTAGTGAAACAACGTGAGGAGCAACTTACCTTACGCCGTTCCGCGAGTCTGTCCACCGATGCTTTTCTTCAAGTTCGGCTCCCCGTCGCCGCTGCTACTACCTCTCAGTCGGTGGGAGGAGAGAGAGAGAGAGTGAGAAGAAAAGAGAGGGAGAGGGAAGGAAGGCTTCGCTCAATCCCTTCTCCTCTTCTCTGAGCGGATCTTGGATAGATTGTATAGAAAATCCGATCGGAGGATCTAAATGTGGAATCTTGCTCGCGTGGCATGGAATCTGAGGCAGACGCGGCGGCTGTCGGCATCCATCCCCGGCCCCTGTATCGTCCACAAGCGCGGCACTGATATCCTCCATGATCCGTGGTTTAATAAGGTTTGATTCGATTTCTTTTCCTCCTTTTTTAGTGAATTTTACGGTTTTTTTGGGCATTCTTTTTTGTTGGATTCGAGTGGTTTTGTTGGAGTATGCCGATTTTTTCAAAGATCTGTTAAGCTGAGTTTTTAATTTCGAGTTGTTTGGGTTTTTATAGGGGATTATGTAGATTTCATGTGTTTGGGTTTAATAAGAGAAGGTGGGGATTTCACAAGATTGTCGGTTTCACACTATTTTGTTTAACAATGTAGTTTTTTGAGCTTATATAATGATGATCATGTTTTTTGCGTGCTAGATTATTAACAAATGACTGATATGTATCCGGGGAAAATGAAAATTATGTACAGTTCCGACCTAGGAGGCATGAGCTGTGATTGGTTATGGTAAACTTTTCTTGTTAAGGGCGTGTTGGCGTTGCTTCTGTAAAAGAAAAAGACAAGGAGAAGCTGGAAGCTAGGTCTCCTAGCTTCTCCAAGAGCTGTTTTTCTTTCGGATTTTTTTCTCCTTGTAGAAGCACTATTTAGATGATGCTGCAAAATTCAATCTTTTCGAAAAATGTTTTTTACTTCAAATTCACAAAAGAACTTTTTTAAGCAACACCAAAACATAAATGTATTGGCTGGGGGCATGAAAAGGATTTTTTTTCTCTCTTTTTCCTCGTATCTTGGTGTAGTTACTGCGAAGCAGCTAGAAAAGTGGTTTGCCTGTGCCAGATGTAAGCGTATGGTTTAATTTTTCTGCAACTTACATAAGTCTTTGTCTATTAAGAACCAACATGTTCGTACTGCATTGGTCATCATATCTCAACTCAGAGTTTCTGTGCTGTAAAATATTCAATATCCTCATGCTACCCGTTCTCTTGAGTCTGTTTCTTGTCCAGAGGTCTGCAACATTATGGTATAGATTAGTATTATCAGTGGGTTGTCAGGGTGGCTACCTTTTTCCCTTTTTTTTAGAACAAAAATATCTCTGTTCTCCACTGAAAAATGAAGACTAAATCTTCTGTTTAATGGAAGGAACCCTTTATTGTATTTGACCCACTGACTTCCACCATAAAAGGAAAATTAGTTTTGTTTTGTGCTTAAGTGTTTTAGTTGATTGTGAGTATAGTGATGGGCTATCATGCTGGGCTTTATCAGCCAGCTACAATCATGATTTCTTGGGTAGTACAATGTCTAATGGAGCTAATTGGTTGCCACATGTATGAACTAGCCCTTTTATGCACTTCTAATAAATTCCTGTATGACGTGAAGAATCTTAAGGAATTTTTAACATGCTGTTGAGGTTGTTTGGTTGCCTAGACTATGCGTTAAATGTTTAATACAGCCTATTTTATCATGCATATTAAAGAGAAGATAGAATAATATAGGTCATTGGTAACCTGATCTCAATTTTTCTGAGGGTCTTGCTTCTTTTTCTTTTAAAAACAACTTGCAAGTACATGCTAGCACTGTTTGTAATGATCATGCCCAATTGTATTCTAACTACTTATCGATAATGAAGGAACTATCGGTCTTTAACTGTTAGGTCATGCTAGCACTTGGAGCCACCTTTGCCTCTTAGTATTATACTAAGAATTGATTTTTGAATGAGAGTAGCTTGAATCTTACTTTATTAGGAAAATGCTTATCTTTTTATTGATAACTATTTCTATCATTATATTTTATTATAATTAAGTAGGTAATTATCGTGAATAATTTCTTAACATTTCATTTTATTGGACACTTGGTTTTAGTAATTGCTATAGAAGACTAGTTTTTAAACTTCATGCTTTATTATAATTGTCAAAGTTGTCTTGTAATTCTTTTTGCAAGATCTAATTGTATCAATCTTCTTATTTAAGTTTTTCTTGATGTAGGATACTGGTTTCCCTTTGACAGAAAGGGACCGGCTTGGACTCCGAGGCCTCCTACCACCTCGTGTTATTTCATTCGAGCAGCAATATGAACGTTTTAGTGAGTTTGATGGTTTTAATAGAAGCAGTGCAGTGGCTATTCATGTCCAATTTTGTGCTTTAACTTGTGTCTCGGTTTTTCTTGCGTCCAATAAATGTGTTCAAAACTTGGAAAGAGATTAACTGTCTGCAGGAATTGCTAAGAAACACATGCAATGTTCTTCCTGTTGATCCAAATCCACTCCAAAATCAATTAAAAGGAAAAAAATACTTAGGTTTCTGTTGTCCACACAATGTGGATTTTCACATTTAATAGATTTTGTTTATGTTCAGATTTTGTTTTTAATTTTTATATCCGGACATATGTTTCTTTTGTATGTTACAGAGAGCAATTAAAAAAACATCAGCTGCTTTATGTCAACAATTAAAATAATGGACATTCCGTGTATGGAAACTAAACACAATATTAGACATTCTAGGTCAACTGAGTAATCAGAGATGTTTATCTTTCAGCCAGGAAAATTTTGTGCGGACACACCTGCAGACGTATTCGTTTATTTTTTGGGATTTAATTCATCCAAATAAGCTGAGAAACTGAAGTTATCTAGATTTATTTTGTAACTGAAGTTAAGATTTCATGGTGCATTAACTCTAAGCGCACAAAACTTATTTCTGTTTTTGGCTAAACCAAGCTTATACTGAAATGCATTGAATTCTTGATTCATTTCTTCCATCTGGTGGTTTCAGGGTATGTGACAGAATAAAAGTATCTAGACACGTAGTTTAATCGTTAGATGAGATTCCTAGTAACTTGCAGATTCTTTTGCTTTTTAATGAAGTGTCATTGAAGACTTATATTTGCTATATGCATTTATGCTGCAAAGGCTGATATTAGAAAGCGTTAGAAAGCCTACACCGACTTTCAGGACTTTTTTGTCAATTACATCTGATGAAGTCAGTTTTCATGTTTTTCTTTTTTCTAAATGGCGCGTAGCAATTCCAGAACTTATTTAAGTAAAAACCATTCTTTAAGACAAGGGAGGGGGACAACCTGCTTGACCTTCTAAGCTTGTACCTAATAAGATATAATAAAGATCCACATAAAATAATAAAGGTCTCGAGAGGGACCAGTAATGGAATCATCTGAGTCAAAAAGGCAGGTTAGCTGAAGCTTATGATATATTTTAGTCTAAAACACAAGTTGCCAACACATAAGTAAGATCAAAGGACCTAGTTGATTCTCCATCTCACCATAATTCTTACATTGCCTGATGCAACCAGGTCCTTTCAGCCAGCATTTTCCATCTTCTTCTTCTTAAGACTTTGTTCATTGCATTAATGAATGCTAATGTATCCCCAAATTTTCAAGGATCTTGATGTTTTGATTCTTTCTATTTCCATTGGCACATGTCAGTCATCAAATCTTGCCAAAAAATTTCGAGAGGTTCTTAAGTTCACTTGTCTCCTTTCAGTAAACAATGGTTTGACAGTTTAGTCAACCTTTATGCTAACAATGTACAAAATGATGATACACTTGCCAATATGCAATTCAGCAAAAGGTGACCTAATTTCTCTAACATGCTTAGATGTGACATGCAATATGACAATACTTGCCAATAGTCGGGTTATTGCGAATTGTTGGCATGTACCATTATGAACAAGGTTTGTTGTGCCAGTGCCCATACTGGTTGTCCGGTAGCACGAGCTGGTATGGGCCCGCGTCGAGCCGGTATCGACACAAGAGACCGTGGGAGAGAGAAAAAGAGAGAGCGAGTGGGGAAGGGAGGGAGAGGGAGAGCGAGGAAGGCCGGCGAAGGGACGATGGAGGCCGATGCTGGTGCATATGGCGGAGGCCGCGGTCGGATTCCTGTTTCGTTCGAAAATTTTGCGGTTTTTAAGTGAAGTCGGCAAGGGCTTTACTGATTTCACTTAAAAATTGCAAAATTTTTAGCAGCCGGATCCCTATTTCGAACAAAACAAGGGTCCGGCCGTGGCCTCCGCCATTTGCACTAGAGTTGGCCTCCGACGGCCTCCCTTCCTCTCCCTCTCCCTCTTCCTCCCTTCCCCGCTCGCTCTCTCTTTTCTTCTCTTTCCTTTTCCTTCTCCTCCTTCGGTGACGATGTCTCGGTTTCTTTGCCGGAGCCATCTCAGTCCATCGTCGATACGGCTCGTGATGCCCCGAACTGGGCTGTTCAGGACGGTTCTGCTGACCTTATTTATAAAAGTATTTCACAATGGTTTAGGCTAATATGAAGTTATAGAAGCCGTTAGGTATACTGTCCTTACAAATGTTGGCATTGGCATATCCACTAGTAGAATACAATACAATATGATACTTAGCCTATTTTGAGCTATCCTATGCCATGTGTGTTTCATATTTGATTCTACCCTTTGTGCTACTCATTTCTTTTTTCCTTCCGTGAAATTAGTTAGACAATGCACCTAGCTCAAAAGGGAGCAAAATTTGCTAACCTGAAAGGCACTAATTCAAGATAGAAGAAGAGTATGGAAAGCTTATTAAACACACATGCTCACTCAAGATCCTGTTTGAATAATGATCCAAATTTGTTCTCTTGCATCTTTAAAAATCTTGACAATGTAAACATTTTTATGCTCTAACAGGCAAAACTGGAATACATTTGGGGCTAGATTTATCTAACAAGATTTATTCCCTGGATGATTTAAATCCCAGATGTATCTTCTGTGTCTAAAAAAGATATATATGAAGCCAGTAACTTGAGCATAATCACTTCGGTTTCCATTGACAATGTCCTTTTGCTTCCTTTGATGGTTATCTCTTCATTGATATTGCTATTAAATTATCAGCTCATATCGCCAATTTATCCATTACATTTAAAACATGATTTTTTACTATGCTTCTTTCTGGTAAAAGTTTGCTTGATAATTATTGTAGTAAGCATTTCAAAAGTTCAAAATTTTACCATATTGCTTTCTTTTCCATTAGTGAATTCATATCACTCATTGGAGCATAACACTCGAGGTTCACCTCAATCTGCTATATCTTTAGCAAAGTGGAGGATCCTGAACAGATTGCATGACCGAAATGAAACATTGTACTATAGGGTGAGCTTGTTGCTTTGCAGAGACAAGTCATTACAAAAATTATTGCCATAAGCCGTTGTTTTGAAAAGTTGAAAGGAGTTCTAACTATCTGGTCTCTCCAGGTCCTAATTGATAATATTAAAGATTTTGCTCCAATCATATACACTCCAACCGTGGGTTTAGTGTGTCAGAATTATGGAGGCTTGTTTAGACGTCCGCGTGGAATGTATTTCAGTGCGAAGGATAAAGGAGAGATGATGTCTATGATCTATAATTGGCCATCTCACCAGGTATCTTTAATTATCCTAAAGAGCTTATAATTGGTCATCTAACCAGGTGCCTTGGGATATGCTAAACAAAAAATTTAAATGGTCAAATAGCTTATACAAATTTTTTTCTCGGTACTAGAGAATGTTTAATATTTTCGGATATTCGTTGAATTATTCTTTGATATTTGATGCAAGTTGCTTTTGCCTTCAAGAAATTTGAGCAAAATCCACATTGAGAAATCAATAGAATGTCTAGACAGCATTAAAGCAGAAGAGTGGTTTTAAAACATAATTTTCTTTTAAGTTTTTGATGCATACACCTTTCTCAGAAACGGAGCCAGGGAAACCATTTCCTTCGAACTTGTGGAGGGACTTTGTGATGGTTGAGAAAAGAAAAAAGAGGAAGGCATTGGGGGAAATTTTAGTTGATAATCCTTCACATGCACAATGACTGCACTATTGACTTTTGTACATAACTGATGAACCCTTTTGCATCTTCTTTCAGCTATTATAATTTAGAAAAGCACGGGAATTCGTTTATTATTATGTTATATACCAGTAGATGGGGAAAGAAAAAGGAACCATTACAATTCTTTGTTAGTTTCAGGTTTGTTTAGTCAAGAATAACTGTCTATTTGCATTAATATCTTTTTTAAGATGAGGTTTCTCATAAGTTTCTAGTATCCTCTGCTATGATGGTTGAGGTAAAAGATCAATCAAAGTCTCCTTTCATTGTGCTGGTCCATATTTAAGTTGTAAGGGTCTAGTTAGCTTATTCTAGACAACCACATCAACAGGGAGCCACCTCCTTAATTCACAGTATAGAACAGAAAGATGTGGGACCTTTATCTGGCATAAAATAAGGTGGAAAAGAGAAATAGGATAAAGCGAGGAAAATATTCAAAAGAGAGAAGAAAGGAGAAAGAGGAAAAGATAAAGAAGAAAGAAAAGGGAAAAATACTAAAAGAGGAAAAGTTACAAAAAGAAAAGAAAATTAGGTGACCAGCTGTTAATAGGGAGAAGCGAATATGGCCACCAGAGACAGTTCTTTTTTTTTTGCTCCTTTCATCCTTTTTTATCTTATTTTCTTTTCGTTTTCTTTTATGATTAAAAGATTGTTGGGTATGCAGGAAGCGATACCTAGCTAGGTTCCTAGAGTTTGTTGCCCACCCTAACCGCCCCCCCCCACCC